>CM055121.1:353091594-353691594 GCA_029206835.1 Rana muscosa
AGCTCCGCTCCTGGCGCTCAGCTGACTTGTCAGCTATCTTCTCTCTCATATTTTAAATGTGAGTACCTCTATTTATGTTTCACTGTTACAAATAAATGTTTAAGCTAGACATACTTCACGATTAGAGGCTCCTTCTTTCTCCATATCCTTCCTTTATTATTTGAAACAACTCTGGGATACACCCCCATGAGTGGAACTACTGACCCCAGCCCCACAGAAGGAGGAAACATATCGGAATTAACGCCATACATAGACCGAAAAGACCAGGACGGGATCCTAGCAGAATTTCCCAGATTATCCACTAATATTTTGCTGTTTACCTTACAGCGGTAAGGTAAGAAGTTAGCACACCCATTTCGGTGGAAATCTCACCGAAGATCCCCATCACGGAAGTCACAGTGTCACAAATTATTTGATCACTCAGCACTGTTTAGCACCAGCACTTTCTTGGAAGCCACTCTCATATTCATCATCCTTTGAGAAATCTCAACACTAGCACCTTATTATTGATTCTGTGAATTCTTATTACTTGCACTTTATTTCATATGGACTTTTAATGGAATATACTGCATGAATTCAAATTTATTACTTATACTGTTTATTTCAGTTTATTTATTCATTCTATCATATTTAATATTTTATTATTTCATTATACCTAATATTTATTGCATCACGTTTAGCACTTTATATTTACACTTTAAGAAAAGCAGCACCATATATATATTGTTTTTTTTCGATACCTTCTCTCTCAGGCTCACAGATGCAGTGGGCGGGGCCGAGCAGTCCCGCTGAAGTCAGCCAGGGAGGAGGGGGAGAGAGAGCCGACAGTCAGCTGAGCACCGGGAGCCATGCTTATATAGGTACAGATCTGAAGATTTTTTACATTACACAGACACAGAGACACTAAATATTATGGTACAGAGGGGGTTATAGGATTTAATAGAAGTCATGAGAGCAGCAGGAGCAGGGGGGGGGGGCGATCATTGGTATGAGCAGACAATCAGGAGGTGAGGGGGAGGAGGACAGAGGAGACACAGACACAGGAGAGCAGAGCTGTGGATTACCGAGGTATGTACTCTGACCACGGTGTCAGGGCTCAGCAGCCCTGATTATCCTGGTCAGTGAACAGTGGGGGGGGGGGGGGAGTATAGCCAGGCAGGATCAGACAGGTTTTTTAGGTGATACAGGGGGCCAAATTACACAGCACAAGCTCTAAAGCTGTATAACATGCTTTTAGGGAACAGGATCTGTTTTTTTTTTTTTTTGGGTTAACAAACGCTTTAAGGCTGTTTCAAAGAATGATACTGAGATACATGTGGGGAGATAAGAGACCCAGGGTGAACAAACATGCCTTGTACACCCCTAAAATAAGGGGGGACTGGGTGTACCAGATTTAACTAAATACTACCAAGCCGCTCAATTGTCCTAGCTCATTAATTTTCATATGTGACAGTCGCATCCACTTTGGATGACTCCTTTAATCATCTCTTTGTCCAACTATGGAGTTCAGTCATCTGATGTGGCTGCGAGCCAAGGACAGACTGACTATACTGTGCCCCACCCTGTCATTTTCATTAAGTTTATGGTATCAGCTGAAGACAACACAAGTTTTCAAGTCTTCAAGTCTTAAAGTCTCCTCATGCCCCCATGGCCCCACTATTGGGCAACCCTGCCTTCTCCCCGGGTCTCCATCCTCAAGTTTTTACCTGGTGGACTAATAAAGGTTTATTATGAAATGCAGATTTCTGTGACCACAGAGGTGTCCTGTCAAAGTTATCCCTGCAAGAAAAATATCAGCTACCCAATTGAGAACTCTTTTGTTACACCCAGATGGCGCACTTCCTAGCTATCTTACATAGAACTTCTGACTTAACGTCTTCCACAGCGATGGAATATTTGTGCAGAAAGTTTGACAAACACACTGGTCACATTTCTAAAATTTACATTATGTTGAATACAGCCTCCTCTAAGCAGTTCTATATGAACAAATGGGAATATGATATCAATGAGAAGCGGAGGATTGGTGTAAGTTGGCACAACATGTGTCTAAAACGCTTATTAACACCTCATTAATCAAAGCAAACTATAAAGTATTTCTAAAATGGTACATGGTGCCAGTGAGAGTGGCATCTTGTGTCCTGGGGGGCCTCCCCCCTGTGCTTTAGAGGCTGTGGACTGGAGGGCACGATGATCCACACCTGGTGCACCTGCTCAAAAGTAATGAGATTTTGGATTTGTATCTATAATTTTATCTACTCGCTTACCCAGGTAAACCTTATGAAGTCACTGTTACAGGCACTGCTGGGGTGGCCGGTGGAGGGGGCTACGGGACATAAAAAAAGGCTTATAACATTTCTCTTCCTTGCAGCTAGAATTGCCATCGCCAGAGCATGGAAATCCCCAACGATCCAGTTCAGTCTAGTAAAGTCTAAACTGTCCTGGTTCATGGTAAATGAATGCCTTTCTGTGGTCTTAAATGATGGGATTGCCATTTTTGATCAAATCTGGGACCCATGGAATAAATATCTCTCCGATGCCTCATAGGATGTTTACACTACTGCTCTCCTTGACAGGATAGAGTGCACTTCTGTCTTTGCTTTGTTCTCCTACTTCCTCCCTTTTTTTCCCCCTACCTACCTTTCTTTCTTCCTCTTTTCTTTGTTCTCTAGGGCCATTTGGCCACGTGACGTATTATATGGTACACTATGAGCCCATTTCTATACCCTGGGCATGAGCTGTGGGATGAGGATGACAGCGATGCCATTTGTCCCAATTGGCCCCCCATTCATAGGGCCCTCGTAGATTATTTTTCAGAACACCACAGTATCACACTTTTAACCACTTCCCTACCCGACCATAGTCAAATGACATCCACAGATGGGATCTTCCATCCTGGGTGGACGTCATATGACGTCCTGGGCTTCCCGGCCATCTAGGGTGCGTGCGGCATCGCTCAGGCCCTGGTGCGCGTGCCTGGCGGCCCGCAATTGCCCGTGATCAAGGCAGGACCGTGGATCTGTGTGTGTAAACACACAGATCCACCTCCTGTCAGAGGTGGAGACCGATGTGTTTTCCCAGTACAGAGGAACACAGATCGGTCTCCTCCCCTTGTGAGTCCCCTCCCCCTACATTCAGAATCACTCACTAGGGAACATATTTAACCCCATTAAGTGCCCCCTAGTGTTAACCCCTTCCCTGCCAGTCACATTTACACAGTAATCAGTGCAGTTGTATAGCACTAATCGCTGTATAAATGTGAATGGTCCCAAAAATGTGTCAAAAGTATGAGATATGTCTGTCGCAATGTCACGGTCACAATAAAAATCACAGATCGCCGCCATTACTAGTAAAAAAAATAAAAGAATAAAAATGCAATAAAACTATCCCCTATTTTGTAGACGCTATAACTTTTGCGCAAACCAATCAATATACGCTTATTGCGTTTTTTTTTTTACCAAAAATATGTAGAAGAATACATATCGGCCTAAACTGAGGAAAAATAAATATCACGATTTAAAAAAAAAAAATATATATATTAAATTAAAAAGTAAAAAATTGTGTTTTTTTCAAAATTGTCGCTCTTCTTTTGTTTATAGCGCAAAAAAATAAAAAAACGCAGAGGTGATCAAATACCAAACGAAAGCTCTATTTGTGGGAAAAAAAGGATGTAAATTTTGTTTGGGGGCCACGTCGCACGACCGCGCAATTGTCATTCAAAGTGCAACAGTGCTGAAAACAAAAAATTGGTCTGGGCAGGAAGGGGGTGAAAATGCCCTGTATTGAAGCGGTTAAGGAGCACAAGTCACTTTGTTTGTTCTGTTTATCACTGCACCTAATGTGAAAAGAACTTTTTATTATCACAGCTTTTTATCATCACAATTGTTTTGGTGTATATTTCCACAGCACACGTTATTATAATTGTAAAGGTATTTTTGTATGTTGCACTCTGCACATTAAGCACAAATCACTTTAATTATATAGATTGTCATATATATTCATTTAATCTTTTTACCCCTAGGCTTATACGGCCACTTCTTAGCACCTGTCACTTTATTTAACCCAAGCACCTTAAAGAGGAGCTCCGCCGAAAAAAAAAGATTAAAAGCCAGCAGCTACAAATATTGCAGCTGCTGACTTTTAATATTAGGACACTTACCTGTCCTGGAGTCCAGCGACGTCTGCAGCAGAGGACGAGCAATCGCTCGTCACTCTGCTGCCCCCACCACCATTTGCAGCTTCACTGCCCGGTCCCCTACGGCGCATGCGCAAGTCGCGCTGCGCCCCTTTTCACTGGTCCCTGTTGTGTTCTGGGAGCCGAGTGTTTCCCAGAACACAACGGATATTCTGCGGGAAGTGACGTACTACCCGCAGAATACCTGCGGAGAGGACTCCCGGAAGTGGGTGCAAATACCTGTCTTAGACAGGTATCTGCACCCCCCTCCCCCCTGAAAGGTGCCAAAATGTGACACCGGAGGGGGGGGGGGAGGGTTCCGATGAGCGGAAGTTCCACTTTAGGGTGGAGCTCCGCTTTAATTATCACTCAGATAAGTTTTAAGAGGAATAGCGGCACACCTACACCCTCCCCAATCAATCTATTTGTACTCCACTTAGGAGTACGTATTATGTAGGGGCAGCAGTTCTCTCTCTCATGCCGCGTACACACGATCGTGATTCACGGCGGTGAAAACACCGCCGTGAATCACGACATGAAAAAAAATGAAAAACGAGGGAACGGCATTTTCCCCCACACACGACCGTTTTTCCCGTCATTTTTTTCTTTGTCGAGAAAAACGACCGTCTGTGGGCTCCGTGGCAGTGTCTCCCTATGGGAAAACTGCCACGGAAAAAAATTATGGAAAAAACGATGAGAAAATTTAGAACATGTTCTAATTTTTCTCGTCGTTTTTCCTGCCGTTTTTCTCAACGAGAAAAACGGCATAAAGCCCACAGACGATCGTTTTTCTCGGCGAAAAAAAAAAATTTAATTTTTTCCGACGGGAAAAATGATCGTGTGTACGCGGCATCACTCTTCTGCCTTGTACATTCCTTTTCGCAGAATCACATATAAACCTTTTCAGCCTACAGAGGTGGATGGAGATGTAGTGGTTACAGGGACACAACTGCATTTCAAAATTTGACACACAGGATGGATATCAGAGCCTCTCTGAATGAGCCCTAAAAGCCAGTGGTACCTTTGGGAATCATTGGTACACTAGCATTCCAGTCCCATGGAAGATACCTGAATATTCATCAGTTCCTGGAAAATCCTTGCAGAATAGCAGTCATCTTTCAGCACTGACCAGCTTCCATCATTGCAGATGAAGGTTTTGGTGCCCAGCATTGTTGTATCAAACGTCTGACAAGGAACAACATATGTATTACCGCTGGGAAATTCAGGAAGTCCATCTTGCGCCTTGCAGTTTTGTTGATCTGCAATCACTAAAATAGAAATATTTTACTTGTGGATCAGATTCTTTCAGACATCTTAAAGAATAAATGCAGTTCTTTTTTCTTTAAAAATATGTAGGACAACTACGAAAATATAACCTCTGACTTTTTTCTGTGCTTTGAGAGCTGATGACCCAGGCCTGTGCAAGCATTGCACTGCTTATATTCAGAATGTCTGCAGTCTGCACTGGTAAGGAGAAAGGTGTGGACGGCGGCTACCTGTTTTTTTAATGTGGATATAAACCAGATTCATGAAATTTGAGCTGGGCACATATATATCTGCAGTATTTTGTTATCTCTCTTCAAAGAGCTAAGTGCTGTAGCTCCGCACTGAACTGTTCCTCTGTTATCAGCCTAGGGTTACCACATGTCCCGGATTGCCCGGGACAGTCCCGCATTTTGCAGGTCTGTCCCGGGCACCTTCATTCCAGGACAATACAGTGTCCCAGAATGAAACTGACACAGCCACCCCCTGGGCCAATCTGATGCCCCCAAAAAATGCCTCCACATCACCTTTTTACTCACTGACAGTACTTGTCCTGGCCCAGAATGCCTGAGGAGCACAATCCCCACCCCCTGCTTGTGATTGGAGAAATTATAAATCCCGCCTCTTATGTCCAATAACTGTGCTGTGATTCGTTACAGCACAAGCTGATTTTTGGGAAGGGATTGTGTCCCTGAATGGTAGTTTGGAAATGTGGTCACCCTATATCAGCCTGATAACTCCTGACAAATTCTCAAACTTTTAGATAAAAGCAGCCTAAATCTTCAGTCCGGAGAGGTTGCTAAAATAGATTAGCAGAGAGCAGGTCCTATTACAACACCTCTGAAGCCCTGTTCACACATACGGATTTCCTATGGCTTCTTAATGGATGAATTTTTCCATTGGAAATCCTATGAAGCTGACTTTCATCAGTCTTGCCTACACGCCATCAGTCAAAAAACTGACTGTTCCAAACGCGGGTGACGTAAAACACTCCGATGAGTCGAGAAAAATGAAGTTCAATGCTTCTGAGCATGCGTCGACTTGATTCTGAGCATGCATGGGTTTTTTATCCGATGGAGTTCCCCACAGACGATAGTAATTTGCTATCGTTTTTTAACCATCGGATAAATTTAAAACCTGTTCTATGTTTAAACACTGATGGAAAAAAGACCGATGGGGCCCATACACGATCGGTTTGTCCGATGAAAAAAGTCCATCGGTCTGTTGTCATCTGTAAAACCGATCGTGTGTACAGGGCTTTAGAGTCTCTGCCTATGATGAGAGGAGGTGTGTGCCTTTCCTCCAATCAGCAATGTTAGCTATCTTGGCTATATGCCCAGACATCACACTCTGTGTTAAAAAGGAAGAGAAAATTTCCTAACATGATCTGAACATTCTAAACCATATATAAATGTGAAGACAGCAGATATACATGTAAAACCTATGTAGGGAGATTTGGTTCATCCCTGTGTATCATCTGAGTCTGTTCACTTCACTGGGTGTATGGAGGGCTTACATCCACTTCAATTAATCAATATTGGAAAGCAAAATGCACATCTAGAGCGATTCCTGATTCCTCCATGGTTGCTCTCACTTAGGCAAGCAAAGATTATACAATTTACTTTCCTTTCGATTCCCCCATCAACACTGACTGAATCCCTCCTGCAGCACTGGTGTATTCTGCCGGCGGGGATCTATCCTTGCCGGTAGAACACTGTGATTATTGCCAGCTGCTATAAACACCGGCAGTGATCACATGCAAAAATTCAGACAGGCTGGTTTAACTGAAGTTAATCGATGGTTTCAGTGCAACCATGAATGTGTTGGTGATCTTGCGCCAAAAAAATAATAACTAAGAAAATATAATCTAACTATATTGACAGCTGCTAACTGCAAAAGTTTCAATGAGAAACCAACATATGATAATTATATAAACACAGCATGTAAATATAGTGGGGTCGCTTGGAAAAATAAAGTGATATATAACATACCGCTAATTAGGTAACAAATAGTTTAAATGATGTGAACCAAATAAATGGATCAAATAGAATAACACCAGCCTGCCTATATCCTATATAACCTATAACATAAGATTGTTGCCTACAATCTTATATGTGAAACAAAACAAGCCCACCAATCAGTGGGTAACGATTCCACACCTTTCCTTGTGAGAAAATAATAACAGTGATAGATCATAACCAAACATATAATGAACCATAGAGTCCCAATAGTCCACATAAATTAATAAATATTGATTGTAGTGATGTGATCCAAAAATATATATGATGTAAATGATGAATCCAAAACGAAAAAACTTGCAGTGATTCCTTTACCAACTTAATCTTAAAATCACCCGATAGTGCTCAAAATAAAGGTGGCAGCTTACCAGAGGTAAGATAGATAGTGCCACTGAGGCTGGATAACATGGATGGAGCAGCGCTGTCAGTCCCGAATAGAAGCTTTCTGAAGACGCGCAATACGAAACAGCTGTCGAAGCGACGCTAGGGCTACGTTCTGACGACACTTCCGGTCCCGCAGGTTCCCTGCCTGTCGTAGATGGAACGCACGCCGGACCTTCCTCTATTCGGGACTGACAGCGCTGCTCCATCCATGTTATCCAGCCTCAGTGCCAGGTCAGTGGCACTATCCAAGTAAGGGGGCATTTGGCTGTTTTTAAATAGATGATTAACTTAACGGAGTTACACTATTGCCGTTTTTTATTCCCTCATTATTCCGCATTATCTGATCTGGGCTTCCTGAGGCGGGGATTTTTTTTCCGGCTACTGACATCTCTATCCATATGAGCAAGTGGAGCTTGCCATAAGCGCTATTGACCTTTTTTTTAAAATAAAAGGGTCAACTACCTCTGGTAAGCTGCCACCTTTATTTTGAGCACTATCGGGTGATTTTAAGATTAAGTTGGTGAAGGAATCACTGCAAGTTTTTTCGTTTGGATTCATCATTTACATCATATATATTTTTGGATCACATCACTACAATCAATATTGATTAATTTATGTGGACTATTGGGACTCTATGGTTCATTTATATGTTTGGTTATTTGGTTATGATCTATCACTGTTATTTTCTCACAAGGAAATGTGTGGAATCGTTACCCACTGATTGGTGGGTTTGTTTTGTTTCACATATAAGATTGTAGGCAACAATCTTATGTTATAGGTTATATAGGATATAGGCAGGCTGGTGTTATTCTATTTGATCCATTTATTTGGTTCACATTATTTAAACTATTTGTTACCTAATTAGTGGTATGTTTATATATCACTTTATTTTTCCAAGCGCCCCCACTATATTTACATGCTGTGTTTATATAATTATTATCATTCAGTACAACCAGCCTGCCCATAAATGGATCAAATCATGGTCGGCCCCTGCTGAACCGGCCAAGATTCGATCCAAATATGGCCAGCTTTAGTCCTGGTCTGAGGCATACTTCTTGCACAATACAGTTGCTGGTAGATTTTAAGGAGATTGTAGAATCACAGCGTATGGTCAGCTGCAGTGGCGGCTGGTGCTCCATCGGTTGGGTGGGGCAGCAGATGGACCTGACCATAGACCCCCCCGCTCGTTGCTCCAGCCCGCACTGCGCACCATACCCCCCCGGTCACATCACCCTGTGCTGACAGGTGGAGATGGCGGTGACAGCTTCCCCCCTCAGGCTCCTCTGTGTCCCGGCTCAATCAGTTGGTCTTCCAATGCATCTTCTCGGCCGTATGTTTCCTCCCTCCACCTCATTCCTCCTCATAAGCCAATAGGATGGCTTCTCTGTTTGGCCAATCGGGAAACGGGTCTCACGACCCGCTTCCTGATTGGCCAGGAGGAGAATCGGTGTGATTATAGTGAACATAAATTTTCTATTGTCACACAACTGAGTGGGCTTGGGGCGCAGTGCTCTGCCCCCAGAGCCCACCCTTTTTTGAAGCCTATTAGAACCTCTGGCTCTAATCACATGCTTAAAAAAACACCTTTATTGAAATACATGTGTCTGGCACCCTGCATATAGATTAGGGGGCTGGACGCATGGATAGGGGGGGTAGCACCCATGCACCCTAATGAACGGGCCACCGCTGGTCATCAGCTGTTGGGGGAATAGAGAGGAGAATTGTAACAGCACCCCAAATACGAAAGGGGGTAACGCCGTTTAGATATCTTCCCTCTCCTGGACACACATTCGCTGCCGATCCTCCACAGTCAGACGACCCCTTCCCATAGGAATTAATCCTTCTGGAAGAACGAGACGCACTCTGTATCTTCCTAAGATTGAATGACTTTTATTGAGAAACATTGTAACTTTTATATACATCTAATACACAGTAGTTTAACATGAACAATGGCCCAGCTCCACCCACACATTACAAGACTCACCACATTACTTTGATGTCTGTTAGGAGACAACAGACTTTACACAATAGACGTAATGATCTTCAATACACATCTTCTCATGAAAGGGTTGGCAGACGCTCCGTCTGCAGAGTACAATACACACAGGCATAGTGTTAACTATCTCTATTCACACCAGCCCTTTATGTTTAAATAACTATGCATGACCTTTATTCACCAGACTGTCTGGCACTTTACAATACACTCAAGGACAGACTCAATTTCCCCAATCCACATCACCACAAACAATGAACAGGTCCCTTAGAAGCTGGGATTTACATCACACTGGCAGGTAATACATCTCTCAATTAACCTGGTAAGTTTCAGAATAAAACAATATTGTGGACTAATATTCATATTTAAATTTCCAGCCAGCCAAGCCATATTCTTAATGTCCATGGTTTCTTGGCTCACCCTGTGTCCAACATGACCCTCCTGTCACACATCTCCCCTTTCGGCAGGAGACTAACAGAGGAGGCGACCCCAGACGGGTTGACTCCGAAGTTAGTCCATAGGTCCATTCCTCTAATGCCGGTATCCACACAGTACCCCAAATAAATTGCTCCAAACAGAGCATTACTTACCCAGCCAACCTCTGCCTCTCTCAGAGAATATACCCGCCGCTGGGGAGAGGCCTGGACTGGCCCTTCTCCCTGGCATCCTTTCAGCCGCTGGAGAGAAGACAGGGTGACTGGGCTCAGTCCGTCATGCTGTTGGGGATCTGGGTCGACTGCCCGGCATCCCTGGGGTATACAAGTGGAGACTGAAGTCCCATCCACTTGTGGTAGGTGAAAATCCCCCATTGCTTGCAAAGCAAGGCTGACATCCTCCTGTCTCAGTGTCACACCATTTTCTGGGGTTGTGTCAGTGAGGACTGAAGTCCCATCAAATACCACAGGAACTCCCTCTTCTGTTAGTTGAGAGCAGAGGCCCGTGGCACTCTGCTCTGTTGCCAGCTCTTCTGCTGGGTTGCTGTGAGTGGGGACCGCAGTCCCATCCACCGATATCCACTCAAGCTGCAGTTGTGTGCAGAGGCCAGTAGCATTCTGCCCTGCTGCCAGTGATTCAGCTGGGGGTAAAAGCTTTACCACCTCAGCTTGTTGCTGGAGAGAGGGCCAACTGCCCCGGCTCCCTGAAACTCCACAGTTGTTTCTGGTGCTGGGCAGAGGTTGCTAGCACTCTGCCCTGTTGCCAGCACTTCTGCTGGGGACTCCACCCCATCTGCTCTGGCTAACTGTTGGGGAGGGAAAAGGGCTGCTTCTCCTCCCTGCATCTCTGAAATCCCCTGGGAAAGAGGAACCATCACCTTCTCATCTCGGGCCTCTAAAACTGCCACGGGTGTAGAGCAGGGTCTGCAGTACTCTGTCCTGCTGCCAGTACTTGAGCAGGCGATGCATAATCCATAACATCCTCTGAACAGTCCCTTAAGTCCATACCTTCTGTAATCTGTAGCTGGGAAGATGAGCCAACTGCCCTAGCTCCCTGGAACTCCATATCATCTACTTCAGCTTTAGGGATGGCAATCTTCAGATTTTCCACTGCCGATTCTTCAGCCAGGATTTCATAGTTGTCAACTGGTATTTCCTGATAGTCCCAGGCAAAGGGGGCCCCACCCTGCTGCTGAGTAGAGTCTAGCAGCTGTTTGTAGGCAATCTCCAGCTCCCATTTCTGAACGGCCAGAAACTCCAAATCTTACTTTGCCCAGTGCCCTTCCGAGACATTCAGTCTTTGCTCTCTGTGCTCCATTATTTCCTCCAAACGCCACTCCTGATCACTCCCAAAGTCAGGGTCACTGGACAGCCTCCAATACAACAATCCCAGGCCATCATAGTCAAAGCCTTCCCTGGGGCTGTCATCCGCTGACCATGGGCACTCTTGGGCTACATACCACCGGAGGGCTCTGTAGCTCTCGTCCAACCGCACCTCTGCCCGGATCAGCCTGCTTAACTCAGTTGTCCACTCCTGCTTTGGTTGTTCCCCCAATAACGGCATTCGTACATCATACTGCGACCAGTACCTTACATAGATGGAGGGGAGAGTCTTTCCCTGGTGTTGCTGCTCGAGAGCTAGCGCTTTCTTCCAGAGTTCGCAGCGGATCGAATCCGACCCTCCCAGCAGGACCTCCTCTGATACTGGTCCTCTATGCTGTATCTGCATCTCTCACAACCTCCTTCCGAATTCCTCTTCCATGGCGGCTGGTTCTTTAGGCATTGTCTCCGATTGCCGTATTTTCGCCCTTCTCCGCTCATGTTGCCGCTCTAGTTCTCTCTTTTGTCGCTCTCGTTCTCTCTCTTGTCAGGCATCCTGCAGCTGGATGCCTTTTAATGGCTTCCTGTATGGCAGCCTCTGATGGGTTAGCACCATATAATGCAAACCGCTGTTGAACTCGTTGCTGAAACAAGTCTTCAACTGACCGGGGTCCTGCATCACCATCCTTCTGATCCATCTCTGCTAGCTACCTGATCAAGGTGACTTTGTTCTTTGTCCCACCGGTCCCTCCACGGCTCTCAAGTAAGTCTTTCAGCGTGGCTCTCCTGCAGGCTGCATAGCTGGTCATTCACTGTGGTGGTTTGAAGTGTCCCAGGAACTGGAGGGAAAAATCCCACTGCTGCCAACCAATGTAACGGCACCCCAAATACGAAAGGGGGTAACAAAATGCCATTTAGATCCCTTCCCTCTCCTGGACACAAACTCCCTGTTGCTCCTCCACAGCCAGGCGATCACTTCCCATAAGATTAATCCTTCCAGAAGAAACGAGACGTACTCTGTCTCTTCCAGGATCTAATGACTTTTATTGAGAAACATTGTAACTTTTATATACATCTAATAAACAGTAGTTTAACATGAACAATGGCTCAGCTCCACCCACACATTACAAGACTCACCACATTACTTTGACGTCTGTTAGGAGACAACAGACTTTACACAATAGACGTAACGATCTTCAATACACATCTTCTCATGAAAGGGTTGGCAGACGCTCCGTCTGCAGAGTACAATACACAGGCATAGTGTTAACTATCTCTATTCACACCAGCCCTTTATGTTTAAATAACTATGCATGACCTTTATTCACCAGACTGTCTGGCACTTTACAATACACACAAGGACAGACTCAATTTCCCCAATCCACATCACCACAAACAATGAACAGGTCCCTTAGAAGCTGGGATTTACATCACATTGGCAGGTAACACATCTCTCAATTAACCTGGTAAGTTTCAGAATAAAACAATATTGTGGACTAATATTTCAATTTCCAGCCAGCCAAGCCATATTCTTAATGTCCATGGTTTCTTGGCTCACCCTGTGTCCAACGTGACCCTCCTGTCACAAGAATATTCACTAATAGCTTCTGCTATACATTTACATTGTGGCACTATGCAACTACGGGATCTATGATTGATTAGGCTTAATATGAAGCAGAGTTCCACCCAAAAGTAGCGCCTTTCTGGGGGGAGGGGGGATGGGGACCTGTTTTTGACGCAGCAAGGTACTTCAGAAGTCCAGCCCCCTCCTCATTTCTCCGCCGCCGGACCAATTGGAATGCGCAGCACGCTTCGCACATGCACAGCAGGGAATGGGGCGTGAAGCCGAAAGGCTTCACTGCCGGGTTCCCTTACTGCCAATGGCGGCGGCTGCACCCGACAGCTGATCCGAAGATCACGGGATCCCTGGACAGGTAAGTGTCCATATATTGAAAGCAGTATTTGTAGCTGCTGACTTAAAATTTTCCGTGTTGTGGGCAGGCCTCCACTTTAAGCTGCTAAAAGTCACTAGTGTAGCTGTAGAGCAGGGGTAGGCAACCTTTTGAGCCTAGTGTATATAAAAAAAAACTCTAATTTTTTTAAAATTAGAAGTGCCAGACAGGATTGCCATGAGAAATCATTACCCCCTCCCCTACAGCTTTCCAGACACCCATCATAACTCCCAACTTTAGTACTAAATATGGACACCAAAGGGAGATCAGGATTGGTGTGTCTTAGCGTAAATTATGCATGGTTAAATTATGCTGAACCTTTTTACATGGCTTCTTACAGTGTGATCCTCTGCACATGTACACCACACATGTAAAGCGCAGTCCTCACAAAATATTCCCTAAATACCGTGGAACAAATAAGAGTCTTACAAACACACATAGACCTTATCACAAAGGATCATTTTTCAAAATCTTCCATTCCTTCCCCCAAGGGGCACCCTGGAGGGCCTTGGTACCCTAAGAACTAGCAGTAATACTTTTTGCACACAGAAAAAACACAGCTGCTAAGTGGAGGGAGTAGAACTCTGGGGGAAAACTCTCCATGACTGCAGTGCTAGTGTTAATAGGGGTGCAGAGCCGGCAGCAATGCACAGTGGATGTTGGATGAGAAAGGATGTGTGTGCCCGAGGATACAAAAAAAGACACTGATGAAATACCACTAAGTCTATGGAAGGGGGAACCAGCTCAGCACTCAACACTGGCAGTCAAGCAAACTTCCTCATACGCAGTCTCAAGCGTCCTCAGCCTCTGGCATGCTTTCTTCAGGGAAGTGGGTGCGCACCCCCACATAAAAGACATTGGGTGCCAAGAAATTGCCAATCCCTGCCCTAGGGTAATTTCTAACAGTTTATGTTAAGTATATGCAGACAGGTACATAAACCACAGAAAAAGGTAACTCCACCGATGAAGTGAGCATACCAGTAAAATGTGCCCAGTTGGTGGATTTTGTAAACACATACTAACATAATTATGAAATATGTATTTAGTGCATGAATGACCCTTTAATTAAAACTAGTGGGTAATGACAACAAGACCACTGAAAAACAGAAATATAGCATTTATAGTCCCCATAGGGTTGTGTTGCCAAGACAAGCCTACCTTGCCTTACCTTGAACATAGCTGATGGTCATTGCTTTGCTAGTGACATTATCGTTCTGGCTGTTGAAAACCACACAAAAGACACTGACCGATGTTTTAGTATTACAATCAAAGTTTATGTTTGTAGCGGGGTCTCTAAATTTAGGTGGGGTACACCTGGGTGGTAAAGTATGGGAGTAATTGGACCATTTGTATTCGTGGAGGATTGGATGGTGTAATAATCTCCTTGGCCTGTGGGTGGCAGGTACCCGCAGGCTCAAGGTAGATTTGCCGTCACAGAGCTGTCCTTTTTTGTCCCTTCTCGGAGATGATACGGCGAGGGCGGGGAACCTGCCGTGTCGTCATTGGAGGGGATAAAAGGGGGAGACGCCCTGGTCACGAGGTCTTGCTCTTCGGGAGGTGATTCATCACGCGCCCAGGCACCTTAGGTTCGGAGTTCCGGCCCAGGCGCCCTAGGCCTGACCGGAATGGAGTTGGAGTTCATCCCAGGCACCTTCAGCCTGGGGTGAGGTACTAAACCAGGAGGCCTGGGGCCCAGTGACTTTGACTGTGTCCCACGAGGGTGGAGAAGTCCGAGGGTCCCTGAAGTGGATGGGGCCCATGTCTGAGGTGAGGAGGCCGGGGAGGTTACCCATTCGGAGAGTCTGGAGCAGCATCAACCCAGTGACGGATGGGCCTCTGGTAACTCTTGGAGGGACATCTTCCCCTGACAGGAGTACCTTCGCTGCGTTGTGGCCCCTATCTACGTTCTCTTGAGTCACTGGTAGAGACTCTCAAGCTCTAAGTTCTTTCTAGCTAAGGCTATAGTAACCGCTGGCGAGATCGCAGTGGTTTAGCTGATAATTAGGACAGTGCCTCGACCTGCTCACCCCCTTGTATCAAACTGTTATCAAGTCACAACCAGTTGGCTACTGAAGCACTGTTTATTGTGAGTTATGCAATAAAACAAGAGTTGGACTGTGATCGGTGTGTGGAACTCTGGTTAATGGGAGCAAAGGGAAGTGTTGGCACAGCAGAACTTGATTCTAGACAGAAGCACACAGGCCCGAGGAAATATCTGGTACTGGCCTTCACCTCACCCACAGCTATGGGGAGGACATGGGCCGTAGCGCATCTCACTCTGTCGTGTTTGATACCCCTAGAAGAAAGAGATGGGGTGAGGTCGCTACATGTTGCTGTAAGAACAATTCCGTTTTGTATCTGCAAATAAATAAACCATTAAGTAAACTTTGAGGACCCATTTACATTGTTCAGGCATGAGCAAGTGTCCAGGCGCCCCATTATAATAACAGTGCCTGTCCCCATCTCTGTGCTGCAGCGGGCTTTGAAAAATACAGCATGTACATTCTTTCAGTTCGTTGGGAGGCCCATAAAAGTCAATGGCAATATGAGATTTGATACGTTGGCAACAAGTATTAACAAGCTTTGATCAATTGCTGTTTTTTCTATCCACTTCAAATCCTAAATTCAAAAAAGCACTAAAAACACACATTAGCATGCAAAATACATGTCAGCGCACAAATGAAACGCACATTGACGCATGACAGTGTATCTGCCCAACACATATGAATAGATCTCAATGAGTCCTAACTGAGTTGTACTATTATAAATAAATAAGAAAAAAGTAAATTAACGCTATCCTGACAGGTACCCCTTTAACCACTGCCCATCTTTAGGCCATTTATATTTGGCCTTGGGTTGAAGTGATAATACCAGCTACAGTCATGATCCTTGTATTGTTCTTTTCAGCAATCAATCCTCTTTTAGGTAAATGGGATTTGAACTATACAGCAACTGAAATACTTTTACAGGCAGTGGAAGGGGTCTCCTCCCATCAGGGAGCCCAGTAAGGATGCAACCAGCGGCATCGGCTTCCCCAGACATAATGAGAGGAATCAACTTTGTTCCTCCCACTGAGAAACTCAGAAATCAGAAGCGACAACGATTTAGTCACTTCCGGTTACGGTCTGATGTAAACAAGCCATCACCAGCTTGTGAAAGCATCAGATCAAACCGATCTTGGCTTGATCAGATGCTTTGCAGGCCAGAGGCAGGGCCGCCATCAGGGGGCTACAGGCAGTACACCTGTAAGGGGCCCGGATGGCCCCCTTTTTTTAAATATTTAAAAAAATAAATAATAATTTTGTAAGGGGCCCGGAGGTCCCCAGGGCCCCGGAGGGCAACCCCCCCCCTTTTTTTTTTTTTTTTTATAATTTTTTTTTTATTTAATTTTTTATTGTATTACATTTTTTTTGTAAGGGGCCCGGAGGTCCCCAGGGCCCCGGATGGCAGCCCCCCTTTTTTTTCTAATTTTTTTTTATAATTATCTTTTTGTAAGGGGCCCAGAGGTCCCCAGAGGTCCTGCTCTTTTGCGTGTTTTTTTGTTCGTCAGCACCCAAAGCCCCCCCCGACCTCAAAAATTCACGGCAGCACCCCCCGCTTCTCAATTCGTGGCACCCCCCCGCTTCTCAATTCGTTCGCGGCAGCCCCCCCCACTTCTCAATTTGCGGCGGCAGCACCCCCTCCGGTTCTCCTCTGCTCCAGGGGGCCCAAGCTGTGTAAGCGGTCCCAAAATTCCTGATGGCGGCCCTGGCCAGAGGAGAAATATTGGGGCCAACAGACCTCAAATTTCTCCAAAAAGAGGACCCGTCATGGCCCATGCTACCACAAAGGATGTTGTTCGTGCCTTGTGATAGCAAAAAAGTTGAGCCAAATATTTTTTATATATATATATATATATATATATATATATATATATATATATATCGGCCTCCACTCTCTCTCTCATGTATCGGTTTTCTTTCTCTCTCTCTCTGGCTGCATTTGTCTAGGGGTACCTTGGAGGAGAAAGTGCGGGGTCACCACGCCAAGCTTTCACCGCAGATGTTTGTGTGGTGTGAGCAAAGTTTCTTTACCTTCGGGTCGGTGTTTGGAGCCTCTGCTTCTTCTGTGGAACAGTGTCTGTCAGTAAATGAGCCCCACACCAATAAAAGTCCAACACTCCTTTATTTTCCAATGTCAGGATGAAACACAATCAGTGGGACTCCCTCAACGAACAGACAGGGGGTGTGGATACGAGTAGGCCCAGGCACAATTAACTCTCCTATTCCTCTATTCAGCGAATAGGCTTGGCGCATGGTCTCTGCCACCATCCGTGAATTTTGGTCCCTGCCACCGACCGGGTGAACCGTGAACCTTCCTCCTGACTGAACTCGGCCCCTGTTCGGAAAGATACCCCTCCGGGCGGTCTCCTGGGGCTCACCCGGCACTGGCAATCTGCTGCACCAGGTCTTCGGGTGAGTAGCTCCTCTGGTCCCTTGCGCCTCTGGATTCGGGCACCTCATTCCCAGGGCCCCCTAGGAAATCCTTCCCTCGCGGGGACCAGCAAAGGAAACTGGGCCCCAGGCCTCCAACCGAGTACCTCACCCCAGGCTGAAGGTGCCTGGGGTGGAACACGAGCTCCGGGTGTCCAGGCCTAGGCCGCCTGGACACCAACCACAAACCACAGCCCTCAGGCTGAAGGTGCCTGGGACTCGACAACCTCGTGACAAAGATGGCCGGCCCTTTTATACCCTCTCCCAGCAAGCACGGCGGGTATCCCCGCCCCACCATACAACTGCTGAGAGAGGCCAAAACGGGGTACGGCACTCAGCGATGGTTCAACCCCAGCCCACAGGGACAGCGCCACCTGCTGGGCCGCAGGGAACTATACATCACTGGTGTCTCTGCCAGTTTTAAACATGATAGAAAAGTATATGTCCGCTACACACACATATATATTACAGTTGTGCTCACAAGTTTACATACCCTGGTGATTTTGGCCTGATAACATGCACACAAGTTGACACAAGGGGGTTTGAATGGCTATTAAAGGTAACCATCGTCACCTGTGATCTGTTTGCTTGTAATTAGTATGTATAAACGGTCAATGAGTTTCAGGACTCCTGACAGACCCTTGCATCTTTCATCCAGTGCTGCACTGATGTTTCTGGATTCTGAGTCATGGGGAAAGCAAAAGAATTGTCAAAGGATCTGTGGGAAAAGATAGTTGAACTGCATAAAACAGGAAAGGGATATAAAAAAGATATCCAAGGAATTGAGAATGGCAATCAGCAGTGTTCAAACTCTAATCAAGAAGTGGAAAATTTCAGCCACAACTGCCAGGAAAATTATTTGGGATGCAAAGAAAAACCCACAAATAACTTTAGGTGAAACTCAGGACTCTCTGAAAACATGTGGTGTGGCAGTTTTAACCACTTAACGACCGCCCACTGTAATTATACGTCGGCAGAATGGCACCGACAGGCACAATCACGTATATCTACGTGATCGCCTTTGTATAGTTGGGGAGTCCAATCGGACCCCCCTCCTATACAGTCATTTTCCGTTGGGGAGCGATCCGAGGTGAGGGGACGGCCGTTCGATTCCGGCCACCCCCTCGCGATCGCTCCCGGCGAATGAAAAGCTTCCTCTGCTGTGTAAATGTAAACACAGGCAGAGGAAGTGATGTCATCTCTCCTCGTGTCGGTCTTTTCGATCCGGCGCGAGGAGTGAAGACATCTCACAGTAAGTGCACCAACAGCCCACTGACACCAGTACACGTAGGCACACTTTTCACCCCCCCAGTCACCCCAGATCACCCCCCAGTACCCCCAGTCACAGTGCAACGTTTGCAGTGGTAATTTTTTTACTGATCACTGCAATCAGTGTCATTTGTGACAGTAAAAAGTTGCAGGGCAGTTAGGTTTATGCCCCTTTAGGTCCAGGGTAGCCCCTTAACCCCCCCTAATAAAGGTTTAACCCCTTGATCGCCCCCCAGGTAACCCTTTTACCCCCTAACACCAGCGTCACTAAGCGATCGTATTTCCGATCGCTGTATTTAGTGCCGGTGGTGCCCTAGATAGCCAGTTATTTATTTTTAGTTTCGCCGCAGGTTTTTATAGCATCAGGTACCCCCATATATTATTTTAACCCCCTGATTGCCCCTAGAGTTAACCCTTTCACCAGTGATCACCGTATAAGTTTTACTGGTGACACTGGTTAGCCAGTTAGTTATTTCGTTTTTTAGGTTACCCGTCAGGTTTTTATATAGCATCAGGTACCCCCATATATAACCTAATAAAGGTTTTAACCCCCTGATTGCCCCTAGTTAACCCTTTCACCAGTGATCACCATATAAGTTTTACGGGTGACGCTGGTTGGTTAGTTTGCTTTTTATAGCATCAGGGCACCCGCCGTATATAACCCAATAAAGGTTTAACCCCCTGATCGCCCGACGGCTGATATCAATTAGGTTTTAGCGCCAGAGAGGGTCTGCGTCGCCCCAGGCAGCGTCAGGTTAGTGCCAGTAACGCTCACACCTACGCGCCAAGCATACACCTCCCTTAGTGGTATAGTATCTGAACAGATCAATATCTGATCTGATCAGATCAATACTAGCGTCCCCAGCGGTTTAGGGTTCCCAAAAATGCAGTATTAGCAGGATCAGCCCAGATACCTGCTAACACCTGCGTTTAGCCCCTCCGCCCAGCCCAGCCCAGCCCAGCCCACCCAAGTGCAGTATCGATCGATCACTGTCACTTACCAAACACAACACACATAACTGCAGCGTTCGCAGAGACAGTCCTGATCCCTGTGATCGCTAACAGTTTTTTTGGTAGCGTTTGATACATTTGCTGACAGTCAGGTGCTTTTTTACCTGTGAATCTTACTAGTGTACCCCTAAATTTAGAGCCCAAAATGGCAAGACGAAGGTACACTAGTAAAGAGGCCTACGAGATTCTGAGCATGACAGATAGTGAAGAGGAGGTCACGCATCTGTCAGATTCAGGCTCAGAATATCTTCCCGTAGAAGACAGTGAAGTCAGCGGCTCCACGTCAGATAGCTCTGACGACGAAGGTGAGGTCCCTGCTAAGGTCAGGCGTACCCGATCCCGATCTTCTGAGGTTGTTGAGGAGCAAGAACCGCAGGTCTCTCGTATCATGGAGCAGAGTAGTACTAGTGCCGCTATTCCTTCTGGTGAATTGGCAAGCACCAGCGGCCTAGTACATCCTGGGCGTACATCCAGCACTGCAGTATCATGTGGTGACGTGGCGAGTCCCATAAGTGCAGTTCAAGCTGGCGAGGTGGCAAGCACAAGTAGTGTCCCGCTGCCACCAAGAAGACAAAGGCAGGCCCGTCGTGCCCATAGTGGCCTTCCTGCAGAATTCGCCTATCCTGATTGGGTCCCCACCACTTCTGCAGAACCCGTACTTCCCCCATTCACTGCCCAACCCGGTATTCAGGTGGAAACAGCTGATTTTATGCCAATTGATTTTTATTCGCTGTTTTTCACGGAAGATCTCTATAGATCTATTGTGGACCAGAGTCATTTATATGCTGGTCAATTCATCGCCGCTAACCCACCGTTGCCTTCCATTGCCAAAGATTGGAAACCAATTACGGTTTCCAAATTTAAGACCTTTCTGGGCCTTTCCCTCAACATGGGCACACATAAATTCCCGTCGTTGCGTGCCTATTGGTCCACGCACCCAATTGACCACATGCCCGTGTTCTCTGCCTCCATGCCCAGGAAACGATACGAGCAGATTTTGCGGTTCATGCACTTCAACGACAATGAACTTTGTCGTCCACGTGGAGACCCTGAATATGACCGGCTCTATAAAATTCGGCCCCTCATGAACCACTTCAACGAACGTTTTGCAGCCTTGTTTATTCCCGATCAAATTGTCTGCGTTGATGAGTCCCTGATTACATTTTCTGGCCGCTTGTCTTTCAAGCAGTACCTTCCCAGCAAGCGTGCCAGATACGGGGTCAAGCTCTATAAGTTCTGTGACAGGGCAACAGGCTATGTATGGAGCTTTACGGTTTATGAGGGAAAAGACAGTCAGGTTGAGCCGGTCAACTGCCCGGATTACATAGGGAGCGCTGGCAAGATAGTGTGGAACTTGGTGTCACCCTTATTCGGAAAGGGGTACCACTTGTATGTGGACAATTATTACACGAGCGTGCCACTGTTTAGTCACTTGTTTGATCATCAGATTGGAGCATGTGGCACCGCGCGACCTAATCGCCGGGGCTTTCCCCAGCAGCTTGTAGATGCCCGTCTTAGGCTGGGGGAGAGAGCCTGCTTGAAGTGTAATAACTTGCTCGCTATGAAGTGGAGGGACAATAAGAATGTTTTCCTTCTTACCTCCCTTCATGCAGACACGACAGTCCAAATTCGTACGGCGACTGGTGTTGTGGAGAAACCCCTCTGTGTCCACGAATATAACAAAAACATGGGAGGGGTGGACCTCAACGACCAGTTGTTGGCGCCGTATCTAATTGACCGTAAGGCGAGACGCTGGTACAAAAAAGTGTCTCTATCCTTATTCCAATTGGCTTTGCTGAACGCTCAAGTGCTAGTATACAGAGCTTCAGGCGGGACTTTATCTCTTCTAAAATTCCAGAATGAGATAGTCACAGAACTCCTGTATCCAGGCGGTTCTGCACCTCACCATCCCCAACCAAATGCAGTAAGCCGGCTGCATGAGAGGCATTATCCGTATGCCCTCCCGAGTACCCCTACCCAACGAACCCCCCAAAAAAGATGTCGTGTCTGTAGCAAGCGCGAAATTAGGCGTGACACCCGTGTTTTTTGTCCACTCTGTCCTGACAATCCTGGTCTTTGCCTTGGTGAATGTTTTGAACGCTACCACTCAAAAGTGAAGTTTTAGCGTAGGGTACAGCATTTCACAGACTAGGACACACTTACACAGGGTCTCCCAAGATGCCATTACATTTTGAGAGACCCGAGCCATTACAGTTGTTAAAGTTACAAAAAAAAGTGTAAAAAAGGAAAAAAAAAAACGTAAAAAACAAAACACAAAAAAATATAAAATAAAAAACCCATTGTTCTCTCTCTCTCTCTCTCTTTTCTCTCTATTGTTCTGCTCTTTTTTACTGTATTCTATTCTGCAATGTTTTATCATGCTTGCTTTTCAGGTATGTAATTTTTTGTTTTCAGGTGCGCCATTCAGCTGCAGCGCGGAATTATTTATCTTGACAGCAACAGCGTTTGCTCCCACGATACATAAAGCCTCGACTCCAGTGCTGTAGGAGGTGATTTCACCACCACAGTTAAAAAAAAAGAGCATATATGCCGAAGCATGGGGGCAGCAGGGGCGGAGGAGCGATTTTGGTCCTAATGCCGCGTACATACGGTCGAAATTCCGACGGAGGCTTGCCCGTGGAAAAGTCCGACCGTGTGTACGCGGCATAACTTTTTTGCGGGAGGATGCCCCCATGCTTCGGCATATATATATTTTAGGCACAGGTTGCGTTAAAAAAAAATGTTTTATTTTTTACTAGGTTTTGTTTTGGTATTTTGATTTGCAGGTATGGTAGGGTAAGGTCTTACTGTTGTACTGTAATGTTACTTTGTTTTAATGTTAACCATCATTTGCTTAGCAGGTACGCCATTCAGTTGCAGCGCGGATCTATTTATCTTGACAGCAACAGCGTTTGCTCCCATAATACATAAAGCCGCGACTCCAACGCTGTAGGAGGTGATTTCACCACCACAGTTAAAAATAAGAGCATATATGCCGAAGCATGGGGGCAGCAGGGGCGGAGGAGTGATTTTGCTCCTAATGCCGCGTATATACGGTCGAAATTCCGACGAAGGCTTGCCCGTTGAAAAGTCCGACCGTGTGTACGCGGCATAACTTTTTTGCGGGAGGATGCCCCCATGCTTCGGCATATATAAATGGTGCATGTATGCCCATCATTAGAAGTGGGTGGATGAAGGGAGGTATTCTAATGGTGGGCATACCCACCGATCAATCTCTTTTTTTCGTTCAGCCAACAGGCTGCATGAAAAAAAAAGATTACAATACATGTCCAACAAGGACCAGCAACGTACTGGTATGTTGCTGGACTTTGAATGTTTATACCAGAATGATGCCTGCAGGTTTAGGTATCATCTTGGTATCATTCTTTTCAGCCAGTGGCCGGCTTTCATGTAAAAGCAATTCTAGCAGATAATTAGCCTCTAGACCAGGGGTCTCAAACTGGTGGCCCTCCAGCTGTTGCGAAACTACAAGTCCCATCATTCCTCTGCCTGTGGGAGTCATACTTGTAACTGTCAGCCTTGCAATGCCTCATGGGACTTGTAGTTTTGCAACAGCTGGAGGGCCGCCAGTTTGAGACCCCTGCTCTAGACTGCTTTTACAAGCAGTGGGAGGGAATGTCCCCCCCCCCCCCGGATATAAACAGCGCCATTGGGAAATTGGGAAAGCATTTTATCACACTGATCTTGGTGTGGTAAGATGCTTTGAGGGCAGAGGAAAGATCTAGGATCTAACCCCCCAATTTTTTTCAAAAAAAGAGTACCTGTCACTACCTATTGCTATCATAGGGGATATTTACATTCCCTGAGATAACAATAAAAATGGTAAAAAAAATAAAATATGGAAGGAACAGTTTAAAAAAAAAAAAAAAGCAAAAAAAAAGCAAAATAAATAATAAAAAAAAAAAAAAAAAAAAGCACCGCTGTCCCCCCCTGCTCTTGCGCAAAGGCGAACGCAAGCGTCGGTCTAGCGTCATATGTACACAGCAATTGCATCATGCATGTGAGGTATCACCGCAAAGGTCAGATCGAGGGCAGTAATTTTCGCAGTGGACCTCCTCTGTAAATCTAACGTGGTAACCTGTAAAGGCTTTTAAATGCTTTTAAAAATGAATGTAGTTTGTCGCCGCTGCGCATTTGTGCGCAATTTTAAAGCATGTCGTGTTTGGTATCTATGTACTCGGCCTAAGATCATCTTTTTTATTTCATCAAACATTTGGGCAATATAGTGTTTTTTAGTGCATTAAAAATAAAAAAAAGTGTGTTTTTCCCCCCAAAAATGCGTTTGAAAAATCGCTGCGCAAATACTGTGTGGAAAAAAAAATGCAACACCCACTATTTTAATCTGTATGGCCTTTGCTTTAAAAAAATATAATGTTTGGGGGTTCAACATAATTTTCTTGCAAAAAAAATAAAAAATTTCATGTAAACAAAAAGTGTCAGAAAGGGCTTTGTCTTCAAGTGGTTAGAAGAGTGGATGATGTGTGACATAAGCTTCCTAATGTTGTGCATAAAATGCCAGGACAGTTCAAACCCCCCCCCCCCAAATGACCCCATTTTGGAAAGTAGACACCTCAAGCTATTTGCTGAGAGGCATGTTGAGCCCATTGAATATTTTTTTTTTTGTCCCAAGTGATTGAATAATGACAAAAAGAAAAAAAAAAAAAGTACAAAAAGTTGTCACTAAATTATATATTACTCAAACATGCCATGGTTATACGTGGAATTGCACCCCAAAATACATTCTGTTTCTTCTCCTGAGTACGGGGATACCACATGTGTGAGACATTTTGGGAGCCTAGCCGCGTACAGGACCCCGAAAACCAAGCACCGCCTTCAGGATTTCTATGGGTGTCAATTTTTGATTTCACTTCTCACTGCCTATCACAGTTTCGGAGGCCATGGAATGCCCAGATGGCACAAAACCCCCCAAATGACCCCATTTTGGAAAGTAGACACCCCAAGCTATTTGCTGAGAGGTATGGTGAGTATGTTGCAGATCTCGCTTTTTGTCAAAAAGTTTTGAAAATTGAAAAAAAAAAAAAAAGAAGATTTTCTTTCTTCATTTTCAAAAACAAATTAGAGCTGTAAAATACTCAACATGCCTCTCAGCAAATAGCTTGGGGTGTCTACTTTCCAAAATAGGGTCATTTGGGGGGGGTTTGGTGCTATTTTGGCATTTTATGGCCTTCAAAACTGTGATAGGTAGTGAGGAGTGAAATGAAAAATTTGTGCCCTTAGAAATCCTGAAGGCGGTGCTTGGTTTTCGTGGCCCCGTACGCGGCTAGGCTCCTAAAAAGTCCCACACATGTGGTATCCCCGTACTCAGGAGAAGCAGCAAAATGTATTTTGGGGTGCAATTCCACATATAACCATGGCATGTGTGAGCAATATATCATTTAGTGACAACTTTTTGTATTTTTTATTTTTTTTTAGTCATTATTCAATCATTTGAGACAAAAAAAAAAAAACAATTCAATGGGCTCAACATGCCTCTCAGCAATTTCCTTGGGATGTCTACTTTCCAAAATGGGGTCATTTGGGGGGGGGGGGGTTTGTACTGCCCTGCCATTTTAGCATCTCAAGAAATTAGTCATAAATTAAAAGCTGTGTAAATTCCAGAAAATGTACCCTAGTTTGTAAACGCTATAACTTTTGCGCAAACCAATAAATATACGCTTATTGACATTTTTTTTACTAAAGACATGTGGCTGAATACATTTTGGCCTAAATGTATGACTAAAATTGAGTTTATTCGATTTTTCTTATAACAAAAAGTAGAAAATATCATTACTCTTTCGTCCATGGACCGACACAGCTTCTCTATTGACAAAGTGGGTATTATCCGTTAATTAGGAGTGACTAGGCAGAAAAACTTGTAAAAAGTGTTGCATCACACCTTCTACAGTACCGCCCAGGGGGCGGACCCTCCGGGTATAACCTCTCAGTCTGCATCTTCGCAGATCAGTTTTTTTCTGTCTAGCAAGGAGTAGGACATGGCTCCCTTCGGGCCCATTGGTCCGGGGGAAAAATATATATATTTTTTTGCTACATTTTTGTTTCCTGCGATCTTCGATCAACTGCCGACTGGGTGACAGGCTGGATCCTCGATCCTTGTAGTCTCCCCAGTTTCGGCCATCGAGCGTGTGCCGACCCTAGCTACGCGCTGGGTTTTCCACGACATGCCCGTCGCTCCACGGGTGGCCGGTGAGCCTACGCTCCAGGGCCTGCATCGGACCGCTCAGCTTCGGCTGACCTTACGGCCGAGTCGCAGCAGCCTGGCCGGTGAGCTTACGCTCCAAGGCTTGCATCGGACCGCTCAGCTTCGGCTGACCTTACGGCCGAGTCGCAGCAGCCTGTCCGGTGAGCGTCACGCTCCAGGGCATACATATGATCGTCCCTTTTTGGGTCCAATCACAGCATGCCTGGACAACAGTCACCTTCCGTGCGCGGACGATGACCTGTTTGGAATGTCTTCCAGCATAATACATGCAGGATAGGTAAGTAAAACTCCCCTGCCTCGGCTGGGTGATTTAGCTGGACATTCCTGGAGAGATCAAGTAAGTGGTTGTGGCCCCTTTTTTCCCTCTCTCCCTGCCTTTCCCTCCTCTCTGGGCTTCTAGCTAAAGGTTACTGGGTGCTGGGGGTCACCTAGGGGGTTCCACTGGAGCGGGGGTGGCTGTAACTAACATTTAAAAGAAATGTCATTTCTGCTTACCTCTGTTTGTGTGCTTCCTTCTCCATGCTGTCGGCGGCCATTTTGAGGTGGTCCATGCCGAGTTCGGCCTCTTGTGACTGCCCGGCGGCCATCTTCCTGTGGTTCGGCCACACCCACTGGCCCCTATCAGCTGATCGGCGGCCATGTTTGTCCACCCTGTATGCATATATTGCCGTTCGGCGGCCATCTTTTTGTGGGCTATGGCTGCTTGACCTCTATCTTCGGTCGGCGGCCATTTTCTTAGAGCCCACATTATCTTCCATACAGACGTTTTTGGCAACCATTTTGCGAGAGCCTCCGGCCTCTAGGGTGCATTACACTGGTGCGAAAATTCACACAGGAAATGCTGATAAAAGAAGCAGACTGACACAGCAGCAGGGGGACAGCATCACAGGCGCAGCACACGGCAGCATAGCAGTACCTATCCAGGGTGGTGAGTCCTCTGGGTGACTGTAAGGTACCTGTGATAGGTAGTATCCGAAGTGGAACTTGTGTGCTGAGGATTCAGGCGAAAACGTAGTCAGGCAGATTAGGTTGGCAACAGATCAGGCAAAATGGTACACGATCGAAATCCAGAGAGTGGTCAGGCAGGCAAAGGTCATACACGAGCTGGCAGTGAAGTACAAAATCAGCAGGCTGGAGAGTAGTCAGGAATTCAGGCAGAAGTTCAACACGAAAATCAGGATCAAAAAGCAGTCACAACACCCAGGGAGCTATTCCACACAAACGGGCGCTGAGAGATAGCATCACTTCCTTTTTAAGGGCTGCTTTGATTGAAAATTGTCCACAGCTGGCAGTAGGTGGGGCTAGTGAGTCCAAGGTAATGTTTAATACTGAGAGGACATTTCCAAAAGTCTAGATCTGCTCAGTAGCGCAACAGGTAAGGCTGCAGCTTTGGGACCAGGAAGATCCCGGTTCAAATACACCCAGGTACATGACAGGGCCCCCTCCCCAGTGGACCCCTCCGGGGGCCTAGCGGGGCTTAGTGGGAAAGGAGGCATGGAAGTCTCGAATAAGAGAAGGGGCATGCAGATCTTTGGCTGGAACCCAGGAACGGTCTGTGACAGGATATCCCTTCCAATGAACCAGATACCGAAGGCCACGACCCTGTCTTCTAGAATCAAGAATCTTGGAGACTTCAAACTCATTTTGTCCATCAACAAGAACAGGAGGAGGTAGCTGTTGCGTTCTGGAGTAGCGATTGAAAATTGCTTTTTTGAGGAGGGAAACGTGGAACACAGGATGAATCCGGAGAGAGGAGGGTAATTTCAACCGATAGGAGACTGGCCCGACTCGAGCAATAATTCTGTAAGGACCAATGAATCGAGGGCCCAATTTGGTAGAAGGTTGTTTCAGTCTCACATATTTTGTTGATAGCCAAACTCTGTCCCCCACCACATATGGAGGTATATGGCGTCTTCGTTTGTTGGAAAAAAGTGCATACTTGCCTGCTGACTTCCGTAGTATTAAGCGAATCTGTTTCCAATGTAGCAGAATATTTTTAACCCGCTGATCTGCTGCTGGTACACCAGAAGAAGGCTGAAGTAGGGGAAAAGTCTGAGGGTGATAGCCTAGGGCTGCGTAGAATGGTGTGGTATGAAGAGCACTGTGCCAACGGGAATTAATGGCGAACTCAGCTAAAGGCAAATACTCAGACCAGTTGGAGTGTAAGGCATTGACATAATGTTGAAGATAGGTTTCTAGGGTCTGGTTCATGCGTTCGGTTTGACCATCTGTTTGAGGGTGATGTGAGGTAGAGAGTGAAAGCGTTACTCCCAGTTTCTTGCAGAACGCTCTCCAGAATCGGGAAACAAACTGGGATCCGCGGTCTGAGACGACATTGGTAGGTATGCCATGATATCTCACAATATGGGAAAGGAAGAGAGTAGACAGTGCTTCCGCTGTAGGTAATCCCGGGAGCGGCACAAAATGAGACATTTTTGAAAAGCGATCCACTATGACCCATATAGCAGTCATGCCCTCGGACTTGGGTAAGTCTGTAATGAAGTCCATAGTCAAATGGGTCCAAGGCTGACGAGGTGCTGAAAGTGGTTGTAACAGTCCAGTAGGCAATGTACGGGGTACTTTATTAGCAGCACAAGTTGGACAGGCAGCCACATAGTCAGTAACATCCCTTTTCATATGAGGCCACCAGACATGACGCTGCAAGGTCTTAAGAGTGATGGTGACACCAGGATGACCAGATAAAACACCATCATGTGCCCAGAGGAGTACAGGTTTTCTGAGGCTAGGGGCTACGAACAGGCGACCTGGTGGTATCTTCAAGCCTTGGGGAACACAATTCTGGGTTTCTTGTAACTGTTGGGAAAGAGCCGTAGAGATCTGTGCGACAATTTTGTGAGGTGGGATTATATACTGCTCGGTAGGTTGGTCTTCTTCAGAGGTAGCAAACTGTCTGGAAAGAGCATCGGCTTTCTTGTTTTTATGCCCAGGAACATAAGAAAGAACAAAATTAAAACGGGAGAAAAACAGAGCCCATCGAGCCTGACGTGAGTTCAAACGTCTTGCAGTCTGAAGGTACAGTAGGTTTTTATGGTCAGTGAGGATAGAAAAAGGTTTGGGAGCCCCTTCCAGAAGATGTCGCCATTCAGACAATGCCAATTTGATGGCCAGTAGTTCTCGATTCCCAACATCGTAATTCATCTCCGCTGGAGAAAACTTTCTAGAAAAAAACGCTACTGGATGGATTCTACCAGACTTAGGCTGTCTCTGGGAGAGCACGGCACCTGCTCCTACCTCAGAGGCATCAACCTCAACTATGTACTGGAGATCGGGATTTGTATGCTGAAGAATTGGAGCTTTGCTGAACATGTCTTTTAATTGCTGGAAAGCCGATTCTGCTTCTGAGGACCATACCTTGCAATTTGTACCTTTCTTAGTCATAGCAGTAAGGGGGGCCGCAATGGAGGCAAAACCTTTGATGAAGCGTCTGTAGTAATTTGCGAACCCTAGAAAGCTTTGCAGCCCTCTTAAAGTGGTCGGTTGGGGCCATTGCAAGACAGCGGAAAGTTTTTGAGGGTCCATTTGGAAACCGGCAGCACTTATAATGTATCCAAGGAAAGGAATACGGCTTTGATGGAAACTGCATTTCTCAATCTTCGCGTAAAGATGGTTTTCTCTCAGTCGTTGCAATACCTGCTTTACATGCGAGATGTGCTCTAGATGAGTCTTGGAAAAGATTAAAATGTCGTCCAAGTAGATGATCACAAAACTGTTGCTGAAATCATGAAAAATTTCATTCATGAAACGTTGGAAGACAGCAGGGGCGTTACACAACCCAAATGGCATAACCAGATATTCAAAATGTCCATTACGAGTGTTGAATGCTGTCTTCCACTCGTCCCCGTCTTTAATTCGAATTAGATTATAAGCCCCTCGTAGGTCTAGCTTGGAGAAGATAACAGCCCCCTTAAGTACATCAAAACAAACACAAAAGTTTCTGCGCTGCTACTAAGTGCAAATAAAAAAGCGGTTGCAAAACCTGTGGACAAAAAGGTGCATAGAACAAAAAAACAAAAAAATTGCAGCGCTGAGTGGGTGTGTGTCAAACAAATAAATGAGTGAAAATGCAAGGATGAACTAAAAAATTCCCTGTGTGAATAACAATACAATTTTTAGAAGAGTCCTTGATGAGTGGTCCTCAAAAACACACATTCAAACAATTATAAAAAAAAAAAAATAAAGGTCCAATGGTGTTCCACAATAATCCAAAAAATCTGTGATGATTGGAAAACACTTCCAAATTGATGATAGAGGAAAAAAAATAAAAAATAGGGGAGCCACAACCAATATAAAGGAGGCTTACCAGACTTAGTGGACCCTCCTGAACATGTGTCCAGAGGGTCAACATAGGCTCAAGGTGTGTATTCCTGAAGGGTCAACAGTTGATAGTTGAGCCAAAGGGTGTCTCTCGCAGCAGCTCACAGTGAAGAGGTTAATCGAAACTTGAGAGACGATAACTCAATGGTGTTTAGAACCGAATCAATGCCACAATGTAAAATGAAAAGAGAGAAGAGGGCACATAGCGTAATACTGCTGAAACAGTATATTTTAATGTAGGTAATTACACTTACATTCAAGTAGTTAAAAAGCGCTTCATGAAAATCAATGGCAACAGTGGAAAATCCCGACGCGTTTCGCAAGAAATTTGCATCATCTGGGGTATGCATCCACTGCTGCCTCCACACATTATATAGACAACATAACCCCCTATTAGGGTAAGAGTAACCTCACCTGTGAATTCATCACATGAGCAATCAATTCCTGGGTCATCCAAAATGGCTCCTCAGCGTCTGCTTCCTGCCTCTACGTGGGGTCATGAATGATGCTCAATGTTGATAAATATTCCAGGGGTATGTGGTCTTATAAAGTAAAAATGTAAATATATATAGAATTAAAAAGCCATACATAAATGGCAGGGGGGTGGGCAGACAAAGTTCTGGCCACCACACTTGGCCTATACATTAAATATGACCAACATGGTGTATCGTGTGCCCAAGCACACAGGCCAGGCACAGGAAATGGACCAAATGTGGTCCATGGGGTGACCATACACAGACTAGTGTGTGAAAAGCAGAACGTCCGTGCTGATCGCGTCATGTCCTGCAGCACACCGTCATGTGTTTCACGCATGGCATATATAATGAATATGGCCAGCATGGTGTGTCATGTACACAGGCCAGGCGCAGGAAATAGGTTGAATATGATCCTTGGGGTGACCATGCAAAGATGATAGACTGACATGCAGAAAGCAGGACGTCCGCGCTAATCGCGTCACGTCCCGCAACGCACCGTCATATGACTCATGTGGCATCACGTGATGCGCTCCAGGCGCAATCGCGTGATGCGTTCCAAACAAGGGGGCCGGCGTGACACGTCCGCCCTCCGCACCGACGTGATGTCGTGAGGGCTGGACGTCCACACCAACTCATCATTCTCCACATGTGACCTGTACGGCATCACGTGATGCGCTCTAGGCGCAATCACGTGATGCGTTCCAGGGGAAAGACGGCGTGATACGTCCGTCCTCCACACCGACGTAATGTCGTGAGGGCTGGACGTTTGCACCGACCACATCCCATCCCACATGTGACCTGTGCAGCATCACGTGATGCGCTCCAGCCGCAATCACGCCGTGCGTTCCACACACAATGTGGTGACAGGCAAGGAACAAGTAGGAGACAGCAATGCGCTCCCCCATAAAATAAACACACAGTCAAAGTCTCAAAGAGACAAAGACCAAATGTGCCTATTGAGTTTCTCTAAAAGAAAGTTAGTCAATAAAACAATAATGAATTGTCATGACCCTTAACTGTATATCATAACAATCTTGTATAAAAAAAAAAATTTAATTGAAATATCAAGTCTATATAAAAAAGCCCCGGAGATAATAATCTCCATAGCAATTAGGAGCGACTAGACTAGATGGCAAATCATGGATACATATACATATAAAACAAACCAGAAAATGAATTTTAAAATCCATCCAATAAGTTTTAATTAAATTGAATTTCGATTAAATTGAATTAGTGGGGAAGCTTCATGGATTGAAGAAATGGAGGGCAACAAATGTTGCAGGAAAAGGACCTAACAGGCCAGCCACTCACTAAATGAATCCACAGATAAGGCAACCCCTCACATCTTGCAATGAAGAAATACATTAATTTCAATTAAAAAATTAATCTTATATATCTAGAACAAATATGTATGTAACAGCCCTCACGCAGATTGATCCCTAAGCGTATTGAATTTGTAATATGTGTAGAAAAAAACGGAAAAAAGAGAGAAAGAAAAAGATGAGAACATAGAAAAACCCACACTAAGAGACAAATTGAGTAACAATGTGTGGGTTTTTCTATGTTCTCATCTTTTTCTTTCTCTCTTTTTTCCGTTTTTTTCTACACATATTACAAATTCAATACGCTTAGGGATCAATCTGCGTGAGGGCTGTTACATACATATTTGTTCTAGATATATAAGATTAATTTTTTTATTGAAATTAATGTATTTCTTCATTGCAAGATGTGAGGGGTTGCCTTATCTGTGGATTCATTTAGTGAGTGGCTGGCCTGTTAGGTCCTTTTCCTGCAACATTTGTTGCCCTCCATTTCTTCAATCCATGAAGCTTCCCCACTAATTCAATTTAATCGAAATTCAATTTAATTAAAACTTATTGGATGGATTTTAAAATTCATTTTCTGGTTTGTTTTATATGTATATGTATCCATGATTTGCCATCTAGTCTAGTCGCTCCTAATTGCTATGGAGATTATTATCTCCGGGGCTTTTTTATATAGACTTGATATTTCAATTTAATTTTTTTTTTTTATACAAGATTGTTATGATATACAGTTAAGGGTCATGACAATTCATTATTGTTTTATTGACTAACTTTCTTTTAGAGAAACTCAATAGGCACATTTGGTCTTTGTCTCTTTGAGACTTTGACTGTGTGTTTATTTTATGGGGGAGCGCATTGCTGTCTCCTACTTGTTCCTTGCCTGTCACCACATTGTGTGTGGAACGCACGGCGTGATTGCGGGTGGAGCGTATAACGTGATGCTGCACAGGTCACATGTGGGATGGGATGTGGTCGGTGCAAACGTCCAGCCCTCACGACATTACGTCGGTGTGGAGGGCGGACGTATCACGCCGTCTTTCCCCTGGAACGCATCACGTGATTGCGCCTAGAGCGCATCACGTGATGCCGTACAGGTCACATGTGGAGAATGATGAGTTGGTGTGGACGCCCAGCCCTCACGACATCACGTCGGTGCGGAGGGCGGACGTGTCACGCCGGCCCCCTTGTTTGGAACGCATCACGCGATTGCGCCTGGAGCGCATCACGTGATGCCACATGAGTCATATGACGGTGCGTTGCGGGACGTGACGCGATTAGCGCGGACGTCCTGCTTTCTGCATGTCAGTCTATCATCTTTGCATGGTCACCCCAAGGATCATATTCAACCTATTTCCTGCGCCTGGCCTGTGTACATGACACACCATGCTGGCCATATTCATTATATATGCCATGCGTGAAACACATGACGGTGTGCTGCAGGACATGACGCAATCAGCACGGACGTTCTGCTTTTCACACACTAGTCTGTGTATGGTCACCCCATGGACCACATTTGGTCCATTTCCTGTGCCTGGCCTGTGTGCTTGGGCACACGATACACCATGTTGGTCATATTTAATGTATAGGCCAAGTGTGGTGGCCAGAACTTTGTCTGCCCACCCCCCTGCCATTTATGTATGGCTTTTTAATTCTATATATATTTACATTTTTACTTTATAAGACCACATACCCCTGGAATATTTATCAACATTGAGCATCATTCATGACCCCACGTAGAGGCAGGAAGCAGACGCTGAGGAGCCATTTTGGATGACCCAGGAATTGATTGCTCATGTGATGAATTCACAGGTGAGGTTACTCTTACCCTAATAGGGGGTTATGTTGTCTATATAATGTGTGGAGGCAGCAGTGGATGCATACCCCAGATGATGCAAATTTCTTGCGAAACGCGTCGGGATTTTCCACTGTTGCCATTGATTTTCATGAAGCGCTTTTTAACTACTTGAATGTAAGTGTAATTACCTACATTAAAATATACTGTTTCAGCAGTATTACGCTATGTGCCCTCTTCTCTCTTTTCATTTTACATTGTGGCATTGATTCGGTTCTAAACACCATTGAGTTATCGTCTCTCAAGTTTCGATTAACCTCTTCACTGTGAGCTGCTGCGAGAGACACCCTTTGGCTCAACTATCAACTGTTGACCCTTCAGGAATACACACCTTGAGCCTATGTTGACCCTCTGGACACATGTTCAGGAGGGTCCACTAAGTCTGGTAAACCTCCTTTATATTGGTTGTGGCTCCCCTATTTTTTACTTTTTTTCCTCTATCATCAATTTGGAAGTGTTTTCCAATCATCACAGATTTTTTGGATTATTGTGGAACACCATTGGACCTTTATTTTTTATTTTTTATAATTGTTTGAATGTGTGTTTTTGAGGACCACTCATCAAGGACTCTTCTAAAAATTGTATTGTTATTCACACAGGGAATTTTTTAGTTCTTCCTTGCATTTTCACTCATTTATTTGTTTGACACACACCCACTCAGCGCTGCAATTTTTTTTTTTTTTTCCCTTAAGTACATCAAACAGTTCAAGAATGAGAGGCAAAGGGTAGGAGTCTTTTACAGTGATTTGATTTAACCCTCGATAGTCTATGCATGGTCGAAGACCCCCATCTTTTTTTTCAACAAAGAAAAAACCTGCCCCTACTGGAGAAGAAGAGGGTCGGATAAAACCTCTTTCCAAGTTGTCTTTTACGTATTCCTCCATGGATTTTTGTTCAGGCAAAGACAGGGGATAGGTCCTTCCTTTGGGAAGAGGTGCTCCAGGAATCAATTTAATTGCACAGTCAAAAGAACGATGTGGAGGTAAAACCTCTGCCTTTTGCTTGCAAAATACGTCTGCAAACGCATGGTATTCATGAGGCAAGGTAGGTGGGACGGCCACGGAAGCCAACATACAAGCAGGAAGTCTTTTGGGTTGAGACAAACAGTTTGAATGACAGAACAACCCCCAAGAGGTTAGTTCTCCATTTTCCCAATCAAAAGAAGGGTTATGTTGTTGTAACCATGGGTAACCAAGGATAACAGGCAGAAGTGGAGAATCAATAAGAGACAAGACAACTTCCTCTTTGTGGAGTACGCCTACCTGAAGGGTGATTGTCATAGTCTCAAATTTTACAATGCCATCTCCCAAGGGTTGTCCATTCACGGTGGTAATGTTCAGGGGTCTAGATTTTGGAACAAATGGGATATTATTTTTTTTAGCAAAAGTGTAGTCCAAGAATATGCCAGCAGCTCCAGAATCCACAAAAGCCTCACAGGAGACAAGTTTAGAGGGTAAATGGATAATTGCAGGAATGGTAATCTTGGTCTTGGAGGATATACCTGTAAGTTCTAAGCCAGCTCCTCCAACACTGGTTAGACCCTGCCTTTTACTGGACGGGAAGGGGAGACAGATAATAAATGTCCTTTAAGTCCACAGTATAGGCATAGGCCCAATGCACGCCTCCTTTGTTTCTCAGACTCAGTTAGGTGGAGACGGCCTACATCCATGGGTTCCACAGGTGTCTGGGGTTCAACTGAGATTTCAGGTTCTAGCTGAGGTGGTGCTTGGAAGTTAGGGGCCAAACGGTAGACTGGCCGAGGAAACTTGCGAGTTCTAAGTCTCTCTTGGCATCTTTCATGATACCAGACATCCAGACGAACACAGAGCTCTATGAATTTCTCTAGGTCTTCTGGGGAATCCTTATAGACTAATTCGTCTTTGATGCGATCTGCAAGACCTTTTCGGAAGGCTGCACGTAATGCCCTTGAGTCCCAAGTAATCTCAGCAGCAAGGGTACAAAACTCAATAGCATATTGTGCCACAGACCTGGTGCCTTGTTGCATGTCCAAGAGTGAGTACTCAGCTGCAGAAGCTCTATCTGGCTTGTCAAATACAGTCTGGAGAGAAGCCAGAAATTTGTCAGCGTCTTGCAGCACAGGATCATTGCGTTCCAGATAAGGAGAGACCCAGGCCAGGGTCTTCCCCTTTAACAAGGAAATTACAAAAGTCACTTTGGCAGAAGAAGTGCTAAAGGTCCCAGGGTTGTTGCGGAAATGCAAACGGCAAACATTTAAAAAGCCTCTGCAGTCCTCAATATCACCACCAAATTTGTCAGGCATAGGAAGTTTGGGTGGTACAGAAGAGGTGGGTTGGATCGTAGCAGGAGTAGGATCCAGAGTCTGGACCGTTGCAGAGGAAGCAGGCAAACAAGATTTAAGCATAGTACAAAGTTCATCTAACTTGGCGTCCAGGGAAGAAAGATGCTGTTCATGAGCTCCAATCAATAGTCCCTGACGTGAAATCGCCTTAACAATCTCAGCAGGGTCCACTGTCATTGTGGCCCGTTTGTAATGTAAGGTACCTGTGATAGGTAGTGTCCGAAGTGGAACTTGTGTGCTGAGGATTCAGGCGAAAACGTAGTCAGGCAGATTAGGTTGGCAACAGATCAGGCAAAATGGTACACGATCGAAATCCAGAGAGTGGTCAGGCAGGCAAAGGTCATACACGAGCTGGCAGTGAAGTACAAAATAAGCAGGCTGGAGAGTAGTCAGGAATTCAGGCAGAAGTTCAACACGAAAATCAGGATCAAAAAGCAGTCACAACACCCAGGGAGCTATTCCACACAAACGGGCGCTGAGAGATAGCATCACTTCCTTTTTAAGGGCTGCTTTGATTGAAAATTGTCCACAGCTGGCAGTAGGTGGGGCTAGTGAGTCCAAGGTAATGTTTAATACTGAGAGGACATTTCCAAAAGTCTAGATCTGCTCAGTAGCGCAACAGGTAAGGCTGCAGCTTTGGGACCAGGAAGATCACGGTTCAAATACACTCAGGTACATGACAGTGACCCAGCCTCTCTGCAGCACAGGAGGGTGGCCTATTGATATATTGCCTGGAGCCCTGTGAGTGTCAGCGTGTGGTCAGCATGGCATCTGAGCCAGATGTCTTCTCCCCTGAAACACCAGATTTAGCAGCTGGTGCCCCTGAGGTGTCTATGAACGCTATGACGGCAATCCTAGAGGCGTTTGCTGCCAGGGTGGAAGCAGCACACGGGAATACAGGGGGTAGTAAACGCCCCGTCCCCTGCAAGCTTCTGGGGATAATTCTGATGCAGAACCAGGTCCAGCTACGGCTCGGGGCCCAGATTCTGACGCATCAGAGACTGCAGACCGTGACCGGACAGTGAGGATGACTCCAAGTCCAGGTCAGTACGCAAGACGGCTTTGGTATCTGACCTTATTACTGCAGTGCGGGATACTCTAAAGTTGGAAAATACTGCAGAAGCAGCAGAGACTCCGGTCCACTTGGGTTTCATAGACCTGCCCGCACTGCTAAGGTGTTCCCTTGTGTGTCTTTTGATAAACTCTTATACAAGGAATGGGAGAACCCAGTGAGGGTCTTTACAGCCCCAAAGAGGTTTGCGGTACGGTACCCCTTTGAGGAGAGTTTTCTGAAGAAATGGACCTTTCCCCCTATAGTGGACCCTCCGGTGTCCAGACTTAATAGAGCCACCACAATTCCTGTAGAAGGGGCTCCTGTTTTCAAGGACCCTGTGGATAAGAAGGCTGAAGCACTCGCTTGCTACCTATACTCAGTGGTAGGCTCGGCAGTACGCCCGGCATTGGCGGGGGCCCTAGTGTCTCACACACTTACTGAATGGGCAAGATTGCTACTCCAGGGGTTAAGGAGCGAGATGCTCCTCCTGATGAGATAACATTGGCCGACCAGTTGGTCCAGGGCAAAAAGAAAAGAAAATCACTTCTGGAAGCAGCACTCCGATTAAAAAGCCTTTATTCCAAAAGGTTCAGGAAACAAAAAACACACTGCACGACACGGCAAACTGGTCACATCTAGCTGACGCGTTTCACACTATTATAGTGCTTACTCATAGCTGGTTATTGTACAAAAGTTACCTAAGATATACCCTAAAATGGGGGAAGTCATAGGATCCAACCCCAAGGTGAAAATAATTAATTAATTAATTGGAGATTGATGGACATGAAGTGATTCAAGTGAAATGGGTGTGGTCCACTAACCACGATAATAAAAAAAGGGAAAAGTGCCTCACCATGCATACAATCTTGTGAGAAAGTGTGTGAGAAGGGTGTGTGTGTAAAATATAAGGTGTAGGGTAGTGAAATGAAAAGATATCCCATGAAACATATATATATTAGTGAAAAGTATATTGAAAATATATATTAGAACTTGTAAATAAAAGTGTATCATGTGTTTAATTAATCTAGACCATTTAGTATGTATTAATGCTGACTGGTCCATAGTGATATGTCCATGTGACTTTTTATTTTTATTTCTATTTTATTTTCTATTTTTTGTTAATTCTATTAATATATTTTTTATATTTTTTATGTTTTATGATGGTTTGTGACGTAAAAAATACTGTGAAGAAAAACAGATGTTTTAAATAAACCGATATCTGAACAAATTGTGATTGTATGTGAGTGTATGTCCCTTTTGTCTGTTGGGATGAAGGTCGTCCCATGGGGTATGCAATGTATAGCAATAAACTGCTGTAAATGCATTCAGTAGATGGATGTATGTGAGTAAACAGTGTGCATGTGTAAAAACACACATATATATATATGCATGTATGCTTAAAAGCTGCACAAAGGTGCTCAATGCATGTACCTCCCCTGGAGTCCTAAATGCAAAATGTTCTCAGCATATGCTCTAAACGGAAATTAAATACAGACTAAAATTATGTATAAAAGTGCAAATATGCTGATGTGAATATGGTACGATATAATATGGTGTGGAGGGACATTGGACCCATGCAGCGTGCATGATAGATGGACACACATGCACGAATAAATTTGTTTAAATTGATTGAAATTGGCCAATGTCAATAGCCATCACCAGTCCATATAAAGCATGCATAAAGGGACTTAATAAGATGATATGTAAAGTGTTTAGGTAGTCCAGGTAATAGGTATGCATTTGGCGAACTAACAAACTATAAAGGTTATAGATATGTCCATATATGTAAATAATAAATATAAGGATAAAGGTAGAGATAATGAGAGAGCGTGTGCAGGTGTGCCTGTCTATTTCGGGACAAAAATGCATGTGAATCCCGGGCCAACAAGAATATGTCATTGTAAACCCACAGATTTAAGTATACACACATAGGTAGCCCGCTATAGACGTGTGTCTATGTAAGTAGTCGTTCCAAAATTATGTGTATCAGTTTAGGATGCACATCCGACCATAGACACCTCGATGGAAGTCAATATGTCCAATCAAGGTGTGGAAAGGTACACAGAATGGTTCTGTGTGAACGGTTTTATACTGGAGCAAGTATCTGTGTGGAAAATGTTTATTAAGAAAATGACCATAATGATAATAGCCTTGTGGTTGGATCCCGACTAGAATAGGCATACATGATACCGACATGATTGTAGACGCTCAACAAATACCAATATAGTGTTGCATCTATTGCATCTGTTACATCTATGATAGGATTCAGAATGCAGTTTGAAATGCAGTTTTCCTACATGTATGAGCATATTTTTACTTCCAAGATGGAAGATTATAGTTATGTCGCCTGCATATACATAATTATGTCTGTATACATCCAAAGCAATACATGCTATCAAAAATGACATGACAGTACCAACATGAACTAAAAAGATAAGACTATGAAACACTCGAAACAAAACCGAAAAAGATGTGTAAAACATGTAATGACACAACCTAATCGTTACAATCTACCACTAAACGATAATTTGTACAAATGAGAGACCAAGTCCATGTTGTTTCTTCAAGACCATGTGAATTATAATTCAATGCTAAAAAAAGCAATAAAAGAAGAAAAAATGAGGAGATTGGTCCCAATAAAATAGTAGAACTTTCATGTTCCATAAATATTGTGGATAATACTACTAAGACCACGAAAATTGAAACATGCAAAAAGCAATCAATAAGCAATCAATGTCATGGTAACTAAGTAAAATAAATAAAATGAAATGAAATGGAAGCCTCTGACAGCATTCCGAATGTGTAAATGCACGTCAGGGACAAAACACAGTCCAAACCTCAGCAAACCTACATAGATGACAGACATTGAAAAGGACGTGAGGACTAGTCATAGTAATGGGATACATCCCATTCAAAGTTGAGGCCCGCCGGTATCCTAGTATCCAACGAGAAAATCCAATAGACCTCATGCCTGCACAGTGTCCTGAACTTGTCTCCCCCCCTGGCAGGCGAGCTGATTTTTTCCATGCCTTGTATGGAAAGGCATGAAACATTTTTTTGGTGTACAGATACCCAGTGCCTCGCGACATTTGTGTTTCTGTCTTTCTGTATGTCATACAGGTGATCATACAGTCTATCCTTGAGTCTCCTAGTAGTTCTTCCGACATATTGGATATCGCACTGTTCGCATTTAATCACATATACCAAAAACTTTGTGCTGCAATTAATAAATTGCTTGATGTCAAAAGAATTGTGATTGGTGCTTGACAAAACGGTATCACCTGTTTTTATGTGTCTACAGTAGTTACAGTGGGGCATTCCACATCTAAAGGTGCCCTGAAAGTGCAACCAATTAGTGGCCGAAGATTTGCTTGAGAAAAGACTGGGGGAGAGACGGCTGCCCAAGGTGGGGGCTCTACGGGACACTGATTTGACCCCCCTAGAGAGTATTTCGTGATAAGCAGGGTCATTCAGTAGAATGGGAAGGTATTTCTCGATAGTAGATTTTATTTTGCTAAATTCAAAGCTGTACGGTGTAGAGAATACCGGAATTCCACTGAAGGGCAGTGCCGCTCGGTTTTTATGTTTATTCGGATAATTCCGAAGTAAAGTCTCCCTAGGAATGACACTCGCAGCTTTGGAGGCTTTTTTTACAATGTTAGGGGGATAACCCCTACTGATGAACCGTTGGGTCATGTTTACTGCCTCAGTGGCAAAATCCTCAGGTCTGCTGCACAAACGGCGGAGCCTGAGGAATTGTCCAACCGGGACCCCGCGAATAGTGTGGCTGGGGTGACCCGAGTCTGCTCTAAGGAGGGCATTGCCTGCTGTGGGTTTTCTGTAAATGCCTGTGACTACCACATCATTGGCAGCCGACAAATAGACATCCAAAAAATCTATGGAAGTGATGCCTAATTTCCCCGTGAAGCGAAGGTTCATGGAATTGTCATTGAAATGATCCAACCAGTCCTGTAAGTTTGTCTCCTCATTAGAGGAAACAAACAGGAGGTCATCAATGAACCTGCAAAAGAAAACCGTATCTGAACGACGGGGGCTATCATGTCCAAAAATGCAGGACCTCTCCCAAAATCCCATATAAAGATTGGCCAGGGAAGGTGAAAATTTCGCTCCCATGGAGGCCCCACACTTTTGGAGATAATAACCCCCGTCGAACATAAAAAAATTATGTGTGAGTAGGTAATGCAATGACAACAGGATGAACTCCTGTAATGCCAATGAATACCTCCCGGATTCTTTGAGAAAGGTGGACACCGCCAAAACACCCAGGTCATGAGGAATACTCGAATAGAGACTAGTCACGTCGCAAGTGATCCACCTATACTCTGCTTTCCACTGAAAATCCCTAAGTTTTATGAGCAATTGTTTGGTGTCGCGTAGGTAGCCTGGGAGATTGACAACTAATGGCTGGAGTTGGCCATCGATCCATTCTCCCATGCGCTCATTTAGCGATCCAATACCTGCCACTATGGGCCTGCCCATAAGTGGGTCCAGGCCTTTGTGAATTTTTGGCAGGTGATGGAACACTGGCATCACGGGATCAGTGGGAATGAATAACAGTTTTTCTTTGTCTGAGAAAATTCCCGCATGGACTGCTGTGTCCAACAAAGAGGAAAGTTTGGCAGAGAAAGTAGTGGTGGGATCACCTTTGAGTGGAGTGTAGGTATTGCTATCAGACAACTGACGTAGGGCCTCGCTTTGGTAAGTGTCAGAGTCAAGAACCACCACCAGCCCACCCTTATCCGCATTGCGAATGACAATGTTCTTGTCCATTTCTAAATTCCTGAGGGCCTTATGTTCTAATGGAGACAAGTTGTGGGAAGCAGACCTCCTACGGCAATCGCGAGCCAGATGGGTGAGATCCTTCTCGACCATTCGTTGAAAGAGGTCGAGATCCTTGCCCCGCGACCCCACCGGATAAAAGTCCGATCTGAGTTTAAATGAAATACTATTAGGGACATCAGTGGGGTCAACGGGGCAAGGACTGGACTTAGTGGCCAAATCCACAAGCTCTTGGAGAGCGCATACTTCGGAAAACAATACTGGAGAAGAAGGACACTCACCCATATCCCGATCACCGCAGGAGGTATCCTCTGCTTCCATGGGAAAATCAAAATAGTGTTTTTTAAGTGTTAAGGAACGGGAGAACTTATTAACGTCCAATAAGGTGTTGAAAAGGTCAAAATGCCTGGTAGGGCAAAAGTTTAGTCCCTTGGATAAAATGCCCTTCTCTTCGTCACTTAACGTTCTGCTCGAGATGTTGATGACATTGGTGACCTCTATTTCTTTGTCCCCCGCAAGATGTATGGGGTTTTCTTTGATGTGCGAGTGTCTTTTCCCTCCTCTCCGGGTTTTCTTGTTGCGCCCTTCAATTTGGCTTTTGTGTGGGACCCCCGAGGGTTTCCAGATGGAATGCCGTCCTGTGAATGATCCAGGATGGAAGACCTCGATGGACGTTCAAGTGAAGAGTCCGATGCGGATGTAGCCATGGTGTCATTGCCCGGATCATGTTCTAAATCGGAAAAGCTGACTTTCTTCGGTTGGTTTTTCCGTGATCGACCAGAATGAAAATGCATCTTCTTCCAGGTATATACATTCCCGCTTTCGTAGTCGACTTTGTCCCGGGTCATTTTGGTGGTTTTGGTAGAGATGACATGCCTTTCCAACTTGTCCAGTCTTTTGTTCAAGCGGCTATCTAATTCCGCAAACTCAGGATGTGTCTGCAATTCCGTGAGACTGCTCTGAATGTCTGCCATTTCTGATTGTATAATGCTTATTTCTTGGCTCTTTGATTTAAGGAGTATCTCCATTAATTTAAGAGAGCATGAGCTAAATGTATCTGTCCATTCTTGTTTTAAAGCCTCATTCAGGAGGTCAGACGTAGGGAACTTCTTGATTCTGAGACCTCGGGGGATGCGTAACAATGCCACATAGTCGGAAAGCGAATTAATGTCCCAATAAATTCGAATTTCCTTGGCCATCACCGATTCGAGCTTCCTAAAGATGCTTGTTAGGGAAACAATTCTGTCATCCGTGGGCTGAAGCTGTAGAGCCTGTAGTCCCGATCTAAGGGGGTTGTCAGAGGGTGCCATGAAAGTTCTACTGTGACCAGGTTCGTTGGCAGATGTGTTTGATGTATTGATATCCATGACAGGCTGGTTGCTGGAATGAGCTAAATTCAGATGAAAGTAAATGAGAAGGTGGGAATCCACTCCGAGCTGGTCAACACTGGGTAGCAATGATCCAGAAAATTTGAAGAGACGGGAAAGAGGGAGCCGCTCAGGTGTGGAAATCCCTGACAATGCCTCCTCCCAGCAGCCAAGGGTGCAGGCAAATGCAATTATGATCAAAAAGAAAAGAAAATCACTTCTGGAAGCAGCACTCCGATTAAAAAGCCTTTATTCCAAAAGGTTCAGGAAACAAAAAACACACTGCACGACACGGCAAACTGGTCACATCTAGCTGACGCGTTTCACACTATTATAGTGCTTACTCATAGCTGGTTATTGGTCCAGGGCCTTAGGTTTGTCTGCGAGTCAGACAATAGAGTTTCTCTCTTGTCCACCGGACAGATTCAACACCTCCAATCTCCAGCTACTACCGACCCGTCGGGAGGCCCTGTATAGGGCGGTCCAGGGTCTACTGGAACGCGGGGTAGTTATTCCAGTTCCAGAACTGGAACGGGGTTTTTACTCAAATCTGTTCTTTGTGCCGAAGAAGGAGGGGGTTCGTCCAAGCTTGGATCTCAGAGCCCTCAATTGCTTTGTGAAGGTACAAAGATTTCGGATGGAGTCGGTTCGATCTGTAGTCACGGCTCTCCATCCGGGGGACTTTCTGGCCTCCTTGGACATCAAGGACGCATACCTGCATGTCCCCATATACTCCAGACACCAGAGGTTTCTGCGATTTGCTATCGGGAAGGACCACTACCAGTTTGTGGCCCTCCCGTTTGGCCTTGCCTCAGCACCCAGGACGTTCACCAAGGTGCTCGCTCCGATTCTGGCACTTCTAAGACAGCGGGGTATCGCTATCACAGGCTACTTGGACGACCTTCTGCTGAAGGCCCCTTCAAGCTCAGAATTAGAGGTAAGCGTGTCCATTACCTGTCAGACTCTTCGAGACTGTGGTTGGATACTAAACACGCAAAAGTCAGTATTGGTGCCCACTTAACGCCTAGTGTACCTGGGGTTGATTCTGGATTCCTCAGAGGCAAAGGTATTCCTCCCTGTGGAGAAGTTGCAGACCCTCCGGGCTGCAGTACGGCAGCTGACTTCCAGGAATTGGTCGTCACTCCGTTTTTGCATGCGAGTGTTGGGCCTCATGGTAGCCTCCTTCGAGGCGGTCCCATATGTTCAATACCACACTCGAGTGTTACAGAAGGAAGTTCTGTCCAGATGGAACAGATGCCCTTCATCTCTGGATTATCAAATCCGAGTGAGCCACCTAGTCAGGAGATCCCTGGTATGGTGGCTGACAGCACGGCTCTAATGGCCGGGAAGTCATTTCTTCCGGTTTACTAGATAGTGATCACGACGGACGCCAGCCTTACAGGTTGGGGGGGAGTCTGGGGTGTCCAGTCGGCGCAAGGTCGCTGGACCCCAGAGGAAGCCCTCCTGCCGATCAATGTCCTGGAGATCCGGGCGATCAAGATGTGCCTCTTCAAATGGTCTCAGAGGCTGCAAGGGCGTCCAGTCAGGATCCAGTCAGACAACGCCACAGCGGTGGCATATGTCAATCATCAAGGAGGAACAAGAAGCTCAGCTGCAGCATCGGAGGTTGCTCGCATCCTGAAGTGGGCAGAGAAGAGCGTACCGGCACTATCGGCCGTGTACATTCCGGGCGTGGAAAGCTGGCAGGCGGACTACCTGAGCTGCCAGATGCTGGACCAGGGAGAATGGTCCTTACACCCGGAGGTGTTCCAACTCCTCTGCCAAAGATGGGGCACACCAGACGTAGATCTTCTGGCTTCCCGACTCAATCGGAAGGTATTGAGATTTGTGGCCCGGTCAAGAGACCCATGGGCAGACGCAACGGACGCGTTGGTAGCATCGTGGGGTCAGTATCGGCTAATCTATGCCTTCCCTCCCTTAAGGCTTCTTCCTCTTCTGCTCCGCAGAGTGGAGGCAGAGGGAATTACAATGATCCTAATCGCTCCAGATTGGTCTCAGCGTCCTTGGTACGCCGATCTAGTACGTCTGGTAGCAGACGTCCCCTGGCGCCTACCACTACGGAAGGACCTGCTATCGCAAGGTCCCATACTCCATCCTGCTTTACAGTCACTGGCTTTAACGGCATGGCTATTGAGAACCAGGTACTGAGAGACCGGGGCCTGTCAGATTCAGTAATCTCTACTATGAGAAGTGCTCGGAAACCGTCCTCTAGGAAGGTTTATCACCGCACTTGGAAGGCCCACATCTCCATGTGTAAGGAAATGAAATGGCATCCGCGTACTTATTTGGTTTCCAGAATCCTGCTGGTTTTACAGCATGGGGTGGACCAAGGGCTTGCCCTAAGTACGGTTTAAGGGACAGATATCTGCCCTGGCTGTCTTTTTTTCAGCGACCCCTGGCGGCTCACTCTCTCGTGAGTACATTTGTGCAGGGGGTTCGACATGTGGCCCCTCCAGTCCGTCCCCCGTTACTTCCGTGGGACTTGAACCTGGTCCTCTCGGTGCTTCAGAAGGCACCGTTTGAGAATATTAGAGATATTCCCCTGTTGACACTTTCTCAGAAAGTGGTCTTTTTGGTGGCTGTTACGTCAGTTAGACGAGTCTCTGAGCTGGCAGCCTTGTCCTGCAAGGCTCCCTATTTGATTTTCCACAAGGATAAGGTGGTGCTGCGGCCGCAGCCTTCCTTTCAAAAGTCGTTTCGGCTTTTTATCTCAATGAAGACATTGTACTTCCATCCTTGTGTCCTCAGCCGTCGAATCCTAAGGAGTCGGCGTTGCATTCCTTGGACGTTGTCCGAGCTTTGAGAGTATACCTATCTGCTACTTCCCGGTTCCGGAAGTCAGACTCACTGTTTGTTTCGGTGGCTGGTCCCAAGAAGGGCCAAGCAGTCTCATCAGCCACCATCTCTAGGTGGATCCGACAGATAGTAATCCAGGCTTACGCCTTAAAGGGTCAAGCGCCCCCCTTCCCGGTCACGGCGCATTCGACCAGGGCAATAGGTGCCTCTTGGGCTTTCCGACATCAAGCGTCTGTTTCCCGATTATGGAAAGCGGCGACTTGGTCGTCCGCTCACACTTTCACAAAATTCTACAAAATTGATGTATGTGCATCTTCGAATGCCTCTTTCGGCCACAAGGTTTTACAAGCGGCTGTTTAGAGTTGCAGCTCCTCCGTTGGAGGAGTGCTGTTTTGTGTTTGGGGTGAAGTTTATTTTTATGCTGTTACCACCCCTCGTTTTTTCTCTGACACTGCTTTGGGACGTCCCACTTTGTCAATAGAGAAGCTGTGTCGGTCCATGGACGAAAGAGTAAATAGGATTTTTTACTCACCGTAAAATCCTTTTCTCTGAGTCCATGGACCGACACAGCACCCACCCCTCCTTTTAAGTTTGTACTGCTTTTTGACGGTACTGTAGAAGGTGTGATGCAACACTTTTTACAAGTTTTTCTGCCTAGTCACTCCTAATTAACCGATAATACCCACTTTGTCAATAGGGAAGCTGTGTCGGTCCATGGACTCAGAGAAAAGGATTTTACGGTGAGTAAAAAATCCTATTTTTTTTCCAAAATTTTCGGTCTTTTTCCGTTTATATCGCAAAAAATAAAAATTACAGAGGCAATCAAATACCATTAAAAGAAAGCTCTATTTGTGGGAAGAAAAGGACGCAAATTTCGTTTGGGTACAACATTGCATGTCCGCACAATTTCCAGTTAAAGCAGCGCAGTGCAAAATTCTGAAAACACCTCTGGTCCTTTAGCTACCAAATGGTCCGGGGCTTAAGTGGTTAAGATGCACAATAAGGCGGCACTAGAAGAAAGATGGGCTGCATGGTCGAGTTGCCAGAAGAAAGCCATTACTACTCAAATGCCACAAAGTATCCCGCTTACAATACGCCAAACAGCAGAGAGACAAGTGTCAAATCTTCTGGCACAAAGTCATTTGGAGTGATGAGACCAAAATTGAGCTTTTTGGCCACAACCATAAACGCTTCATTTGGAGAGGAGTCATCAAGGCCTATGATGAAAGGTACACCATTCCTATGATGAAATGTAGACATGTGCAATTCGTTTAGTTTCTAATTCGTTTTTCACAAATTTAGAGAAATTCGTTAATTCCGAAACTTCAGAATTTTTGAATTTCCGAGTTTTCGGATTTTCTGATTTCCGAAATTTCGAATTTTCGAATTTCCGAATTTCGGATTTTCGAATTTCCGAATTTTCGAAATTCGGAATTTCCGAATTTTGAAATTGCAAAATTCGAAAATCTAAAATTCGAAAATGGGAAATTTGGAAAGTTGAATTTCCGAATTCCGAATTTATAGAATTTCCGAAAATCTGAATTTTTTTTTTTTGCTTTTTTCGGAAATTCGAAAAAAAATAAATTTTTCGTTTTTTTGGAAATTCGAAAATTTGGAACTTCCCGAATTTCCGAAAAAAGCAAAAAAACGAAAAAAAATAACGAAAACGAAAACTTATTTTTTTCGAATTTCAGAAGAAAGTGAAAAAGCGAAAAAAACGAAAACGAAAAAAAAATTTTTTTCGGCAGTGCACATGTCTAGTAAATTTTTTTTCTACGTGATTCCTCTCAAGCCTGCCTTGCATACACACATAGTTACATAGTTAGTCAGGTTGAAAAAAGACACAAGTCCATCCAGTTCAACCGTAAAAAATAAAAAAATAAAAATAAACATATATCGTACAATCCCATATACCCAATTCTATACCCACAGTTGATCCAGAGGAAGGCAAAAAAAAACAGAAGAGCATTATCCAATTTGCTACAGCAGGGGAAAAAATTCCTTCCTGATCCCCCGAGAGGCAATCGGATATTCCCTGGATCAACTTTACCTATAAATGTCAGTACCCAGTTATATTATGTACATTTAAGAAAGAATCCAGGCCCTTCTTAAAGCAATCTACTGAGCTGGCCAGAACCACCTCTGCAGGGAGTCTATTCCACATTTTCACAGCTCTTACTGTGAAAAAACCTTTCCGTATTTGGAGGTGAAATCTCTTTTCCTCTAGACGCAAAGAGTGCCCCCTTGTCCTTTGTGTTGACCGTAAAGTGAATAACTGAACACCAAGTTCACTATATGGACCCCTTATATATTTGTACATGTTGATCATATCCCCCCTTAATCTCCTCTTCTCAAGAGAGAATAAATTCAGTTCCTCTAATCTCTCCTCATAGCTGAGCTCCTCCATGCCTCTTATCAGTTTGGTTGCCCTTCTCTGCACTTTCTCCAGTTCCCCAATATCCTTTTTGAGAACTGGGGCCCAAAACTGAACTGCATATTCCAGATGAGGTCTTACTAATGATTTGAACAGGGGCAAAATGATATCTCTCTCTCTGGAGACCATACCTCTCTTAATACAAGAAAGGACTTTGCTCGCTTTGGAAACCGCAGCTTGGCATTGCATGCCATTATTGAGCTTATGATCTACCAAAACCCCCAGATCCTTCTCCACTACGGATCCCCCCAGTTGTACTCCCCCTAGTATGTATGATGCATTCATATTATTAGCCCCCAAGTGCATAACTTTACATTTATCAACATTAAACCTCATCTGCCACATAGTCGCCCAATTAGACAGAGCATTGAGGTCGGCTTGTAAATTGGCGACATCCTGTAAGGACGTTATTCCACTGCATAGCTTGGTGTCATCTGCAAAGACAGAAATGTTACTTTTGATCTCAGACCCAATATCATTTATAAACATATTAAAAAGTAAGGGTCCCAGCACTGAACCTTGGGGTACACCACTGATAACCTTGGACCATTCAGAGTAAGAATCATTAACCACTACTCTCTGAATTCTGTCTTTTAGCCAGTTTTCTATCCATTTACAAACTGATATTTCCAATCCTGTAGACTTTACCTTACACATGAGCCGTGTGTGGGGAACTGTATCGAACGCTTTTGCAAAATCCAAGTATACCACGTCCACTGCCACCCCTCTGTCCAAGGTCTTACTTACCTCTTCATAAAAAGAAATCAGGTTTGTTTGACAACTTCTGTCTTTCATGAATCCATGCTGTCTGTTGCTTAAATAGTTTTTTTCCAGCAAGAACTCATCTATGTGGTCTTTTATTAATCTCTCCAGTATTTTCCCAACTATAGAAGTTAAACTAACAGGTCTATAGTTACTTGGTAAACACTTAATTCCCTTTTTAAATATAGGCACCACATTGGCCCTGCGCCAATCCAGTGGTACTATTCCTGTCATTAATGAGTCCCTAAAAATTAAATACAATGGCTTTGAAATTACAGAGCTCAATTCTTTTAGGATCCGTGGGTGTATGCCATCTGGTCCAGGTGCTTTATCCACCTTTATTCCATCTAAATATTTCTGGACCATATCACTTTTGAGCCATTGTGGATTTGGGGCTGTGTCACTACCACCCCCATTTTGGACATGAGCTCCCCCATGCTCCTTTGTATACACAGAACTGAAGAAAGTATTTAATAAATTAGCCTTCTCTTTGTCCCCAGTCACCCACTCTAGATTATTTTGTAAAGGGCCTACATGCTCAGACTTGACCTTTTTACTATTAATATATTTGAAGAATTTTTTGGGGTTTGTCCTACTATCTTTTGCAATCTGTCGTTCATTTTGAATTTTTGCATCCTTGATTTCCTTTTTACATATCCTGTTATATTCTTTGTAACATTTAAATGACACTAGTGTTCCCTCATTTTTATATTTTTTAAAAGCTCTTTTCTTATAGTTTATAGCTTTTTTAACTTTGTCAGTGAGCCACATAGGTTTTATTTTTAGCCTTTTAAACTTATTGCCCATGGGAATATACTTTGCAGTGAGTTCCCAAACAGTCTTTTTGAAGAATTCCCATTTCTGTTCTGTGCCCATTGATGCCAATATTCCTTCCCAGTCTAAGTCCTGGAGAGCAGCACTCATCCTTGGAAAATTTGCTCTCTTGAAATTAAGTGTTTTTATCTTTCCTGTATGTGATTTTTGCTTACAACTAACATCAAATGAAATCATGTTATGGTCACTGCTACCCAGGTGTTCCTTTATCTGAACATTAGTAATACGCTCTGCATGGTTTGAGATTACCAGGTCCAACAGAGCATCATTCCTAGTTGGGGCCTCAATAAACTGGACCATAAAATTGTCCTGCAATAGGTTTATAAATTTTTGCCCTTTAACTGTCCCAGCAGTTCCATTACTCCAGTCAATTTCTGGGTAGTTAAAATCCCCCATTATTATCACCGTCCCAGCCCTTGCAGCCCTTTCCATCTGTGCAAGGAGCTGAGTCTCTAACTCCTCATTAACATTGGGTGGTCTATAACAAACTCCAATGATTAGCTTTGAACTACGCACATCTGTATGCAGTCCTACCCATAATGCTTCAGACTCATCACACTCTCCATCCACCAGGTCCTCTTTCACACTCGCTTTGAGATCACTTCTCACATAGAGACAGACCCCTCCACCCTTCCTTTTTACCCTGTCTTTCCGAAAGAGTGCATAGCCAGGAATATTAATAGCCCAGTCGTGTGAGGAATGAAGCCAAGTTTCAGCAATACCGATTACATCATAGCTCTCCTCATGCACCAGAGCTTCCAACTCACCTATTTTGCTTGGCAGACTTCTGGCGTTGGTGAACAGACACTTTAATGCATTAATATTATTTGACCGGTCACATACTATCCTCTTGGGTGTTCCCAGATTTCAACTAGGACTTGCTACTATACTTACCTTGGGTTTATGTTCTTTGGTTACCCTACCACTAATGCCCCTAATACTACCCTTTAGAATATGTTCCCCGCTGACTCTCACTATCTCTGGACCCTCCCCCCTGTCACCTAGTTTAAAAACCCCTCTAACACGTTCAGGAAAAAAAACGCTTGAGCAAAGCGCGATGACGTACAACACGTACAACAACACTTACGACGGCACTATAAAGGGTAAGTTCCATTCGGATGGCGCCACCCTTTGGGCTGCTTTTGCTGATCTCGTGTTAGTAAAGTTTGGTGAGAGACGATCCGTGCTTTTCAGTCCGTTACAGTGTGACGAATGTGCTATCTCCATTACAAACGCTAGTTTTACCAGAACGAGCGCTCCCGTCTCATACTTGATTCTGAGCATGCGTGTTTTTTTTTCCCCTCGGAAAAGCATACATACACACAAGCGGTTTTCGCAACGAGAAAAAGAACGATGGGAAAAACTAAGAAAAAATAGAGCAGGTTCTAATTTTTTGGCAGGCAGTTTTCTCGCCAAGAAAACTGCTATGGAGCATACACACGACCGGTTTTCACGACCAATCTAAAAAATGGCAGTTTTCTTGTCATGAAAAACGGTCGTGTGTACGCGGCATGAGAAGGAGTCTTCTGGTAAAGCTGGGAATGAAACAAAGGCGCCACTCTAAGTGCAATAAATCAGATTAGTTTTAAATGGCACATGTAAATAAGGTACTCACAAAATGTACATTCATGGCAGGCATGTAGGCATGTAATGCAGAGCTTCTGTGAAGCGAATGGGATCCGTTGGCTTGATGCAGGGGAGGGCTGGTAGCCTTAGGTCTGGGGGGCAAGTCCAGTCAAGTGGCCCTTTGAACCACCGAATGTGCACAGTGGCACCAATCACAGAAACATGTTGAGCTAGATATGATGCATGGGTTACACACCCACCTGGTTATAAGTATACAAGTTTTAACCTGAAAGGGATCCTAAGAATATTGATCGTGCAGATGCTATTATTTTAATTTTTGTACCCTACTATGAATATGGTGGTTCCCTTTTGTCTTACTTTTACTACACAATGTTTGCAAACATGTTGTTATCTATGTTTGCCAGTTTAGCAATTGGCACTTTATTATAAGTGCAATTCTTGTACATGGTATTCAATGTATCTAAACATGTTTTTATGTATTATTAAACTATTTTAACTTCCACCTTCATTCAATTTGTCATCCTGAGCTTCATTTAAAGTCCCAACCCCCCCCCCCCCCTGCTCACATCACTGCCGCTACTTGCTGCAATGGTGTGTTCTTTTGTCCAATGACAGGGATGGAGGCACATGACATCTACCCAGTCATGGCCTCACTTAAAGTCCCAACCTTCCCAATCCCCCTCTTTTTAGGATCCACAGGTCAGTGGCTAGCAGGACCCACAGGTCCGTGGCCAGCTCCCAGTAGGACCCATGTCCCTGGGGGTCCTGCTGGCTATGGACCTGTGGGTCCTGATGGCCACTGGCCATAGCCTGTGGGTCCTGCTGGCCATGGCCAGCTCCCAACAGGTCCCACAGTGTTGAGGGCTATTTTTAGGTTACTGTGTGGGCACTGGCCTGGGGCAGGGTAAATAGGGTGTATGGGGGGTAGATGGGATGTGGGGTTCAGCTACGGGTGTCAGGGTCTCTCACCTAAGTGATGGCAGCTGCCCTTGCCAGTGCCAGCTCAGCAGGTCCTTGCATGGCCTCCTCCGATCCTGGGGGTGTGAAGTGATGCTCCTGTCCTCGGGTCAAGTAAACTTGACGCCCAAGCCAGTTACGTGGGTCCCAACTCCCTGGCCTACCTTGCTGCCCAGGGGTGGACTGTTAACACCCAGGGCCCCCAGACCAAATAAAGCAAGGGCCCCCTGTCAGGCTCTGCCCATGGCCTATCCCTGGCCCTACCATGATCCACCCCTGGCCCCGCCCCTTAAATTTGCACAAGGTACAACCTTTTTAAAAAAAAAAAAACTGTTTAACATCAGAGTCTAATGGGACCTGGAGCGGGGTCTTTTTATAACAGTGTCCCATGGACAGTCTGTTAGAAAGTGTCCCCTCCAGGCCCCATTAGAGACTACAACAGAGTCTAATGGGACACCCTCTTTGTGCCATGACTCTACCCCTGCCCCAACCTCTCACAAAGTAGAAATAAAATTGACACTGTGTAGCGCTACTCTTACTTTGGGTGCTGTAGCTGTGGCTGGTTCCCGCATCCTCTGTGGCTGGCTGGCTCCCGCATCCTATGTGGCTGGCTGGCTCCCGCGTCCTCTGTGGCTGGCTTCTGTGGGTGGCTGACTGGCTCCTGAATCATCTGTGGCTTGTTCCTGTGGGTGGCTAGCTGGCACCTGTTGGTTTGCTGGCCGGCACCCTGCTGTGGGTGGGTCACCTTGGGTGGCTGGCATCCTGCTGTGGATAGTCACCGTGGCTCGTTTGCTCCTGTGGGTGGCTGGCTCCCTGCTGTGGGTGGGTCACCATGGCTGGCTGGCTCCTGTGGGTGGTTGGCTGGCACCCTGCTGTGGCTGGCTGGTTTCCTGGTGTGGGTGGATCACCGTGGGTGGCTGGCTGGCACCCTGACCCTGCTGTGGATGAGTCATCATGGGTGTCTGGCACCCTGGCCCTGGGTGGGTGTCTGGCTTCTGTGGGTGGCTACCTGGCACCCTGCTGTGGGTGGCTGGCCTGGCTCTCTGCCGTGGGTCAGTGGGTGGGTCGGTGGATGGCTGACACGATGCAGCCTGTTGTGGGTGACTGACCTGGCTCCCTGCTGTGGGTCAGTGGGTGGGTGGCTGCCTGGCACAGTGAACCCTGCTGTTGGTAACTGGCCTGGCTCCCTGATGTGGGTAAGTGGGTGGGTCAGTGGCTGGCTTGCACGTTGCACCCTGCTGTGGGTGGCTGGCCTGGCTACCTGCTGTGGGTCAGTGGGTGGCTTGCACGGTGCACCCTGCTGTGGGTGACAGACTTGGCTCCCTCCTGTGGGTCAGTGGGTGGCTTGCACGGTGCACCCTGCTGTGGGTGACTGGCCTGGCTCCCTGCTGTGGGTCAGTGGGTGGGTGGCTGGCTGGCACAGTGCACCCTGCTGTTGGTGGCTGGCCTGGCTCCCTGCTGTGGGTCAGTGGCTGGCTTGCACGGTGCACCCTGCTGTGGGTGGGTGGCTGGCCTGGCTCCCTGCTGTGAATCAGTGAGTGGCTGGCTGGCACAGTGCACCCTGCTGCAGGTGGCTGGCCTGGCTCCCTGCTGTGGCTGACAGAGAGGGGGTGGGCTGACAGAGGGGGGTGGGCTGACAGAGGGGGGGTGGGCTGACAGAGGTGGGTGGGCTTACAAAGGGGGGTGGGCTGACAGAGAGGGGGTGGGCTAAGAGAGGGGGGTGGGCTGACCAAGGAAAGGGAGGCTGACAGAGCAGGGTGGGCTGACAGAGAGGGGGTGGGATGACAGAGAGGGGGCTGGGGGAGGGGTGCTGACAGAGAGGGGGCTGGAGGAGGGGCACTGACAGAGAGAGAGGGGTAGATAAGAGAGACCTTAGAAACACACAGGCAGAGCGTCGGGACTCCAGCAAGTGGTCATGACCAGCCCCGCATGGCCGCATCGACACGTGACCAGGTCCGCCGATCATGACTGCAAGTCCCAGAATTCCACAGCGTGTGGCTACACATTACTCTGTTCGGCCAATCATAGGGCGTTTGTGTGGCCTACAAGTCCCAGAATGCCACAGCATGCGGCCGCACATGACCTTGTTCGGCCAATCATAGGGCGTTTGTGTGGCCTACAAGTCCAAGAATGCCACAGCATGCGGCCGTGCATCTGGCCGACTTCATAACAGAAATAAAAAAACGTCAGCGAGGGCCACGGCCCTTTTGCATATAAGTCGGGACGGCCTGGGGGGAAATTTTCACCTTGCCACCCGGCCCAGCCCGCCCCTGGCTTGATGGATGCAGTGTCCGGGAGAGGGCTGCGCTGGTGGATACTAACACTTCCTCTCCCTGGAACGCGCGCTGAGAGCCACGGGGTGAGGTCACTTCCGGAAAGTATTAGCAACCAGTCAGGTTTGTGACCCACTAAAACTCATCAGAGTGTATTTTTTCCTGAAAATGTGCATTTAATAAAGCGCTGCGCAACTATTGTGCCACATAAAAAATTGCAACAACAACCATTTTTTCCCCAGCGTTTCTACTTAACCACTTAAGCCCCAGACCATTTCGGGCCATTAGGACCAGGCCTGTTTTTGGAATTCGGCACTGCGCTGCTTTAACTGTAAATTGTGCGGACATGCAATGTTGTACCCAAATGAAATTTGCGTCCTTTTCTTCCCACAAATAGAGCTTTCTTTTAATGGTATTTGATTGCCTCTGCGATTTTTATTTTTTGCGATATAAACAGAAAAAGACCGAAAATTTTGAAAAAAAATGATATTTTCTACTTTTTGTTATAAGAAAAATCGAATAAACTCAATTTTAGTCATACATTTAGGCCAAAATGTATTCAGCCACATGTCTTTAGTAAAAAAAAATGTCAATAAGCGTATATTTATTGGTTTGCGCAAAAGTTATAGCGTTTACAAACTAGGGTACATTTTCTGAAATTTACACAGCTTTAAATTTATGACTGCCTATCTCAATTCTTGAGGTGCTAAAATGGCAGGGCAGTACAAAACCCCCCCAAATGACCCCATTTTGGAAAGTAGACACCCCAAGGAAATTGCTGAGAGGCATGTTGAGCCCATTGAATATTTTTTTTTTTTGTCCCAAGTGATTGAATGACAAAAAAAAAAAAAAATTACAAAAAGTTGTCACTAAATGATATATTGCTCACACATGCCATGGTTATATGTGGAATTGCACCCCAAAATACATTCTGCTGCTTCTCCTGAGTACGGGGATACCACATGTGTGGGACTTTTTGGGAGCCTAGCCGCGTACGGGACCCCAAAAACCAAGCACCACCTTCAAGGTTTCTAAGGGCATAAATTTTTGATTTCACTCCTCACTACCTATCACAGTTTTGAAGGCCATAAAATGCCAAGATGGCACAAACCCCCCCCCCAAATGACCCCATTTTGGAAAGTAGACACCCCAAGCTATTTGCTGAGAGGCATGTTGACCCCATTGAATATTTTTTTTTTTGTCCCAAATGATTGAATAATGACAAAAAGAAAAAAAAAATGTACAAAAAGTTGTCACTAAATGATATATTGCTCACACATGCCATGGTTATATGTGGAATTGCACCCCAAAATACATTCTGCTGCTTTTCCTGAGTACGGGGATACCACATGTGTGGGACTTTTTGGGAGCCTAGCCGCGTACAGGGCCCCAAAAACCAAGCACTGCGAACGCTGCAGTTATGTGTGTTGTGTTTGGTAAGTGACAGTGATCGATCGATACTGCACTTGGGTGGGCTGGGCTGGGCGGAGGGGCTAAACGCAGGCGCTAGCAGGTATCTGGGCTGATCCCGCTAACACTGCGCTTTTTGGGAACCCTAAACCGCTGGGGATGCTAGTATAGATCTGATCAGATCTGATCAGATACTATACCACTAAGGGGGGTGTATGCTTTGCGCGTGGGTGTTAGCGTTACTGTCACTAACCTAACACTGCCTGGGGCGACGCAGACCCTCTCTGGCGCTAAAACCTAATTGATCTCACCCGCCGGGCGATCAGGGGGGTTAAACCTTTATTGGGTTATATACGACGGGTGCCCTGATGCTATAAAAAGCAAACTAATCAACCAGCGTCACCCGTAACCTTTATATGGTGATCACTGGTGAAAGGGTTAACTAGGGGCAATCAGGGGGTTAAAACCTTTATTAGGTTAAATATGGGGGTACCTGACACTATATAAAAACCTGACGGGTAACCTAAATAACTAAATAACTTACTGGCTAACCAGTGACACCAGTGACGCTTATACGGCGATCACTGGTGAAAGGGTTAACTCTAGGGGCAATCAGGGGGTTAAAATAATATATGGGGGTACCTGACACTAATAAAAACCTGCGGCGAACCTAAAAAAAAATAACTGCCTATCTAAAACACCAGCGACACGAATACAGCGATCGGAAAAACAATCGCTTAGTGACGCTGAAGTTAGGGGGTGAAAGGGTTACCCTGGGGGGTGATCAAGGGGTTAAACCTTTATTAGGGGGGGTTAGGGGGCTACCCTGGACCTAAAGGGGCCTAATCCTAACTGCCCTGAAACTTTTTACAATCACAGATGACACTAAATGCAGTGATCAGTAAAATAAATGATCACTGCAATCAGTGACACTGTGATTGGGGGCTTTGGGGTGACCTGGGGGGTGATCTGGGGGTGACTGGGGGGTGATTTGTGTGCCTATGTGTACCTACGTGTCAGTGGACTGTTGGTGCACTAACCTGCTTCTTCTCTGCTCGGCGCCGGGAACGAAAAGACCACGGCGAGGGAGATGACATCACTTCCTCCAGCCTTGTTTACATCACATGGCGGAGGAAGCATTTTCATTGGCCGGGAGCGATCGCGAGGGGGGGGGCGGAATCGAGCGGCCGCCCCCTCATGCCTGATCGCTCCCGAACACTTAACGGCCGCTCACTGCAGTGAAGGGGGGTCCGGATGGACCCCCCAACTGCACAAAGGCGATCACGTAGATCTACGTGATTCTGCCTGTCCGTGCCATTCTGCCGACGTAAATCGGCGGTGGGCGGTCGTTAAGTGGTTAAACAAAATATGTTTGGAGGTGCTGACTGATTTTCTTGCAAAAAAAAAAAAGACAGAAAAAGATTTTTACATGTATGAGTGAAATGTGACGTTTGTCCGGAATTGGTTAAAAAGCTTATCTTCTGCCTCCAGGGCCTGAAACACATCAGACTGACATCATTGCACAATGCAAAACCGGGGACAGACTTGGTCCAGGGACAGTGTCCTCAAACTGGGGTTGTAGGATTTTAGGCAGTTACGCTAGCAGCATTAAGAATGTATATAAAAATGAACTGATGAACATTTTTTAACACTTGTCTGGACGGTCTGTTGTTCTGTATTAGCTGCCATAGTGGACTGGATGATAATTTAAAGTGGCAGTAGGCTAAAGAACATTTCTATGGTATAACTACTATACACACACATCATTGACAATATATTCTTCCCTAAAGACTCCTTGACTTGACATGTAGCCAGGTTCTGGGCTACAACAACATGGAGATGGAGACATTGCTCTTTATTCTTCTTTTCCTCTACTGAGATACCGATGGTATGCTGAACCATCTTCCTCTGTCCATCAGGAGGAGAGCTAAAGCCAACCAAACACATGGACTTCTATGCATTGCACTGAGAATCCTGGAAGTTGTAGTTTTAGATGGCAGCCATATAATGGCTACAATAAAATGGTTACTCTACAGATCCTGATATGCACTGTGCACAGGGGCGGGCTGGGAGGGGGGGCACTGTGCACAGGGGCGGGCTAAAGGTAAGTAACTAATCAGCGCCGCAAACTACAACTCCCACCTCCCAGGAGCTAGAGCAGGTCGTGTGGCATGTCATTGGAGGGGACGCACGGCGTCACGACATGTGACTTGCAGAGCAGCTGCAGACAGTCGAGAAGAGGAGACGTGACGCCCGGTGACAGAATCATCACCCCCCTGAAGAGGTGCAAGGCAAGGACCTGGCTTTCTGAAACACACAGCCCTCCCTCCCCAGCCTGAAGTAAGGTATGATGAGAAGATCATGAAATGACCCCTGTTGTGATAAAAGTTGGCAGTGGTGGCTCGTGGGCAATCAACTAACCCCCCCCCTCATCCAGCACCCCCCCCAGCGGGTTCATCCAGCACCCCCCCAGCAGACTCATCCAGCAAGCCCCCCTCATTCAGCAATCCCCCCTGCCAGCCAACCCCCACCCGCGGACTCATCCAGCAAGCCCCCCTCACTCAGCAATCCCCCCCAGCAGATTCCTCCAGCAACCCCCCCAGCGGACTCATCCAGCAAGCCCCTCTGCCAGCCTACCCCCCTCCCCCCACTCACTCATCCAGCAAGCCCCCCCCAGCGGGCTCATCCAGCACCCCCCCCAGCGGACTCATCCAGCAATCCCTCCTGCCAGCCAACCCCCCCATGGACTCACCCCTCACGCAGCAATCCCCCCCAGTGGGCTCATCCAACAACGCCTCCAGCGGGCTCATCCAGCAACCCCCCCTGCCAGCGTACTGATCCAGCAACCTCTCCGCCAGCGGACTCATGAAGCAACGCACACCCCCCTGCGCACAGATGCACATAGCCACCCAGACTCCCCCCCAACTGGTCAGCGGAGCGAACTGATCCAGGAGGACCCCCACCCACTGTCTGCCCAGCACTTACCCCATCTTAGTGGCAGGTTAATGGCAGCAAGATGTGTCCCGGGAGCTGCTCTGTTTCCTCTAATAGAGACACCGTGCGTCTCTTCTCTCCTCCTTGCAAGGCGTGCAGTAGGATCACCTGTACTGTCAGCCCATTGGGTGATGGATACCAGGCCCGCTATCCGATTGGCTGGGAGGAGGATCAGTGTTGCAACAGCGAATATTCATTCGCTGCTGCAACACATCTGGGTGGGCTCCGGTCGCACTCTCTGCGCTCCGAGCCCACCCTATTTTGGTTACTGTCTGCACTGGTGAGCCTGCACTGATGGGCACTGTCTGCACTGGTGGGCACTAATCAGGCTGCGTTGATGGGCACTGTCTGCACTGGTGAGGCTATGTTGATGAGCACTGATGGTTCAATGGGCCACTTGATTGGACTTGCACCCCCAGGTCTAAGGCTGCCAGCCCTCCCCTGACTGTGCAGTTGTCAGGGCACTAGCAGCAGGAGAAGGGCTCTAGGACCCATCATCTCTACCAGCACTTATGGCAGGAGAAGGGCTTTAGGACCCAGCATCTCTACCAGCACTTCACATAAGGAAGCCTGTTAGGATGACCAGATGTTTTGAGGACCTCATCCTCGGAGCCTGTGTGTCCCAGGATTTGTCCCCGGATTCAGGGGTGGCTCCCATGCCCATGGCTGAGCTGACAGCCTGAGTGAGTGGAGCTGTCAAATTAAAGCTCTGATGTCGGGGATGGGCGGGGCCGATATGCGGAGCTCTGCCCCCTTTGTCAGACAACCCAGTGCATGGACTAATCAGCCGAGTTTTCGGCAGAATACAGGAATTTAGTGGGCAGGAAAAACATCAAGGGGCCCAGCAGCTGACAAGCGTCTCTCTCCCTCTGCCTTTCTGCTACATTAGCAGCCAATTCCCTGTCTCCTGGCATTCTCCCTGCATGGCTCAGTGCTCTGATATCAGCTCTTCTTCCCTGCGTGATTATCTTCTATCAACCTCCTGTAAGTTTGTTACCCCCCCCTTCTAGATACTTGTCCTGCTCACATTCTCCCTTCTTAGTCCCACTGATTGTGCCCAGGTCAGTCTCCATTTAGTCACTCCTGTACTCTCCTTCTCTGTCTCATAGTGGATTGTTCCTCCAACTCACTGCTCCCAGCCTGTGTATTCCTTTCTGCTCCCCCCCCCCCCCCTCCAGCTCTGCCCCCCTGACACAGCCACAGCCGATCACCTACATTCAGGTCTTTTATCTTATCCAGTGCAGCTTCTCACTCCTCTCTTCTAGTCTCATTCCCCCCTCAATTCTGCTATAAATCTCCCATCCCCCTATCCAATGTAACTTCTACTCCCCCTCTACACTACCATCACCCCTCTACAAATCTCTGTATCACTGCTCAGACACCACTATATAACCCTTTACTGACTGATCTGGTTAATGTGTCCCATTTTCCATCACCTATAGCTTAGATCTGTCATTATAGGATTCTTAACCACTTGACCACTGGGCACTTAAACCCCCTTCCTAACCAGACCAATTTTCAGATTTCGGTGCTCTCACAATTTGAATGACAATTACTCAGTCATAAAACACTGTAACCATATGAAAAATTTGTATTTTTTTTCAAACAAATAGAGCTTTCTTTTGGTGGTTTTTAATCACCATTGGGTTTTTTATTTTTTGCGCTATAAAAGAAAAAATACAGAAAATTCTGTAAAAAAAATAATTTTTCTTTGTTTCTTTTATAACATTTAGCAAATTAGTAATTTTTCTTCATAAATTTTGGGCAAAATTTATACTGCTACATATCTTTGGCAAAAATAAGTACAAATTGGTGTATATTATTTGGTCTTTGTGAAAGTTATAGAGTCCACAAGCTATGGTGCCAATATCTGAAAATTGATCACACCTGAAGTACTGATGGCCTATCTCATTTCTTGAGACCCTAACATGCCAGAAAAGTACAAATACCCCCCAAATGACCCCTTTTTGGAAAGAAGACATTCCAAGGTATTTATAAAGAGGCATGGTGAGTTTTTTTGAAGTTGTCATTTTTTCCCACAATTCTTTTCAAAAAAATGTTTTTCTTTTCCACAAAATTGTCATTTGTATACCACAAATTACACCCCAAAACACATTCTGCTATTACTCCCGAGTATAGCGATACCACATGTGTGAGACTTTTACACAGCGTGGCCACATACAGAGGCCCAACATGCAGGGAGCACCTTCAGGCATTCTGGAGCACCCAGGCCAATTCTGACATTTCTCTCCTAAAAATCATCATTTATTTGCTAGAAAATTACATAGAACCCCAAAACATTATAAATGGTTTTTTTTTAGCAAAGACCATAGAGAATACAATGGCGGTTGTTGCAACTTTTTATCTTGCACGGTATTTGCGCAGCAATTTTTCGAACGCTTTTTTTTTGGGGAAAATAAACAGTTTTGTGCTTAAAAAAACAAAAAAAACAGTAAAGTTAGCCCAATGTTTTTGCATAATGTGAAAGATGAAGTTACGCCAAGTAAATAGATACCTAACATGTCACCCTTCAAAATTGCACTCGTTTGTGGAATGGCGCCAAACTTCGCTACTTAAAAACCCATATAGGTGACACTTTACCATTTTTTACTGGTTACATGTTTTGAGTTACAGTCTAGGACCAAAATTATTGCTCTCGCTCTAACGTTCGCAGAGATACCTCACATGTGTGGTTTGAACACCGTTTTCATATGTGGGCGGAACTTACATATGCGTTCGCTTCTGTATGCAAGCACACAGGGACAGGGGCGCTTTAAAAAAAAATAATAATTTATTGTTCATTTTACTTTATTTATGTTAGTTTGACACTTTTTTCCCCAAAAATATATTTTTTTCTTATGGTGTAGGGAATCGCCAGCTGAAAAAACTGATATCTGAATGATGCCTGTAGCTGCAGGCATCATTCAGATATCCCCGCACAAAGTCAAGGACGGCATATGACGGCCGGGAAGTGGTTAAAACGCATTTTTTTTTAACAGAAAGTTGTCCATTTATACAATATTTCTAACACATACCATGTACATACCAAAAATTACACCCCAAAATAGATTCTCCTACTCCTCCTGAGTATGGCGATACCCCATGTGTGAGACTTCCACAGCCTGGCCACATACAGAGGCCGAGTACAGCCGAGTATGGCAGAGCATGACAGAGCATGGCCGGGTATGGCTGAGTATGGCTGGGTATCGCCGATGTACGGCTGGGTATTGCAGAGTATGTCAGGGTATAGCTGGGTATTGCAGAGTATGGCTGGGTTTGACTGGGTATTGCAGAGTATGGCTGGGTATTGCAGGGTATGGCTGGGTTTTGCAGAGTATGGCTGGGTATTGCAGAGTATGGCTGGGTATTGCAGAGTATGGCTGGGTATTGCAGAGTATGGCTGGGTATTGCAGAGTATGGCTGGGTATTGCAGAGTATGGCAGGGTATTGCAGAGTATGGCAGGGTATTGCAGAGTATGGCAGGGTATTGCAGAGTATGGCAGGGTATTGCAGAGTATGGCTGGGTATTGCAGAGTATGGCAGGGATGGCTGGATCTGTGACTGCAATTGTCACAGAGCAGAACTGTAGGCACTACACATCCAGCCCACAGCGCTGCTGCCACCGATCTCTCCTCCCCTCCTCTCACACTGTACCGATCGGTAGAGGGGAGAGAGGAACCGGCGTCATGATATGACGCCGGTTTGTTTACAAGTGATCGCTCTGTCATTTGACGAAGCGATCACGTGGTAAACGGCCGCCATCAGTGGCCATTTACCATGGTCCTGGGAGGACGTCAATGTACGCCCTCCCAGAATTATCGAGCCGCACTGCAGCCGTCATTTGGCTATAGTGCGGTCGGCAAGCGGTTAATTGAGTCTGAGCAATAGTCTAATTGCATCCATAACTTCAGGTTCACACTTATGCAATCACAGACATCGCATGTGATTCGCACCGCATTGATATGCACATCACATGCGATGTCTGTGCAACTGTATGGCTGAAATCCCACATTTACACCAGATCCGATTCCTGTACCATTTTACAGTTCGCACTGCAACCTGCAAATCAATCTGGGGGAGTCATGCTTTCTATTGACACCCGCAGCGGTTTGCAGATGTCAGTGTGAACCGTCTGATTCAGGTGTGATGGGGGAACCCACACAGGATGCGCAGGGTACCCCACATCACACAACACCAGCCTTAATCATTTCATTACTTAAAAAAAGAAATAAATCATAATGATAAAAAAAATTTTAATGGATATTTAATAAGCATTAATCTGTGTGTGTGTGTGTGGGGGGGGTGATCTCCAAAACCAATCCCTCTACGGGATCAGCCATGATCCTTCTCCCTGTCCAGGATTCAACTCCCCCCCCCCTCCAGCAGACCTAATCCCCCTGTGCACTCATCAGCAGCTTATTTTCTTTCAGCACCCAGGGGGATAGTTTCAGGATAGGGCTAAGGCTGCATTCCTGAACCTTGCACTCTGTACGTAGCATCCTCCTGAGCCCTGTACTCTGTACGTAGCATCCTCCTGAGCTCTGCACCCTGTACGTAGCATCCTCCTGAGCCCTGCACTCTGTACGTAGCATCCTCCTGAGACCTGCACTCTGTACGTAGCATCCTCCTGAGACCTGCACTCTGTACATAGCATCCTCCTGAGACCTGCACTCTGTACGTAGCATCCTCCTGAGACCTGCACTCTGTACGTAGCATCCTCCTGAGACCTGCACTCTGTACGTAGCATCCTCCTGAGACCTGCACTCTGTACGTAGCATCCTCCTGAGACCTGCACTCTGTACGTAGCATCCTCCTGAGACCTGCACTCTGTACGTAGCATCCTCCTGAGACCTGCACTCTGTATGAAGCATCCTCCTGAGACCTGTACTCTGTACGTAGCATCCTCCTGAGACCTAGGCTTTCTTCTGACCACGCTCCAGTCTCAGCATTATCCGAGTCCTGCACCACCTCATGGGCGCCCCCTGTCTGCTGATTCTATGCCAGCACACCAGCTGTACTCTGAAACCTCCTGCACACAGTCCAGCAGGCGACCCGTGCTACTTTGGGCCTGACCTCTAATGTTTCCACCATCATAGGGGTCTGGAAGCCCTCTCTCTCCATTGGCCTCCAGCACCAGGTACGTGATAGCAGTAGGAGAAATTAAGATACTGCTGATACTGCTACTGGGGACTGAGCCACTCAGAGCAGGACACCAAGTGTACCCAATCCATACTGCACTTATTCCAAACCTAGACTGCACCTATACTAACCCTGTACCGCATCATACCAAACCTTTACCACATTTACCTTGCACCTGTACCAAGACTATACCATATCTATACTGTACCTACTGTTTACTGCATGCAGGTTTACTGGGACTATCGTTTAGTGCACCAACGCTCTTCAATTACCTTAACGATAGCCAGCAGAAGGACATTTTAAAGGACTACCCCACCTGTAATAATTGTTTTGCAGGCCGCTTTTTTTCCCTGCCCCCACCTCTAGCATCCACTTTTCTTTTGGACAGTGCATACCCAGTTGGTCTAGGACTAGCATTGCTACCATAAATGCGCTCTGGCAGTATAGTTCCAGCACTCGGTAGAGCTTCACAATTAATCGTTAACCACCTAACGACCACCCACTGTAAATATACGTCGGCAGAATGGCACCGACAGGCACAATCACGTATATCTACGTGATTGCCTTTGTATTTTTGGGGGGTCCGATCGGACCCCCCCTTCTATACAGTGAGTGGTCGTTAATTGTTGGGGAGCGATCCGAGATGAGGGGACGGCCGTTCAATTCCGGCCACCCCCTCGCGATCGCTCCCGGCGAATGAGAAAGCTTCCTCTGCTGTGTAATGTTTACACAGGCAGAGGAAGTGATGTCATCTCTCATGCGGCGCTCACATATACCGAGCGCCGTACAAGAGAAGACATCAGGTCAGTGCACAAAACACTACACTGACACCAGGACACATAAATCGCCCCCCCAGATCACCCCCCAGCCCCCAGTCACAGTGTCAGTGATTGCAGTGACCATTTATTTACTGATCACTGCAATCAGTGACATTTGTGACTGTAAAAGTGTCACTACATTTAGTTTTAGGTCCAGTGTAGCCCCCTAACCCCCCCAATAAAGGTTTAACCCCCTGATCACCCCCCAGATAACCCTTTCACCCCCTAGCACCGCCACACTAAGCGATCGTTTTTCTGATCGCTGTTTTAGTGTCGGTGACGCCGATAGGTAGCCAGTTATTTTTTTTAGGTTCGCCGCAGGTTTTTATAGCGTCAGGTACCCCCATATATTACCTAATAAAGGTTTAACCCCCTTGATCGCCCCTAGTTAACCCTGCGTCACACCCCAGGCAGCGTCAGGTTAGTGCCAGTAATGCCAACACCCACGCGTGAAGCATACACCTCCCTTAGTGGTATAGTATCTGAACAGATCAATATCTGATCTGATCAGATCTATACTAGCGTCCCCAGCAGTTTAGGGTTCCCAAAAACGCAGTGTTAGCGGGATCAGCCCAGATACCTGCTAGCACCTGCGTTTTGCCCCTCCGTCCAGCCCAGGCCACCCAAGTGCAGTATCGATCGATCGCTGTCACTTACAAAACACAACACACATAACTGCAGCGTTCGCAGAGACAGGCCTGATCCCTGCAACTCCAGTGCTGTAGAAGGTGATTTCACCACCACAGTTAAAAAAAAAAGCATATATGCCGAAGCATTGGGGCAGCAGGAGCGGAGGAGCGATTTTGCTCCTAATGCCGCGTACATACGGTCGAAATTCCGACGGAGGCTTTCCCGTGGAAAAGTCTGACCATGTGTACACGGCATAACTTTTGCGGGAAGATGCCCCCATGCTTCGACATATATAAATGGTGCATGTATGCCCATCATTAGAAGTGGGTGGATGAAGGGCGGTATTCTAATGGTGTGCATACCCACCGATCAACCTCTTTTTTTCGTTCAGCCAACAGGCTGCATGAAAAAAAAAGATTACAATACAGGTCCAACAAGGACCAGCAACGTACTGGTATGTTGCTGGACTTTGAATGGTTATACCAGATTGATGCCTGCGGGTTTAGGTATCATCTTGGTATCATTCTTTTCAGCCAGCGGCTGGCTTTCATGTAAAAGCAATTCTAGTGGCTAATTAGCCTCTGGACTGCTTTTACAAGCAGTGGGAGGGAATGCCCCCCCCCCGGATATAAAAAGCGCCATTGGGAAATTGGGAAAGCATTTTATCACACCGATCTTGGTGTGGTCAGATGCTTCGAGGGCAGAGGAAAGATCTAGGGTCTAATAGACCCCAGTTTTTTCAAAAAAAGAGTACCTGTCACTACTTATTGCTATCATAGGGGATATTTACATTCCCTGAGATAACAATAAAAATGATAAAAAAAAAAAAATATGGAAGGAACAGTTTAAAAAGAAAAGAAAAATTAATAATAAAAAAAGAAAAAAAAAAAAGCACCCATGTCCTGCCCTGCTCTTGCGCAATGGCGAACGCAAGCGTGGGTCTGGCGTCATATGTAAACAGCAATTGCACCATGCATGTGAGGTATCACCGCGAAGGTCAGATCGAGGGCAGTCATTTTAGCAGTAGACCTCCTCTGTAAATCTAACGTGGTAACCTGTAAAGGCTTTTAAAGGCTTTTAAAAATGTATGTAGTTTGTCGCCAAAGCGCGTTTGTGCGAAATTTTAAAGCATGTCGTGTTTGGTATCTATGTACTCGGCCTAAGATCATCTTTTTTATTTCATCAAACATTTAGGCAATATAGTGTGTTTTAGTGCATTAAAATTATAAAAAGTGTATTTTTTCCCCAAAAAATGCGTTTTAAAAATCGCTGCGCAAATACTGTGTGGAAAAAAAATGCAACACCCACCATTTTAATCTGTAGGGCCTTTGCTTTAAAAAAATATATAATGTTTGGGGGTTCAACATCATTTTCTTGCAAAAAAAAAAATGTTTTCATGTAAACAAAAAGTGTCAGAAAGGGCTTTGTGGTTAGAAGAGTGGATGTAAGCTTCCTAATGTTGTGTATAAAATGCCAGGACAGTTCAAAACCCCCCCCAAATGACCCCATTTCGGAAAGTAGACACCCCAAGCTATATACTGAGAGGCATGTCGAGTCCATGGAACATTTTATATGTTGACACAAGTTGCGGAAAAAAGACAATTTATTTTTAATTTTTATTTTTTTTGCACAAAGTTGTTACTAAATGATATATTGCTCAAACATGCCATGGGCATATGTGGAATTACACCCCAAAATACATTCTGTTGCTTCTCCTGAGTATGGGGATACCACATGTGTGAGACTTTTTGGGAGCCTAGCCGCGTACGGGGCCCCGAAAACCAAGCACCAAGCCCCGAAAACCCAGACTGTCCGGTCTTTGCCTACCACATCTGCTACAACAGCCATTCCGGAGGGAGCTGGCGCTGTTATCACTGTGAGTGAGTCACCGGCGGACACCGCTACTACTGTTACTTCAACGGTATCCCCCTTCATTGCACCTATCTTCGCTAAGCCTGTCCAGAAGAAGGTGGGATACATGAAGGCCTCCCGGGGCCGCGGTAGAGGCCAACCCCAGAAACTGCTGGAACCGGACCCCGAGAGAGGTGATACCCCCGGGAGGTCCACGTCAGGAACCGGTAAGATATCTGGGGAACAAGTACCTGGGACTGTACGTACATATTTACCAGCAGAAGCGTGGGAGGACTCGGAGTTAGACTCTGTCGGATATCGGAGATGATGACTTGTTTGAGACCAGGTCTCACGAATTGTTGTGGAGCAACATGGAGGATGTTGCCTCGGTACATAGTTTTTCGGAATTGACAGCCATGGATTCCAGGGAGACAACACCTAGAGTGGAAGCCCCGCTTGTTACGAGTGAAATCCTGCCCAAAGTTACCAATGCATATGGGCCAGGAAAACTGTCTGTGAATTCTATGATACTCTAGTCTCCAGTCTCTTGCATACCTCCTCCAGGATATGGAAGTTACCATTCATTACCTAGGCTTGCCCGATCACAGAGATTGCTTAACAAACAGGTAGCCACTGAGTATGGACACAAGTTTCCCTATGTTCCCAGGGAAATTATGCAAAAGATTGAGGCTCACAGAGAGGAGTGGTACCACGAAGCTGTGTGGAACTATCTGGAGGTACCTAAACCGTTTCGGAAGATAGGCCATTCTTTCACTATGGATGAACGTTTTATGTTTCAATATGTTTATTCAAGTTTTGTCATACAAAATGTATAAAAGTCGCAACATAACATTGTACAGTCACAATCAACATTCGAGGTAACACAGTGAAGATCTCTGCGTGTAGGGGTCCATGCAATAGTAAAATAAAAAATAAAAAAAATAATCGCCACTTAATAGCTCACATAAATCCAATGCTCCGCAGAGCCGTTGGCCCCTCTTCACATCCCAGATCCTATCTGAACCGCCCGCCCAGAAGAGCCGTCCCCCCATCCGCCTATCGGGGGGCGCAACTCCGCTGGCCGTGCGGGCAGCCCAGAGGCCAGATCAGACTGACAATGATCCCGTAGAAGCTTAGAAAACAGGGAGCAGCACAAACCTCTAAGGTCTGGATCTGACTCCAAAAATAAACAAATAAAAAAGAGAACAGAGACAAAGAATAGAAGGGAGGAGACAGAGTGAGGAAAGAACAGTTGAGAAGGGGGAATGGGGGGAGGGGGGGAAGGAGCCCCGATTCAGCACCCGGACACCCCAACCTAACCCTTTAGGTTAAGCTGCAAACATCCTTGGGTCATTTGCAGGGGCGTAACTAGAAATCACAGGGCCCCATAGCAAAATGTTGTATGGGCCCCCCCCACAAAAAATGGCGGAATTAAATAGTGGGCGTGGTTTAAAGGGCGTGTGGTTCGAGTCTGAGATGAAAGAAAGAAAGAAAGAAAGAAAGAGAGAGAGAACCCAGATCCTACACCACGATAGCAATATATGTATTCCAGAAAGTTTAATCAACAGATAAAGATACTCCAAACACCTGGTGTTAGCGCTTCAATAATCCTCACCTGTGCCCAATGCAGCGTGGTCTGCCCGTGCCCAATACTGCCTCACCTGTGCCCACCTGTGCCCAATGCAGCGTGTCCAGTGCCCAATGCAGCCTCACCTGTGCCCAATGCAGCATGTCCAGTGCCCAATGCAGCCTCACCTGTGCCCAATGCAGTGTGGCCTGTGCCCAATGCAGCGTGGCCTGTGCCCAATGCAGCCTCACCTGTGCCCAATGCAGCCTCACCTGTGCCCAATACAGCGTGACCCGTGCCCAATACAGCCTCACCTGTGCCCAATGCAGCATGACCCCTGCACAATGTAGCCTCACCTGTGCAGTGGAAGAGGCGAGCCAGTGGTGAACTACCGGGGAGGATGAGGAATGCATACTGCAGCCCTCAAATGGCTATTGGCGAGCATGGGGCTGCCTCAGAGTGGGGGGGCGAGCACCGCCCGCACGGTCCCCCAGCCAGGGGAAGTGAGGAGAGGAAGAGGAGCGCTGTGCGTACAAGCAGAGAGCTGTAATAGCTTTCATTTGAATGTCCCGCGTTCCCGGGGCTCACCGTCACATAGCCCCACCTCTTGGCCCTGCGCCTTTGATGACGTCACATGTCCCGCATTGGACCGGCATTCAGATAAAAGCTATAACAGCTCTCTGCTTGTAAGGACAGCTCGCCTCTTCCTCTCCTCACTTCCCCTGGCTAGGGGACCGTGCGGGTGGTGCTCGCCCCCCGGCAGTATGCATTCCTCCTCTTCCCCATGGGCAGGGCCGGACTGGGAATAAAATCCAGCCCTGGAAAAAATTTCATACCAGCCCCACAGCATTTTAATACCAGCGTAACAGCATAACGTCATTATTTTCTTGTTCATGAAAGGGAAAACCATACATTTTAAAGCACATTTGAAGAGTGTATTATATATAGATAAGACAGATATGAAATCACATAGGGCTTCATATATATGAACGCAAATTCCAGTTAAAAGTGGTCAATCATCAAGTGCCCCCTTACATTATCGTATTCACTCCCCCCTTACATCACTGACCCCCTCTCAGGTGCGCCGTGCATGGCTCAGTCAGTCGGCTCCAGCTCGGTGGCTCTGGTTTTATCCTATATAGTCTCTACAGTCCACACACATCTGACTTCTCCCATGACCCCCATCCCGGCAGTGCTCCCACTCTTGACTCCTCTCCAGACTCCCTCAGAGACTGCAGACATGATACAGGAGTTGGTCAGAGGCTGCAAACACAAGAGCTCAATGCAGCCTCATCAGTGCCCATCAAATGCAGCCTCATCAGTGCCAATCAAATGCAGCCTCACTGTGCCCATCAATGCAGCCTCACTGTGCCCATCAATGCAGCCTCACTGTGCCCATCAATGCAGCCTCACTGTGCCCATTAATGCAGCCTCACTGTGCCCATTAATGCAGCCTCACTGTGCCCATCAATGCAGCCTCACTGTGCCCACCATTGCAGCCTCACTGTGCCCATAAATGCAGCCTCACTGTGCTCATAAATGCAGCCTCACTGTGCCCATAAATGCAGCCTCACTGTGCCCATAAATGCAGCCTCACTGTGCCCATAAATGCAGCCTCACTGTGCCCACCATTGCAGCCTCACTGTGCCAATCATTGCAGCCTCACTGTGCCCATCATTGCAGCCTCACTGTGCCCATAAATTCAGCCTCACTGTGCCCATAAATTCAGCCTCACTGTGCCCATAAATGCAGCCTCACTGTGCTCATCAAATGCAGCCTCACTGTGCCCACCATTGCAGCCTCACTGTGCCCATCATTGCAGCCTCACTGTGTCCATCATTGCAGCCTCACTGTGCCCATCATTGCAGCCTCACTGTGCCCATCAAATGCAGCTTTACTGTGCCCATGAATGCAGTCTCACTTTACCCACAAATTCAGCCTCACTGTGCCCATCATTGCAGCCCCTCCTATGCCCCATGTCCCAGTCTGCAGTCCCTGTCTGTGGGTAGGTGTGTTGTTGATGCTCGGTACAGTACCTTCTATGCCAGCAGGATATCCATGATCGCCATCAGCAGGCAGGGTCTGTTCTAGTTTTGGATGGGGACAGTGCTCCTTCCAGAGGATCTGTTTGCTGTGAGATGGAGTGGTCCCTGGCCACCTGCACCTTCAGCTGTCCTCATTTTCTGCTCCCAGACAGCCTGTCCTCTGGTCCTGGGGAAGTGAGAGCACTGGGTGGGAGCTGAAGAGAAGGGGGAGCAGAGAGCACTGGCGGGGTTGGAGAGCACATGGGTGGGGGCAAAGAGCAGGGGGAGTGGAGATCACAGGGGTGGGGAGCGGAGATCGCTGGGGGGGGCTTGAGAGCACTGGGGGGGGCAAAAAGAACAGGGGTGGAGAGCATGGGAGGCTGAGAGAGGGGGCTGGAGAGCACTGAAGGGGCTAAGAGTGTGGGGGGTAAAGATCACTGGGGGGGATCTTGAGAGCATTGGGGGGGCAGAAAGAACAGGGTGGAGAGCACGGGGGCTGGAGAGCACTGGGGGGTACAAAGAGCAGGGGGGAGTGGAAAGCACTGGGGGGGAGTGGAGAGCACTGGGGGGTGGAGAGCAATGGGGGGAGCTTGAGAGCACCAGTGGGGGCCAGAGAAAAAGGGGTGGAAAGTACAGGGGGCTGGAGAGCACTATGGTGGGCGGAGAGCACTGGCGGGGTTGGAGAGCACATGGGTGGGGAAAAATGCAGGGGGGAGCGGAGAGAGCACTGGCGGGGGTTGGAGAGCATGTGGGTGGGGGCAAAATTCAGGGGGAGTAGAGAGTAGTACAGGGGTGGGGAGCGGAGGGTGCTGGGGGGGAGCTTGAGAGCAATGGAGGGGGAGCCAAAAAGAACGGGGGTGGAGAGCACGGGGGGCTGGAGAGCGATGGGTGGAGCTTGAGAGCACTGGGGGGGGAAGAACAGGGGTGGAGAGCACTGGGGGGGGAACAGGGGTGGAGAGCACTGGGGGGGAACAGGGGTGGAGAGCACTGGGGGCGGAAAGAACAGGGGTGGAGAGCACTGGGGGGGGGGAAGAACAGGGGTGGAGAGCACTGGGGGGGACAGGGGTGGAGAGCACTGGGGGGGGGCAGGGGTGGAGAGCACTGGGGGGGGCAGGGGTGAAGAGCACTGGGGGGGACAGGGGTGGAGAGCACTGGGGGGAAGACAGGGGTGGAGAGCACTGGGGGGAAGACAGGGGTGGAGAGCACTGGGGGGAAGACAGGGGTGGAGAGCACTGGGGGGGGGACAGGGGTGGAGAGCACTGGGGGGGGACAGGGGTGGAGAGCACTGGGGGGGGGACAGGGGTGGAGAGCACAGGGATGGTGGCTGGAGAAGGATGGGGAGAGCTTGAGAGCAGGGGGGCAGCAAGAACAGGGGTGGAGAGAACTGGGGGGGGCTGGAGAGTGTGGTGGGGGGGAGAGCACTGGGGGGGGGCAGCAAAAGAAGTTGGATAGGAGGAGAAGCAGGGGGGCCGCATATAGAGGAATTGAGTTTTCTATTGTTCTCCATACAGCCGCGGAATGCTTGATTCTCCTCCTCTCCCTCCTGCAAGCATTCAGCGGCTGCATGGAGGACAGTAGAAAGCTCAATTCCTCTATATGCGGCCCCCCTGCCGAATCCGATCCTCCTATCCAGGCAGTGCAGGCACATAGGGCGGGCTGTACGGCGGGCATCTCCTCTGAGCTGGCTGAGTGTGTGTGTGTTCGGCGGCGGGCGGCACTGTAACGCGGTCCCGCCCCCCCTAGACCGGCTTGTGTGATAGGCTGAACACTCATTCCATCTACTATCACACGAGCCAGTCTAGGGGGGGCGGGACCGCGTTACAGTGCCGCCCGCCGCCGAACACACACAGACCCAGCCAGCTCCGTAATGCACAGGCGCAGGAAAGAGGGGACAGGGAGGAGCACTGCAGCAACTGAAACCGGCCCCAGCCCACGGGCCCCTCTCGGTTGCGGGCCCCATAGCGGCCGCGTGTGTCGCTATGGCGGTAGTTCTGCCACTGGTCATTTGTTATGTAACAAAGCCATGGGTCCCACACTTTATGAAACAGTTTCATTTTATCTTGGGCCAAAGCGGTCAAGCGTTCGTTTAGCATCAACCAAGACAATTTGCCTTTAAGCTGCTCGAATGGTAGAGCTGCCGATTTCCAGTTCCTAGCGATGGTGATTTTGGCTGAAATAAATATAAATGTCAAAAGCCTCTTGCAGGACTTGGAGGCTTCCAAATCTCCACCCCCCAGTAGTGCTTGCTTAGCTGATTTAGTCAGGTTTAGTTGGGTAAGGGAGTAAATGAAATTATACACCCTGATCCAAAACTTCCTAACCTTTGGGCACGTCCACCAAATATGATAGGTGGTGCCCACCTGGCCACATCCTCTAAAGCACAGCGGGGTAGCCCCTGAAACAAAAGTTGCCAGTCTGACCGGCACCATATACCACCTCAGCAGAACCTTATAATTGGCCTCAATTATTGAAGTATTGATGAGCGAACGAGATGCCGTCTCGGCTATCTTATGCCATTCGTCCAGATCCAGGGTTTCCTGCAAGTCGGTCTCCCATTGGATCATATAGTTCAGCTTTGTCGATGCGCTCAGCAATATTGAATATATAGCAGATAAATGTCCCTTGATTTTATGATAATTTTTGCATAGATGTTCCATGGGAGTTTGGGTTGCTAGGTCGCTCTTACAAGCCAAGGTTTGTACATAATGTGAGATTTGGGCAAACCTATAACACTCTGCTGGGGGCATTTGATGCCTGTCAGTCATAGTCCATTCGGACAGCATACCTCTATGATCACAAAGGTCTGCAATACGCATGAAACCCTTATTAGTCCACCATTTGAACGCTAGTGGGGCGAGACCCGGGGTGAATGCATTATTTTGAAGCAGAGGTGCCAGTGGAGAATGAGGAGACTTGAATTTGTGAGATCTGGAGAGTCTGTCCCATATTTCCTGGATGAACGTTTTAAAGTATGTCTACTACATTGGAGCTATGGTCGGCACATCTATGCTGACAAAGTGGTATTCTGCCGACCTGGAAGGGATAACCACGTTTACTTCATCAATACTGTGGACAAGCAGGGGAAAACACTGACTCTGCCAGATCCTCACTTCTACTGGTGATAAATTATAGTGACCGTTCCAGTTTTGTCACTTTGAAAAAAAAAGAGAAGATTTTTGTTTAATTTCTTTTTCTTCTTTAAAGGACTTTGGGTAACTAACTAGTTAGTGCTATAACATTAGACACTTCGAGCCAAGATTTCCTTTACCCGGTCCAGTACCTCAAACGGGACTCTGTTGTGTTGCGCTTCGACCACTAGGTGGCAGAGGTTTGCTTAGACAGCAGAAACTGAACTTTTCTGCACTTAGTTGCTCACCCAGAGAAAGAGTAATATATATGGGGAAAGAAAGTTTTATTTCTCCAGGAAGTAAGGCTTTGCTTCCATTGTACAGAAATGTTTTATATTATGTACCTGTGTGGGCTATTTTTTTTTTCAGGTACCCTGGAACTTCTTCCAAGCTACTGTAAAGTTGGATGGGCTAGATAGAGAGATAGGAATACTGTAATGTATAGTAATGTGATTATTGTGTGTCTATTTGAAATATGTATTTTCTTGTTACCTCACAGTGCTGCTGGAGTGGCTGAAAGATCCTGGCACTGAGAGCTGTGTTCTTTCTGAGGGGGCTAACCCAGTCAGGGGTTATATGAGTCTGTGGCAGTGACTATTGAACAAATTCCAATACCAATTCTGTGGCAGAGACTATCTTTGATCAAGCTTCGCGCCGGTTGCTAGGCCGGTGAGAGTGGGCCTATCTGGTGGTTGCTGAGTCCAGTGTGGAGACAATTGCTCCTCTGGACCTAGGAAATTTCCGTGATCGACAAGTAAGATACCCGAGTCCTCCCCATTCCTCTACCCCCTCTGTTGGAAAGTTTATTCAATAAAACCCTTGAAAGAGACCATAACCCCAGTATCCTCTTCTTCAGCGGGCAGCCTGCTTCAGGATAAAAATAGGCTCTGAGGCGAATTTGCCGCAAGATCCCTTTTATTGGTGGCGGGAGAGGGGCCCCCCTCCTGCCGCTCTCCGGTGCCCTCCGCCGCTTGCCGGAGGCTATCGCGTCTGCTCCCTGGCTTGGCATGGAGACGAGTGAGGGGAAGATGGCCCCCACCCGTCTCCATATCATTGCAGGGCAGATGCAACATCAAAACGTCATTTCCGCCCATAGCTCTTAAACGGACATTTTATTTATTTATTTTTTTCAAATGACATTTAATTTATTTTTTTATTGCAATTCAGTGTAAATATGAGTTCTGAGGTCCTTTTGACCCCAGATCTCATATTTAAGAGGTTCTGTCATGCACAGGGATGTTTCCTTCCTGAGATTGTACTTCCTGTGTCATGGATGCAACTAACAGGCCACATTTAGCAGGACACATGTTTTCTGCATAGTAAGCTACAGACAATATCATCTTTTGACCACATAAATACCGCAATCTATTCATCTGTTGTATCCTGTCATCTGCTGTAACCCGATGTTCGGAATAAAACACCTCTGTGGATGGAAATGGTATTGGTAAGTTCAAGCTATCTGATGAGATAAAAGTCCCGGACCTGATAGTCTGACGACACTCTATTACAAAAAATGTAAGGACATTTTAATTCCTAAATTGTGCTCCTATATGAACAGGATGGGCTTTTTGGTATACAATACGTGATGTATTATTTTTCTATGTGCGGTCGAGACGAGAGGAGAAACTTGCCCAATGTAATGTTGTTTTATACGGAAAAAATGAATAAAGAAATATATAAAAAAATTAAAATAGGATTACATAGTATGAATTTTTTTAAAAGAAAATAAAAGAAAAAGCTATCTGATGAGGATTATTCTCAGTGATTATATCTGCTTATACAGGCCAGGCATAAAAGGTCTCAAAAGAGATAAATCGCTTCACAACAATCGGAGTCAGAATAGTCAAAAGATGTATAGAATTCCTACAGCCTGTGTGTGCCTAATCTGCAATCAAGCTCAGCGCCATCCGGCATCTTGTGAAAGCACATGGTCGCACAAGCTTACTGCACCTCATGTGAATGTTAAAAACTGTTTCTCTACATTGAACTGTGTTACCCAACCTGTCTAAACTGCTGTTCGTCTTCTTAAAGAGACAGTACCATTTTTTGCAAAAACTTGAAAAATGTCTAGACAAGACTCTGAGCACCTTTTTGTGGCTGAACCAATGCAGATTCATCATGCCTCTGAACCCGCAGACGTACAGGGAACAGATTCTGCAGATATTGCCAAACAGAGTGTAAGACCCAAACGTACAATAAAACTGACACAGAAACTCAGAGAAAACTATAAAACCACTAGAAATTAGTTCTCCAGGAATCTGTCAGACTTATGGGACAGAACTTCACACTGCATGTAAGTTTTGTCACACTTTAATGATCAACCAGCTGAACTAAGAGACTCTATAGATCGCTTAACTGTCGCGTATGTGGCACAGGAAATATAGGCTGTGTGCTCTGTATACAACCTATATTTCCACGACAGTTGAATGGCGGGCCAGGACCTTTGGGAATAGATGGAGCCCCTTTGGGCATCGAGTCGAGATGGGGGAAGTGTGGATCTACGTTCCGATGCGTGGGGGGCTCTGCTCTTCAAAAGAACACATTTTTCGTCTTTTTGAAATAATGCTGTAAGTTTGCAGTATAAGAGATGTGTGTTTGTGTGTATGTATGAGAGATGTGTGTGTGTGTGTATGTCTGAGAGATGTGTGTGTGTATGTCTGAGAGATGTGTGTGTGTGTGTGTGTGTGTCTGAGAGATGTGCGTGTGTGTATGTCTGAGAGATGTGTGTGTGTGTGTGTGTGTGTATGTCTGAGAGATGTGTGTGTGTGCGCGTGTGTATCTATGAGAGATGTGTGTGAGTGTGTGTGTATGTATGAGAGATGTGTGTGTGTGTGTGTGTGTATGTATGAGAGATGTGTGTGTGTGTATGGAACAAGTAAATTGCATGAATTTTGTAGTGTGTAAGAGTGTAACTATAGACTGTATATTGTGTATGAAATGAAGGTATAGCTGTGGTATTTAGTGCAGCCTAAAGATGGCCGCTGCATTGAGCCATAAGCCATGTGCTTGAATGGAGGAAGGGCTTGCCCACTGTTTGCAATTGAGAATGTTTTGTGTTGCAGGGGCTATGCCCTGAGGGAAGAGAACTCTGAGCAAGCATGCAGGCAACATTGTACTGTATGTGTGTGGTGAATATCTGAGTATATGAACTTAGAGAAAAGAATGTTGTTGTTTTTAATGTTGTTTATGTAACTAACATTTATTGAATGTGCTGTTTAGTGGCCAAAGGTTTTTTTTAAAAAGGTTTGTAAGTGTACATGTGGTGTCTCAGGTGTGAGCCTTGTAGAGTGTAGCTGACACATTTTTCAGTGGATTTTGATGATCAATTAGAAAAGTTTCAATGGTGTAGTCAGTCTTTGTGAAGAAAAACATTTTTGGTTTTCTAGTGAGGAGATGCTGGTTTTGGCGGGAAAAATTGCATGCGTTAATGGTGCCATTTTTGTTGTTGTCCATGAGGTGTGCGGTGGTCATCCACCATTTTGTTGTCCACGAGGTGTGCGGTGGTCATCCACCATTTTGTTGTCCTGGCTTGTCGGCCATCTTGAGAGACGTTTACAGTTTGAGATAGGAAGTTCCAGGTTAGCTATATTAACATTTGTTGATTGGCGCCGTTTTTGTCTGTTCTATGCGTTTACAGTTTGACCTGTGCACTGCTGGGGAGAGTAGTGAGACACTGGGGTGACATACTGAGAGGCTGTTTTTGTTTAATGTTGAATTCGCTGGTTTAAACTGTTTTAAACTGTTTTTGTAAGCATCACCTCTTGAGGTGAGTTGAGTGGTATCTTGATATAGCGCGGTCTTAACCCGAGGGGTCCCGATGCGCTTGCAGACACATGCTGGGGCCCATTTTTAGAGGGATCTGGTTGACCTACCAGCATGTCTTTGGAGTGTGGGAGGAAGCCAACGCAGACACAGGGAGAACATGCAAACTCCATGCAGATGGTGTTAGGATGGGGATTTTTCTGTTTTCATTTAAGTGAATGTAAACTATTGCAGGGTTGGCTGACTTTGCAGTATATGAGCGGCGGTTTTTGTATTGGATTTCGTTTTTAAGTGAAATCCCTACTTTACACTGAATTTGATAGATTGTAAGACTAACAGAGTTTTTGTGCACAGTGTGTGTGGTGTTTTTATGTTTAAATATTTGGGAGATTCCCAGAAGGCAATTCAGGGGGGATTCCCTCCCATTCGCAAAAGGGGGGTTAATTCCATCGTTTCCTTGACAAAGGTTTTTTTAAATTGTTGAAATATATATGATGTTTAGCCATGGATTTTTTGGTGTCTTAATAGACACGGCAATGTGACTGGGCTCCCCCCACCCCCTCCCTCTTCCTGTACAAATGATATGTAAATAAACCAGTTTGGTTTTTTAAGTAGCTGAACATGTAACAGGAGGTTCTTTTCAGCATTTTATGTATCAACAGGAAGTTGGTGGGAGGAGCTTGGGGTTGTCTGAAAGGTTGGCCAATGAGATTTGTGCTTGGAAGGAGAATGGAAAGCATTTTGGCGTTTAAAAGTGTTTTATATTTTGTTCCAGTTTTGTGAAGTTTTGTACTGTAATACAGTTTTGGGTAGAGAGCAAACTGGGGGGCATCACCATTATTGTAACACTTAGATGCAGGTAGAAAGAAGCCAAAACATTGTTTTGAATAGTGGAGGATTTTATGGTGCTTTGAAGGTTGTCTGACAAACACGTTTACAGGGCTGCCGATAATCGGTTGAAGAGCATGTAAACGTGAGGGGTAGTACGCTAGCATACCGGGAGGCCGTGTAAAATAATCGGAATACGCCGGTGCCAGTACTGTAAAAATGGTCACTAGGCAGTACTGCTCTGAAAACTAGTGCAAGGGTGTCCTGGACGTGGGACACTTCATAAGCGATTCGAATCGTCATGGGTAATGTGCCGTCCATGCGTTGGAGGAAAAAAATTAGGCTCCACACCAGTCAGACAACTGCACCGCACATGAGGTCTGGGTTTGGGGCTCCGGACATGAGACCCCTTAAAGGATGACATATCTGGTCAGAGGGTACAGTGAGGTGTACTCCTTTTGGAAGATACTTTTGCTGGAGGACGAGACCTCAGAATAAAGTTACCTTGCATGTAGTTCAGCTGTGGCTTCAGAAATCTGTAATGATGAGTGTTGATGATGGAGGTGTAGTACACGCTTTTGTGATTCTCAGAGGAGGAACGGTGGTTAAATTCCCATGCCTGTTTGTTTGAACTTTGTATGGCTGGTCCATGCAAGGTTCTCGAGCTGCTCTCATGTTTGTCCTATTGTATTTTTTTTCTATTGCTGAAAGAGTAAAGGGAGAATTCTGGCTGTTTTGTTTTTTCATTTTTGGTTTTGGAAACTATGAAGTATCTCCCCCACATTTGTATCTGAGTGTTTGTATGTAGTAAAGTGAATATGTTCGAACTTACCGTGGCGATCCTCCCATGCGTCGCGGCTGTTGTATTTTTGTACGAACGGGAAAAGTATGGGTTACAGAGGGTTTTGTTTGAATCGGTTTTGAAAGAATGTCATCGACAATTTACCAATGTACAGGAATGTCATTATTGTTTACCATTCTTTGCAGGTTAAATATGAGTAATGATTTTGCTTATAAGTATTTTTCAGGTCCAAGGAGTTTGTACACAGAGAACAGGTGTATGTAGACAGCTGTACATATGGATAAATATGAGTCTAAGGAGGTAAAAGTATCATAGGCCATTTCATTGTTTCTTTTTTCCTGCACCACACATTTCTTCCTTCAGTTTCTAATGAGGAAGAAAATGGGGGGAGAAGTGATAAAATGTAAGAATGACAGTTTTTTTTCAAACAAATAATGTTAACCTCTGTAATTCTAACCAAGTTTGTGCCAAGACTGTCTTTCTTTGATAGAATTTGAAACCGCAAGCAGCAGTCTGGTGAAGTAGGTTCCCATCCCAGATGCTAAGAACCTTTTATCAATGGTTCCAGGTATTGTAAACCACGCACAGGTTATGCAGTGACCACAGTCCCGATGTCTGGGTTATTGTCATATGAGGGTTGTTTGGAGGTCAATCAAAACCAGAGTCGTACTTTCCTCATTAGCTGTCACTTATATTCTCGGCTGATGGGGTGGGTGCGAGCATTGTGACATGAACTTTAAAATGTCCACCACAGGGTTCACGAGTCACTCCTGGACCCTGACACAATAATCAGTTTACATTCTTTCCAACCAGGTGACTGGGTCGTTGTAAAGAAGTTTGAGGGATGAGACCACGCCAGCCACTGCAAGAAGCGGCTCAACCACACCAAAGGACTGAGTAGTATCTTCGTTTATTTATATTTTTGTTGTTTAGTAAATTTTAGCAAGGGTAACGATGAAAAGCATCCCAAGTTATTATTTAAAATGTATTTCCTGACTAGCTCAGAAAGTGAGCAGGACCGATTGCTGGGTCTGTTCTGAGTCTCCACCGAGTTTTAGTACCCCAGCGATGACAGCGGTACATGCCATTTATGATGTTATTATGGGTATGAGGAGTTTTGACAAACTGGTGAAGACTCCAAACAGACACTTGTCAATGGAATCTAACGATGCATTTTTAGAGGGTAAAATTGGTTATAGTTTTAATAGCTCTGCCTCTTGTCGGTTTGGGTATCTAGGCAGCCCACAAGTGTGTTTGAACTTTAGTTTGGTGCTTATGCGGATCTGCAGCTTATAAAGGTAATTCCCCCAAAGCAAGAGGTTCATGCGTGATGGTGAAACTGTCCCAGCATCTTATCTCGTGGCCGATCGCGAGGATCTGATGGCGCAAGAAATTAAGAATGGCAGGGACAGCTAGAAGGGAATTGTTCATCAACCCCGACCAGGTCTGGGCATGGTGTCCTGGATGTACAAGGTGGGGGGGGGGGGGCTAAAGCTTGGGATACGATTGAACAATTCTCATCCGTTAAGGATAGGGTTCTTCATGTAACTGTTGAAGCCAGAGCTATAGCTAAGTGAAGGTTGGGAGTCCTTTTACGGGTCTGGGAATCTTTGGGGATCTAATTTTTATTTTACAGCGGATCGTGGTTAAAGGAAGTGGGAATATATATACTCATGTCGTTTTTATTTCTATTCTTTCTATGTCGTGACGAGGTGCTCCTGTTGCCTGATTGGACGTGTGACCAGAGTTTCCTTGATGAGACGCCCCGAAACCGGACCTTCATACAAGACACAGAGGATCACGGACGGATCAGCGATTACTGCAGCTCACCGTGTCGTGTCCTCCTTTATAAGTCATGTCCCTGAAGAACAGAGTCTACATGTCAAGCCGCGTTTTTTTCATTTTTATGGACTGTAAGGACTGATTCATTTCCAGGTGTAAGAAGCAGATCAAGTTTCATCGCGGGACATGGGGTGCATATGACAAAAAAGGGAGGACTGTTGTGGAGAATTTTATGAAGATGTATTTAATATGTATTGTCATAGTGTCACCCAGTGTTAGTACTTCCGCAACCCGCTCTAAAGAGCTGACTGGGGCAGTCTGAGGCTGGTTGAGATAAACTTCCTGGTTTGGGGAAGGGTGTTTGTGGAGTGAGGCCTCTCTGCAAACACATTATCGGTTTAGCGGGTGTGTTCTCTTGTCATCTCTGTAGTGCCTGATCAGCGTTTGAGGTGATGACGTGAGCGCACACCTGCAGAGAAGCTCCCCTCATCAGGAACTGTGCTCATTTATTATTGTATTATTGTATTATTCTGATCCATGATTAAGTATGGTTTGCGTCATTGGTAGCAGTGAGTTGGTTTGCACATGGCTTTGTACAGGGCCATGCTTTCTAGTGTTCCTTTGTCACACAGAAAGCATGGTCCCAGTGTCCAACCGTTTGCACACATCACTGCTAGCATTCTATTTGAATATATACACGTCTGTCATTGGTTCTTTTGAAAATATACAAAATGTCTGATTGGCTGTTTTGTGAAGCCACAACCTTCTTTTGTTATTCATGTTGACTATAAATAAAGGGAGCTGGCTATCCCAGGGACACTCTGCTCTGGGATGCCTTGATAATGAGACCTGTGTGGTGCTGCCCTTCTTGGGATGAATGATGGGATGAATGATGGTGAGTGAATTTTAGTTTAAGATGCATTATTTCATTAAGATGAAGTGTGTGATATTTGGCACTGGAAATATAGGCTGTGTGCTCTGTATACAACCTACCGTATTTTTCGCACCATAAGACGCACCTGACCATAAGACGCACCTAGGTTTTAGAGGAGGAAAACAAGAAAAAAAATATTCTGAACCAAATGGTGTACCAAAATATTTTCCAGTGCCCATGAAATGCAGCCTGACCATTGCCATAGTAAACGCAGAGTGACCATTGCCATAGTAAACGCAGAGTGACCATTGCCATCAGTGGTGTATTTAGGTTTTGTGCTGCCCTAGGCCTGACTAAACTTGCGCACCCCCTAATTTAAAAATATGACCCACCCCTTCCTTTTAAAGACCCGCCCTGTCATCTTCATGGGAAGAGGACAGATGGGACGCTGTGGGAAGAGGACAGAGGGTTGCCGTGGGTGAAGGACAGAGGGACACCCTGGGAAGAGTACAGAGGGGACGCCCTGGGAAGAGTACAGAGGGGACGCCGTGGGAAGAGGACAGAGGGGACGCCGTGGGAAGAGGACAGAGGGGACGCCATGGGAAGAGGACAGAGGGGACGCCGTGGGAAGAGGACTGAGGGGACGCCGTGGGAAGAGGACAGAGGGGACGCCGTGGGACGAGGACAGAGGGGGACGTTGTGGTGGTCAATAAGGCCTAGAGAATAGCAGGCTAGGCATTTCCTAATGGCTCAGTCCCTGGGAATAGTAATGGATAATGGCCAACAGGCCCTCTTACCAGACCCAGCGAAATCGCAACAGTGATCCCTCTTGCTGGACGTTCGCTCACTCTGGGTTGCCCGGGGTGACTCTAGTCAGTAGTGTAGCATGTCTGTATCCTGGCAGTGGCTCGGTCTTTCTCCCTCTCTGGTGGTGCGGGTACAATGTGGCTCCCTCTCTGGTGGTGCGGGAACAGAGTGGCTCCCTCTCTGGCGGTGTGGGTACAGCGTGGCTCCCTGGCGGTGCGGGGTACAGCGTGGCTCCCTGGCGGTGCAGGGTACAGTGTGGCTCCCTGGCGGTGCGGGGTACAGCGTGGCTCTCTGGCGGTGCGGGGTACAGCGTGGCTCTCTGGCGGTGCGTGCGGGGTACAGCGTGGCTCTCTGGCGGTGCGCGCGGGGTACAGCGTGGCTCTCTGGCGGTGCGCGCGGGGTACAGCGTGGCTCTCTGGTGGTGCGCGCGGGGTACATCGTGGCTCTCTGGTGGTGCGTGCGGGGTACATCGTGGCTCTCTGGTGGTGCGTGCGGGGTACAGCGTGGCTCTCTGGCGGTGCGGGGTACAGCGTGGCTCTCTGGTGGTGTGTGCGGGGTACAGCGTGGCTCTCTGGTGGTGCGCGCGGGGTACAGCGTGGCTCTCTGGTGGTGCGTGCGGGGTACAGCGTGGCTCTCTGGCGGTGCGGGGTACAGCGTGGCTCTCTGGCGGTGCGGGGTACAGCGTGGCTCTCTGGCGGTGCGGGGTACAGCGTGGCTCTCTGGCGGTGCGGGGTACAGCGTGGCTCTCTGGCGGTGCGGGGTACAGCGTGGCTCTCTGGTGGTGCGGGGTACAGCGTGGCTCCCTGGCGGTGCGGGGTACAGCGTGGCTCCCTAGCGGTGCGGGGTACAGCGTGGCTCCCTAGCGGTGCGGGGTACAGCGTGGCTCCCTGGTGGTGCGGGGTACAGCGTGGCTCTCTGGCGGTGCGGGGTACAGCGTGGCTCTCTGGTGGTGCGGGGTACTCTGCCGTGACTTAATTTCCCATGATGCCCCCAGTGTCTTCTGATTGGCCCTCTGCTGTGGCCAATCATGGGGAGGGAAACAACGAGCAGGAAGCTGGGTGGCAGCGCAGAGAATCCAATTAGATCCGCTCTCTCTTACTTTTCTCCCTTCGGCTTACAGAAAGGGAAGGGGGGCGGAGGGGGATACAGACAGCCCGCAGCTCTCCTCTCCCTGTCACAGCGCCGCTGCTCTATTTGCCAGAGAACTCGGCAGCGGCGCTGTGACAGGGAGAGGAGAGCTGCGGGCTGTCTGTATATCCCCCGGCGCCCCCCTTCCCTTTCTGTAAGCTGAAGGGAGAAAAGCAAGAGAGAGCGGATCTATTTGAATTCGCAGGGGGGGCGGGGCCAGTGGCAGCGGGGGGGCGGAGCCAGTGGCGGCGGTAGGGGGATTCCAGTGGCTACGGGGAGTGATGCGAGCGGATGGCAGGGGCGGTGCCAGCAACGGCGGGGGGCGGGGCTTGTCGTGTATTCGCACTATAAGACGCAGGGACATTTTCCCCCATATTTCTGGGGGGAAAAAGTGCGTCTTATAGTCCGAAAAATACGGTATATTTCCACGACATATGAACGCTACCAGCGACCATTTGCAAAATACACAGCTTTCTTGCAGGACTATAATATAGAGGACTTTTCAGCAGAACTGACCAGGGCTAATGCACTAAACCAACAAAGGCAGAACTCCGCATTGCTCATCTGCAGGAGACCAGATCTCACAGATCCACATCAACCAAGCACACTGCACGTTTTTCTAGATCCTCTCGTTCCAGAAGTTAAACATTAAGCAATAAGATAATAGAGGCCCGCGCTGATGCGGAATCAAAAAGAGTGCAAACCTCCTTTACCAGAAAGGAAGCAGAAATAGAAACACAAAAGACAAAGATGCAAGCAGGGATGAAAGCTCAACAAGCAGAGATGGAAGCTCAACAAGCAGAGGCAGATTCCCAAATAAAGATTCTGCAAATGGAAAGGGAGGAAGCAGCTGCCCTAGCAAGGCTGAGAGTCCTCGAACAAGCGATGGGAGAAAGTGCTAACTCAGGCTGTTCCATCCCAGCAGAACTTCAAGACCCAGTTGAATGCACCAGTGAATATGTACTAAAGCATAATGTTTGCAATGATACAGAGTCATCTCCTGTACGTTGTCAGGTCACCTGAGTTGCCAGATGACAGATGCACACCGTAGGTCAGGAGTGCACCACAAGGTAGTGAACCCTATGGCTGACTGCTGCGGAGGGAACACTGGGTGGTTAGGGAAGATAGATCCACTGGAGCACAAACAGGGATCCCACAGGGAGTTAGAGCCCAAGATTCCCCAGGGCGCGGAGTCTAAGATCCAGCAGGTGTTCACCAGAGCCTCTAGCGGTGAGGATGGACTAAGCTGCAACTGGATCCAGGTCGTGGCCCCCAGAGTCCCCTAGCTCACGCTCCGTAGGGTATAGAGGATAGAGGGGAAGCAGCAGCTCAGGATACAAGAGATAGTGAGGGGATAAGCCAAGGTCAGGGCGACAAGCAGACAAGGATAAACAAAGGACAAGCCAAAGGTCAAGGTCATAAGCAGACAGGGATATTGGGTAGCACACGGCAAGCAGGAACCCAAACACACAATGCTTAACAAACAATGTTGATCAGCAAGGAAGACTTGCAGTGCACAGGTTAATATAGATTTCTCTGATAGGGCCTGGGGTGGAGCCAAGCTGGGAGGAGAGATTATAAAAGCAGCCAGATGAGAGTGTCTGGCCTCTAAGATGAACACATGAGGAGGAAGGTAAGCTGACAGACAAACATTACTGCATATCCATGACAGTACCCTCCCTCTTACGAGGCCTCCCCCTTCCCCGCCTGGGCCTGGGTTTAGAGGGGAACTTCAGATGAAACTTCTTTAACAGACGAGGTGCAAAGACCTCAGATGCAGTGATCCAAGACCGCTCCTCAGGACCAAACCCTTTCCAATGTACGAGGTACTGAAGAACGCCTCTACAGAGTCGGGAATCCAGAATTTGACTGACCTCATACTCCTGATCATCCTCAGAGACCGGCGTCATGGTAGGGAGAGGACGAGAGAACTTATTGAGGACTAAAGGCTTTAAGGCTTTTGGGAATCTGGAGTTTGAAACAAACCGGATTCAGTTTAGTAGTTATAGTGTACAGACCAATGAATCTTGGAGCAAACTTCAGAGAAGGAACTCGGAGCTTGATGTTCCTGGTGGAGAGCCAGACTTTGTCCCCCGGCTGAAGAGAAAGCATTTTACGCCTGCGGCGGTCAGCAAAGCCTTTGAATTTGTCAGCAGCTGCCCGGAGGGAATCATGAACGTCACCCCAAACAGAATTGAAAGACTCCTGAGACGAAGCCAAAGCTGGAATATCTGGAGAACTGGTCATGGGCAGAGGAAGTTGAGGGTGTTTTCCATAAACTGTGAAAAAGGGTGTCTTCTGCAAACTGGTATTTACATGCTTGTTATGAGAGAATTCTGCCCACGGGAGTAGAGAGGACCAATCGTCATGATGAGCAGAGACTAAGGTGCGAAGAAAGACCTCCAACTCCTGATTAACCCTCTCAGTCTGTCCATTGGATTGAGGATGGTAAGAAGAGTAAAAATCTAAGACAATATTGAGGGATTTGCAAAAGGCTCTCCAAAAACGAGACGTAAATTGAACACTCCTGTCGGAAACAATATGAGAAGGAATCCCATGGAGGCGGAAAATTTCTCAAATAAAAATGGGAACCAAGGCAGGAGCAGAAGGAAGGCCAGGAAGAGGAACAAAATGGGCCATTTTGGAGAACCGATTGATTACCATCCAAATGACCGTATTATTCTCAGACAGTGGGAGATCGGTGATAAAATCCATGGCAATGTGAGCCCAGGGCTCCTTAGGAATGGGCAAGGGCATGAGGAGACCAGCAGGAGCTTGTGTGGAGGATTTAGACTGAGCACAGACATGACAAGCCTTAACGTAGTCTTTGACATCTGAGCAAAGATTAGGCCACCAGTAGTGACGACTGATGAGTAAGAAGGATCGGAGGAATCCAGCATGACCTGCCATCTTGGAATCATGTCCCCAACGAAGGATCTTAGCTCTTAGCTCAGTGGGGACAAAGGTCTTACCAGGAGGAATTTTTGACTCCAGGGTGGTAGAATGGGCAACAATGCATGAGGTTGGAATGATCGGCTCAGGTTCAGGGGTGGACTCCTCGTCCAAAGTGTCAAATAACCAAGAGAGCTCATCAGCCCAACCGTTGCAGGAACCAGGTTTGTACGTAATCATGAAATTAAAACGGGAAAAGAAGAGACTCCACCTGGCCTGTCTAGGACTCAGACGTTTAGCATTCTGTAGGTACTGTCAATTCTTGTGATCAGTAAAGATCGTTATGGAGTGAGGGGAACCCTCCAAGAGATGACGCCACTTCTCTGATGCCAATTTAATTGCGAGAAGTTCCCGATCACAGATGGCATAATTTCTCTCTGCCTGAGAATTTTTTTTGGAGAAGAACGCACATGGTTGACGTCTCTTCTCAAAGAATTGAAGAAGCACAGCTCTCACCCCCATTGAAGAAGCGTCCACTTCAATAAAAAATGCATCCCCAGGATTTGGTCTCCTCGAGAGAGGTCCAGAAACAAAGGCCTGTTTCAGGTCGTGAAACGCAGAGACAGCTTCGGGAGGTCAGTCTTTGGCATTCGCATCCTTCTTGGTCAAAGCCATAATAGGCACGGCAATGGAAGAGTAATTCCTTATGAACTGCCTATAATAATTTGTGAAGCCAAGAAAGCGCTGTGTGGCCTTGAGGCTAGCAGGAAGAGGCCAGTTGGTAATAGCAAAGACCTTCCCAGGATCCATACGAAGACCCAAACTTGAGACAAAGCATCCCAGAAACAGGACCTCAGAACATTCAAAGGAACTTTTCTCCAGCTTGGCATAGAGATTATTCTCTCCAAGACGCTGAAGTACAGTGCGGACATGGTTTCTGTGGACGAGCAGATTTTCCGAAAAGATCAGAATGTCATCCAGATAGATGACAACAAACTGGTACAGCAGATCCCTGAAGATTTCATTGACAAGGTTTTGAAACACAGCTGGGGCATTACACAAACCAAAAGGCATAACCAGGTATTCGTAATGCCCGTCTCTAGTGTTAAATGCAATCTTCCATTCGTCACCCTCCCGTATTCGAATTAGATTGTACGCGCCTCTGAGATCCAACTTGGTGAAAATGGAGGCACCCTTCAACCCATCGAATAGCTCAGATATTAAGGATAAGGGGTATCGATTTTTGATAGTAATCGCGTTTAAACCTCGATAGTCGATGCAGGGTCTTAAGGTACCATCCTTTTTGGCAACGAAAAAGAACCTTGCCCCTGCAGGCGATGAGGATTTCCTGATGAAACCTCTCTCTAGATTCTCTGCGACATACTCAGACATGGCCTGGGTCTCTGGGATGGACAGAGGGTAGGTACGACCTGGGCAGAGTTGCTCCGGAGACAAAGTCAATAGCACAGTCAAAAGACCTGTGGGGAGGAAGAACCTCAGCTGATTTCTTACAGAACACATCCCGGTAATCGCTTTATGCAGCGGGAAGATCAGAAGATACAGATGTGGCAGCAACCGGAAGTCTTTCCTTGGGGGCCACCTTGAGAAGACATGACAAGAAACATGAGGGACCCCAAGCCAGGATCTGCCCAGAGACCCAGTCCACATGTGGAGAGTGGAGCTGTAGCCAAGGAAGGCCAATACAATGGGGGTAGAGGCCTTGGGTAGAATGAGAAAGGATATCCACTCCTAGTGGAGAATCCCTACCGACATCCTAATATGTAGCATCTGTAAACGAATAGGGCCCCCTGGGAGAACAGTGCCATCAATTGCCGAGACAACCAATGGCGTAGTGAGGGGTGAAAGAGTAAGCTTCATAGAAGAAGCAGTTCTCCAGTCCATAAAATTACCAGCAGCCCCGGAATCCAGATATGCAAGGGTTGATTGAGGAGAAGTGCCTACATGAAGGAACACCGGCAGAAGAAGACGAGAAGGTGATGTTTCTGGGTCCAATACTCCATCTTCCAAATGTATTAGACCCGAGCGTTTCCGAGCGAAGCGAGCAGGAGTTACGAAAATGACCCTTGCCTCCACAATGGAGACACAAGCCCAGAATTCTGCACCTAGCACGTTCTTCGGGGGTTAGTCTGGTCCGGCCCGCTGCATAGGTTCCTCAGCAGGCAGAAGATGCTCCACGAGACGAAGGGAGGGGAGCTCAGACTGGCTAGGGCCCAGGGAGTGCTGGCATCTTTTTTCTAGGGACCTCTCCTGAAAACGCATGTCGATCTGATTGCACAAGGAAATTACATCGTCCAGACCGGCGGGGATGGCTCTTCCCGCTAATTCGTCTTTCACTCGGTCAGAGGGCCTCATTGTTCCAGCTCAATTCAGCTGTGAGGCTACGGAACTGAAGAGTATATTGTCCCACTAACCAAGATTCTTGGCGAAGACGTAAAAGAGCACTAGCCGCTGAAGAAGCCCGAGCCGGCTCCTCGAAGATGTTACGAAAGAGCTTCAAGAAGTCAGACAGGCTGGAAACCACCGGATCATTCTTCTCCCACAGGGGGGCAGCCCAGGCTAAAGCTTCACTGGAGAGGAGGGAAATGATATAGGCTACCTTTTCCCGATCAGGCAGGAAGTTTTGAGGCTGAAGCTCAAAATGAATAGTGCATTGGCTGAGAAACCCCCTGCAGGCCTTGGCGTCCCCAGAGAAACGGAACGGAGCTGGCAGTTGTAGTGAGTGTGTGGCTGCGACTGGTGCAATAGGTGCAGCCGCTGGTTGTACTTGAGGTTGCAGATTCGGGGTTCCCAAAGAGGCCTGGAGCTGCTCGAAGCGGGAAGCCAGATCCTGGAGGAATCGCATCCCCTGAGTCTGATTCGATTCCTGGGTCTCAAGTCTGCGGACTATGCCCTGCAATAGATCATCTGTGGGAAGAGGCACGTCAGCCGGGTCCATGGCAGATCAAACTGTCAGGTCACCTGAGTTGCCAGATGACAGATGCACACCGTAGGTCAGGAGTGCACCACAAGGTAGTGAACCCTATGGCTGACTGCTGCGGATGGAACACTGGGTGGTTAGGGAAGATAGAACCACTGGAGCACAAACAGGGATCCCACAGAGGGTTAGAGCCCAAGATTCCCCATGGTGCGGAGTCTAAGATCCAGCAGGTGTTCACCAGAGCCTCTAGTGACGAGGATGGACTAAGCTGCAACTGGATCCAGGTCGCGGCCCCCAGAGTCCCCTAGCTCACGCTCCATAGGGTATAGAGTATAGAGGGGAAGCAGCAGCTCAGGATACAAGAGATAGTGAGGGGATAAGCCAAGGTCAGGGCGACAAGCAGACAAGGATATACGAAGGACAAGCCAAAGGTCAAGGTCACAAGCAGACAGGGATAGTCGAGAACAAGCCAATATCATTAACACAGAGACAGACGTAGCACACGGCAAGCAGGAACCCAAACACACAATGCTTAACAAACAACGTTGATCAGCAAGGCAGACTTGCGGTGCACAGGTTAATATAGAGTTCTCTGATAGGGCCTGGGGTGGAGCCATGCTGGGAGCAGAGATTATAAAAGCAGCCAGGTGAGAGTGTCTGGCCTCTAATGTGAACACATGAGGAGGAAGGTAAGCTGACAGACAAACATTACTGCATATCCATGACATACTTCCTACTAACAACACTGTTCTGACTCAACATTGAGACCTCTCAGCTCCAAATGCCTGAGCCTCTTTAAGTCTGCAACACAAGTGCATTTATGCAGCAAACCACATCACCTCTAGCTGACAACAAGGTGACTTTCAGTGACAAGCCGCAGCTCAAGCCACAGCCAGCACAAGCCTTAGGGATTACACCACAGTCAAACGCTCTTGCAACATCATTTCATCCTGGTAAACCTCACCCTAGTTCACCAAATAACTTTCACACCCGAGGGTTCCACAAGTTACTTTGGCACCAAAGAGTGGGAGATCAGACTTGAATGACTTTGCCAGGTATATGGTACGCTGTGAGCTCATTAACACTACCCTCTCAAGGTTTGACGACTGTCCAGAGAACTACAGGGCCTGGAGATCATCCTTCAAAGCTGCTATTGCTGATCTCAACCTTACTACCAAGAAGGAACTTGATTTGCTCATAAAGTGGCTGGGACCAGAATCTGCAGATCGTGTCAAAAGACTGAGAACAGTGCATGTTGACCACCCAGATGCAGGTCTTGTTGCTGCATGGGTAAGACTTGAGAAAGCCTATGGTAGCTCTGAAGCCATAGAGAGTGCTCTATTCAAGAGACTGCAAAACTTCCCAAAAATAGGGAACAAAGACTATCACAAGCTCCACGATCTGAGTGACCTTCTCATGGAGCTGGAGTTGGCAAAGACAGACCCACATTTACCTGGACTAAGCTTCCTGGACACTGCTCATGGTTCTCATTCTAGTGGTGTCTAAACTGCCATACGGCCTGCAAGAGAAATGGGCACAACAGGGCTCAAGGTACAAAAGAGACTATAACATATCTTTTCCTCCATTCGTATATTTTTGCAGGTTCATCAGTGATCAAGCCTGGACGAGAAACGATCCCAGCTTCAGCTTCAGTGAACCCAACTTGCCTGCTTCATCATCATCATCTTCATCAAGGTATGATAACACAGCAGCTAAACGTAGAGACTTTAATAGAGCAATATCTGTTAAAAGGACAGACATTTCACCACCCGTATCCTCTCCTGCTCACCAGAGTGATTCGGGTGACAGAGATAAAGACCCTAATCGTCAGTGCCCTATTCACAAGAAACCTCACCCCCTAAAGAAATGTTGTGGGCTTAGGGCAAAGACATTACAAGAGCACAGGGAGATTCTTCAGAAACTTGGAATATGCTACAGCTGCTGTGCTTGTTATTGACATTTTGCTAAAGACTGTAAAGTTGTCATCAAGTGCACAGAATGCAGTAGCAACAGACATGTTACAGCTATGCATCCGGGCCCACCCTCAGACAATTCACAGCAGCCTCCTACCTCCAGCCCTGTCTCAAATCATGGCGGGGAGCAACAAGGTCATGCTCCAGTCACAGCTAATATTTCCTCTTCATGCACAGAAGTCTGTGGAAAAGACTTAGATCACAAATGCTGTGCTAAGATATGTCTAGTCAAGATATACCCAAAGAGCCAACCCGAGGAAGCTATTAGGAAGTATGCCATAAAAGATGAACAGAGCAACAGGTCCCTGGTTAAGCCTAAATTCTATGAGATCTTTGGTATAGATGGACATGCATCACCGTATACTCTCAGAACCTGTGCTGGTTGTGAAGAGACCTTCGGCAGAAGGGCAGATGGGTTCATGGTCTCTCATATCAATAAGGGAGAGAGCATACCCCTACCAACATTAGTTGAGTGTGACCAGATACCAGACCGAAAGGGAAGAAATTCCTACTCCAGAGGGTGCATATCACCATCCCCACTTAAGGCACCTTGTTAATGAGATTCCTGCAATGGACATGAATGCTGAAATCTTGGTCTTGCTAGGAAGAGACATTCTCAGAGTACATAAAGTACACAAGCAGTGCAATGGACCTGATGATGCCACTTACGAACAAAAACTTGATCTAGGCTGGGTAATCTTGGGCGACGTATGCTGGATAGGAAGCGTATGTCATCCGAGATCCACTGCTTCAAAACTTACATGTTAGGAAATGGACGTGCATCCCATTTCAAACAGTGCCCTTGCCATTATGAAGTAAAAGAGAAGCCTCTTGACATCATCCAAGTACCTGATGTCACTCCTAACCTTTGTGATGACAACCTAGGTACCACAGTGTTTAGTACTACAAGCGATTACAACAAAATAGCCTTGTCAGTTGAAGACTGAGAGTTCATCAAAATAATGGACAAAGAATTCTTCCAAGATGAGTCTAACAGCTGGGTTGCACCATTACCTCTTTGTGCTGCAAGGGTTAAACTCCCAACCAATTGTGAACAGGCTCTTTCCAGATTCAACTCACTTCAGCGAACACTAAAGAACAGGCCTGAAATAAAGGACCAATTCATCGCCTTTATGAAAAGGATTTTTGACAATGATCACGCCGAACCAGCTCCACCACCTTAATGACACGATGAGTGCTGGTACCTGCCTTTCTTCGGAGTGTATCATCCACGTAAGCCAAAGCAAATCAGGGTAGTATTTGACTCCAGTGCCAAGCATCAAGGCATATCCCTGAACGATGTTCTTCTCACTGGTCTGAACCTAACCAAAAACCTTGTAGGTGTACTTATGAGGTTTAGAAGAGAGCCAGTTGCCATAACTGCTGACAGTGAACAAATGTTTTATTGCTTAATTGTACGTGAAGACCATAGGAACTTCCTAAGGTTTCTGTGGCACAGTGACAACAACATGGACAATGAGATGATTGAATACCGCATGAAGGTACATGTTTTCGGAAATAGTCCCTCACCCGCTGTTGCAACATATGGTTTACGAAGGACTGCCCTTGTTGGAGAAAAGGAATATGGAGTGGATGCTCGACACTTCGTTGAGAGACTTCTATGTGGACGATGGACTTAAATCTTTGCCAACAGATGAAGAAGCCATGGACCTGCTCCGAAGGACACAAGGTATGCTTTCTGAGGCTAACCTCAGACTACACAAGATTGCCTCAAATAGTGTTGCTGTTATGAAAGCCTTTCAACCTGGCGATCATGCTACAGGGTTTAAAGACTTAAATCTGGGAATCAGGGGCGGCTCCAGACAATTTTTTTGGGGGGTGCTGTGTGGGTGCTGTGAGAAAAAGTGGTGGACCTAATGCGGCGCACGCAGTGAATCACGGTCTGGTGGGTGTGGCCAGAAGTGGGTGTGGCCAAAGATAGGCATGACTGAAAATTGGGTGTTTCTTCACAGCCCTTCCCCTTTAGATAGACAATATGGACACACAGAATTGATTGTTGGAGTAAAACAAGCCCAAATGGGAATAACAATGATAACCCCCAACAAGTGTCAAGGTCAGCAATAGCTCCCCAGCAAGTATAAGGCGCAGATAATCTCTAGTACATGTCAGGGCTAGCCATAACAACCAGCAAAACATAATAACTAACCCCCGGCACAGAACAAAAATAAACCCCCAGCAGAGCACAAAAATGAATCACAAGCATGGCACAATATTGAACCACAAGCATGACACAATAATAAACCTCAACTATTGCACAATAATTAGCCCCTTAGCATGGCAGAATAATTAAATACCAGCATAGCACAATAATGTAGCACAGCAATAAACCCCCAGGAATATGCATTAATAACTACCAGAACTACACAATTAACCCCCAACACTGTACAATAATTAACCTCCAGGATTATAGCAGCGAGTGAGCCCCCTTCACTGTAAAACTTATGTAGTGTTACCCCCAAACTAAGGGAGCTGCTGGTTTGCTTTTGGGCCCTGTACACAGCACAGCCAACCCCCGGCAATTTACTCAACCCTTCTCTGGCACAGCTAGTCTAGGGGGTAGTATCTCTATATAACTCTATAACAGTTTATGCACAATCCTACAATACCTCTCTGATTCAGTGATAAGAAATATGTACATAGACTCCAATACCAGTTTTGAGTAAATGAAAAAGGTTTTACTTGTAGGTAAAGAAAGGTTAGCAATCAATATTCCATATAACGCATGCATGCAGAGCCCTGCAGTTAATACTAACAGTAGTTAACTATAGTGCGCAATTAATTCTAACACACACTAACATATAGCTTGAGTCCCAGTCAACAATATGGCACCCAACAGTACTATCAACTCCTAGTCAGGCCTGACTCAAATAAACTCAGTCTCTAGAGAAGGAATCTTCGCATGCCAGACGATCGATGGTGCACATACAGGAACAATATTTGTAATCCAACAAGGTAAAAGGTAGTAGAACAACTCCCCGGAGACTATATGACTCAGTCCTCCAACTAGTCTCCGGACAAGAAGAGGGAAATATCACCCGATGGGCCAAGGCAGTCTATAGGCCTAACAAAGCACTCGATTATAGTTTGAGCAGGTGCTCTCTCACCCCTCCGGACTCGATCCCAGTCCGGGACTCCCACCGCTGTGTCTTCACACACACAGGATCCGCCACCGCCTGATCTCCGGTTCACTGACGTCCCTGAAGCAGGTAGATGTCTGTCGCCCACAGGCTCCGCAGCGAGGTGGAAGGCTCTCTGGAAGTGCGCAAGGCCCAGGCCTCGGGCCTTACACTCGCAGCAGGTCCACACAGGAAGTCCTCTTGCCAGCCGAGCGGTGTCCAAAGAGAGCGGGCCTAGCCTCGCCCTCCCCTTTTATACCCCACCCATGAGTCTCTGCGGCAGCCCAATGCACCCTGGGTGCCAAAAGGGGTTCTGGGTAACGTAGTCCATGGGGCCTCAACGGAGACCCCGCTACACTTACAACAGAGAATATAAAGTGAAAAGGTCAGCACTATATGTGGTCACCATAAGTGCCCAGATTAGGAGTAACCCCCTAGGATTCCCAGAGCAGGAATGCCCCTTTAGACTGCCCAGATCAGTAATGACCCCGAAGATCACAGTGCCCATATAGATAAGGCTTGCTCTTTAGAATGCCCAAAATAGGAGTGCCCCCTCAGAGTTTACAGAGCAGAAAAAGTGTCCCCTCCGAGTACCCAGAGCAGCAGAATGTCCTCTTAAAATGCCCAGAGTAGGAGTGTTCCATCAGAGTTCCTAGAGCAGGAGTGACCCCTTAGATCAGTGCCTATATAGTCAATGCTTCCCTCTTAAAAGTGCCACAATTAGGAGTTCCCCTTTAGAGCTTCCCCTGTAGAGTGCCAATATTTGAGTGCCCAGAGCAGGAGTGACCCCTTAGATCACAGTGCCCATTAAGATCAGGCTTTCTCATTAGAGTGCCCAGAGCAGGAGAGTGCCCTCCTAAGTGTACCCAGAGCAGGAGAGTGCCCTCCTAAGTGTACCCAGAGCAGGAGAGTGACCCTCTAAGTGTACCCAGAGCAGAAGAGTGACCCTCTAAGTGTACCCAGAGCAGGAGAGTGACCTCCTAAGTGTACCCAGAGCAGGAGAGTGACCCTCTAAGTGTACCCAGAGCAGGAGAGTGACCCTCTAAGTGTACCCAGAGCAGGAGAGTGACCCCCTCAGAGTGCCCAGAGCAGGAGAGTGACCTCCTCAATGTGCCCAGAGCAGAAGAGTGACCTCCTCAGATTGCCCAGAACAAGAGAGTGACCCTCTCAGAGTGCCCAGAGCAGGAGAGTGACCCCCTAAGTGTGCCCAGAGCAAGAGAGTGACCTCCTCAGAGTGCCCAGAGCAGAAGAGTGACCCCCTAAGTGTGCCCAGAGCAGGAGTGTGACCCCCTAAGTGTTCCCAGAGCAGGAAAGTGACCCCTCAGAGTGCCCAGAGCAGGAGAGTGACCCCCCTGAGTGTGTCCAGAGCAGGAGAGTGACCCCCTAAGTGTGCCAAGAGCAGGAGAGTGACCACCTAAATGTACCCAGAGCAGGAGAGTGACCCCCTCAGAGTGTCCACAGCAGGAGAGGGACCCCCTCAGATTGTCCAGAGCAGGAGAGGGACCCCCTATGTCAAACTGCATGTACCTGATCAGCGAGCCCAATGGAGCAGAGGAAGGTCTCCCTTACGGATCCGACTCGCGGCCCCTGGTAGTGCAGACAGGAGGCGTGGGAGTGCGGAGGGGTATGAGAGCCTGGTAGGTAGTTGCGGAGAGGCAGCTCAGGATTCGGATGTAGAGATGCTGAAGATTCGCTCAGACAGCAGACAGGCAGGTAGGACCACTGGAGGATGGAGCCAAGCAGAAGCAGGGCAGATTGGTCAGGTCACAGGCAAGGTCGGCAACGGTCAGGCAACGAAGTACAGAGGAGCAGGCAGGTTCAGAGTCAAGGCAAGCCGAGGTCAGGTGCAGGCGGAAGACTGAGGAGAATCAAGTAACAAGCCGGGTAGTCAGATAGTCAGAGTTCAGACAGATAACAGAAGCAAGGGTCACAGGAAGCTGCAGATCAGACAGCACTGGTCAGAAGTATTCCAGCCGTTTAAATGGACTGATTGGCGACAAGCGCTGCACGCGTACGTGCCGCACGCGGGCATGCGCCCGCCCACACGCACAGGTACGCCACCGCGCACAGGCTTACGCACACGCAGAGCGGCACGCGAACCAGTACGCACGCGCACAACAGCACGCAAAGGAGAGCGCACCTGTACGCACAAACGCACACCAAGGTGACCAACACCACGTCCATCACGGTAAGTTTCCTGACAGTGCCCCCCCCTTTGGGAGGAGCCTCCAGATGCCAAGTTGGGCCAATTTCATAGCATGAGACCTCTTGAAGGCCTGCATAAGTTCCTCAGCGTGAATGCTGTTCTCAGGTTCCTAAGAGTTGTCCTCTGGTCCATAGCCCTTCCATTTTATTAAGTATTGGGTCTGGTTGTATCTTATCCTACAATCCAGAATTGCCTCTACCTCAAATTCTTCCACATTGTCAACTATTATAGGCTCATTTGGACTGGTGTTACGGCCAGCGAAGGGATTAGGGACAACCGGTTTTAACAGAGTCACATGAAAGACTGGATGGACCTTTAGAGTGTTGGGTAACTCGAGTTCGTATGCCACATTGTTAATTTTCCTTTTCACAGAAAAAGGTCCCATGAATTTAGGGCCCAGTTTCCTTGAGGGACAAGCCATATTTAAGTTAATCGATAACCACACCTGGTTGCCCGGTTCCAGACTGAGTTCTCCTCGCTTTTTCTTATCAAAAACATTCTCTTACTGTATTCTTGAGTTTTGGACATGGTTTCCTGTTATGCCCCATACACACGATCATTTTTAATGTCATTTTTAAAACTGACGTTTTTCTCGTCATTTTTTTTCTTGTTTCCTCTCAAGCCTGTCTTGCGTACACACCATCATTTTAAAAAATGTTCAAGAAAAGCGCAGTGACGTACACCACGTACGATGGCACTATAAAGGGGAAGTTCGGTTCGAATGGCGCCACCCTTCATGTTAGTAAAGTTTGTTGAGAGACGATTCGCTCTTTTCAGTCTAGTGCTTTTCAGTCCGCTACAGCATGACGAATGTGCTATCTCCATTACGAACGCTAGTTTTACCAGAACGAGCGCTCCCGTCTCATACTTGATTCTGAGCATGCGCATTTTTTTTCACGTCGTTAAAGCATACACACTATCGTTTTTCACGTCGTTAAAAAAAACGACGTGAAAAAAGAGAGCATGTTCGAAATTTTTAATGCCCGTTTTTCACGTCATTAAAAATGCTCTGGAGCATACACACGATCATTTTTAATGGCCATTTTTTTTAATGGCATTTTTAACGGCATGAAAAATGATCGTGTGTATGGGGCATAAGAGTTTGTTATTAGTAATGAAGAAGTCCATTGTTTCTGACACAGCAGGAATAGCACATTCAGGTATGGTATTGGGTAGAAAAGATGGATGGAAACCATAGTTGGCAAAAAACTGAGTCTGTTTGATGGCCGAGTGCAGAGAGTTGTTATACGCAAACTCAGCTATGGGTAGTAGAGTCACCCAGTCATCCTGGGAGAAGGAGGAGAAGCAGCGAATATATTGCTCTAGCGTTTGGTTGGTTCTTTCAGTTTGCCCATTCGTCTGGGGGTGGTAAGCGGAAGAGAATGCCAACTCGATCTCAAGAGAACCACAGGGAGCCTTCCAGAATCTGGAGGTGAACTGGACACCTCGGTCCGAAACAATACTTTCTGGAGCTCCATGCAGGTTTACTATTTCTCTGATAAAGACCTTTGCCGTCTCCATGGCCGAAGGCGTGCCTTTCATCAGCAGAAAGTGAGCCATTTTGGATAATCTATCCACAACGACAAAAATAGTGGAGAACCCCTCGGCCGGGGAAAGTTCCACGATGAAGTCCATCAAAACCATCTTCCAGGGTTTTTCAGGGACGGGCAAATGTTTTAATAGACCCCAGGCTTTCGTCCGGCTATTCTTGTTCTGGGAGCAAGTGTTGCACGAGTCCACATAGCTCTTGCAGTCGCTACCCAGCTGAGGCCACCAGAATGTGCGCTGAACCAGTTCAGCCGTCTTCAGCGCACCAAAGTGTCCGGCCAGCTTATGGTCGTGACAAAGTTCCAGAACTGTTACCTGTAGGTTCTCTGAGACAACAATTTTTCCTTCATGTCAGATCAGACCATCTTGTGCCTTTACACAGGTTTCCGGGAGTAGGGTTAAATCAGCAGAGGCTTGCTTGATCCGAGATATGAGATCCTCTTGGAGTAGCAGGAAATTTCCAGCAGGGAGGATGGTGTCCGAGGTATGGATTTTTCAGAGTCGCTGAACATGCGGGAGAGAGCATCCGGTTTGATATTTTTTGATCCAGGTCTGTATGTGATGTGAAACAGGAATCTCAAGAAAAAGAGTGCCCACCTTGCCTGCCTTGGTTTCAACCTCTTGGCCGTTCTCAGATACTCCAAGTTCTTATGGTCTGTGTAGACCAGAATACCATGCAGCACCCTCAAGTAGGTAAAGCCACTCCTCTAGGGCAGCCTTGATGGCCAAAAGCTCCCGGTCTCCCACATCATAGTTTTTCTCCACTGTAGACAGCTTGCGAGAAAAGAAGGCTACTGGGTAGAGAAGGGCCTTGGCCCCTTGTCGCTGGGATAGCACAGCCCCTACTGCGATTTCTGATGCATCCACTTCAAGGACAAACGGTAATGCTGGGTCAGGGTGTTTCAGGATGGAGGCAGAGGTAAATAGCTCCTTAAGTTTTTCAAAGGCGGATTGAGCCCTAGGAGACCAAGAGAATTGGGTTCCCTGTTTAGTCAATTCAGTAAGGGGAGCAATTATTGCGGAAAATCTCTTGATGAACTTCCGATAAAAATTGGAGAAGCCAATGAAGCGTTGAACCCCCTTTTTATTTGTGGGAGCGGGCCAGTCCAGGATGGCAGACACTTTTTGAGGGTCCATTTTGATGCCCTCAACAGAGATAATTAGCCAGAGAAACTGGATACATTGAAGTTCGAATTCGCACTTCTCGGGTTTAGCGTAGACTCCATGTTGCCTAAGCCGAGCTAGAACATTTCGAACATGCCTTTGGTGGTCACTTACTGAGGAAGAAAAGATCAGAATATCATCCAGGTATACTATGACATATAAGTCCAGATAATCACGGAAAATGTCGTTTACAAAATGCTGGAACGTGGCTGGTGCATTACATAATCCGAAGGGCATAACTAAATACTCGAAAATTCTGAATCGAGTACAGAAGGCAGTTTTCCATTCATCTCCTTCTCGAATGCGGATTAGATCGTAGGCTCCCCAGAGGCAAGCTTGGTGAAAATAACTGCAGACCCCAACCATTGGAAGAGTTCAGGAACAAGAGGCAATGGGTAACGATTTTTTACAGTGATTTTGTTCAACTCCCGATAGTCAATGCATGGACGTAAGGAGTGATCTTTCTTTTCGGCAAAAAAGATGCCTGCACCGGCCGGAGAGGTCGAAGGACGAATGAACCCCTTCTTCAAGTTATCATCAAGTTATCATCAATGTAGACCTTCAGAGTGCCCAGCTCCTGCTCAGTCAAAGGGAAGATCCTTCCAAAAGGTACTTCAGTTCCAGGTAGAAGTTCTATAGGGCAATCATAAGGTCTGTGAGGAGGAAGGGTTTCTGCCCCCTTTTTACTGAACACGTCCAGGAAGTCGTGGTAGGGTACAGGGATGGACTGCTGAAGTTCAGTGTCAATATCCAAGCAGAGCAGATGAGGAGAGTTCGTTGGGGCTTGTTGTAGACAATGCTGCTGACAGTAGTTAGAAAGGAATTTGACCTCTCCAGTGGGACAATCAATACTGGGGTCATGGGCTTGCAGCCAGGGCATCCCCAAGATAATAGGGAATAGGGGTGAGGAGATGGCATCCAAGCTTAATAGTTCCTGGTGATGGGTCGCCATGGTAGCAAGCAAGGGAACAGTTTCCTGGATAACAGGACCAGATTTGATGATGGAGCCATCAGCGCGGCGAACGTCAAGTCGACGAAGCAACTGCATGCTCCAGAATCAATTATGGCGGACACTGGAATTGAGGTACCCCTTCCGGGTAGCTGCAACAAGATGGAAAGAGCAAGATGAGTGGTTGGGTTAGGTAAAACAGGAGTACATGTTGAAGAAATAGGGGGACACTTGCGCATCTTGGCCGGGCAAGTCCTTACGTAGTGTCCTGGCTCTCCACAGTACATGCACATTTTTTCTATGGACATTTATATTTAGTTCACATGCTGCCATCTAGTGACCTTTTGTTGTAATACACTTGTTTTTTCCATATCTTTACCCTGATGTTATGACACACTTCCTTTTGTATGTATTGCTCCACCCCTTCTTCCTGAGATTGTACTTCCTGTGTCATGGATGAAACTAACAGGCCACATGTAGCAGGACACATGTATTCTGTATATACAATAAATGGTAACAAAATGTATCCGTCCTTCCGTGTTCCCACCACTGTGCTTATGAATAATGAATAATGAGTAATATTAAACCATAAAATAGTGTAAGCAGCTACTTTTAAAAAATAATTGAATCTGTGAAAAATTATCTAAAACCCTAAATTAGTGAAATAAAATATAAGCAGCGCTATAAACAATTAAGATGATATGTCCGATTCTTAAATGTCTGATATTAAACATTGATGCACCCATACCACTGATTTATTGTAGTACATGGTGGCCTCCTTTTCTTTGCACCTAGATCACAACAAGGTATGAGTATATTTTATCAGATAATATACATTACACATATGTTTATTTGTTGTGGGGGAGGTCCAAAAAGATTTTTAATTATATTTGGATCATTTTAGATGCATTTTTTACTTATAGATATTAATTTTCATATATATATATATATATATATATATATATATATCATTTTTCTATCACTCATCCAGTTTATTTATATTTAGCATTGTTTGTTTAATATCAGACATTTAGGAATCAATTTCATAATGCTCGTGGATATATTTTTTAATAATCCTATAAATCGTTATATGTATGTACTCTATGATTATGGTACACTTGCGGAGGAATTATGATAATCTCGTAAGGATGGATTCATATTGTATCCGAGTGAAATAATGAAACCAGAAGCGAGGTGTATTAGGATTGCGAGGACACCCAGTGAGCCTTAGCATAGATGATAATGGAGAGATTTGTTCCGCCCATTGTCGGAGGGTGTAGAGTTACTTCCGCCCAGAGTTCACGTGGGAGGGATAAGAGGAGGGTTTGCTGTGCCTCACAGCCAACCCCATGACTAAGTCTTTATGACGAAACATGTCGGGCGTGGCTGTGCGGCAACCGTCTGAAGTGAACGTGTGACGTTTCAAGGCCGATCCAGGAAGCGGAGATCCAGGAAGGAACAGCGGGGAGGTGGTGAGCGATCAGTGGATACCTTGGGTCCACCGCCACCAATACACTCGGTTTTGGGTTTATCTCTGAACGAGTTTGCTGTGCAGTGTATTGCTCTAATTTTTTTAGATTCATGTGAGTGCGATATTTTAAGCTTTTAAAGTGTGATAATAAACAGATTTTACAGTTTCACGCTATTTTGAGTACTTCTTATATTTACATGCGGAGCTATCTGGCAGTGAACTGGTTGGAACTTGGAAATATCTGCTATACCTACCAGCGAGGCTTTTGTACACGTTTACACGCCGAACACGAGAGTGTAAGGCAATTTGAGTCGTAAGTTTTGCATCTGACGGGAGAGGATTCACTGGCGCCGGGTGTGGTGGAAGGTTTGAAGCTTTTATTTTTTCACCATTTTACTTGTTTTGATATATCGATTTGATATATTGACTTATATTCAATTAATATTTAAAGATATTTTTTGTATTTGTGCACATATTCACATTTGTCACAGGGTGATTATAGACTTTATCACTTTTTGATTGCCTGTGAAAACAGACATTTCATCTTAATTGTTTATAGCGCTGCTTATGTATTCTGCATAGTAAGCTACAGACCATATCATCTTTTGACCGCATAAATAACACATTCTATTTGTAGCGGGGCTCACCCCTCTCACCCCTTCTTGTTCTCGGCTTGTTGTCTCGTCTAGGGGGGAGTATGGGAGGAGGGATGAGGTACACCACGGCCCATGTCCTCTAATGTGTAGAGGTGAAGGCCCAAACCATTTATTATCATCGGGTCATGTGCATAACCCAGAGCCAAGTCTGTTCTATAAATGACCCCTCTGCTCCCAGTAACTGGAGTTCCACACCACTGAAAAGGGTCCAACTCTTATTTATTCTCTTACAGCAATAAATCGTCATTTAGCACAGACAGGTTGTGACCCAAAGAACAGTTCAGTATAGGTGGGGAGTAGGTCGAGGCACAATCCTTAGATAGAACTAACCATTGTGGTGTCACCAACGGTTATGGCACACAGCCGCTGCCACCGACCGTGTTTGAACAGAGAGTGAGTTACCTTCGCTGAGCACAGCCCCTGTCAGAGGGAAGATATCCGTCCAAGAGAGTTACCAGAGGCCCCTCCGGAGAAGTTCTGCACACAGGCCCCCTCGTCTCAGACTCGGGCACTCAAGGCTTTAGGGCCCCCTCGGATTCCTCCACCCTCACGGAACCCAGTTGAAGGTACTGGGCCCCAGGCTTCCTCGATAGTACCTCACCCCAGGCTAAAGGTGCCTGGGATGGACTTCATCTCGCGCTCTGGCCAAGTCAAGGGCACCTGGGCCCGGAACTCCGGAACGCCAGCACCCAGGCTAAAGGTGCCTGTGCGCAGCTCTGACCTCTGAACCCCGTGCTCAGGGCGTTCGCCCCTTTTATCTCCTCTCCCCCAGCGTCACAGCAGGTTTCCCACCTCGCCGCACAACCGCCAGAGAGGGACAAAAAGAGTACAGTCTTGCAGTGAGGGTTCAACCCCGGCCCGGAGCGACAGTGCCACCCTCGGACCCCAGGGAACCTCACACCACCAGAGTCCTCCATGAACAATAAAAGATCTCAATTCCCTAACAATCAGTGTATCTGGGTTACACTACCACCCAGATGCCTCCCCTAAATTCAAATACCTGCTACATATTCATCTGTTGTATCCTGTCATCTGCTGTAACCTGATGTTCGGAATAAAACACCTCTGTGGATGAAAATGGTATTGGTGAGTTCAAGCTATCTGATGAGGATTGTCCTCAGTGATTATATATACTTATACAGGCCAGGCATAGAGGTCTCACAAGGGATAAATCGCTTCACAACAATCGGAGTCAGAATATCTTGTTACTAGGATGTTGCTAAGACATTTCCAGCCAATTCAAATCCTTTCACGTGTGCTCTCTCTCCTCTGTTGCAGTAGCTCTGAGCCCAGCAATGCTGCAACAAAAAAGATAGTGGACCACAAATATGCAGGAGTTTAAGTGTCCATTTATATGATGGTGGGTGTGAAAAGTTACAGCTGGGAGTGTCTTAGCAACAGCCTAGCAACAAGGCAGGACTGTGATGCCATTTCTGGGAGTTTTTCAGCCAGGCTTCAGGAGGTACGTAGATGGCTTACACCAATATCAGGGACATTATTCCATTTTAGTCAAAGCTAGACATGTGCAATTCGTTTAGTTACGAATTCGTTATTCGTCAAAATTCGTTATATTCGTTGATTCGTAAACATACGAATAAACGAGCGGTTTGATAAAATTACAAACGAACAATGATTTATTGAAAAGAACGAATATGGAAAACAACGAAAATATGAATTTAGTAAATTTGAAACAGCCAAAATACGAAAAAGTAAAAAACGAAAACATAAAAACAACGAAAATACCGAACAAAGATCAAAAAATAACGAAAATCAAAATGAACGAAAACGCGAAATTACAAATATTCGGAAAACGTAAAACAAAACAACGAAAATAACGAACAAACATCCATATTAACTAAAATCAAAATGAAAGAAAAAAACATTTACGAATCTTTGGAGAACGGAAATCAAAACAACGAAAATTCGAAAAAACGTAAATTCTATTTCGTTAGTTCTGAATTAGTTCTGAAAGTTGGCCAATGGCCAATAAGCTTGTCCCTTCCCCTGAAGAGGTTGTCTCTTCCCCCAATGAGCTTGTTTCTTATTCCCTTGTGTGTTTTTCTGTGTTAGACTGCAGTGCATTCCATCCACAGTCCAGATAGGTTGTGGTTGGGTAGGTTGCACTGTTCTGTTGGATTTGTGAGTAAAGTTCTGACTTGTGAGAGAGAAATTCTTTGTTTCTAATGCCGCGTACACACGGCCGTTTTTAATGACGAGAATTATTTTTTTTTAAATGGTCATTAAAAATGATCGTGTGTGGGCTTCAGAGCATTTTTCACGGCGTGAAAAACGGCCATGAAAAAATTGGAACATGCTCTAATTTTTCACGTCGTTTTTTACATTGTCGTTTTTCTCGTCATGAAAAATGGCCGTGTGTGGGCTTTGACGACGTGAAAAAAAATGCGCATGCTCAGAATCAAGTATGAGAGGGGAGCGTTCGTTCTGGTAAAACTAGCGTTCGTAATGGAGATAGCACATTCGTCACGCCGTAACGGACTTAAAAAAGGACGAGGCTGAAAAACGCAAATCGTCGCTCAACAAACTTTACTAACATGAAGGGTGGCACCATCCGAATGAAACTTCCCCTTTATAGTGCCGTCGTACGTGTTGTACGTCACCGCGCTTTACTCAAGCATTTTTTTCCACGATAGTGTGTAGGCAAGGCAGGCTTGAGGAGAATCACGTCGAGAAAAATGCCGTTTTTTTCAATGACATTAAAAACGGTCGTGTGTACGCGGCATTAAGCATACTCTGTCTAGATTCTAATTTCTATATTTGTATTTTGTAATATCTCTGACATATTTTTGTTTTCTCCTATTCTGACACATTGGGGCTGATTTACGAAACGTTTGCGCCATGAGTATTGGCGCATCTGCGTGCGCAATGGCTGTTTTGGTATTTACAAAACATTAGCGCCTGTAGCGCAGCCCTATTTGCCATTTACTATAGTGTTGTCGGCGGACGGGAGGAGGCGCTCAGTGCGCCACTATGGACCTGGCGCACGGCATGTTAAAATTTAAATATAAAGAAGCTGGAAGTGACAATATAATGGGGGTGATGTGAGGAAGTGTAGGGACACCTGCCCAAATAACTAATATGCCCAAAATAGTGTGAGAAAGTAACTTTTTCAAAACCAGCCCGATGCGCCGGCAAGTACGATTCGAGCTGCGGGAGGTTTTTTTGAGCTCAGCGCGGGAATTTTACTTGGTCAAACGCGCCAAGACACTGCGCCGGCAAAATCTTAGTAAATGTCAAGTCACGTAAACTAATTTGCATAAGTTGAACAGGCGCAGCTCTGAACTTGCCAGTGCGCCAGCAAAATGTCATTTCTAAAGGAAAAAAAAGGCATTTAAAAGCACCCGCGGCTATAATGAATTGTTGGCTCCCGGCAATATAGAGAAAAGTCATTGAAAGTCTTTGCTAACCAAAAAAAAAAAAAAGCGTGGGGGTCCCCCAAATCCCATACCAGGCCCTTCAGATCTGGTGTGGATTTTAAGGGGAACTCCACCCCAAATTTAAAAAAAAAATGGCGTGGAGTCCCCCCAAAAATCCACACCAGACCCTTATCTGAGCACATACCCTGGCCGGCCGCAGGGGAAAAGGGGGGGACGAGAGAGCGCCCCCCCTCCTGAACCGTACTAGGCCACATGCCCTCAACATGGGGAGGATGTCCCCATGTTGATGGGGACAAGGGCCTCATCCCCACAACCCTTGCCCGGTGGTTGTGGGGGTCTGCGGGCGTGGGGGCTTATCGGAATCTGGAAGACCCCTTTAACAAAGGGGACCCCCAGATCCCGGCCCCCCCTATGTGAAATGGTAATGGGGTACAAATGTACCCCTACCATTTCACAAGGAAAGTGTCAAAATGTAAAAAATGACAAGAGACGGTTTTTGAAAATTCCTTTATTAATGTCTTTTCCTTTCTTCCATCTTCTTCTTTTCTCCATTCGGGTTTCTTCCTCTTCATCTTCATCTTCCTTCTTCCTTCAGTCTTCTCGTCCGCATCTTGCGTCTTCCCTTCTTCTTTCTTCTCCGGCCACTCTGCTTGAATTGGAGGTTCTCGCTGTGCGACGCTTCAGTTCTCCACTTGGTCCGCTGCCACCCGGTGGCTCCGCCCCCCTCTGACACCATGGGGAAAGTCCCCGTGAAATCCATGTGCGTCAGAGGGGGTGGGGTCACCGGATGTAAGCGGACCCAGAGGGGAACTGAAGAACTGAAGCGTCGCACAGCCGGGAACCTCCAATTCAAACAGAGCGGCCGGAGAAGAAAGAAGAAGGGAAGACGCCGGAGCAAGATGCGGACGAGAAGACCGAAGGAAGAAGGAAGATGAAGATGAAAATAAAGATAAAGAGGAAGATGAAGATGGAGGAAGAAACCCGAATGGAGAAAAGAAGAAGATGGAAGAAGATGGAAGAAGAAGATGGAAGAAGATGGAAGAAAGGAAAAGACATTAATAAAGGAATTGTCAAAAACCGGCTCTTGTAATTTTTTACACTTTCTTTGTGAAATGGTAGGGGTACATTTGTACCCCATTACCATTTCACACAGGAGGGGGGCCGGGATCTGGGGGTCCCCTTTGTTAAAGGGGTCTTCCAGATTCCGATAAGCCCCCCCGCCCACAGACCCCCACAACCACCGGGCAAGGGTTGTGGGGATGAGGCCCTTGTCCCCATCAACATGGGGACATCCTCCCCGTGTTGAGGGCATGTGGCCTGGTACGGTTCAGGAGGGAGGGGGGGCCGCTCTCTCGTCCTCCCCTTTTCCCCTGCAGCCGGCCAGGTTATGTGCACAGATAAGGGTCTGGTGTGGATTTTTGGGGGGACTCCACGCCATCTTTTTTTAAAATTTGGGGTGGAGTTCCCCTTAAAATCCATGCCAGATCTGAAGGGCCTGGTATGGATATTTGGGGGGAACCCCACGTCATTTTTTTTTTTTTAAATTGCACCGGGGTTCCCCTTAATATCCATTCCAGACCTGAAGGGCCTGGTAATGGAATTTGGGGGAACCCCCACGCTTTTGTTTTTTGTGTAATCAAATACTTTCAATGACTTTTATCTGTATTGAAGGGAATCAGCAATTCATTACAGCCGCAAGGACTTTTAAATGACTATTATTTTACTTTAGAAATGTCATTTTGCTCTCCAACTGTTATAAACATGGAAACATGTGCTACTTTACAGGCATACTATAGACACCCCCCGGGTATGATATTTAGGGCCAGTTCACACCGGATGCAGTGCAGTGTGTTTTTTTGATGCATGAAAAACGCAAAGAAAGTTGATCACATTAATGCCAATGGCATAGTTCACAACACTGCAGTCCGTTCCAGTGCGTTTCAGAAAGCAAAAAAAAAATTGGTCATACTGCATTTTTTAGGTACAAAACTGTACTGGACCCCAGTAAAACACATCAAAAACGCAACGGAACGTACCAAAAATGCACTGGAATGCACCGGAACGCACCTAAATGCACCAAAAACACACTGCAACACACTTGTCCTAAGTGAAAAGAGGGGGAAAAAACACTGGACTGCATCAAAAACGCATCAAAAATGCACTGGAATGTGTCAAAAACGTGCATGCAGAAAAGCACCTGGAACGCACCCAGACTGTGTTTCTATAGTGTGAACTAGGGCCAGTTCACACCATAGAAACACAATCCGGATGTGTTCCAGGTGCTTTTCTGCATGCACGTTTTTCATGCGTTCCAGTGCATTTTTGGTACATTTTTGATGCAGTCCAGTGCTTTTTTTTCACCCCTCTTTTTTATTAACCATAGATGAGGACAAGTGTGTTCCAGTGCGTTTTTGGTGCATTTAGGTGTGTTCCGGTGCGTTCCAGTGCGTTTATGATGCGTTTTGCTGCGTTCCAGTACAGTCCAGTGCAGGTAAAATGCAGCATGTTCTACTTTTTTTGTGGAACTGGAACGCACTGGAACAAACACTGCCATTTAGAACCATATAATCATCTTTCCATGCATTTTGGATGCTTAAAAAACGCAATGCACTGCATGTGGTGTGAAATGGCCCTTAAGCAATTTGGCATATTTTAAGGCACTTCTCCTTGTTTTGTTTTCCAAATTGGTGACATTGATATATGTCCCTTAGGGTGGGACCTGGGCCCCCATTTTAAGGCCAATAGCTAGAAGATAAGCCAGCCAAGTGGGGACTAGCAAAATGAACAAGTCAGTTCCCATAGACTGCAATGGTATTTGTTGGTAGGGGGGGGGGGGGTGATTGTCCCATCTCTAATTTTGTAGCATGCTGGATGATGTGCTTAATTTTGGACGGGGGGGGGGCGTTATTTTTTGCTAGCTGCATTGGTGTTGTTCTGCACATGCCCAGCCAGTTAGTTTTATTTTTGGGTGCTTTTTGTGTGTGAACAGCACCTGGATATTTCTGGGCATGCTCAAAGAGTGTTTTTATGGGTTAGTAATTGAAGGACATCCTTAACAGGTGTGCCCACTTTGAATTTCAGTCTCTACATTGAGTGAACTTGCATTTTGGGTGTTTCATGGACTGTGCATGTGTTTTCAATTGCCTCATTAGCACACAAACCTATGTTATATAAAGCTCACAAAGAGCATTTGTTCGCTTGCCCTGGGAAGAGGTGTGTGTGTGTGTGTGTGTGTGTGTGTGTGTGTGTGTGTGTGTGTGTGTGTGTGTGTGTGTGTGTGTGTGTGTGTGTGTGTGTGTGTGTGTGTGTGTGTGTGTGTGTGTGTGTGTGTGTGTGTGTGTGTGTGTGTGTGTGTGTGTAATGTACTTGTTGGTGTCCTTATCGAGTTTGTAACACATGCATTTTATTTGTTATGTCTTTGCAAAACAGGTGATTGGTTAACTTTTGTGGATTGTATATTTTTTGTGTGGGGGAAATGTTCCCCTGAAATAATTCTGATGTTGTTAATGTGTGTTGTTTGTTCACTTGGATTTAATTGTCTGTGCTGCATTTTTTTTTTTTGGGCCAAAAATTTCTCAAGATGTTGAGTCTGTAACTGTTTCAAATTGACCATGTTTTTTATTTTGCCTTCCCTTTTGTTTTGTTGACCAATAAAATTTGATGCAAAGTTTTAATGTTTGTTTTGTGTTTTTCTTTGCAACAAATGTGACAGCTGATTGGCATGTCAAAACAAAACAGGTGTGATTTGTCTACCCTGGTGCCTTCATGCTGGCATATGCATGAATTGTGTGCTGCAATGGAGCGTCACCAGGAAATGAAATACAGAGCGGTAAGTATTCAATTTTCCTTTTTTACTGCAGTGGTTCTCAGCCTCAGTCCTCAAGTACCCCCAACAGGACATGTTTTGTGAATTTATCTTATCGAGAATTGCTGTCCAAAATTCAAAACCATTGACTGTGATTTAAAGCACATGTGCAAGATGAAGGAAAACCTGCAAACATGGCCTGTTGGGGGTACTTGAGAAGCACTGATTTAGAGCACTGCACTTAAAAATAGCTCAAGGCAATACAATTCTAATTGTGGGCATTTTGAGGGAAATAAAGTAAGTGTTAGAACCCCTGCGTGTTTTTATTTTTTATTTTTTAAAGTTTGGGCTTTGTCTCCTTTTTCTTAAAATTAGCTGTGTGACAGGAAGTGAAGCCAAACAGGAAGTGAAGGTAAAACCCTACCAATGTCTTTTCTTGGGGACACACAGATCAATATAACTAGTGTCCCCATTAAGCAAATTGCACTCTAGCACTTTGTTGTGTACACCCCAAATCATTGTACAGTTTGGGGTTTAGTAAAGACAAATCCACTCTGCAGTAAAAGTGTAGCTGCTGAAAATCTGAGGGAAAGTACTGGTGATTGGATGTTACAATCATGTCAAAGCAAAGATGGTGTTTTTTATTTTTGCTTGCATGTCCCCCTCAGATATACAGCAAGTGCACTTGTAGTGCAAAGTAGATTTGCCTTTAGTAAATAAACCCCAAAGTCCAAACTACCTAATAATTTGTGGTGTACCCCGCAATATGCTGGAGTGCAATGTGCATAATGGTGAAAGTATTTAGACTGACCTGTGTCCCCAAGGAAAGACATTGTTAGGGATTTTCCCTCACTTCCTGTGTGGCTATGTGACAAGAAGTGAATTATTTGGAAGGATAAAGTGGCCAAATTATTTAGTTTAACTTTTCAAAGACACATTCCTAAGTTGAATTGTGATGCATGTCAATGGCCCATTTTGACCCTCTTTAATCACTTGAGATCAGCACTATAACTGATCGACGGCCACAGCATGGTCCTCCATTGCCGGGAGTCCGTCAATAAACGTCCTCCCCTTTGCACGCGCTGTGGTCACAAAGTCACTGAGACTCGGGTGATGACAGATCCGAGTAAGGGGCCGATCCCTGCCCTTTACCATGTGATCAGCTGTCAGCCAATGACAGCTGATCACGTGATGTAAACAAAAGCTGGGTAATGGTTTTTGTTTTCTCCTTGTGCTGACAGCGTGAGCATAAAAAAAAGCAATCACCGGCTTATGTGCAAGGAACATGGGGCCCGAAGAGGAAGAGGCAATTCTGTGTCATCTGTGACAATTAGTAGCCCCTGCCAGTGCCACCTATCAATGGCCACCACTGGTGCCAATCAGTGGCACCTAGCAGTGCTGCCTATCAGTGCCCATCACTGCCAACTATCATTGCCACCTAGCAGTGCCACTTCTCAATGCCCACCAGTGCCAACTAGCAATGCCACCTCTCAGTGCCCACCCTTGCCACCTTATCAGTGCAGCCCATCAGTGCAGCCTCATCAGTGTACATCAATGAAGAAGAAAAATTACCTTTTTTAAAAAATATTAACCAGTTTCCTACCGCCCACCGTCAAATGACATCCTTGACTTTGTGCGGTGACATCTGAATGATGCCTGCAGTTGCAGGCATCATTCAGATATCATTCCTTTCAGCCGGCGATTCTGTGCACAATAAAAATGATCATAGTGGCAGTTCCGCCGCTTGATTGTTCTTATAGGCGGGGGAGGGGACTTCCCCCCCCCCCCCCTCTTGCCACCATCCGGTGCTTCTCCGGGCTCTCCCGTGCCATCTTGGGCTCGGAGAACAATTTGGAGATGACTGGTGACCAGATGGTCACCAGTCATCTCTATGACCATCGGAGGCCCGGGCGCGATGTTATGACATCACGCCGTGTTCCTGCATGTTAACCAAGCCGTGATCTCGGCTGTCAGCATGAGATTGGTGAATTTTTTTGACCAATATCATGCTTTCCAGCCTGGAGGAGAGATGTGGGGTCTTATTGACCCTGCATCTCTCCATAAAGAGGACCTGTCACACACATTCCTATTACAAGGGATGTTTACATTCCTTGTAATAGGAATAAAAGTGATCCAAAAAACAAAAAAATTAAAAAAAGAGTAAGAAATACAAAAAAGTAAAAAAAACAAAAAAATAAAAATAAGCAAAAATAAGAAAAAATGCCCATGTCCCCGGTAGCTCGCGCTCAGAAGCGAACACACACGCAAGTCCCGCCCACATATGTAAACGCTGTTCAAACCACACATGTGAGTTATTGCTGCGTGCGTTAGAAAGAGTGCAACAATTCTAGCACTAGACCTCCTCTGTAATGGCAAAATGGTAACGTGTAAAAAAATTTAAAGCATCGCCTAGGGAGATTTTTAATTACTGAAGTTTGGTGTCATTCCATGAGTGTGCGCAATTTTTAAGCGTGACGTGTTAGGTATCTATTTACTCAGCATAACAACATCTTTCACATTATACCAAAAAATTGGCCGTAACTTTACTGTTTTGTAATATTTTTACCAAAAAAAAGGCGTTTGAAAATTTATTGCGCAAATACCGAGTGAGATAAAAATTTGCAATGACCGCCATCTTATTCCCTAGGGTGTCTGCTCAAAAAACATATATAATGTTTGGTGTTTTGAAGTAATTTTATAGCCATAAATTTATGATTTTTACATGAAGGAGAGAAGTGCCAGAATAGGCCCAGTGCTGAAGTGGTTAAAATATCCTTTTTTGTTTTTTTAAACTCGGTCTTTTGTATTTATAGAAAAAAACCAAAAAAAACAAAGGTGATCAAATAGCACCAAAAGCAAGCTCTATTTTTGTGCCAAGAAATAATACATTTTCATTGGGTTACAGTGTTGTATGAGCGCGCAATTGTCACTGAAAGTGCATCAGCGCTGAAATGTGAAACTTGGTCTGGGCAGTGCGCAAGTGGTTAATATAAGGCTACATGCACACGGACGTTTTTCAAGCCGCTTGTTTGAGCGTTTTTTGCAGCTTAAAAACATCTCTCCATGTTAGCCTATGGCCTCATGGCCACCATGGCATTTTTGAGCTGTAAATGGCATAGGCGTTTTTAGGCCCCATGTAGACGGGACGCTGGTGCAAAGTGTTCAGAACTAAGGTTGAAAGTGGCGTTTAGAAAGGAGCGCTTTGTGGTGTTTGCATGCCGTGTTTTACCACATTTGCGTGTATATGATAAGGAGCCGCCCTAAGCTCCAAAAACAGTATTATTTACGATTTTAGCTATTTTGTGAGACCAGAGTGATATCAGCAGCTGAGAGCAGCAGTGTAGTTGTATTTAGCGTGTCACTTGCCACATCACTTGCCACAAGTTGTGGATTGTCCACTTGCCATGTCAGCTGCCCCAAGTTGTGGATTGTCCACAATGCAATGGAAGCAATTTCTTATATATATATATATATATATTATGGTTTTTCCTCATTTGCCATAAATTTGGAGTTTATCAATGTAAAAAAATAGGTCACCTTTAAAAACGCTTCTAAACTAAAATGCGGCTAAACGCTGGTACCGAGTCTGAAACGTGGAAATCTTTGGCGTCTGAAGGCATTTTTAGGCTTTGTGAAAAACAATTTTAAACGCAACTGCAGATTTTTTTTGCCAGGCCAAAAACAGTGTTTTGGATGTAATAGAATTCAATGGACCCGCATCCAAAACGCAAGTACCGCAATTTTTTGTTTTACCTGATTATAGCTGGTTGTTAAAGGAAATGAAAAAAAAAAATGCTGGTTCAAAAAAAAAAATAGAAAAAAAACAGCGTGGGGTCCCCCCCCAGGTCCATACCAGGCCCTTGGGACTAGTATGGATTCAAAGGGGACCCCCCCCCCAAGAAGAAAAAAAATGGCGTGGGGGCCCCCCAGAATCCATACCAGGCCCTTCAGGTCTGGTATGTATTTTAAGGGGAACCCTGTGCCAAAAACAAAAAAAAGTTAGCTTGGGGTTCCCTAAAAATACACACCAGACCCTTTATCGGAGCACTCAACCTGGCAGGCTGCAGGGGAAGAGGGGGGGACGAGAGAGCGCCCCCTCCCTCCTGAACCGTACCAGGCCACGTGCCCTCAACATAGGGGGTTTGGTGCTTTGGGACGACCTACGGCCCCCCCACCCCAAAGCACCCTGCCCCCATGTTGATGGGGACAAGGGCCTCTTCCCGACAACCCTGGTCGTTGGTTGTCGGGGTCTGCGGGCGGGGGGCTTATCAGAATCCGGGAGCCCCCTTTCATAAGGGGGACCCCAGATACCTGCCCCCCACCCTATGTGAATGAGTATGGGGTACATCGTACCCGTACCCATTCACCTGGTGGCAAAAAAAGTCAATAAAAAAAACAATACAGGTCTGAAAAGTATTTTATTGGGCAGCTCCGGGGGTCTTCTTCCGACTTCGGGGGTCTTTCTGCCGGGCGCCCCGCCATCTTCTGCCAGCTCTTTTGCTAGTGGGGGTCCCGGGCTTCCTCGCCGTCTTCTTCCGACTTCGGGGGTCTTTCTGCCGGGCGCCCCGCCATCTTCTGCCAGCTCTTTTGCTAGTGGGGGTCCCGGGCTTCCTCGCCGTCTTCTTCCGACTTCGGGGGTCTTTCTGCCGGGCGCCCCGCTATCTTCTGCCAGCTCTTTTGCTAGCGGTGGTCCCGGGCTTCCTCGCCGTCTTCGGGGGTCTTTCTGCCGGGCGCCCCGCTATCTTCTGCCAGCTCTTTTGCTAGCGGGGGTCCCGGGCTTCCTCGCCGTCTTCTTCCGACTTCGGGGGTCTCTTGTTCTGTTCTCCGGTTCTTCTCCCGCTCTCCGGTGTCTTCTCCACGATCTCCGGTTCTTTCTGCCTTCTGCCGGGCGCCCCGCTATCTTCTTGCAGCTCTTTTGCTAGCGGGGGCCGGTCTTCTTCGTCGCCTTCTTCCCTCTTCTCTACGCCCGATGTTGCCTCGTCGCTGTCCACCGCGGCAATGCTTTGTCCGAGCAGCGGTGCCACTTTTATTGGCATGGGGCGTGGTCACCGGCTGATGCCACCGCTGACCCCAGGCAAAGAGAAGAGGGAAGAAGGTGACGAAGAAGACCGGCCCCTGCTAGCAAAAGAGCTGCAAGAAGATAGCGGGGCGCCCGGCAGAAGGCAGAAAGAACCGGAGATCGTGGAGAAGACACCGGAGAGCGGGAGAAGAACCGGAGAACAGAACAAGAGACCCCCGAAGTCGGAAGAAGACGGCGAGGAAGCCCGGGACCCCCGCTAGCAAAAGAGCTGGCAGAAGATAGCGGGGCGCCCGGCAGAAAGACCCCCGAAGCCGGAAGAAGACGGCGAGGAAGCGCGGGACCCCGCTAGCAAAAGAGCTGGAAGAAGATAGCGGGGCGTCCGGCAGGAAGACCCCCGGAGCTGCCTAATAAATTACTTTAAAAACCTGTGTTGTGTTTTTTATTACCTTTTCTTTTTAGGGTGGGGGGCCCGGGATCTGGGGGCCCCCTTATTAAAGGGGGCTCCCGGATTCCGAAAATCCCCCCCTCTTCCCCTGCGGCCTGCCAGGATGCGTGCTCGGATAAGGGTCTGGTATGGATTTTGGGGGGGACCCCACGCCGTTTTTTTCGGCTTAGGGGGTTTCCCTTTAAATCCATACCAGACCTAAGGGTCTGGTATGGATTTCGGGGGGACCCCCACGCCATTTTTTCGGCCTAGGTGGTTCCCCTTAAAAACAATATCAGACCTAAGGGCCTGGTATGCTCCTGGAGGGGAACCCCCACGCCGTTTTTTTCATTAAAATTCGGCGTGGAGTTCCCCTTCATGATTCATACATGATTCACGGGACAGCGAGGCCGCCGAGAAACAGCGCAATGCCATCGCGCTGGAGACATTCTCGGCCAGCTAGTCGCCTCTAGGACACGACTTGAGCGGCTGCTTCACGCGCTCAGGTCGTGTCCAAGTTGCCTGGCAAAGTCGCGCTGTCCCTGTGTCAGCCGGCACACGAGTCGCCCCGCGAGTCGGATATGCTTCATCCGACTTCCCGGGCGACCTCTATTCAAATCAATGGGCTCCCATAGGGAACCATTCATTTTTAATAGAGTGCCGCTGACATTTGTATTTACTATAATAGTGAGCCGCTGGTTCCTGCGCCAAGTGAAGGCGTTATCTGGCGCACCAATTAAGGTTAGAACCAGCGCAGCGCACTGTTATTAGTAAATCAGCCCCATTATGTATGTAGCGGTCTTCCCCCACCTTCTCCCCTCTCTCTGCGGCTGGTTTTACTCGTCTAGGGGTATCTGGGAGAAGGGAGGAAGGTGCACACCACCAGCTCGGCTCTCTGATGTAGTATGCAGAGATATGAGCTAAACTGTTCACCTTCGGGTCTGCGTTTTAGGCCGGAGCCTCAGCCTCTCCTGTGGAGAATGATTGTCACTGTCACAGACAGGGACACTTAGCTTCCAGTAATACGAGTTCAACACCATGAAAAGTCCAACACTGTTTTATTGCTTTGAGACTGGTTGACTTTTAACAGAACAGACAAGGTGTAGGGAAGAGTAGGTCCAGGCACAACTAATGAATAAAGTTCCTCCTGTTCTGTTTAGTGCAAACAGGCTTGGCGCACAGTCGCTGCCACCGACCGTGAGTTTGGTCACTGCCTCTGACCTGAGTGAACGTTGAGGCCCCTGCCACAGGCCTTGGATGAGGCCTGCCACTGACCTGAGAAAGATGGGTCTCTGCCACAGACCATGAGAACATGAAGTACCTTCTTTAGAACAAACAACCCCTGTCAGAGGAAGACATCCATCCGGACGGTCACCAGAGGCCTCCACCATCACCAGCAAATGCTGCGCTGGCTCTTCGGGGAGGTCACGCCCAGGATTCAGGCACCCAATACTGGGGGCACCTTAGGAATGCTTCGCCCTCGCGTGACCCAGTCGAAGGTACTGGGCCCCAGGCCTCCTCGTAAAGTACCTCACCCCAGGCTGAAGGTGCCTGGGATGGAACTCGACTCCACGCGCCCAGGCCAAGGGCGCCTGGGCACAGACAAACCGCAGCAGCCCCCAGGCCGAAGGTGCCTAAAGAATGGACCTGGCGTGCAAGATGTCCGCCCCCTTTATATCCTCTCCCAGCAGGCACTGCGGGTTACCCGCCCCGCCGTACTATTGCCGCGAGAGGACAAAAAGGGCACGGCTCTAGAATGGCAGTTCAACCCCAGTCCCAGGTGACAGTGCCACCCAGGGACCGCAGTGAACATGACACTATTCATACCTCCCACACTCCAAAGTGTCCATAAATCCCTAAAATCATTGTATCTGGGCCATCTATGGCCCAGATACACCCCACTAAATTTGACACCCGCTACATGTAAAATTACGAATTATGCCCCGATTACTAATCTACGAAAACAATGTTACGAAATTACGAATAAATGAGCCAGTCAATCTGACGAAAGTACGAATTACAAAATTACGACGAGAAGTATTTTGAATAAACGGAAAATGTATTTGTAGCGGCCTCACCCCATCTCTTTTGTCATGGGGTATCACACACGACAGGGTGAGATGCGCTACGGCCCATATCCTCCCCATAGCTGTGGGTGAGGTGAAGGCCAGTACCAGATATTTCCTCGGGCCTGTGTGCTTTTGTCTAGAACCAAGTCCTGCTGTGCCAACACTTCCCTCTACTCCCATTAACCAGAGTTCCACACACCGATCACAGTCCAACTCTTGTTTTATTGCATATCTCACAATAAACAGTGCTTCAGTAGCCAACTGGTTGCGACTTGATAACATTTTGATACGGGGGTGAGCAGGTCGAGGCACTATCCTGGTTATCAGTTAAACCACTGCGATCTCGCCAACGGTTACTATAGCATTAGCTAGAAAGGACTTAGAACTTGAGAGTCTCTACCAGCGACTCAAGAGAACATAGATAGGAGTACCTTCGCTGCGCTGCGGCCCCTGTCAGAAGATGTCCCTCCAAGGGAGTTACCAGAGGTCCATCCGTCACTGGGTTGATGCTGCTCCAGACTCTCCGAATGGGTAACCTCCCTGGCCTCCTCACCTCAGACACAGGCCCCATCCACTTCAGGGATCCTCGGACTTCTCCACTCTCGCGGGACCCAGTCGAAGTTACTGGACCCCAGGCCTCCTGGTCTAGTACCTCACCCCAGGCTGAAGGTGCCTGGGATGGACTCCAACTCCATTCCGGTCAGGCCTAGGGCACCAGGGCCGGAATCCGGAACCGCCCGCACCCAGGCCTAAGGTGCCTGGGCGCGTGAAGAAGATCCTCCCAAAGACCTCGTGGTTAGGGCGTCTCCCCCTTTTATCTCCTCCCATCGACACCAAGGCAGGTTCCCTGCCCTCGCCGTACCATCTCCGGAAAGGGACAAAAAGGGTAGCACTCTGACGGCCAATCTACCTTGAGCCTACGGGTACCCCGCCACCCAGAGGCCAAGGAGATTATTACACCGTCCAATCCTCCACGAACACAAATGGTCCATTATTCCCATACTTACACACCTGAGTGTTCTACCTAAATTTAGAGACCCCGCTACATACTTCCCCCTGTGATTTGACGCTGGTCCCCAGCGTCTGGTGCAAACCCATGTCTCCCATGGAGTGATGACATAAGCCTAGCCCCAGAGGCATCCCTAAAATTTTAACCTCAATCATACCAAGACCTGCTCAAAGGGGAAGGGAACATAAAACAATAAAACCTTTCCCTAAAACCATCTAACATGTACACATATACAATCCCTCCCTTCACTGTCTAAGAACCAACCCATACTCAGTAGTCTTGACAGACGAATCTCCTGCAGAAGGGAAAAAAAAAAGAAAACACAACATCCTAACATTTTGTGTTAATTTGGAATGAATGGGTCCATCAGCCAATAGACCCATTCGCTCCAGTGAGTAAAGTGATGCGCGTGTAAAAAAAAAAAAAACAGCAGTTGCACAACACTGCCACCTGGTGACAGTGCCGCGGTAATGACACTTGGTGCAATCTTCATTCTTCCTGCTTCCCTACACTGACTCTACCCCCAAAGTCTGTCTTTGAACTGTGAGGAAGAGAGAACAAACAAAAAAACTGCTCTCATTCCTCCAGAGAGTAGAAAACAAAAACCCAAATAAAAAACTAGGGTACAGTTCGGATGCTCCGGCAGGAACACTTCTAGAAGATTGTAGGAAAAACAAACAAGTGAGTCTCTTCTCACAAATAGAACTTCGGGTCAGGCAAGAACAAGGGTTTCAGATGTTTATCGAAAACCTCAATCGAATAGTCAGCGTCCTCTCCATCTTTCCTGCAGATGCGCATCCTTGTCTGCGTGGATATGGCGGCCCCACATCCAGTCTGCTCTGCAGTCCCTAAACTTTTTCGACACGGGTGGCGAACAGGACAAATATCTTCGTGCATGGGGTACTTTGAGTTTTTCCCAAACAAATTCGTCATACCATCTCTGGCGTATGACCTCAACTTCAAAAAGTAAGTCCCGAGGCAAGTAGGGATATTCCCACCCATACTCATGGGCGACTCTCTGTGAGAAAAGTCGTTGCAATCTGGCCAAAGGAGGCATGGCATCCCGCTCACCTTCTCTGGGTTGAACGATGGCCTCCGGGTGCCGAGGTACTTTCACTACCTCTGATGACTTTTCTCTCGGTGCTCGTAGTGATGCGCGTTGCATCCCCACCACCAAGACGGGCGATGTTGTAGATTGTGGGAAGGTAATTTGAGGACTAGGCTTCCTCGTAGACTCCGGGGCTTGTACCCGGGGCGTGCTGTCTCCTATTGACATAGGGGAATCCTGCGGTGCACGTAACATAGGTAACGGGCGTTTGTCCCAGCCCTTCTGGTGAAACAGTTCATCAATCTCACCGTCATCTCCACAATCCGACTGTGGCTCTAGGTCGGAAGTGTCATACATCTCGGCGGGAAGGTAGTCTCTGGTAGACGTGGTACTACCCTCCCTTGCGGGCTCCACCGACTGTGGACCCCCGACACCTCCAACCACCACCACAGTCCCAGCCCCTGGCTCACCTTGACCTTTTGTAGAACTGGGATGTCCAGGACTCTTCCAACTGGATCCATCCAGGCCAGGCAAGCGACGGGGTGAAGCTCTTCCACGACCACAGGAGGCCTGCACCAGGCCGACTTTCCTCTTCAGAGGTGGGAGCAGAGAATCTGTGGTGACCGAAGCAGCATCCTCGGATTTTTCTCTCTCAGTCTCTGATTGGGCAGTCACATCGCCCTGGTCAGTGCGTATGGGAACCTCCGCAAAGGCCTGGATCTCTCCTTCCAGAGTAGCGGTACCTGTGAGGCTGTTGAGGCGAAGGGCCCGGGGCCTTACTGTGGATGGCTCCACCTCGAACAAGAACTCTTTGCATGCCTCGCAACGCCCGAATGGCTTCAGGTGGACCACCAGTCCCGAGCATCCGGGACAGATCACGCCGAGGGCCTCCGTGTCTCTGCATGAGTACAAAGCCAACTGTCCTCGGGGCCTGAGTCTTATCCCCGTGTCTGTAAGGGGAGCAGCAAACGTAGTCATCTTCGTGGGGTAGGGAACCGGAATCCACGGGGAGCTTGAGGCCATCCCGACTGTCTGCTGCTCCATCACGCACTGGCCACGCGCCGAAGTCTCCACGTGAGTTCCTCCACATGGCCAGACTCCTCCCATGACTTTCACATTTTTGCGGGCTTCCATCAGGCTCCGCCCACGAACTGCGCAGTCACAGGGGTGCCTCGTGGCGCAGTGCAATAAAAGCCCCCACATGTAGTACTTCACACGGCTGGACTCTTCCCTCTTCTCGCTCCTCTGCATGGGCCTTTCCCATCCTAGGGTCATTTCCACGACTTTGAGCAGGGATGCACTTTGGCCAATCACATGGCCGACCTGCTCGGAACTCCTCCGGGCAGCAAAGTCCAGACACAGCCATTCTTAATTCCAAAGTCAAAACACACATCATCCCGGACTCACGAGCCCCCACGTGTAGCGGCCTCACCCCATCTCTTTTGTCTAGGGGTATCACACACGACAGGGTAAGATGCGCTACGGCCCATGTCCTCCCCATAGCTGTGGGTGAGGTGAAGGCCAGTACCAGATATTTCATCGGGCCTGTGTGCTTTTGTCTAGAACCAAGTCCTGCTGTGCCAACACTTCCCTCTGCTCCCATTAACCAGAGTTCCACACACCGATCACAGTCCAACTCTTGTTTTATTGCATATCTCACAATAAACAGTGCTTCAGTAGCCAACTGGTTGCGACTTGATAACATTTTGATACGGGGTTGAGCAGGTCGAGGCACTATCCTGGTTATCAGCTAAACCACTGCGATCTCGCCAGCGGTTACTATAGCATTAGCTAGAAAGGACTTAGAACTTGAGAGTCTCTACCAGCGACTCAAGAGAACATAGATAGGAGTACCTTCGCTGCGCTGCGGCCCCTGTCAGGAGAAGATGTCCCTCCAAGGGAGTTACCAGAGGCCCATCCGTCACTGGGTTGATGCTGCTCCAGACTCTCTGAATGGGTAACCTCCCCGGCCTCCTCACCTCAGACACGGGCCCCATCCACTTCAGGGACCCTCGGACTTCTCCACCCTCGCGGGACCCAGTCGAAGTTACTGGGCCCCAGGCCTCCTGGTCTAGTACCTCACCCCAGGCTGAAGGTGCCTGGGATGGACTCCAACTCCATTCCGGTCAGGCCTAGGGCGCCTGGGCCGGAATCCGGAACCGCCTGCACCCAGGCCTAAGGTGCCTGGGCGCGTGAAGAAGATCCTCCAAAAGACCTCGTGGTTAGGGCGTCTCCCCCTTTTATCGCCTCCCATCGACACCACGGCAGGTTCCCCGCCCTCGCCGTACCATCTCCGGAAAGGGACAAAAAGGGTAGCACTCTGACGGCCAATCTACCTTGAGCCTACGGGTACCCCGCCACCCAGAGGCCAAGGAGATTATTACACCGTCCAATCCTCCACGAACACAAATGGTCCATTATTCCCATACTTACACACCTGAGTGTTCTACCTAAATTTAGAGACCCCGCTACATATTCTAACGAAAATACGAATGTAATTAAATCTACAAAAGTCCGATTTTCCAATCAACCGAAATTAGACACGAAAATACGAATCATTGAAAATCAACGAAAATATAGTTCTTACGAAAATACAAACGCGGCCGAATATAAAATTTAACGTAAATACGAATTTCGAATCAACGAAAATTAGACTAACGGAAAAACGAATCAACAGAAAAATAACCCTTACGGAAATACGAAAGGCTCCGATAACCCACGTCTTACGAATTTCCGAATCGTTATGAATCAACAGAAACAAAACCAAACTAAACAAATTTTTATGTTGTGCACATGTCTAGTCAAAGCTTCACAGTTTGTTTTTATCTATCGATGCCCCTTACCTGCATAGGCAGTTTGATGAAGGTGAACTAAATAACTAAGTTTGACCATATTACATTTATGTGATCTGGTCATATTATAAAATTCTTTATGTCGTATGTCACATATGATTGCTTTACACACCAGTCCAAGAAGGGGTTGCCCCATCCTTTTGTAAAATTCCACTGTTAGCCACAATGTTGCAGATGGTGTCTTTCGTCCATACGATCTTAGTAACATTCATATTCGTCTGGCAATTCACATTAAGATTTTTTCTTGTTGAAATTTTCAAGGATGATGGTATTGTGATAGTAGCTGCAGGAGACAGAAATAGAAAGTTAGAAAATACCCATACAAAGCAAACTGAAGTTAGTAAAAACTCATACAGAGGTCCGATTATAGATGTAGGACCCCTCTGATCCCCAGATCATGTGAGGAACCTCAAAGGAAGGGTGGGCTAGCATTCCACTTCAGAGTCTAGCCCTCCGCAGTAGTGGAGAAATGTGTACAGATGGGCTTCTGTAAGCGGGGCCCTGGTTCACCGCCAGCAACGACCATGCTGGCTAAGGGTCCCTCCCACCATCATCCTGCACAGGAGCCAGATAGGGTACAGACACTGTCACACCTGGGGAAACCCTGCCATCTTTGGTCACTCTCATTCTCCAGGCCTGAGGCCCACATTTCAAATTATGATTGTCCACACAATCAACCTTTTAACGTTTTATTGTGGCAGGAGAACAACAAGCAATACACAACCTCCACCTTCGCTCTGTCAGTCCTGACATCATCATTCTGCACAATGGAAGTCCATAACAACATGGGATAACCGCTCAACTGTTCCATGGTCCTCATTGTAGGTCTCCCCATAAGTGGGTTCTCCACCCAAGCATGTTATGGCCCTACCCTGAAAGTTTCCCTTCCAAAGGCTACAAGCTTACATATTAGTATAGCGTTTTAGACAGGTATCTGCACCCCCCCTCCCCCCTGAAAGTTGCCAATTGTGACACCGGAGGGGGGGAGGGTTCCGATAAGCGGAAGTTCCACTTTAGGGTGGAGCTCCGCTTTAAAGTAGAAAGGCAAAAGTTTTTTTTTTCATTTTGGATAGAGTAAGGGAAGATTATGACCCCCTGTCAGATTTATTTTTGCTATGTGTGTCCCATCGGGAGATTTCCCTTCACTTCCTGTTACATAGCCAAACAGGAAGTAAAATAAATACCTTGTAAAGTGAGGCAAGCCCTAGTTGTCACCAGATCTAGTGTCCCCAGTGGAAGATTTGCCCTCTAATACTGTTCTGGAGACAACCCAAAATGTGGGATTTTCTTTTGCTTTTTATGTTTGCTGATGAAGGAAAAATAGAGAGGGTGAATCTCCCTAATGGAGACAGCAATACAAATCTAATCCCTCTCCACTCTATCCAAAACGACATTTCTTTATCGTACACCACAGGACACAGAGCCTTAGTCATTACATAGTGGGTTGTATGGTCACCAGAGGTGATTGGACACTGGCATAACCAATGAGAACAAGTTCCCCTCCATATAACCCCTCCTATACAGGAAGTACCTCAGTTTTTTCGCCAGTGTCTAAGAAGATTGGACGCGATGAGGATAGCGCTAAAGGAAGCTCTGCCATAGAGGCCCCTGGGGCAAAAGAGTTATACTTCGGAACCATCCAAGATGCTTATATTATTACGCCACAATTGGATGGTATCCGGGCCTCATGCACGAGGTGTCGCCTGTAATGTCTCTCTTTGGAAGACTGGGTTCTAGGGTCCAGTACTTTCGCTTTTTTACAAAACGCTAAAAGTCCTGGCAGAGCCCAGGGAAGAGACATCCTTTAAGTAGGAACCCATATCCCTGAGGTTGGCACACAATACCCGCCGTGATGGGTGAAGATTTTTTTTGTCTGATTTTCAGCAAACCTGCGGCGGGGATAAGGTAAGCAGGGAAAAAAGTATCAAAGTGGAGCTCCACCCTAAAGTGGAACTTCTGCTCATCGGATTCCTCCCCCCCTCCGGTGCCACAATTGGCACCTTTCAGGGGGGAGGGGGTGCAGATACCTGTCTAAGACAGGTATTTTAACAGACTTCCGGGCATAGACGCTGCGGGAAACTGCGGGCATTACGCCACTTCCCGCCCCCCCCCCCATATGTCACTGAGGACTCTTTGGCAGTAGCCCTTAACAGTTTAGAAGGAAGAATTGCTTCGTTAATCGCAAAGTCCTTGCAAAAGGACAAAAAACGAAGCAGAGCTCCTTCTGTTACTTCAGATCTCTCTTCAGAAAGATCTGAGGATGATGAGGACGAGGAGGACATAGCACCATCAGGGGATAAGGATGAGGAGTCAGAAGGATCTGGGATTTCAGAAGAACCTTTTTCTGCTTCCCAGGTTCTAAAAATGCAGGTGCAATATTATACTGAAACAGTATGCTCTGCATTTAAATTACCTTCTTTGGAGTTAACTGACTCACCTGTCTCCTCCCTGGGTTCATTAAAATCCCCACAGGCTGCATGTTTCTTTCCGGTTTATCCTCTATTGGAGAATCTGATTTACGCAGACTGGAAGCATCCAGATAGGTGTTTTTCTCCTCCTAGGAAGTTTGAAGTTCTCTATCTAATGGAGGAGAAGTTTACCAAGAAGTGGAGTTTGCCTTCAGTGGGTGCGGCTATTTCTTGTGTAAATAAAAGCATAACTTGTCCGGTGGACAATGCCCAGGTATTTAAACATCCTTCTGAGAATAAGTTGGAATCTTTACTGAAGTCTTCCTTTCTCCTGGCGGGCGCAGTGACCCAACCGGCCGTGGCGGCAGTTGGTATGTGTCAGGTCTTAAAGGATCAGGTGAAACAGGGGCTGAAAGACTTGCCTCCGGAGCAGATCACATTTTGGGAGAATATTCCCAGGGCCTTATGTTTCACAATAGATGCCATCAGGGATTCTATTCAACAAGCATCTCGCCTTACGCTCCAACTGGTGCACATGCGCAGAATTCTTTGGCTGAAGCACTGGTCAGCGGAGGCCCCATGCAAAAAGCTGTTGACAAGCTTTCCCTTCCATGGTGAACGCCTCTTTGGGGATGATTTAGAAAAGTATATCCAAAAGAAATCAAGCGGCAAGACTACTCTGTTGCCAGAGAAGAAGAAAAACAAGCGTCCTTGTTTTAAACGTTCTCTCTCCCCAGCTCCTGGATCATCTGCCTCCAGGCAATGGCGATGGCATTCTCAGACAGCCACAAAGGCTAAAGACCAGGGCCAGGCCCAGAAAAACAAGAAGCAGTGGGGGGCAAAGAGCTAACAATCAAAGCCCCAAATCTTCCCTATGAAGGGGCGCTCCCGCTCGGCCGAGTGGGGGGACGGCTTCGGCAGTTTTCAGCGGCTTGGCAAACAGAGATCCAGGACAAATGGGTGATTTCTGCTGTATCCCTTGGGTACAAGCTAGAATTTTGAGACCCCACCCTGTCGGTTCAGAAGTTCAGGGGTCTCCAAAGATCCAATAAAAAGAGATTCTTTCTTCCGAGGTTTGGATAATTTGCTGTCTCAGAGGGTAATCAAGGAAGTCCCTCTAAGAGAGCGAGGTGAAGGGTTTTATTCAAACCTCTTTGTGGCTCCAAAACCAAATGGAGACGTCAGACCCATTCTGGACCTAAAGGATCTAAACCAGTTTCTGAACATTCGCCATTTCCGAATGGAAACCATTCGGTCCGTGGTCACCACCCTACAAGGCCGGGAGTATTTGGCGTCTATAAACATCAAGGACACCTATTTACATATCCCTATTTATCCCACTCACCAAAGGTTCTGAAGGTTCGTGGTAGAGCATCGCCACTTTAAGTTTGTGGCTCTACCTTTTGGTTTGGCCACTGTACCCTGGGTATTTACAAAAGTTCTGGCCCCCCTGTTGGCAAACTTGAGAGCACAGGGCATAACGGTGACAGCCTATCTAGACTATCTACTTGTGATAGAGCAGTCAGTGGCAGGACTAGATCACACAGTGCTCAATACAGTGAGATACCTGGAACATTTAGGATGGATCATAAACCTGCAGAAATCCTCTCTACAAGCCCTAAGAAGGGTAGAGTATTTGGGAAGCCTCAGCCCAGGGTACCTGGGCCAAAGCCAAGGAGAGTCTGCCCATCAATATTCTGGAAATTCAGCAATATACTTAGCTCTCAGAACCTGGACACACAGGTTGAAGGGCCACCCAGGTTGGATTCAATCCGACAATGCTACTGCAGTAGCTTATATCAATCATCAAGGAGGCACCCGAAGTCGGGATGCTCAGAAAGAGGTGAATCGGTTTTGATATGGGCAGAAAAACATGTTCCTTGTCTTTCTGCAATCTTCATTCCAGGGGTAGAAAACTGGCAAGCGGACTATCTAAGTCGCCAGCAACTGTCTCCAGGAGAGTGGTCTCTCCACCCCGATGTCCTTTAGGCAATATGCCAGAGATGGGGGACCCCGGATGTAGACCTGCTAGCTTCCAGGCTCAGCAGGAAGTAAGACAACTTTGTGTCCAGGACGAGAGATCCGCTGGCCTACGGAGCGGATGCTCTGACAATTCCTTGGAATCAGTTTTCACTGATCTATGCATTCCCCCCGATTCCTCTCTTACAGAGATTGCTGGGCAGGATCAAGAAAGGAGGGAATACCAGTACTCCTAGTGGCCCCAAATTGGCCCAGGAGGCCCTGGTATGCCGAGATCATAAAGATGGTGGTAGGAAGACCTTGGGTGCTTCCACTACGTCACGACCTGCTGTCACAGGGTCCAGTGTTCCACCCTTCCTTACAGGAGCTAAATTTGACGGTCTGGCTACTGAGTCCTACATTTTGAAGAAACGAGGACTCTCTGGTCCAGTACTTTCTACACTTATTAATGCCAAAAAGCCGGCCTCCAGGCTAATCTACTACAGAGTCTGGAAGGCGTATGTTTCCTGGTGTGAATCCAGAAGGTGGAATCCTCGAAAGTATGCTATAAGTAGGATTCTCGCCTTTTGCCAATTAGGAGTGGATATGAAATTGGCCCTGAGTACCTTCAAGGGTCAAATATCGGCTCTATCAGTCTTTTTTCAGAAACCATTGGCATCTCATTCCCTAGTCCGGGCATTCATTTCGGGAGTACTGTGGATAAATCTGCCAGTCAAATCACCCTTGTGTACTTGGGATCTAAACTTAGTATTATCAGTTCTGCAAAAGCAACCTTTTGAACATATTCGCCATATTCCTTTGATTCTTTTAAGCAGGAAATTGGCCTTTCTGATTGCTATCTCTTCTGCTAGAAGGGTATTGGAGTTAGCAGCTCTTTCTTGTAAAGAGCCTTATCTAATTTGTCACAAAGACAAAATTGTACTACGCCCTCACCCTACCTTTCTTCCAAAGGTGGTGTTGGCGTTTCATTTAAATCAAGACATTGTTTTGCCTTCCTTTTTTCCTGAACTGCGAACAGCGGTAGAAAAATGATTGCACTCTCTAGATGTAGTGAGAGCAGTAAAAGTTTATCTGCAGGCTACGGCTCAGATATGTAAAACATATGTTTTGTTCATTGTGCCAGATGGTCCCAAGAAGGGCCAGCCAGCATCAAAATCCACCATTGCTAGGTGGATTCGATAAGTAATTGTTCAAGCTTATGGTTTAAGAAATGAGGTTCCTCCTTTTCCTGTTAAGGCGCAATCGACCAGGGCAATAAGTGCTTCATGGGCAGTGCATCACCAGGCTTCGATGGCTCAGATCTAGTGTTGAGCGAACCCGAACTGTAAAGTTCGGGTCCGTACCGAACTTTAGCTTTTTTCCGAACCCGAACCCGGACTTTGCGCAAAAGTCCGGGTTCGGGTTCTGCAATCTAATTACGCATTTAGAAATGCTTCAGGGGCCAGCCAATCACCTTTTGATTAGCTGGTGTGCCCTTAGAGGCCATCATAGCCATGCCTACTAATGGCATGGCTGTGATTGGTCAGTGCAACATGTGACCCAGCTTCTATATAAGCTAGAGGCACACAGCACACACGTCACTCTGCTTCAGAATAGATAGGGAGAGGATCTTGGCTGCTGCTGTTGCTAATAGGGAGAGATTGTAAAATACATGAGGTAGTCCTGATTCTGCAATCTGAGGGAAAAGATAGAGAGATAGTGTAGTGTAGGGCCAGGTTCCTGTTGGTGCTTTCAGGGAGAGAGAATATTATATAGGAGTCCAGATTCAGAGATTAAAATCAGCGATCTGCATAGGTTTACCTGTTTGTGTTGCAGTACACAGTCTTTTTACACTGCCATGAGCCCAGTGTCAGAGAAAATCTAACTTTTAGGGTAAAAAAAAAGGCACTTTATTGTGCTCTTTTCCAAAAGACCCATAGGGCAAAAAAAATAAAAAATTTGCATTTTATTTTGCTCGTGCAAAAAAAGACCCGTTTAGGGCAAAAAAAATAAAATAAAAAATTTGCACTTTAATGTACGCTTGCAAAAAGAGCCATTCAGGGCCACAAAAAATAGTTTGCAGTGTGTTATACATATGTGGAGGTGTGTGAAATAAACAATTTCTATATAGTTTTCTCCTACTGTGCTATACTAAAAAAACAACATTTTTTTGAATAGCATTTTCTGCAGTTCTGTAGCTGTGCAATTCAGCGGTTACGTACTGTGGGTGTGTTCTGCTCTTCCAAAAAACGCCGTTTAGGGGCACAAAAAATCGTTTGCAGTGTGTTATACATATTTGGAGGTGTGTGAAATAAACAATTTCTATATAGTTTTCTCCTACTGTGCTATACTAAAAAAACAAAAAATTTTTGAATAGCATTTTCTGCAGTTCTGTAGCTGTGCGATTCAGCGGTTACGTACTGTGGGTGTGTTCTGCTCTTCCAAAAAACGCCGTTTAGGGGCACAAAAAATAGTTTGCAGTGTGTTATACATATTTGGAGGTGTGTGAAATAAACAATTTCTATATAGTTTTCTCCTACTGTGCTATACTAAAAAAACAAAATTTTTTTTGAATAGCATTTTCTGCAGTTCTGTAGCTGTGCGATTCAGCGGTTACGTACTGTGGGTGTGTTCTGCTCTTCCAAAAACATCCATTTAGGGCAACATCCTAAATTTGGAAAATATGAGGAGAAGGTCAAAGGGACGTGGTGGCCCCGGTCGTGGTGCTGCTGGTGGAGCTCCTGTTGCAGGGAGAGGACGTGGTGGATCTGTGCCAGATACACGCACAAGTGAAACACCTTCCTCAGGTGCGAGTAGGCGACCGAGCCTGCGGCGGTATTTTGTCGCACCTAATGAGGCTGTACAAATGTTTAGGCCAGGACAAGTACAGGCGATAGTAGATTGGGTTGCTGACAGTGCTTCGGATTCCTTCACATTGTCTCCCACCCACTCTTCTGATGAAAGATCAGAGTTGGCACCTGAAACCCATGTCCATCAGTCTTTCACCTCACCCCCTTGCAAATCAGCCAAGCAGTCTGAGCCCCAAATCATGCAGCAGTCTCTTCTGCTTTTCGATGACTCTGTTAGCAGGGTTTCCCAGGGCCATCCACCTAGCCCTGCCCCAGAAGTGGAAGAGATTGAGTGCACCGATGCCCAACCACTTATGTTTCATGATGAGTACATGGGAGGACCATCGCAGTACGTCTCGGATGATGACGAAACACAGGTGCCAACTGCTGCTGCTTTCACAATTGTGCAGACAGACAAGGAGGGCAGGGGTGAAGACTGGGTGGAAGATGATGTGGAGGACGATGAGGTCCTCGACCCCACATGGAATCAACGTTATGCAGGTGACCAGTGTAGTTTGGAGGAAGAGGCGGTGGTCGCACAGAGCCACCAGCACAGCAGAAGAGGGAGCAGGGTGCAAAAGCGGAGCGTCCGTCCCCTAGACAGTATGTCTGCTACTGCCCAACGCAGCAAGGGACCGAGCACACCAAAGCCAGGTCCAAGGATTTCCCTAGCGTGGCAGTTCTTCACACAATGTGCTGATGACAAGACACGAGTGGTTTGCAGGCTCTGCAATCAGAGGCTGAAGCGAGGCATAAACGTTCTCAACCTGAGCACAACCTGCATGACCAGGCATCTAAGTGCAAAGCACGAGCTGCAGTGGAGTAGACACCTCAAAAACCAAGAAAGGTCTCTGGCTCCTCCTGCTTCCTCTTCTGCTGCAGTCTCGGCCTCTTCATCCACCTCTGTAGTGACAGTGGCACCTGCCACCCCGCAAACAGAGGATCTGCCAGCAACACTACCACCTGGGTCACCAACCATCTCCACAATGTCCCATGGAAGCGTTCAGCTCTCTATCTCCCAAACATTGGAGCGGAAGAGGAAGTACCCCCCTAGCCACCTGCGATCCCTGGCCCTGAATGCCAGCATTTCAAAACTCCTGGCCTTTGAAATGCTGTCATTCCGTATGGTGGAGACGCAGAGTTTTAAAAGCCTGATGGCATTGGCTGTCCCACAGTACGTCGCGCCCAGCCGCCACTATTTTTCCAGGCGAGCCATCCCTTCCCTGCACAACCAAGTGGGGGACAAAATCAGGTGTGCACTGTGCAACGCCATCTGTGGCAAGGTCCACCTAACTACGGATGCGTGGACCAGTAAGCACGGTCAGGGACGTTATATCTCCCTAACAGCACACTGGGTAAATGCAGTGGCGGCTGGGCCTGAGGCAGATAGCAGTTTGGCGCATGTCCTTCCACCACCGAGGATTGCAGGGCGCTTCAGTTTGCCTCCTGTTGCTAACTCCTCCTACTCCGCTTCCTCATCCTCTACCGCCTCCTCATCCGGTCAGCGTAACACCTTCACCACCAACTTCAGCACAGCCAGGGGTAAACAACAGCAGGCAGTTTTAAAACTTTCCTGTTTGGGGGAAAAACCCCACACCGCGCAGGAGTTGTGGAGGGACATGGAACAACAGACCAATGAGTGGTTGCTGTCAGTTAGCCTCAAGCCCGGCCTGGTGGTGTGCGATAATGGGCGAAATCTCGTAGCAGCTCTGGGCCTAGCCGGTTTGACGCACATCCCTTGCCTGGCGCATGTGCTGAACTTGGTGGTCCAGAGGTTCCTTAAAAATTACCCTAATATGCCAGAGCTGCTGCAGAAAGTGCGGGCTGTGTGTGAGCACTTTCGGCGTTCTCACCCTGCTGCTGCTCGCCTGTCAGCGCTGCAGCGTAACTTCGGCCTTCCCGCTCACCGCCTCATATGTGACGTGCCCACAAGGTGGAACTCCACCTTGCACATGCTGGCCAGACTGTGCGAGCAGCAGCAGGCGATAGTGGAGTTTCAGCTGCAGCAATCATGCGCGAGTCGCTCTGCGGAACAGCACCACTTCACCACCAATAACTGGGCCTCCATGCGAGACCTGTGTGCCTTGTTGCGCTGTTTCGAGTACTCTACCAACATGTCCAGTGCCAATGACGCCGTTCTTAGCGTTACTATCCCAGTTCTATGCCTCCTTGAAAAAACGCTTCGGGCGATGATGGAAGAGGATGTGGCACAGGAGGATGAGGAGGAGGAGGAGGAAGCGGGATCATTTTAAAGGCTTTCAGGGCAGTCTTTCACAAGTGGCTACGAGGGTGGGTTCCTGCACCAACAAACGCCAGGTACACAATTGTCCGGCAGAAAGGGCACAGTTCTGGAGGATGACGAGGTGGAGGAGGAGATGGAGGAGGAGGAGGAGCCATTTTCACAGCAGGGTGGCACCCAGACCAGCTCGTGGCCATCACTGGTGCGTGGCTGGGGGGATACAGAGGACACAGACGATACACCTCCCCGCAGAGGAAAGCTTTTCTTTGCCTCTGGGCAGCCTGGCACACATGAGCGATTACATGCTGCAGTGTTTCCGCAATGACCGCCGAGTTGCCCACATTTTAACTGGTGCTGATTACTGGGTGGCCACCCTGCTGGATCCCCGTTACAAGGACAACGTACCGTCCTTAATTCCCTCACTGGAGCGGGATCGTAAGATGCGCGAGTACAAGCGCACGCTGGTAGACGCGCTGCTGGTGGCATTCCCACCTGACAGCGGGCGTACGGTGGAAGCACAAGGCGAAGGCAGAGGAGGAGGAAGAGGTCGCCAACGCAGCCGGGGCACCGGCAGCACCTCAGAAGGCAGGGTTAGCATGGCTGAAATGTGGAAAAGCTTTGTCAGCACGCCACAACAACCAGCACCACCAGCTGAGATGGAACGTCTTAGCAGGAGGCAGCATTTCACCAACATGGTTGAGCAGTATGTGTCCACAGGCCTACACGTACTGGATGACGGGTCTGCCCCCTTTAACTTCTGGGTCTCCAAATTGGGCACATGGCCTGAGCTTTCCCTTTATGCCTTGGAGGTGCTGGCCTGCCCTGCAGCCAGTGTATTATCTGAACGTGTATTTAGCACGGCAGGGGGCGTTATCACAGACAAGCGCAGCCGCCTGTCCAGAGCCAATGTGGACAAGCTCACGTTCATTAAAATGAACCAGGCATGGATCCCACAGGACTTGTCCGTACCTTGTGCAGAATAGACATGTATACCGGTGTTGTGACAAAAACTGTCCGGCCATCGGATTGTGTCCGGCCCATACTGCGAAGGCGCAGCGCTTGCGCAGTACAGAGGACAAGGAGATTCACAAAATCTCAGAAGATGAACGGCGCCTGCGCAGTGAGTGCAGGTTCAAGCCCCACCATCCAAGTGGACATACGGTAGCACATAGTAACAGGGCCCCTCACGGGCTCGGTTCGATCGCCACGCTTAGGGCACGGCCTCACTTGGCTCGGCTTGAACCACGGATGGTGTGGCCTTCACCTGAACTCACCACGCAGGCGCCGTTCGTCTTTTTTTTCGAAATCCCCTTGTCCTACATACTGAGCAAGCGCAGTACAGGGTGGACACTATTTGACGGGGTACAGAATTCGACACATCACCGGCCTTACCCAGCCATTGTTGTATTTTTGAACCAGTGTTGGCTACCTCGTCCTCCTACACCGCCGCTTCCACCTACACAGCCACATCCACCGCCACCTCAACCTCCTACTCCATATGGACCTCGTCCTCCTAGGTCAAGATTATAATTTTTATTTTATTTTTTTGTAGCGCACAGATCCTTTCCCCCTTACCTGCCTTTATGTTGTTGGCTCCTCGCAGGAGGGAGAAAGGCACACCGCAGTACCAGCCTGTACCCTCCTATATAAAGAGGTTGAGCGGTGTACTTGACGGGCCGTGTCCACAGCCGGAGTCAAAACTCCTCCAGAGGATGATTCTCACCTCTACTGTAGGTAGAGGCAAGTCCTTTAATTTCCAGTAAAGTCAATGTCCACACCAGCTGAAATTACAACTCTTATTCTCTCATGGCAAAATAAACTCTACTCGGATAGAAAAGGTTAGAGCAAAGAAACAGGACAGCTTAAGGTGTGGAGGAGGTCCAGGCACAAACGTAGCACATTCACTTCACTGCTTAGGTTTCTCAAACAGTTTTAGGTGCACGGTCTCTGCCACAGACCTTGAGGTTGGTCTCTGCCACAGACCGAGTGTACAAGGCCCCTGCCACGGACCTGGAGAACTTTGGTCTCTGCCACAGACCAGGGTGTATAAGGCCCCTGCCACGGGCCGGGTGAATAAGGCCTCTGATACAGTCAAGATGACCTTGAGCTTCTCCTTCTACGAACCTAGCCCATATCAAGGGGAAGACATCTCTCCAGGGAGTCAACAGACCCTTCCTTCACCGTGACTCCCGCATCGGTCCATCAGAATGATCCTCCCTTCCCTGGAACATGGTCCCCTACACGAGGCGGCACCCTAAGACTCCTCGACCCTTAGCGGACTCCAGACAAAGGCTCTGGACTCCAGGCTTTACTCCCGCACCTAGGCCTCCATACCCAGGGCAGCAGGAACTCCAGGATAGTACCTCACCCCGGGCTAAAGGTACCCGAGATGGAACAGGAACACATGCACCCAGGCCGAAGGCACCTGGGCGTGGACCCCACTGAACATCAGCCCCCAGGCCAAAGGTCTGCCCCTTTTATATGCTCTCCCGGCATGCACAGCAGGTTCCCCGCCCCGCTGTACTACTGCCAAGAGGGGACACAAAAGGCACAGCACTGTATCGGCGGTTCAACCCTAGCCTACCATGGCAGCGCCACCTGTAGGCCGCAGGGAACTGCACACCAATACTGTCCCCCGAGGACAAAATGGTCCATGAATCCTACAGAATTAGGGTGTTTGAGCCTATTTACCACTCAAACACTTCCCTTAAATTTAGCACCCCGCTACATTTTTATTTCAAAGTATTTTATTTTCCCACTAGCTTATCCATTAAATTGAATAATTTATTCCAGAAAGGGCGTATTCTGGGGCATTCCCACCATATGTGTGGCATCGTGCCGTTGAGTTTCTGAGGTTCTTAATGACTTCCCGTACCTCTTCTGCTGAAAAGGGGGCCTCCAGCATATTTTTTTATTTTTTTTATGTTATTTTAAGGTATTTCCCTATCCACATTTGTTTGCAGAGCACTTGCCATGCTCTTAACAACATTTTGCTGCCATTTGCAGCCCTCTAGCCCTTTCCATTACTTTTTTAGAGCCTTTTTAGTCCTTAGAAGTCCGGGTCCCCATTGACTTCAATGGGGTTCGGGTCCGGGTTCGGGTTAAAGTTCGGTCCCGAACCCGAACTTTTTTCCGAAGTTCGGCCGAACCCGTCGAACCCGAACATCCAGGTGTCCGCTCAACTCTACTCAGATCTGTAAAGCTGCAACTTGATCTTCAGTCCATACATTTACCAAATTCTATCAAATAGATGTAAGAGGACATGAGGATTCCGCCTTTGGGCGTAGTGTGCTGCAGGCAGCGGTCTAGGGCTTCTTGTCCGTTGGCGGCCTGATTGATCTGTGTCTCCCACCCTTCATATTGAGCATTGCTCTGGGACGTCCCACTATGTAATGACTAAGGCTCTGTGTCATGTGGTGTACGATAAAGAAAGTAGGATTTTTAATAACAGCTCACCTGTAAAATCCTTTTCTTTGAGTACACCACGGGACACAGATGTCCTCCCCCCCTTCTATGGGATCCTTACTGCTTTGCTACAAAAACTGAGGTACTTCCTGTATGGGGAGGGGTTATATGGAGTGGAACTTGTTCTCATTGGTTGTGCCAGTGTCCAATCACCTCTGGTGACCATACAACCCACTATGTAATGACTAAGGCTCTGTGTCCCGTGGTTTACTCAAAGAAAAGGATTTTACAGGTAAGCTATTATTAAAAATCCTACTTTTTTGGACCGTGGTCATGTGACGCCACAGCCCGTGTCTTCTGCTCTTCTGTTTACTTCCTACTTTAGGTCCTTTTTTAGGTGTCACCTCACTGCCTGTGTGACACAGGGACACTTCCTATTGGATGGTCACTGGCAAGGTCCTCTCAGGAGAGAGAAAAGGGGACTGACCTCATCACAGGGGGACAACAGGGGATGCTGAAAATACAGAAAAATACTTCCTCAGGACCTGTGCAGCACTCTTATCAGTCACATTGTTATCAGTTCTCTTATGTGGGCTACACAACTCCTCCCCATATGTTATGGGGAAGAGGAGAGGGAGAGATAGGCTGTATTCCTGTATTTAGGTTTGCCTCTGCGATTGTTCACAGGTGCACGTTTACGCTCATAATGGCCTAAACCCGCATACAGCTGCATACAGCCATTCATTACTATGGTGGTCTGTACATGGCAGAGCTGTGTATTCCAAGTGTGGATATTTACCTGCAATTTACATTATACAGCGACATGTGACTGTGTGCATGAGGCTTTTAATACCTCAAGTGGTCTTTTTATGTCAGTCTGGTGTTCAGCTGTGTTTTTACTGACCCATTGAAATGAAAACAATGTAAGGAGCTCACCTGCAGGTCCATTCGCAGTCCATGTTACATTAAATTCCCCAGTATCAGGACTACAACAGGTCAGATTAAATTCACCGCCATCGCTGAATGAGTTCAAATTATCTGATGAGCTGATCTGTAGGGTCTTAATATTATCAAGGATTATGCTTCGAGCTTGCAGTGTTCCATTACTGTTAAGAGAGCAGGTGTAATTCCCTAGAAAAAGGAATGTACCCAGATGTTAAGGAGTATCAGGGACCAGAAAGGAGCTTGTATAAGAGCAGTGTGAACAGAAAGCTTTGACAAAGCATTTGCAGAGAAAGTACCATTCAACTCAAGTTTGTAAATGCTGAATACAGATTCTTATGGGAGTGGTGATTGCCACTTTAACCACCTCCCTACTGTGCATGAAAACCCCCTTCCTGCCCAAGCCATTTTTCAGCTTTCAGCGCTGTCACACTTTGAATGACAATTGCGCGGTCGTGCGACGTGACTCCCAAACGAAATTATTTGATCACCTCTGCGGTTTTTATTTTTTGCGCTATAAACAAAAGAAGAGCGTCCAGTTTGGAAAAAAAAACACTATTTTTTACTTTTTGCTATAATAAATACCCATTTTTTTTTTTTAAATAAAATTTTCCTCAGTTAAGGCCGATACATATTCTTCTACATATTTTTGGTAAAAAAAAAAACGCAATAAGCGCGTATTGATTGGTTTGCGCAAAAGTTATAGCGTGTACAAAATAGGGGATAGATTTATAGCATTTTTATTTTTTTATTTTTTTATTAGTAATGGCGGCGATCTGCGATTTTTTATTGTGACTGCGATATTGCGGCGGACACATCGGACACTTTTGACACATTTTTGGGACCATTCACGTTTATACAGCGATCCCTGCTATAAAAATGCATTGATTACTGTATAAATGTGATTGGCAGGGAAGGGGTTAACCACTAGGGGGCGGGAAGGGGTTAAATATGTTCCCTCAATGTGTTCTTACTGTGGGGGGAGGGGACTGACTGGGGAAGTTGACCGATGGTTGTCCCTATGTACAAGGGACACACCATCGGTCCCCTCTCCCTCACAGGACGTGGATCTCTGTGTTTACACACAGAGACCCACTTTTCTGCTAGTTTCCCGGGCAATCGCGGGTGCCCGGCGGCAATCGCGGCCGCCGGGCACGCGCACCGGGGCCTTGGGAACGCGGCGCGCGCGCGCGCCGCTGGCGGCGAGCGCGCGCCTTCTAGCTTGTTTTAAAGGGAGGACGTCATATGACGTCCTCCCAGAACGAGAGTATCCTCCGCCCGCCGTCAATTGACAGTGGGCGGGGGACAAGTGGTTAAGCAAGCTGCTAGCAGGCTTTAAAGAGGAAGTAAACCCTGATGGGTTTTACTTCCTCTATGTGTCCCTGCAAAGGTGAAGCATAATGGGCTACTATGCATCGCATAGTAGCCCATTATGTGACACTTACCTGCAGGAGAAGCCCGCAATGTCACCATCTTCCATGGTGGCAGTGAGAATTCATTCTTCACCCCTCTTCTTCCGGGGGCCGCAAACTCTGGCTCTGTGACTGGCCGGAGTCTCGTGACGTCATTCCCGCGCATGCGCGTGGGAGCCGCCTTTAGCGGCATGATCCCTGCTTGAAATGGCACAGCATGCCCTTTCAAGACGGCGCATGCACCGTTGAAGGCGTCGCTTGGGGAAATTGCAAATATCTCCGAGACCGTGTAGGTCTCGGAGATATTGCAAGCACCTACGGGTAAGCCTTAATCTAGGCTTACCTGTAGGTGTAACTTGTCCCTGAGGGTTTACAACCACTTTAACAAGCTTCAAGAAGTGCTGAAGCCTGCTAGCAGCTTGTTTAAAGTTGCAATCAGCGCTCATATTAGGATCTGCATTCAACATTTACAAACTGGAGCTAAATGGTACTTAAACAAAGCTTGCTGAAAGCTCTGTTACTGCTTTGTCAAATCTTGCTGTTCACACTGCTCTAAAGCCTGTGTAAAACAGACTTTAATCTTTCTGGTTAAATAAACATTCTTGGTAATGAATTGTACATAATGCAGGTACAGATTTTATTCACTCTCTTTGAGCCTTCATCTGGTGCTTCCATCTACTTCCTGGTTTTCAGGCCTAGGCCAATGATGTCATACATCTCAGGAGTCTTCAGGGGGGGAGGAGGCGTTTTCTCAGCTAAGGGCAACCTCCTGCCTTCAAGCCTGAGCTAAGGGCAGATGGATTCCAGGAAATGAATACTACATGAATCATTTGCCCTTACTCATGATGGCTATGGCCGAAATGCTAGGGGGTTTTTTCAAAGTGATTTTTCAGCAAAATAAAGTATGGAGACATGGTTGTAAGGGGGAGTTTGCTTTAAATATAAACTTTTAATTAAATAGCATTTTTGGGTTGTGGTGCTCAGATGCAGTGTAATTCCACTAGGATCTTCAGCCCCCCCCCCCCCAAAGTAATTAAATGTCAGCAGCTACAAATACTGTAGCCACTGACTTTAAAAAAAAACAAAGAAAGAAGGACACTTACCTGTCAAAGGATCCAGTGCTTGTTTCAGGTCCCTGATCCTGGCATTTTTACTTTGAGACGCTGGCTATGACTGCTTATGACTTTCTCAGCTGACTTTCCACTAGACATGCATGAGCCACGCTATACTTTGTGAATGGTCCCGCACTACTACGAATTGTGACGCGTCCCAGAAGGTTGCAGACAAAGAAAGGGGGGCCAGACTTCCTCTTGTGGGAACCTATCAAAACTAGGTACACACCCCCCCCCCCAAATAAAATATGTCCAAAAGTGGATGAAATTCTGCTTTAAAGTGATCCTGTTGGCAAACTGAAACTCCCAATAAAAGGTTTCTCAGTAAAGAAAAATTGAATTTAACATCTCTTGCTGCCCACATCACTAAATGCCATGTCACTTGCCGGCTGACATTTCTTCAGAATTTATCTCCTGGTTCCCTGCTATGCTCACTGCATCCTCCTGCTGAAATCCACATCACTACAGAACACAGGAGGCAGGAGAGGTAAATATTAATTTTTTTACAAGGAGACCATTCATTAAGGGTTTCAGTTTGACAAAATGGTTATCTTAAAATAAAGCTGCAGTCTTCCAATACTAGACATTAGGTTCCCTTTATAGAAGGCATCATAGGTGGGTTGGACCTTCCTCATACTTCCTCTTGATCCACCATACCATAACTCCAAGCAAATATTTGGTAATTTCTGACAGACTCCATGGCAGCCTACGTGGGTTAACCCCGCCTCCTCTCCAATGCTATAGGACCCCATACCCATAAAAGTAAGCTCACCTCTCAGTACTGCGTTCCTTTCTTGTCCTCCTCCAATGGACCTACACTGTTCATGTCCATTCGGATGTCCCAGGATTCTCGGCACACTTCTCATGCGGTGCAGAACAGGGCCCGGCCACGGACGGGTGTGTAGCTTTGTGCCACTAGTTTCCTTGGATGGGGAAGTTGCCTCTGTGTGCCTGAAGAACAGGATGCATCCTCGGCTGGCAAGGTCTGCAACATCTTCAATTATCCATGGCAGTCACCTCTGTTTTGTGTGTACTATTGTTTTGATGTTTTTGTTCATCCCTGGTTTTCTTTTTGTGCCCCCTGCTGCTCCCTCATGGTGGCTGAAACGCTTCTGGTCGCAGCACGCAGTGGTGCTCCGGGTTGCGGCCGCCGCTCACCATGCAAAGGTTCTCTCCCAGATCGAGGCTTGGCTCGCACATGCGCGGTTCGGCGGCCACTCCCCCACGGCACAGGTGGGGGAGGCGGTGACGTCACAGGCGGGGGATTTGAAAGCTGCTGCTCGACTGTCATTTGGGATTTCCCCTGGCAGCGAGCATAGGCAGTTTTTCTAGCTTCTAGCCCAATCACCAGTCTGCAGGTTAGTTCTAATCTTTTGGTGAGCTCCTAAGGCTTCTTATTTAAAAAAAAAAAAAAAAAAAGGAGGTATTGTTTAAAAGGGGAAGTGCTTCTTTTTTATATATATATGTACGAATCTGTTTGGTGGCGCAAAGTTTTCTCAAATTTTTTCTTGGCATTTTTAGTTTTTTTGGGCACACCTTCCCTTGTTGTGACGTTCTCGTCCGTAGGTCATGGACAAGTCACCGCCTTTATGTGGCCAGCCCTCAAGCACAAGGTATGTGCGGGAGAGGGGAGGGCTTGGGGTACAGTCGCAAGTATTTGCCTTGCTTGATGTCTTAACTCGCGCCCCCCCCCATTCCTTTTCTCTTCCAGCTCTTCCGGTTCGGATCCTCAGATCATGGTCCAGAACGACACAGACCTTGCCAGGCCGCAACAACATACATCTAAATTCAGGCGAGATTCGCCGTCTGCAACTCATAGAGGAGATGCTCCCATTCCTCCTCCAGACACCGCTCCCACCACCATGACAGCCGCTCCGACCGCAGAGCCTGCTGGGGATGTGGCACACGCGTCCCGGAGGGCAGGTCCTTGTGTGACTGTTATGCCCTAGCGGTTGGGGAAAAAGAGACAGGATCAGCGCATCGAGTCTCTTGTGAAACGGGTGGTGCAACGTTCTTTGAAAGAAATGGATACATTCCACACATGAAGTCAGTCCAATACCACTCTGTCTGGCTCCCAGGCTGATGAGGCCCGTGAGGATCCAGGCCCTTCCCAGCCCTACGCTTCCTCGTCCGATTCCTCGGATGGCAAGTTGGGAGGTGAAGAGGAGAGTGGAGGATTCGACTTCTCCCTAGTTTCTCAGCTTATTAAAGCAATCAAGGAGGCTCTTATGTGGGAAGACCCTTCCACTCCCCCAGCTAAGCGAAAAACGTTTTTCAAACACCTGGGGAAAGAGCGCCCAAGCTTTCCGCTGTTGGCTGAATTAAAGGGAATTTTCGATGAGGAATGGAGTAAAGTGGACAGAAAGTTCTCCATGACAAACAAAACCTCCAGGCTGTACCCCTTCAAGGCAGATGAAGTGAAGTACCTGGAAAACATTCCTCTTGTAGACGCGCCTGTAATGCGTCTGGCCAAACATGTTACACTCCCTTTGGATGATGCGGTTTCCTTCAAGGACGGTCTTGATAGGAGGATAGATCAGGACCTCAAGAGAATTTACGGGCTTGCCGGTACGGCTTGTAAACCCGCCCTGGCTCTATGTCTAAAGCTATGGAAGCATGGACAGAGAATGTGGATTCCTTCCTTAGGGGTATTTTGGAAGAACTGGCTAGAAGTTCGGCAGCTGCGTAGCTGAAACTTGCGGTAGCCTTCCTGGGGAAGGCGTCTGTCGATTTGATCCAGCTGTTGGCTCGAATTATGCTGTCCTCAGTTACAGCTAAGCGGGCCTTATGGCTGCGCCCCTGGCTTGCTGACCCGTCATCTAAGCAAACCTGGTGCAAGATTCCTTTCAAGGGGTCTTCACTGTTTGGCAACAAATTAGACAATGCCATATCTAAGTATTAAAAGACAACATAAAAAGTCCTTAGAATGAAAGAGTCCTTAAGAATATTGCAGCGGCGCTTTGCCAAAAATATTCAATTTCGACAAGATTTCATATATTTTTCCATATGAGGGAGATAGTAGTGAGACCGGATCAAATAGTGACTTGTGTTATGTTTTTTTTAAATCAAACACCTTCCACCAGAAGAGTTTCACCACGTGAAGGGTTCTCCCTTTTGGGGATGCACTCACCACAAATCGGGGTAATACACGCCTTTGATCAACCTCTGGTCATCCACCGTTCTCAGTTGAACCTTCACCACGTTTGTTTTTCAAGGATACAATGTGAAAAAAAATTGTAATGTCCACATAGCATGATACGGTTTAAAGATTTAATGCAGGGATCCTCAAACTACGGCCCTCCAGCTGTTGCAGAACTACAAATCCCCTGAGGCATTGCAAAACTCTGACATTCACAGACATGACTAGGCATGATGGGAATTGTAGTTCCTAAACACCTGGAGGGCCGTAGTTTGACGACTCCTGATTTAATGCATCCCAAACAAACCCCCTTTACAAGTCAAACATACAATGATTAAAATAATTAGAGGCAGCATAAAGTGCAAATGCAGAGTTATTCACCGGGACAGCTGTGCGAGTCAGGAGGAGATGTCTATGCTGACCGTCAGCTCCACTTCCTGGTATCTCGGCATCCTGTGAACCGCATACGCTACTTCCGGTTAACCACAGAGATTACGTACTGACGCTTTTTGTCACTTCCGGACTTCATCTGAGGGCGTAATTTCATTACTTGGAAACCGGATTTAAATACTATGGTAACGCCACCCTTTCAGTCGCTGACTCAATCAGCAATCTCGCAATGCCTGCCAGCATGCCAACCGGCCACAAAGCTTGATATGCAAGAAACCTATCAGTGTGTGCGGATCAGCAGACGAGTGAGCGACAGAGCTAGCACATTAAAACATTACTTCTTAATGGAACAATAATAACGGCTGCTTGACATTATTAAAACAAATTACATGTGCCATATAAACTTAATTGAACAGCCACAATGCAGTCTGTATGCGCAAGTATATACACTATGCAATGGAGGGAGGCTGATAGATATGCCCCATCATTCCCCATTTCAGTGTGCATAAGTAGTGGACATTGGTAATAAGGGGATAGCTCATGGACCATCCTAATATGTTAAGTAGGACGATTGGCCAGACTTTGTGTCAGAAATGCATGGCCCCAATATATGTGTGTGTATAGAAATGCACATATAATTGTGCATAATATACATATGTGAGATATATATACACATAAAAGTGTATGTGTGTATATATATATATATATATATAATTATACACATAAAACACATAAGTCCATGCACATGAAAACATCTAATATAAACCTGATATATGGTGGTAGTTATAAAGAAATGGTAAATATAAATATAAAATACTTATGATGAAATATAAAATGAATTAAAAAGTTAAAAAGTGGAATGGTAAAGACTCATTACTGATAGTTAAAACCCTATTAATATCAGTACAAAAATTAGATCTCAGTACAATCAGTAGAAGATAAAAGGTTCAAACGCTAAGTATCATTAATGAAACAATATCAAGCTCAATGTTCAAACCTCTGGGAGATAAAAACATCAATTTAAAAAACCCACTGGGTTTCTCGTTTTGATAACTCGCGGACCAAATTGATACCCCTCCAATGAGGTTCTAAGTGTTCCACTCCCCAAAATTCTAGGCCTGATGCATCTTGATTATGTTTCAATTTAAAGTACAGGGACACGTTGTGGTCTTTAAACCCTATTTTTATATTGTGGAAATGCTCTGCTATGCGTACCCTTAACATTCTCTTGGTACGACCTATATAAATGAGCCCACATTGGCATTTTCATGCATAAACAACGTGTATGCTGTTACAAGTGATGAACTGTTTAATATCAAAGTTTCTTCCATTAGAGGTTGATGTAAAACTGTCCAAGCCTCTAATGGGTCTTGTCACCTCCCTACACGCCTCACATCTTCTGTAAGCAAAAAAAACGTTGCAATCCCAGAAAGTTGGTGGTTGTATTGGAGGGTCTAAAACCTTTTTAGCGACCCTATCCCCAAAACTGGGTGCTTTCCGGTAAATGAATTGGGGTGTTGGTGGCAGGACCGGGTTCAATTTTTTGTCATGAAGTAGAATATGCCAATGCCGTTTAAAAATAGCCTCAACCTCTTTATATTGGGCATAAAATCCAGAAATAAATCCCTATTCCTTAGTGGTGCTTTTCAGTTGAGTGGGCGTGTTTAAGGCATCCTTTTCAGATTATTTTCTTTATTTTATTATAGAAATATAGATCTAAACAGTTTATTTACCAACAATGAACCTACTACTACACAGGTGAATTTTAATGGGGCAATGTCAGCATTGGGTAACGTTTTAGAAAAGCAAGTAAGGACATAGTGGGACATATGTACATTAGAACACTATATTAAAGAAAAAATCATTATCAGAAGTCTGAGGTGGGAGATAACACCACAGGATGGGCTGGAAGATCCGGTTCCATCCACGAATGGTTGGACTTCTTTAATGGGGTAGGATTCAAGTTGCAGGAATTGATCCTTCAAAGAAAGAAACGCAAAATGATCAACTTAGAATCCCGGATCAATGATCTACAGCAACAACTAGACCCCATTAAGGATACCCAACAGATAACAGATTTTAATACTAGAGTTAATAAAAGACTTGTGTAGCGGGGTATTGCCTTTTAAATCCCTCAGAGACTACATTACCCAGTACACTTTTAGGCACCCAGGGTGCCTTGCCCGCACAAGGACTGCTGGGGTGGACTTTATAAGGGAGAGGTGGCGCCCAGCTCTCTCTTTGGACACCGCCCGCCCAGCAAGCTAAACTGCTGTCTGAGCTCCTGTGACCTTAGGCCAGAAGCCTGTCCGTTTTCTCCAAAGAGCCTTCCGCGCGTACCGGGGAACCTGAGGGCCTCGCCTTGATACTGCACCTTTGCCAGGAGAACCGAAGACCTGGATGTCGATGGATCGGTGTGCTTAGGCACAGCGGCAGAAGAAATGGACACGGACTGGTCCGGTTGGGTGAGAGCACCTGCTCATAAACAGACACAGTACCTTTGTTACCTTGGTGGATTACAATTCTGTTCACCACCGTTGCTAGCGAAGATTACCTTGCAGGACTTCCACTTTTTTTTTGAAAATCTTTTTTTATTTTATTTGTTACAAACACAGACAATACAAACGTACAACAGCACAGCCAACATCTGGCTAACAGCATGGGCAGAACCCATGCAGGGGTCACAAGGTAGAATTACAAAACCAAGACACGCTAGGGTAATAACGTATATTCTAATAAGCCATCCTCAATGAGCTGACCCGGCTCCGGCTCCAGGGGTAGGATGATAGTTAACTAGCTCACCTAAGTAGCCGTGCCAGCAAGGTTTGGTTTAACAAGACTTCAGTGGATGGTATCAGAATTCAGTGAAGCCTCCTAGTCTGCTGCCGCAGTGGAGGGCTCCGCCAACCATTTAGACCAGACCCTGTCATATTTTTTCGGACAGCCTCTATGTACATAAGTCTCTTTGTATAAGGGTATCACATTATTGACAAGTGTTTTCCATAGACCTACAGAGGGAGGGGCCCTCCGCTTCCAGCATAGGACGATGGACTTCCTGGCATAGAACAGCAAGAGACCCAACAGGGTTCTCTCAGCCACCCTGGGCACCAGGTCCTCCACCAGCCCCAGCAGGCATATTCTTGGGGATGGGACAATAGAGATACTCAACACTTCATTCACCTCCAGAAAGATTTGTGACCAAAAGACTGTAATTACCGGGCAGGACCAGAATATATGAATGTAGTCCCCCGGAGCATGGTCGCAACGCCAGCACTCCGGGGAGAGGGAAGACCTCATCCTGTGCACCCGGGCGGGAGTGAGATACACTCTATGGACAATCTTGTAATGAATGAGGCGATCCCTCAGGGAAACAAGTATTTTAAATGGGAAGTCCCATACATCCTCTCAGTCCTCAGAGTCCAGCTCTGGAACATCCCGGCCCCATTGCTGATGGAGCCTGGTCAACTCAGGAGAAGAGACCCGGAGGAGATGTGTGTATAACACGGAGGTGGGTTTATTTGTACAGTCAAATCGCAGAATCCGCTCCAAGTCAGACTGCACCAGCTGCCTCACGCCTGATGGAAACTGAGCTCTGAAAGCATGGGACAACTGAAGATATCTGAACCCGTATGAGGACGGGGCATTGTGGTTAGACATTAAATGATCAAAGGAGAAAATCGAGAGGTCTGAGGTGACATCCGAGAGTATTTTAACATGGTACTTGGTCCACACCACCGGGTCTGGGATTTCGAAAAAGTGATGCAGGTTGGGATTGTTCCAAAGGGGGGCGTTCGGGAATACTGCAGTCGAAGGGTATTTTTCACAGGCCAAGCCCTCCCTCCATGCCTTAAGGGTGGTACACATAGAGGGGGTCAGGTCGTACGGAGCCTTCGGACCCCGCAAAAGGAGGTTCGACAAAGCCTCCGCAGATCGTAACACTGCAGCTTCAGTGGCCCAGGCCGAATTGGATCTATCCGGAACCAGCCACCAGAATGCAGTGACTAATTGAGCCGCAATGAAATACTTGTGGCAGTCCGGGAAAGCCAGACCCCCCTGCGAACAAGGGCGCATGAGAGTGGTCAGCTTCAAGCGGGGAGGACGTGGGCCCCATAGAAATGAGGAGAAAATTTGATTTAGGTGGGAAAAAAATGATTTGGGAATCCACTGAGGGGAGTTACGAAACAAATATGTAAATTTGGGGAGGATTTTCATTTTAATGAGGTTGATACGCCCCAGCAGGGACAGAGGAAGGTTCTCCCATGCTTTCAGCCTGGCCCTGACTGAGTTGACTACTGGGGACAAGTTCAGCGAAATGAAGTCAGCCACATTCTTCGAGATACGTACCACTAAGTACGTAAATTCGTCCACCCATTGTAGCTGAAGAGAAGCCGAAGCCCCTCCCCTAGCGTTCTCGTCCACGGCAAGCAGCTGCGACTTTGACCAATTGACCCTAAGCCCTGTTACCTCAGAGAACCTTTCTAGGACCAGCAATGCTCCCTGCAGAGAAGGGCCAGCATCGTTTAGAAAAAGGAGGAGGTCGTCCGCATACAGGGCTACCCTCTCCTCCAGCCAGGCCAGACGGAGCCCTTTAATGTGTGGCGAGACACGTAGTGCCTCAGCCACTGGCTCCATGGCAATGGCAAAGAGGGCCGGAGAGAGAGGACAGCCCTGCCGCGTACCCCTAGCAAGCCGAAAAACAGGAGACAGCCGACCCCCTAAACGAATGGCAGCCGTTGGCGAGTGATAGATAGTCCGCAACCATTGGATAAAAACCAGGGGGAATCCCATTCTCCGCAGAATCTCCCACAGGAAAGGCCATTCTATTGAGTCGAACGCCTTCTCAATATCGAGAGAGGCAACTACTCTGGTACCCAGATTGTCATGTCTTGCATGAAGATTGGTGAACAATCTACGAAGGTTAATATCCGTAGACTTGTGGGCCATGAACCCAGTCTGATCCGGGTCTATGAGGGAGGGAAGTAAAGTGCCGAGTCTAGCAGTGAGGAGCTTAGTTAGAATTTTTAGGTCATTGTTAAGAAGTGCTATGGGCCTATAGGAGGCACAGAACTTTGGATCTTTACCAGCCTTGGGAATGAGAATAACATGGGCGTGCGCCATGGAGGGAGGGAGAGAGCCCTGCTTCAGGCAATGAGTAAATAGGGCAGCCATCCGGGGAGCCAACATGCCAGCATGTTCTACGTAAAAATCAACCGGAAGACCATCTGGGCCAGGAGCCTTGCCAGTGGACAGGGAATTAATCACGGCAAGAACCTCCTCGGTGGTTATCGGGGCCACTAGATGCGATCTCTCCGAGTCAGAGAGCCAGCCGAGGGCTATCGGATCTAGGAGGCGATTCAGTCCCTCTGGGTCTAAGCCCTCGGGTAACGTGGTGGTATACAAGGATTGGTAAAAATCATGGAATGCTAGCAAAATGGCCTCAGGAGATGAGATGGCCTCACCCGTGGGAGAGGTAAGTTCAGGAATTACGGTATTCGGAGTGTCATGGCGGGACATCATTGCCAACAGTCTGCCATTCCTGTCCCCCTGTTCAAAAAATGTTTGCTTCGTATGAAACAATTCTAATCTAGTAACCTCTAAGTGCAGATGAAGACTGCGTTTGGATGCCTGCAACGCATCAAAGTTTGAGGCGGAGGGATCCAATCCATAGTGGGCGGAAGCCAACTCCACCCCACTCTCCAATGCCGCAGTGGCAGCAGTTTGCTGTACCCTAACCATCTTGATGGCCGAGATGTAATGGCCCCTTGTGAATGCCTTGAAAGTATCCCAGACTATCTCAGGAGAGGATGACCCTTCATTAGAGTCCCAGTAAGCACTAAGGGCTGAGGGGGCTTGTTCCGCTATGTCAGGTTGGGAGATCCATTGAGCACCAAGCCGCCACATAGAGCCATTACGAGAGGAGGAGGCGCGCAGGGTGATCTGCAGGGGGCTGTGGTCAGAGAGACCACTGGGCAAATAAGATGCGTCTAGAACATCCGTCAGCATAGAGGGGTTAGCAAAAGCATAATCAATTCTGGAGGCAGTTTTGTAGGATGTAGAGAAACACGAAAATGTTTTAGTGGACGGGAATTTCCACCTCCAGACTTCTGTAATACCTGCAGATAATGCCCAATTGGACAACTCCCCGTTGAAAGACTTAGGTGGCAAGGGTCTATCCAGATCTGGGGAAAGGATGGCATTAAAGTCACCCAGTAGTAAAATTTTTGCAGGACAATTGGGGGCCATCCTCTCCAGTATAGTATACAGAACCTCAGACTTAAAGGGCGGCGGCACATATATACTCGCAAAGACATATCTCTGCTGCCACAGCGTGAGTGCCAGTATAACAAACCTACCCAGCGGATCCGTGTGAACCGCATCTATGACACATGGGAGAGACTTATGCACCAAGATGGAAACTCCCCTAGCATATGTTGAGTAAGAGGCATGAAAAGCCCTCTGAACCCAGGGCCTTTTCAAAGCCATGAGCTTACTGCCCACCAGGTGTGTCTCCTGCAGGACCAGAACAGCCGGACTATATTTTTTGACATATTGAAAAAGAAGCGCCCTCTTAAACTTAGAGTTGAGGCCACGCACGTTCCAGGATACCACAGAAAAGGAATCCCGATCACGTGATGCCATAGGCGTTTTTGCTAAAATAATTAGAGGAGACTAATTGTCGTCGGGCAGGCGACACCCAGTGAGCAGCAGTGGAGCATGAGCCATTGTACGTGTAACACAAAAAACACATGTAAACGAACACAGCAACTAAACTATAACTTCCCAAGCACCAGGTGCTTATCCTACCAATCCCCCCTACCCCCCAGAACATCATGGGGGAGGTCAGGAAGCGGTCTTTACCCAAAAACAAAAACAATATTTGTAAAGCTAAACCTGACAATTAGGCCACAATACAATCCTCTGCAGCACTAAACCAAAACTGCAGGCTCGACCCTATTATAGAGTTTTTCCAAACAGGTGGAGAGTAACAGTTCAGGGAACTTCTGGTGATCTTTGCGGAGTCAAACCGCAAGGGGTAAGTGCGTATCCAGTGTAAAGGTGCGCTCGCCGTAGCTCCGGCATGCGTGAAAAGGAGAACAATAGGATAGGTAGTTCAGGACTTATAAGCTCCGTGCATCAAACAACTTTTAAGCGATGGGAGACCATTATCTCAGAGTGGCCAGCCAGCCGTCAGCCTCCGAAGGGGTGTCAAAGAACCAAACTTTGCCGTCATGTTGTACCCGGAGGCGGCTAGGGTAAAGCATGCCGTATTTAATATTTTTTGCTCTAAGCCGTTTACGGACATCATTGAAGGTCTTTCTCTTCCTCTGCAACTCGGCCGAGAAGTCAGGGAAGAGGAGGACGGAGGTGTTATTATATTTAAGTGTGGGATGTTTACGAGCTTCTGCCAAAATCCTGTCCCTGTCTCGGTAGTTCAAAAAGCGGACCAGGAAGGGTCTGGGGAGATTCCCCGGGATGGCTCGGCCCGAGGGCACCCGATGGGCTCTTTCCACCACATAGGTAGGAGTAACCGTGGCAAGATCCAGCAGGTCCTTAAAGAATTCCTCCGCAAATTCGGCCAGACGATCACCCTCAGCCCCCTCAGGTAGGCCAAGGACTCTAACGTTGTTCCGCCTGAGCCGATTTTCGGCATCGTCAGATTTTGCAACGAGGGCCTGCACTGTGCGCTGTAACTCAGCAATGGAGGTGACGTGGGTAGCGGTGAGATCCTCAGTAGCCGAGATTCTGGATTCCGACTCCGTCATCCTCCCCCTGATACCGTCCAAGTCGTTTCTTATCAGGTTGCATTCTTCAGCAAGATGATCGATGCGCATAAGCAGTGAGGTTCTGCTCTGTTCAATTGCTGCAAGGATCGTGGCGGTACTATCTTGCGGTAAAGGAGCCAAAGTCGTCGCCACTGGAGCGTCCCCGGGCTCCATCTCCAAATCAGCCAGTAAGGCCTGAAGCCTCCCGACCAAAACGGCGTCAGGTCTCGGCGAGGGGGAGGTCAGCTGCGGAGTGGGCTTAGCAGGCTTAGGATGCGTCTTTCTGGAGGGCATCTGCGCCAGGGAAGACACAGGGGGGGCCCGCAGAGTGATTGAAAGGGGGCAGGCGAGAACCAGATGTAGTTGCGAACACGTACCTCTAATGGAGCAGGTAGTCAGGAATCCCTCCGCACCCGGAAGGAAGACGGAGAAGAGGGCAGAGATGCGGGAACTGTGCACCCGGGCCTGTGATGCGAGGAGGTCAGAACAATGGCCGTCACCAGGCCTCAGCCAGGTCCAGCAATTAGTGTCAGCCCAGCATGGGGGGAGGAAGTGATGGGACTGCAGGCCTGTCCGCGCTCCGGAGCCCTGGATGGGGAGCACACACCACCCCGAGTCCCAGGCTGGCAAGATGGCCGCCGTCAGCTAGGCCCCGGGAGGCCTCCACAGGGATCGTCAGCCCGGCAGGCCCTTCGAAACACAGCCAGGAGATGAGGAGGCAAGGGGAGGCACCAGTATGGCCCGACAGAGCACCGGAGCCGCAGATGGTCAGGGCTCGGTGGACAGATGGGAAGCTCCGGCCGGGAAGATGGCGGCAGCAGCCGCGAGTACAGGCCGACTGTGTCCGGGCGGACGTCTCTTCCAGCGGGCGGCCTCCCCACACAAGATCTGGCCAGGACAGAGCAGGAGAAAAAGGGAGCCAGTCCCGAGGCTGCGGCGGTGCTCACCGGGTCGACAGACGCGCGGATGGCACAGGATGGAGTGAAGCTCCGGCCGGGAAGATGGCGGCGGCGGTCACAAGCACAGGCCAGCTATGGCTGGGCGGATGTCTCCTTTGGTGCGCGGCTCCTCCGCACAACACACGGCCAGGTCAAAGCAGGAAAGGAAGGGGATCAGTCCCGAGGCTGTGGCGGTGCTCACCGGGTCAGCAGATGCACGGATGGCACAGGATGGGGAGAAGGATTAACGGAGCTATCTTGGAACACGTCTGTCGCTGCTCACATCGGGACACGCCCACCAGGACTTCCACTTTAGTTCAGTCAGGCCTGACTGGGTAGCGTAGACATTCTTGGGCGCCATATTGCCCACGATGGGAAGTAGCTGTAAAGGGGACTGTTAGAGTTGCATAACATTGAATAATTGTTTGCTTGTTAACACTGTTTATTGCAGGGCACTGCTTATGACATGTACCCACCTGTTTTGCTGCTTACCCATAAATCTAAGTAAACATACTAGGGTTAAGCATATTGGTGTCTGTGTTCTTTACTTTACAGAAGAAATAGGTAAAGAAAGTTTTAAAACATTACTGTGTATTCTTGTCATAGGATTGTGCCACTGTGAGTTACAGGCCTCACAATCCTATCACCCCCTCACTAACTGTGTCAAGGGAGGTTAGAGCCAATTGCCAGGGGTTGACAGCGGCGAACTACAGGGCCCAAAAATCATACAGGCAGCCCTCTTAACTGGGGGTATCGCTACACGTGGGGGCTCGGGTCCGGGATTCCTGTAAACTGCACGTTGCAATCAAGCCGGTCAAAAGTACCAGCATGGACCCGCCAGCAATGTCACAGTGGTGCGCAGCGGTTGGCACAGATTCAACCGAGGCGGTAGTTATTGAGCTCCCGGGGGGGATCTGGCAAGAAAACAAGATAAAGCAGCTCATAATATTGTTGTCCCCGAATCAAAAGGCATGGGTGATGGACATAAGGCCAGATATCTTGTGCACGTACGCACTAGTGGAATGGAGAGGAGAAGTTCTGGAAGATTTTAGAGGTCAGAGCTTAAAAGCAGATGGCCAGATATACCGCTTAGTGCATACGAGGGCTGTGAAGAAGGAATATCCAAAAATCTCCCCGCCATCATTCCCGATATTCTCCCACAAAATGGAAAGCAGTCGGGATACGATAGCCCCGGGGACACCACTGGCAGTCATAGGGCCGGAACTATTGAATGCTCTGGGAGACTTTGTCACTAAGTGCCAGAAGAGCAACACAGTACATGGGTACCGAAAGCTCCGGATCTTTTCAGGAAAGCTACCTGTGCCTTCCGGAGAAGAAGACTTCAACACCTGGATTGAGCAGGCAATACAGGCAGTAGAAGGATGGGAAGTACCAGAAGCACAGAAGAAGCAGCGCATCAGTGAAAGTTTGAAGGGCGCTGCTGCTGAGGCTGTGAAGAACCTTAGGTTCAGCAATGCTGCCTGTACTGCATATGACTATCTGGCTATGTTGCAGGAGGAATTTGGCCAGCTGGAGAAGGTGACTGAACTAATGTACCAATTTGAGCATATCCTCCAACAGCCGGGAGAGAAATTATCTGAATATGTCCGGAAGTTAAACAGAATGCTGTGCCAAATTGTACTCAAAAAGGGAATGCTGCCTCAAGTCATAGATGCAACTAGGATGAAGCAGATCCTGAGGGGAGCTTTGCGTTTGGATCTGGTTTGGCTCCACCTGAAGACCTCTGAAGGAGTCATGGATTTGAGTTACCCAGACCTTGTCCGGATCATAAGGGACGAAGAAGCCCTGTTGAAGGACCAACAGGCGGTTGAGAATACCACTCCCCTCCCCTCAGTAGGAGTCAAAGCAGCAGTAATCGCTGAACAGGACTTAGAAGTGGAGACCTTAAAGTCCCAGATGACTCAAGTACTGGACTTATTGACCTCTCTATTGGCCAAGAACTAGTCCAAGGAAGAACCGGAGCACTTACCACCAGTCGGCGTAAAACTTCAGAGGGCCCCGGTGAAGGAGTCAGCCGGGCGCCCACTATTTACAGAAAGCTCCAAAATGATCCAAAAGCCATAAGAGGGAAGGAGAAACAATGTCCCTCCTAAAATACTCAATGCCACTAGTCAGAAGTCAAAATTCAGCCACCTAAGGGAAATCAATGCACACCAGGCCCAACAAAGGTTGAGATCCAGAGAGAAATGGAAGAAAAAGAAAACCTCAAAAGCAAAGTCCAAGAGTCCAAAGAAAGAGACCCCTCAGAACAGTTTTCCAGCCAAGTTAACAGAGCCCTCTCCCCTCGTTCCCATTCAAGTGGAGGGAGTCTACACCAAAGCCATTCTGGATACAGGAACCCAAGTGACTCTGTTGTATAAAGACTTTTACCAGAAGCACCTAAGTCACGTGCCCCTACAAAAGCTGGAAGACTTAGAGATATGGGGAATTGGTACTCACAAGTTTCCATATGACGGTTATGTTTCAATCAGGCTGGCCTTTGACCCCTCTGTGACAGGAAAGGCAGAAGTCTTTGACTCCCTGGCAGTAGTTTGCCCTTGCCCACCAGGAGCTAACACAAGTTCTCTGATTATATTGACCAACACTGATCTGGTCAGGAGACTGCTGACTCCTCTAGCCCAGGAGCAGGGTAGTTCAGGAGACAGGATCCACCCCATGATGCAGCAGGTGTTCCGGAAGTTTGTACTGGAACAGAAGGCCCCAGAAGAGGGAGTGGGAAAAGTCTGGAGACTGTCAAGGAGGGAGAAGATTTTACAGCCTGGTGAGATGACCTGCCTGCAGGCTACTGTGAAACTCTCGTAGGAGTAGCCTGGCCCCTTTGTGGTCTTAGAACCAGACCCCCAGGACACCCATCCAGGGTTGGAAGTGATCCCCGAAGTGGTCCCGCTGAGGGCATTGAAGAAGGCTAAGGGCCAAATCCCAGTGAGCATCAGGAATGTCACTAGTTCTCCCATGAAGATTCCGGCCTGGATGTTGCTGGGGAGAGTAAACCCTGCCACCCCAGTGGCCCTGTCCGACTTGGAGAAGGCAGAAGGGGGAGAATATACTCTGGAGAATCTCTGCCTAGAGACCACCACCCTGCCACCAGTGTGGAGGGAGAGAGCTAAGGCCCAGCTGACTAGATGGAGGAAAATATTTTCAAAGGACGAGTTCGACGTAGGGTGTGCGAGCAGTGCCACCCATAAAATCCATTTGCAGGAAGACAAACCTTTCCGGGAGAGGGTCCGGCGAGTCCCCCTGGCTGATTTAGAAGACTTACGTGAACAGTTGACGGAGCTTATGAGAACTGGGGTTATTCTGGAATCCAGAAGCCCATATGCCTCCCCTATCATGGTAGTCAGGAAAAAGAATGGGTCGCTGAGACTTTGCATAGACTACAGGACCCTCAATAGAAGGACCATACCCGACCAGTATACCACCCCCAGGATAGAAGATGCCTTGCAGAGTCTGTCTGGAGCCAAGTGGTTCAGCGTATGGACCTGAAGAGTGGGTATTATCAGATCCCAATGCACCCTGATGATAGAGAGAAGACAGCATTCATCACCCCAGTGGGGTTCTATGAGTTCAACAGGATGCCTCAGGGCCTGTCAGGGGCCCCTGCCACTTTCCAGAGGTTGATGGAGAAGACAGTGGGGGGACATGAATCTTATTGAAGTCTTGGTGTACCTAGACGACATCATTGTCTTCGGGAAGACTCTGGAGGAGCACGAAGAAAGGCTGGAGAAGGTCCTGAGGGATTTAAACTATCCAGGGAGAAGTGTCAGTTTTACCGGTCCTCAGTTCACTATCTGGGACACATTGTGTCGGAAGAAGGAGTGTCTACAGACCCTGACAAACTGGAAGCAGTTACCTCCTGGCCTCGACCAACTACAGTGACAGAGCTCAGAGCCTTCCTGGGGTTTTGCTCCTACTACCGCAGGTTTGTGGAAGGATTTGCAAAAATTGCCAAACCACTGAATGAGTTACTGAAGACAGAAGGAGAGGAGGATGATACTGGACCCAGGAAGCCCGGAGAGTCCGTGGAAGATCAGTGGACAGAGAAGTGTTAAGAGGCCTTCGAAATGTTGAAGAAAAGTCTGACCACTGCTCCGGTCTTGGCCTATGCTGACACTAAGAGACTATATAAACTGCATGTGGACGCCAGCCATGACAGTCTGGGAGGTGTACTGTACCAGGAGTATGAAGGACAACTCAAGCCAGTCGCCTATGTAAGTAGGAGTCTAACACCAGCGGAGAAGAATTACCCCACCCACAAATTGGAGTTTCTGGCCCTGAAGTGGGCAGTGGTGGATAAACTCAAGGACTACCTGTATGGAGCGGACTTTACAGTAAAGACAGATAATAACCCACTCACCTACCTTTTCACCACAGCCAAGCTGGATGCCACTGGCCACCGTTGGTTGGCCGCCCTCTCTGGATTCAACTTTAGCCTCAAGTATAGGCCGGGAACTGGAAACAGGGATGCGGATGCATTATCCAAGAGGTCTCATGCTCCCACTTACCATACGGAAGACTGGACCCAGGTAACCCCAGATGGGGTGTGGGCTTTGTGTCAAGGAGCCCAACTTCAAGCTAGTGGCGGATCCAGGGCAGAAGAAATTGGAGTCTCGGTAGTGGGGGTGCCCACATGCTATTGTGACGTTACCCAAATTGGCGCAGACGACTTGCCAAAATTATCCAAGAAGGACATAAGAAGAGATCAGTTGGAAGACCCCCGGGGAAGATTGGCTTTGGAAGCTCTAGAAGACCAGGATCCGGGCAGGCTCTTGCAAAATCCCTCAAAGGAGGCTCGATTAATTCACAATGAGTGAGACAAGTTACAGGTGCATCAAGGGGTGGTCTACCAAAGGGGCCCCTCTGATGACCTGGAAGAGAAGTGGCAACTGTTTCTGCTGGAAAAAATAGAAGAACTGTCCTGGCTGTCCTACATGATAACCATGGCCACTTAGGAGCCGAACGAACCTTTCAGCTTGTAAGGAATAGATTCTACTGGCCGTGTATGCGAGCTGAAGTGGAGGAGTACTGTCACTCATGTGCTCGCTGCATACAGAGGAAGACATTGCCACGTCAAGCTGCCCCAATGGGCCATCTGCAGAGTCATGGGCCCTTGGACTTGGTATGCATCGACTTTCTCTGTCTGGAACCTGACTTGAGTGGACATGGAAATGTTCTGGTGATAACCGACCATTTCACCCGTTATGCCCAGGCATTTCCCACTAAAGACCAGAAGGCCTCCACTGTAGCCAAAATCTTGGTGGAGAAATACTTTGTACACTACGGGTTACCTCAAAGCCTTCACTCAGATCAAGGAAGAGACTTTGAGAGCCGACTGATTCGGAATTTGCTGAACTCTTTAGGCATAAAAAAAACCCGTACTACCCCTTATCACCCTAAAGGTGATGCCCAACCAGAAAGATTCAACAGGACTCTGTTAAATATGTTGGGGACTCTGAACAGTGAGGAGAAGCAACATTGGGGAAAGCACATAGCTGCCATAGTGCACGCCTATAATAGTACAGCCAGCGATGTCACAGGATATTCCCCTTACAGACTTATGTTTGGAAGAGATGCCAGACTACCAGTGGACTTGGCCTTTGGTACCTCCATGGACCATACATCTGCCACCTCACACAAAAGATACGTGTATAGACTGCGGAAGAGCTTGAGACTGGCCTATGAGAAGGCCCAATCAATTTCTGAGCAGAGAGGAGCCCGGAACAAACGGAACTTTGATCTTAGGGTCTGTATTCAAGATCTACAACCTGGAGACAGAGTTTTGCTGAGGAATTTAGGGGTCCCAGGGAAGCACAAGCTGGCTGACAGATGGAGATCAGAACCGTATGTGATTTGTAAGAAGCTGCCTGGTCTACCCGTGTACCAGCTGAAGCCTGAAGGAAGAGTGGGGCCGCTGAAGATCTGGCACAGAAACCATCTGCTACCCCTTTCTGAAGCAGTCAGGATGCCTCCTACCCTGGATTCCCCCGAGCTACCTTCAAGCTCAAATACTCCCAGACCCAACACTAGGTCTCAGACAACTCTGTGAGGAGAAACGGATATCGCCACTCAGAGTGAAGATGAGGAACTGGAAGTTGAATGGTTGTGGCCATCCCAGGTACCTGAATCTTTGTCCATAGACCTTCCACCCTCTGAGGATGCCCCTGATGATACTTTGAATCTGGAAGCCACTGAGTTTATTCCATCCTATGCTCAGACGGAGGGGTGGGAAGATGCTATAGAATCCTTCCCTGTTGACGATCCAAGGGACTCCATATATCTTTCTGCATCTGATTCGGGTGCCTCAGAAACAGAAGAAACTCCTACACCTATCCCAGTGGAAGAACCTGTGGTATCTGAGTTATTTACCCCCAGGGAACAAAGAGCTAAAAGAACCATACGTCCTCCCTGGAAGTTGACCTATACACAGATGGGAGAAAGCTCTGAGGACACTAACTACCGCAAGAAGGACAATACAAAAGCCTGATCCCTTCACTGTGCATTTGGTGGTGGGCAACCCCAGCTCACTTTCTGGCACAGTTAGGCAGGCCACCTTCACTGACGTGACCTATGGGCAGGGCAATCCCCCTCCCCGATTTTGGTGGGAGCTTCCCCTGCCGACCTCCCTTGCAGCCCTTAATGACTTTGTCTGTACACATTGTTAATGTTGTCTTTGGGGACCAAAGATTCTAAGTGGGGGGAGTGTGTAGCGGGGTATTGAAAGAAAAACTACTGCGCATGTCGCAAAAATTGAATTAAATAGCTGCTGCTGCAACTGAAATGTGGATACACACAATAACAAATAATATAAAGAAAAACAGTTGCGCTGCAAAAATAACCACACATGTGATATGTGAGAAATTATCTTAATATAAATAAAAATAAACCAATAAGAATTATGTGAAAAGATTGACCAAAGGTCTCCAATAACAATCTGAGGTGTTCCTTAAATGTCCTTGTTGAAATACTGAAGGGCAGGAGTGATCAAAAAAGTTCCGCAATGGTAATAGATGAATAATCTCTTGAGCAGGTAAATATTCGTGACTCCACACTCTTAGACACCACAGAAGAAAGTGCAATGATGGTAAAAGCAAAAGATCCTCCACCTCAGATAACAGATCTGCTTACCAGCTCCTATGGATCTCAGTGAAAGAGATCACAAACGCTTGTGGCTCTATTCCCCCGCCAAGGGTCTTTCCACTATGGGTCAGTATACAAGATAACTTCCTCCTCCTCAAAAAAGGCGTGCTGACGTCACCGACTATACAACGCTATCCCGGAAGGAACGAGCGGATAGTAAGAGCCGGCCGGCTTGTTATATTTTACTGCTTATATCTTACAGCGGAATTGTAAGTTTAACTTTTTATTCTTTGAAATAAATTTTATTGCGTACTTCACTATTGTGGCCCTCATATATCTTTTTTGGGGATCATACTCCCGGGAGTACACTGAGGAGTCAAATTGAGGAGGAGGAGGAAGTTATCTTGTATACTGACCCATAGTGGAAAGACCCTTGGCGGGGGAATAGAGCCACAAGCGTTTGTGATCTCTTTCACTGAGATCCATAGGAGCTGGTAAGCAGATCTGTTATCTGAGGTGGAGGATCTTTTGCTTTTACCATCATTGCACTTTCTTCTGTGGTGTCTAAGAGTGTGGAGTCACGAATATTTACCTGCTCAAGAGATTATTCATCTATTACCATTGCGGAACTTTTTTGATCACTCCTGCCCTTCAGTATTTCAACAAGGACATTTAAGGAACACCTCAGATTGTTATTGGAGACCTTTGGTCAATCTTTTCACATAATTCTTATTGGTTTATTTTTATTTATATTAAGATAATTTCTCACATATCACATGTGTGGTTATTTTTGCAGCGCAACTGTTTTTCTTTATATTGTAGCGGGGTATTGCCTTTTAAATCCCTCAGAGACTACATTACCCAGTACACTTTTAGGCACCCAGGGTGCCTTGCCCCGCGCAAGGACTGCTGGGGTGGACTTTATAAGCTCTCTCTTTGGACACCGCCCGCCCAGCAAGCTGAACTGCTGTCTGAGCTCCTGTGACCTTAGGCCAGAAGCCTGCCCGTTTTCTCCAAAGAGCCTTCCGCGCGTACCGGGGAACCTGAGGGATGTCTCGCCTTGATACTGCACCTTTGCCAGGAGGACCAAAGACCCGGATGTCGATGGATCGGTGTGCTTAGGCACCGCGGTGGAAGAAACGGACGTGGACTGGTCCGGTTGGGTGAGAGAGCACCTGCTCATAAACAGACACAGTACCTTTGTTACCTTGGTGGATTACAATTCTGTTCACCACCGTTGCTAGCGAAGATTTCCTTGCAGGACTTCCACTTTAGTTCAGTCAGGCCTGACTGGGTGGCGTAGACATTCTTGGGCGCCATATTGCCCACGAGGGGAAGTAGCTGTAAAGGGGACTGTTAGAGTTGCATAACATTGAATACTTGTTTGCTTGTTAACACTGTTTATTGCAGGGCACTGCTTATGACATGTACCCACCTGTTTTGCTGCTTACCCATAAATCTAAGTAAACATACTAGGGTCAAGCATATTGGTGTCTGTGTTTTTTACTTTACAAAAGAAATAGGTAAAGAAAGTTTTAAAACATTACTGTGTATTCTTGTCATAGGATTGTGCCGCTGTGAGTTACAGGCCTCACATTCCTATCACCCCCCACTAACTGTGCCAAGGGAGGTTAGAGCCGATTGCCAGGGGTTGACAGCGGCGCACTACAGGGCCCAAAAATCATACAGGCAGCCCTCTTAACTGGGGGTATCGCTACACTTGAAAAAGTGGACAAAGACACACAAAAAAAGAAGGTTAAGAAATATCACAGAGACCTTGAGGATTTTAAAGCCAATTCTATTTATGCATGGCAACAAATATTGCCAGATAATAAAAAATCTGGTGGAAAAACCTTTATTCACACAACCTGTGACAAATCAAATCCCCATACCTCCAATTGTGAAGCCACAAGTACGTGCTAATGAGCACCCTGGAGAAGATACACATTTGAATTCTCCGGCATACTATTCTACTCCCATTAGAAGAGGGAGGGTCATATGAGAGGCAACAGAGGGAGGAACAATCAAATGACTAATCACAACTATTATCAAGAACCATATCATATACCTACTCAAAACAAATTTCAACCTCTATGGGATTATCAAGAAGATTATGAAACGGTACAACCTGCCCCTGGTCCTTTTTTTAGGGAGAGGCAGGGGAGGACAAAGGAGGGGTCGAGGATTTCCACCACGCAGAGGAAAACCACCCCAACCCACACCGTATCACAGAGACCAGATGTGGAAAGAGCAACAACCCCAATGGGAGGAAGAGTGGATCAGACCCTTAAATACCTCTACCTGATGATTTTCGTTATTCAAAGGGTTAAAAAGTGATTTATTTTTTAAATCGTTATTGACCACTGCTAATGGATCCACAATATTGTTTCTATTTTGAGAATTACATCCTAGGAAGTATTTCTTTATGTTGAGCTTCATGATGTATTTTTGGATATCAATATATACATTGAATTTATTGACCGTCTTTTTTATGCCACATTTAAGGCCTCAATTCAGAATATTGATCTCTTTGCGTGACAATTCTACTTGGCTTAAGTTAAAAATGCCCCCTAATCCTGTACTCTTCTTCTTTTGTTGGGCCTTTTGTCCGGCCCTACAGCCTCTGATTCTTCTACTCTTGGTCGTTGATATTGCGTTCACTATTTCTCCCGTTGGGGTTGTTGCTCTTTCCACATCTGGTCTTGGAGATATGGTGTGGGCTTGGGTGGTTTTCCTCTGTGTGGTGGAAAGCCTCGACCCCTCCTTTGTCCTCCCCTGCCTCTCCCTAAAAAAGGACGAGGGGAAGGTGGTACCGTTTCATAATCTTCTTGATAAACCCATAGAGGTTGAAATTTGTTTTAAGTAGGTATATCATATGGATCTTGATAATAGTTGTGATTAGTCATTTGATTGTTCATCCCTCTGTTGCCTCTCATATTGCCCCTCCCTCTTCTAATGGGAGTAGAATAGTATGCCAGAGAATTCAAATGTGTATCTTCTCTAGCGTGCTCATTAGCACGTACTTGTGGCTTCACAATTGGAGGTATGGGGATTTGATTTGTCACAGGTTGTGTGAATAAAGGTTTTTCCACCAGGTTTTTTATTATCTGGCAATATTTGTTGCCATGCATAAATAGAATTGGCTTTAAAATCCTTGAGGTCTCTGTGATATTTCTTAACCTTCTTTTTTTGTGTGTCTTTGTCCACTTTTTCAAGTCTTTTATTTACTCTAGTATTAAAATCTGTGATCTGTTGGGTATCCTTAATGGGGTCTAGTTATTGCTGTAGATCATTGATGCGAGATTCTAAGTTGATCATTTTGCGTTTCTTTCTTTGAAGGATCAATTCCTGCAACTTGAATCCTACCCCATTAAAGAAGTCCAAAGAATTCTTGTATGGAACCGGGATCTTCCAGCGAAACCTGCGGTGTTACCACCCACCTCAGATTTATGATTATGATTTTTTCTTTAATATAGTGTTCCAATGTACATGTGTCCCACCATGTCCTTAATTGCTTTTCTAAAACATAATCCCAATGCTGACATTGCCCCATTAAAATTCACCTTTGTAGTAGTAGGTTCATTGTTGGTAAATAAACTGTTTAGATCTAAATTTCTATTACTAAGAAACCTCAATGCATCCATAGCTGCCGAGAAAATAAAGAAAATAATCTGAAAAGGATGCCTTAAACACGCCCACCTAACTGAAAATCACCACTAAGGAATAGGGATTTATTTCTGGATTTCATGCCCAATATAAAGAGGTTGAGGCTATTTTTAAATAGCATTGGCATATTCTACTTCTTGACAAAAAATTGAACCCGGTCCTGCCACAGACACCCCAATTCATTTACCAGAAAGCACCCAGTTTTGGAGATAGGGTCGTTAAAAAGGTTTTAGACCCTCTGTAACGGCACCCCAAATATCAAAGGGGGTAACGCCGTTTAAAGATCTTCCCTCTCCTGGACACAAATTCCCTGTTGCTCCTCCACAGCCAGGCGATCACTTCCCATAAGATTAATCCTTCCAGAAGAAACGAGACGTACTCTGTCTCTTCCAGGATAGACTCTTTATTGAAAAAGATATTGTAACTTTTATATCCATCTACTACTGCATTAGTTTAACATGAACAATGGCCCAGCTCCACCCACACATAACAAGCCCAATACACACAAGTATGCAGGTGATTCATCATCATCTTTTCAATTAACCCGTCTGCTGCTAGTTCCACAACCTATAATTATAGGCTTAATTCCCCCAAACCACAATGGACAATAGAATGTAAATCACCACAAACAATGAACAGGTCTTTTTAGAAGCTGGGATTAGCATTACACTGCAGACAGGTGATTGAGGCTGAACACATCAGTATCTCTCAATTAACCTGTTGAGTTCAGAAACAGTAAATAGTCCTTTACAGATTTCCTTGGGGATATTGTGGATAAATATTACAGACCCATTTTAGGTAGCCCAAGATATATTTCTTAATGTCCATTATTTCCTGGCTCACCCGTGTCCAAAGTGACCCTCCTGTCACACCCTCCAATACAACCGACTTTCTGGGATTGCAACTTTTTTTTGCTTGCAGAAGATGTAAGGCATGTAGGGAAGTGACAAGACCCATTAGAGGCTTGGACAGCTTTACATCAACCTCTAATGGAAGAAACTTTGATATTAAACAGTTCATCACTTGTAACAGCACACATGTTGTTTATGCATTAAAATGCCCATGTGGGCTCATATATATAGGTCGTACCAAGAGAATGTTGAGGGTACGCATAGTGGAGCATAGCCACAATATAAAAATAGGGTTTAAAGACCACAACGTGTCCCTGTACTTTAAATTGAAACATAATCAAGATGCATCAGGCCTAGAATTTTGGGGAGTGGAACACTTAGAACCTCATTGGAGGGGTATCAATTTGGTCCGCGAGTTATCAAAACGAGAAACCCAGTGGATTTTTTAAATTGATGTTTTATCTCCCAGAGGTTTCAACATTGAGCTTGATATTCATTGTTTCATTAGTGATACTTAGCGTTTTAACCTTTTACCTTCTACTGATTGTACTGAGATCTAATTTTTGTACTGATCTTAATAGGGTTTCATCTATCAGTAATGAGTCTTTACCGTTCCACTTTTTAACTTTTTAATTCATTTTATATTTCATCATAAGTATTTTATATTTATAATTTACCATTTCTTTATAACTACCACCATATATCAGGTTTATATAGATGTTTTAATGTGCATGGACTTATGTGTTTTATGTGTATAATTATATATATATATATGTGTAGCGGGTGTTTGATTTTTGGGAATGCATCTGGGTGGTAGTGTAACACAGATACATTGATTGTCAGGGAATCTGAGACCCTTTTGTGGTTCTTGGAGGACTCTGGTGGTGTGAGGTTCCCTGTGGCCTGCAGGTGGCGTTGCCGCTATGGGCTGGAGTTGAACACTCACAGCAAGACTGCTTCCTTTTTGTCCTTTCCTGGCGCTGGTACAGCGGAGCGGGGAACCTGCTGTGACGCAAAGGGCGAGGGGATAAAATGGGCGGACGCCCTGACCTTGGGGTTCAGAGTCAGAGGACACGGCCGCACCCAGGCACCTTCAGCTTGGGTGCTGGCGTTCCAGAGTTCCGGGCCCAGGTGCCCTTGACCTGGCCGGAGCAAGAGATGGAGTCCATCTCAGGCACTTTTAGCCTGGGGTGAGGTACTATGGCGGAAGCCTGGAGCTCAGTACCTTCGACTGAGTTTCACGAGGGTGGAGGAATCCGAGGGGGCCCTAACTCCTTGGGTGCCCGTGTCTGAGGTCGAGAAGACTGGTGAGCGGAACTTCTTTGGAGAGTCCGGCGCAGCATTGCTGGTGACAGAGAGGCCTCCGGTGACTCCCTTGGGCGGATTGCCTTCCCCTGACAGGGGCTGTGCTAGCGAAGGTAATTCATGTTTTGTTCAATATAGTCAGTGGCAGTGACTATTCGCCACTGGTGATACTACAGTGGTTAGCTTTATCTAGAAGGATTGTGCCTTGGCCTACTCCCCACAAATACTATAAATGGGTCTCAACCTGTCTGTGCTATATGACTGTTTATTGAGAAGAATAAATACGAGTTGGACCTATTCAGTGTGTGGAACTCTGGTTACTAGGAGCAAAGGGGAGTCCATCCGAGGAGAGGATTTGACTCTGGGACACATGCACAAAGCCTGATAGTTCTGGCCTTCACCTCTACACCCTGGAGGACATGGGCTGTGGTGCATCTCATCCCTCCCCCCAGTGTTAAACCCCTAGACGTGACAGACAAGCCGTGAATGAGAAGGGGAGAGAGGGGTGAGACCGCTACACGTGGGGGCTCGTCCGGGATGTGTATGGTGTCTGAATTTGAACTTTGCTGCCCGGAGGAGTTCCGAGTAGGTCGGCCATATTGGCCAACGCGCCACGAGGCAAACCATAGCTGCGCAGTTCATGGGCGGGGAGAAGAAAAAGCCTGCAAGCAAATGCAGAGTGTGGGAGGAGTCTGGCCATGTGGAAGGACACACGTGGAGATTCCGGCGCGAAGGGGTCAGTGCGGGTTGGAGCAGCAAACAGTTAGGATGACTTCAAGTACCCCGTGGATTTCCGCTTCTTCAGTCACCGAGATGACTTCCTTTGCTGCCCAGGTTACGGATACGGGAATAAGACTAAGGCCCCGGGGGCAGTTGGCTCTGTATACCTGCAGAGACATAGAGGCCCTTGGTGTAATCTGTCCCGGTTGTTCGGGACTGGTGGTCCAGTTGAAGCCGTTCAGCGATGTGAGGTCTGCAAAGAGTTCCTCTTCGAGGTGGAGCCTTCCACAGAAAAGCCTAGAGCTTTCCACCTCAACTACCTCACAGGGACTGCCACTCCAGAGGGAGAGATTGATGCCTATGCGTTTCCTGTGCGCGCTGACCAGGGCGACGTGACAGTCCAAGCGGAGATAAAGAGAGAGAAATCCGAGGATGCTGCCTCGGTCACTACAAGCTCCCTAATTCCACCGCCGAAGAGGAAAGTTGGCCTGGTGATGGCATCCTGTGGTCGTGGAAGAGCTTCGCCCCCCGTCGCTTGCCTGGCCTGGATGGATCCGGAGGGAAGAGCCCTGGACGTCCCTGTTATTCAAAAGGCCCAGGTGAGCCAGGGGTCGGCACTGTGTGTGTGGTTGGAGGTGTCGGGAGCCCAGAGTCAGTGGAGCTCATCGAGGGGGTTGATTCCACGTCCACGGGGAATTACCTGCCCGCAGAGTGTTATGACACCTCCGACCTAGAGTCGCTATCAGATTCCGGTGATGATGGGGAGATAGATGAGATCTTTCACAAGAAGGGATGGGACAAGATGAAGCTACCCACGTTCCATGTCTTAAGGGACCCACCTATGTCCGTTGGAGATAGTACACCCCGGGTGGAGGCCTCGGAGCCAAGGGAGGAATCTGGTTCCTTGTCTGTGATCCCACTTCTTGAACCATCAAGTGTTTCACCTGCTCCTGTTGCGGGAGTGCAACGGCCATCACTGCGGGCTCCTAGGCCCAAATCTACAGAGGTGGAGACTGTACCTCGCCATCCGGAGTCCATTGTTTTGCCTGGAGTAGGAGACCGTGCCACAATGCCATCTCTGGCTAGGCTGCAGCGTCTCTTTTGCCAGAAAGTTGCCTGAGAATATGGGTGGGAATACCCATATCTACCCCGAGAGTTGCTCTACGAGGTGGAAGTTTTTCGGCAATTATGGTACAATGATTTTGTTTGGAATAAGCTGAAAATACCTTGCATGCTCACCTACAGTCACCAGAAGGTTCAAGGACTGTAAGGCAGAGTGGGTGGTAGGAAGGCATAGCCATGCGGACAAAGTGGTAATTTGTCGGAAGGATGGAGGGAACATTGAGTACCATGTGGAGGCTTTTGACCAGCACTTGAAGCCGTTGTTTTTGCCAGATCCCAAATTCTATTTGTAGGAGGAAGAGACTCCTTTTCATTTTTTTCATTGCTATTAGATGACCGTGACTGTGCTCTAATTTTTCTTTGGGACGTTTTACTCTTTGGAGAAATGGGAGCTGTTGTTGTTTTGTTCTCCCTCCTTCTTCTCCCAGCCAGAAAAGGAAAAGAGAAATCAGTGACTTTGGGGTGTAGTCAGCGTAGGGTCACAGCACAGAAAAGCAGAAGTTCATCTGGATCTGACAAGTGTCTTTACCGTGGCAGTGTTGCGCAACGATAGTTTGTTTTTTTTGTACACTATGCAACACTCATTGGAATGAATGGGTTTCTTCTCGGATAGACCCATTCGTTCCAAGCAGACACATAGGTTATGTTAGGATGTGTGTTTTTTTTTCTTCCCTCTGCAGGAGACTCGTCTATCAAGGCTGCTGAGAATGGGGTAGTCCTTAGATAGCCAGGGGGAGGGAGAAATGTAAATGTGTGAAATATTTAGCGTCTTTTATTACAAAGTTCATTGTTTTATATTCCTGTTTCCTTTCCCATTATAGGTCCTGGCACAGTTCATGACAAAATTGTTGAGTTTGGTCTCTGGGCCGAATCTATGTCACCACTTTCTGGAGACATGGGTTTGCACCAGACACTGGGGGACCAGTGTCAAATTACCAGGGGGAGAGTGTAGCGGGTGTTTGATTTTTGGGGAGGCATCTGGGTGGTAGTGTAACCCAGATGCATTGATTGTCAGGGAATCTGAGACCCTTTTGTGTTTCTTGGAGGACTCTGGTGGTGTGAGGTTCCCTGTGGCCTGCAGGTGGCGTTGCCGCCATGGGCTGGAGTTGAACACTCACCGCAAGACTGCTTCCTTTTTGTCCTTTCCTGGCACTGGTACAGCGGGGTGGGGAACCTGCTGTGACGCAAAGGGCGAGGGGATAAAAGGGGCGGACGCCCTGACCTTGGGGTTCAGAGCCAGAGGACGCAGCCGCACCCAGGCACCTTCAGCTTGGGTGCTGGCGTTCCAGAGTTCCGGGCCCAGGTGCCTTTGACCTGGCCGGAGCAAGAGATGGAGTCCATCTCAGGCACCTTTAGCCTGGGGTGAGGTACTATGGCGGAAGCCTGGAGCTCAGTACCTTCGACTGAGTTCCGCGAGGGTGGAGGAATCCGAGGGGGCCCTAACTCCTTGGGTGCCCGTGTCTGAGGTCGAGAAGACTGGTGAGCGGAACTTCTCTGGAGAGTCCGGCGCAGCATTGCTGGTGACAGAGAGGCCTCCGGTGACTCCCTTGGACGGATTGCCTTCCCCTGACAGGGGCTGTGCTAGCGAAGGTAATTCATGTTCTGTTCAATATAGTCAGTGGCAGTGACTATTCGCCACTGGTGATACTACAGTGGTTAGCTTTATCTAGAAGGATTGTGCCTTGGCCTACTCCCCACAAATACTTAAGTGTTACATGGGTCTCAACCTGTCTGTGCTATATGACTGTTTATTGAGAAGAATAAATACGAGTTGGACCTATTCAGTGTGTGGAACTCTGGTTACTAGGAGCAAAGGGGAGTCCATCCGAGGAGAGGATTTGACTCTGGGACACATACACAAAGCCCGATAGTTCTGGCCTTCACCTCTACACCCTGGAGGACATGGGCCATGGTGTATCTCATCCCTCCCCCCAGTGTTAAACCCCTAGACGTGACAGACAAGCCATGAATGAGAAGGGGAGAGAGGGGTGAGACCGCTACATATACATATACATTATATATATATCTCACAAATGTATATTATGCACAATTATATGTGCATTTCTATACATACACATATATTGGGGCCATGCATTTCTGGCACAAAGTCTGGCCAATCGTCCTACTTAACATATTAGGATGGTCCATGAGATATCCCCTTATTACCAATGTCCACTACTTATGCACATTGAAATGGGGAATGATGGGGCATATCTATCAGCCTTCCTCCATTAAGGTTGTAAGAGAACTGCTGCAGGAGCGCGTCCCTAACACCAGTTGGCGCCAGACGGCCTATTTAAAGGGTGCTCTGACTTTCCACAAGTGCTGACTGGTCTTCAGCTGTGTCCTGTTACTCTGAACCCTGCTATAACCTGCTTGATACCTGTTACTGATCCCGGCTTCCTCTGACTCTGCTTCTGGACTCTGATTGCTTGATTACTGGTACCCGACTACGGCCTGCATCTGACCTTCCTCCTGCTTATGCCTTGTACTCTGCAGCCCGCCTGTTACCGAACCCGGCTATCTCCACGACTCCGCTTCCATCATCTGCCCAGGTCTGACACTGCCTCTGGAAACCTGCGCTGGCTCTCTATGGTCTCAGCTCTCCTGTGTCCAGTGCTCTCCTGTCTCCTTACCATAGGAAGTACTGACAAGCCACCAAGCCTGAACCTGCAAACTGGTTGGAGTTCCTCCTTAGCTTCCACCGCAGCTCTTCACCTGCTGTCCTGCTGGTACCACCGAGCCTACTACTTTCACCGCAGGTTCTACAAGCAACATTCCCTGGCACTCGTGTTCCTCCTGACCCTAGCCACCATCTGTCCCACCTTCAGTGGGGCTTGGGTAGGAGATACAAGGGAGGCCGACCTCGTCATATCAGACTCCTACCAGGTACGTGACAGTACCAGTCAGCCAGGGATGGAGTCTGAAAGGGAGGTCTCCCCACCAGTGGACATTTTCAGTTCAGTTTCTGCACTAACATATACCATGCAGAATCTACAGAGAGACCTTAGTCGCATGGAAGAGCGACTCTCAGGCGAGATGAATGTTGCACCAGTTTATGCATCTTCCTCAGTCACTGACTCCTCTGTTCAAACAGACTACAGATTGTTCCGTGAGGCCACTCCCCCTCCGGAGCCCAGGGTGCCTCTCCCTGAACGGTTCTCCGGGGACCGTGGGAAATTCCGCACCTTTCAGAACTCTTGTGAGCTATATTTCTCCCTGTTACCCCAAACCTTTGCTTCCGAAGACACCAAGGTGGGGTTCATCATCACGTTGTTATTAAACTAACCCCTTTTCTGGGCCCACCATCTCCGGGAGCAACATGACCCCGTTCTGGCAACCACGGACTCCTTTTTCTCAGCCATGGCTCAGCTATACGCCGACTCTTTCTTTCGTCAGACTGCTGAATCCAAGCTTGGCAAGTTACAACAAGGCACAAGGCCAGTGGAGGACTATGTGACCGATTTCCGCATTCTGAGTGCTGATACCCTGTGGAATCAGTCTGCCCTTCGTCACCAGTTTCGCCTGGGACTTTCTGAGACCTTGAAAGATGAGCTTGCCAGAGTGGGAGTGCCCACATCCTTAGAGGACCTGATCACCCTAACCATCCAGATTGATCGGCGCTTACGGGAGAGACAGTCTGAAAAACTTAAGGGAAGTCTTTCTGTGGTTTCCAGTTCTGACATATCCGCTCCTTCAATTGTTGCACCCCCCGGAGGGAAAAGAATGTATAAGGCTTGCTATAGGAGTTTTCGGAGACCCCCTGTTTCTCCTATTGAGCGCCTCCGGCGGCAGCAAGCTAAATTATGCCTATATTGCGGGGAGGCTGGCCACTTCATACGGACTTGCCCAGTAAAATCCAGCAGACCTTATTATCACCTGCCTCATATGATGTATCTCCCTGGGAAAGATCGCTCTCATGTCTCCCTTTCTGTTGAGCTTCTGTTCTCCGGAAAGACAGTCTCTGTATCGGCCATCATAGACTCTGGGGCCTGTAGTTGCTTTGTTGATTCCACATTTGCTGCCCTTCATCAGTTCCCTGTGTGTGCCAAGAAGCAAAGTTTTCTGGTTCATCTGGCCGACGGCTCTGGCATCAAATCTGGGCCGTTACACAAGAGACTGCACCTATTTTCTGTCAAACCGCTTCAGGCCATCATGAACTCCTCAGGCTGGATGTCATAACGTCATCTATGTTCCCTGTAATTCTTGGCATCCCATGGTTAAAGGCCCATAATCCACACATAAACTGGCTTTCTGGAGAGGTCTCCTTCTCATCCAACTACTGCCAAGAACACTGCTTTCCAGGAGGGAAGGTTAATACTACTCCTCTCTTGAGTTTACAGCCAGACCCAGAGACTTTGAAGTTGATACCTGCTGCCTACCATGAATATCAGGATGTGTTCAACAAGAAGGCTGCAGACACTCTTCCTCCCCATAGGACATATGACTGTCCCATAGAACTTTTACCAGGGGCCGAGATCCCGTTTGGTAGGATCTACCCTCTGTCTGAGCCTGAACTAGAAGCCCTACGTACATACATCGACGAGAGCCTAGAAAAACAGTTCATTCGACCTTCCACGTCACCTGCAGGTGCCGGGATCTTCTTCGTGGAGAAAAAGGACAAGTCCCTGAGACCCTGTGTTGACTATCGGGACCTCAATAAAGTCACGGTCAAAAACCGATACCCCCTTCCCCTGATTCCTGAGCTTTTCCAGAGGCTGAGAGGGGCACAAGTGTTTTCCAAACTTGACTTAAGAGGGGCATATAATCTAGTCCGAATCAGGGAAGGAGATGAATGGAAGACGGCCTTCCGGACACGCTTTGGCCACTTTGAGTACTTGGTCATGCCCTTCGGACTTTGTAACGCCCCAGCTACCTTTCAGCACCTAGTGAATGACGTCTTCCGTGACTTTCTGGATCTATTTGTCATCGTGTACTTAGATGATATTCTTATATTCTCTGAATCCATTGAATTCCATCGAACTCACGTGAAGAAGGTACTGAGTCGGCTCCGTGAACATCGCCTTTACGCCAAGGCTAAAAAATGTGATTTTGAGAAGCAAACCATACACTTTTTAGGTCTCGTCATCTCGGCCGAGGGCATTTCCATGGATCCACAGAAGGTCACATCCTTTCTAGAATGGCCGGCTCCTACAGACAGGAAGGCAGTGCAGAGGTTTGTAGGATTTGCAAATTTCTACAGGAAATTTATCAAGGACTTTTCCGGTATCATTACCCCCATCACACAACTGACTAGACAGAAGGTCCCCTTCTGTTGGACCCCCGAAGCTCAAGAGGCTTTTGAACAATTAAAAGTTTTGTTTACGTCAGCTCCTATCCTGAAGCATCCTGACCCATCTTTGGCCTATGTGTTAGAGGTAGATGCCTCTGAGAATGCAGTCGGTGCCATTTTATCCCAACGCCAGGGTCCTAAATCCCTACTTCACCCTGTAGCATTTTTCTCTAAAAAGTTAAATCCTTCTGAAAGGAATTATGATGTTGGAGACAGAGAGTTACTGGCCATCAAGGCTGCGCTCGAAGAGTGGCGCTATCTCTTGGAAGGAGCATCTCATCCAATCCTCATCTTCAAGGATCATAAAAATCTTGAATATCTGAGAACAGCTAAAAGCTTAAGACCTCGGCAAGCAAGATGGGCATTGTTCTTCTCTCGCTTCATGTTCCACATCACTTACCGCCCTGGCTCTAAGAACGGCAAACCGGATGCTTTATTCCGCATGTTCAGCAGTCCCGTAGTGTCCTTGGAACCTGATACCATTCTTCCAGCCAAAAACGTCCTGTTTCTTCAAGCCGACCTAATGTCACAAATAAAGACAGATGTGGTGGATCAACCACCTCCTCAGGACTTGGCCCTTCAACTTAAGAATGACCTTTATTTTCATAAGGAGCAAATCTTTGTCCCTGAACGATTCAGACTATCTATCTTGAGAGGTTGTCATGACCACCCCCTTGCGGGGCACTTTGGAATTTCCAAAACAGCCGATTTAATTTCTCGTACCTTTTGGTGGCCGGATTTAATGCAGGACTGTAAGAATTACGTAAAATCCTGTACCACATGCCTTCGTAATAAATCGGACAAAGCCAGAACTTGGGGTCTTTTGGAGTCTCTACCTGTACCAAAGAAACCATGGAGTATGATCTCCATGGACTTCATTGTAGAACTTCCCCCATCAGAGGACTTTACCACAATTTTTGTTGTTGTAGACCGTCTGACCAAGATGGCTCATTTCATACCGTTACAAGGAACTCCTTCGGCTACTGAGACTGCTTCAGCCTTCATCAAGGAAGTTGTTAAGTTGCACGGTATCCCTGACAGCATCATCTCCGACCGAGGAGTTCAGTTTACTTCCAGGTTTTGGAGGGCTCTATGTGAAGCACTAAACATCGAACTCCGTCTCTCTACAGCATATCACCCACAAACTAATGGTCAAACTGAACGAACCAACCAGACCCTTGAACAGTATTTGCGGTGTTTTTCCTCCTTTGCACAGGACGATTGGCTTTCACTCCTCCCACTTGCAGAATTCTCATACAACAACTCCATTCACTCAGCAACCAAACAGTCACCCTTCTTTGCCAATTATGGGTATCACCCTTCTTTCTTGCCGGAGCTATCTGTTGAATCTTCCGTACCTGCTGTACAAGATCGTTTAAATTTCTTCAGTACCAACAACCAACTCTTACAGGATACAATCACTAAGACACAGGCAAGCAATAAGAAATTCTTCGATAGGAAAAGAAGAGGCAACCTGAATCTGGAACCGGGTGACAAGGTCTGGCTGTCTACAGCAAATTTAAGGTTAAATTGTCCTTCGAAGAAACTTGGTCCATAATTCTTGGGCCCTTTCCCAGTTAAAAGGAGGATTAATGCAGTGGCATTTGAATTGGTGTTGCCCAAGAATCTAAGGATTCATCCAGTGTTCCACATTTCCTTGTTGAAACCGACGGTGCCAAATCCCTTTCCTGACCGGATTTCTGAAATTCCTCCTCCTCTCCTTATCAAAAGGTAACGAGGAGTTTGAAGTAGAAACAATTTTGGACTGCAGAGTTAGGAACAACCTAACACAGTTCCTTGTCAAGTGGAAAGGCTACGGCCCGGAGGAAAATTCTTGGGAACCAGCCTCCAATGTACATGCCCCAAGACTGGTACAAGCCTTCTTTCAGCGACACCCTGAAAAAAGAGCCCTGAAGGGCATCCGGAGGCTGCCCTTAAGGGGGGGGCAATGTAAGAGAACTGCTGCAGGAGCACGTCCCTAACACCAGTTGGCACCAGACGGCCTATTTAAAGGGTGCTCTGACTTTCCACAAGTGCTGACTGGTCTTCAGCTGTGTCCTGTTACTCTGACCCCTGCTATAACCTGCTTGATACCTGTTACTGATCCCGGCTTCCTCTGACTCTGCTTCTGGACTCTGATTGCTTGATTACTGGTACCCGACTACGGCCTGCATCTGACCTTCCTCCTGCTTATGCCTTGTACTCTGCAGCCCGCCTGTTACCGAACCCGGCTATCTCCACGACTCCGCTTCCATCATCTGCCCAGGTCTGACACTGCCTCTGGAAACCTGCGCTGGCTCTCTATGGTCTCAGCTCTCCTGTGTCCAGTGCTCTCCTGTCTCCTGACCATAGGAAGTACTGACAAGCCACCAAGCCTGAACCTGCAAACTGGTTGGAGTTCCTCCTTAGCTTCCACCGCAGCTCTTCACCTGCTGTCCTGCTGGTACCACCGAGCCTACTACTTCTAGGCTTCTAGGTTCTACAAGCAACATTCCCTGGCACTCGTGTTCCTCCTGACCCTAGCCACCATCTGTCCCACCTTCAGTGGGGCTTGGGTAGGAGATACAAGGGAGGCCGACCTCGTCATATCAGACTCATACCAGGTACGTGACAAACGTGCATAGTGTATATACTTGTGCATACAGACTGCATTGTGGCTGTTCAATTACGTTTATATGGCACATGTAATTTGTTTTAATAATGTTGAGCAGTCGTTATTATTGTTCCATTAAGAAGTAATGTTTTAATGTGTTAGCTCTGTCGCTCACTCGTCTGCTGATCCGCACACACTGATAGGTTTCTTGCATATCAAGCTTTGTGGCCGGTTGGCATGCTGATTAGGTCAGCGACGGAAAGGGCGGCGTTACTATTGTATTTAAATCCGGTTTCCACGTCATGAGATTACGCCCTCAGACAAAGTCCGGAAGTGACGAAACGCACCAGTGACGTAATCTCCGTGGTTAACCGGAAGTAGCGTATGCAGTTCACAGGACGCCGAGATACCAGGAAGTGGAGCTGACGGCTGTCCCGGTGAATAACACTGCATTTGCACTTTATGCTGCCTCTAATTATTTTAATCATTGTACGTTTGAATTGTAAAAGGGGTTTGTTTGGGATACATTAAATCTTTAAACAGTATCACGCTATGTGGACATTATACTTTTTTTCACATGGTATCCTTGCAAAACAAACGTGGTGAAGGTTCAATTGAGAACGGTGGATGACCAGATGTTGATCAAAGGCGTTTATTACCCCGATTTGTGGTGAGTGCATCCCCAAAGGGGAGAACCCTTCACGTGGTGAAACTCTTCTGGTGGAAGGTGTTTGGTTTAAAAAAAAAAAAAAACATAACACAAGTCACTATTTGATCCGGTCTCACTACTATCTCCCTCATATGGAAAAATATATGAAATTTGTCGAAATTGAATATTTTTGTCAAAACGCTGCTGCAATATTCTTAAGGACTCTTTATATTGTCTTTTAATACTGTGTTTATGATTTTAGTGGCTGCTTTTATGTGATCATTATCACAATTTTTTTACTGTTTGGATAATATATTGCTTTTAAAACCAATATTGCTGATTCCTAAGCACTGAGTGGTGCTTTTCAGTTAGGTGGGCGTGTTTAAGGCATCCTTTTCAGATGCCTTATCTAAGGCCAGGTGGGAAATCGGGCTTCCTTCCCCAGGATAGGTGCCTGCTTGGTCGGAAGAAACCACAGTACAGAAGATGCAGCCCGGAGCGATCGAGAGAGGCACGCTCCTACAAGCCTGGTCGAGACTTCAGAAGAAACTGGAGTAGAGGACAGGCGTCCTTTCGCAAAACCACGAAGAGCCAGGCGTCCAGTGGTCGTGAGCCGGATAAATCTTTTTGAGATCACGCCCGCCTAGGCGGCTCGGGTTGGGGTGCGTTTTCTTTTCTTCCAGCACGTCTGGGTGGCCTCGATATCGGACTACTGGGTGGTCAGGACGGTCTTGTCGGGCCACGCATGCTCCTTCTCCAGCATTCCTCCCCCCAGATTTGTCTCCACTCTACTCCTGCATTTGGAGGAGCAGAAGCAGGCTCTACTGTCCTACGTGGACTTACTAAAATCCCAGAGAGCAGTGGTTTGTGTTCCAAAGGACGAACATTTTCAGGGGGTATACTCCCCCCTTTTCTTAGTTCAAAAGAAAAGCGGTGCCTGGCACCCAGTAATAGACTTGACTTACCTGAACAAATTTATAAGGCACGAAAAGTTCAAAATGGAGACCCTATCAACCATTCAGCAAGCCATACAGCCAGGCGACTGTCTGATTTTGATCGACTTAAAGGACGCTTATTTCCACGTGCCAGTGGCAAAGGAGTTTCTCAAATTCCTCCGATTATACATCGGGCAAGAGCATCTGCAATTCATCTGCCTGCCCTTTGGGCTAACGACTTCACCTTGAGTCTTCTCGAAAGTCCTTTTGGCTGTAGTGGCCCTCATCAGGTTGAAGGGAGTACGTCTTTATCATTTTTCGACGATCTCCTAGTCCTGTCTCAGGACAGGAAACAACTGCTGATGCACAGAGAACAGGTGATCTCAACCCTATCAGATTTACGGATGGCTCCTAAACATGGAAAAAAGCCACCTGGATCCAGCCCAACGTATAATATACCTAGGGGCTCAGTTCGATACAGTGGAAAACACCATCTCTCTCCCGGTGGAGAAAATCCCAGTGATTCGGGAGAGGATTTCCCGGGCCCTAGACGCCCCATGTCTGAAAGCATCACAATGCCTAAAGATTATTGGCACAATGGTCTCCGCAACCCCCATGGTCAAGTGGGCTCTGTGGAGGTTAAGCCCCTTCCAGTCTGGATTCCTCTGGCAATGGAAGTCAGGGGTCAAGAGTCCACTTATCCACATATCTGCAATGATGAGGAACAGCCTCTTCTGGTGGCTCCAGCGCAAGAACCTGCTAAACTGCCACTCCATTCTCCCCGATCTCTTGGGTCACGGTCACGACCAACGCCAGCGGTTCCGGCTGGGGGGACCTCTGCGGACCGAACCTGGCTCAAGGCAAGTAGGACACTTATCTCCGCAACCCAGGCTCAAATGTCCTGGAACTTCGGGCGGCTTGGTGTGCCCTCCAATCTTTCTCCCGACTCCTGAAAGGAGAATCAGTGTTGTTAAGGATGGACAACACCACAGCAGTCTCCTATGTGAAGAGGCAAGGGGGTACTCGGAGTCCCACACTTCTTTGAGAAGTCGAACCTCTCATGTCGTGGGCCCAGAAAATCCTGGCCGGTATCTCTTCAGTTTTCGTTCCCGGAGTCCAGAACCCTCAGGCGGATTTCCTCTCACGCACTCAGACAACAACGAGTGGTCCCTTCATGTACAGTCGTTCAATTGGATTCTGTCCCTGGGAGTCAATTCCAAAGTGGATCTATTCGTTTCCCCCTGCAATTTCAAAAGTAGAGAAGTTCTATACTTGGGGCCGTTGGAGCCAGGCATTTGGGACGGATGCCTTGATGGATCGATGGAGGTTCAGGAGGGCGTATGCCTTTCCCCCCGCTTCCTATTATCCTCAAGTTCCTGCGGAGGCTCCAAGCGGAAGCAGTCGAAGTGGTGGTGGTAGCTCCCTACTGGCCGAACAGGCCTTGGTTTCCCATCCTGATCCAGCTAAGTTACCGGGATCCAGTACCTCTTCCTCTCAGGCCGGACCTGCTTCATCAAGGGTCGCTCCTGCACCCTTGTCTGGCACTGATGATGAGACTGACTGTCTGGTTCTTGAGAGGGAGAGTTTGGAATTCATTGGTTGCGCCTCAAGAGTGATTTCCACCCTTATGAGCTCAAGAAGATTATGCACAAACAAGGTTTATGGGAAGATCTGGACCAAGTTTGTTGAGTTCTCCTCTGCGGCCGGCAGGCTTTTCAGAAATCCAGAAGTTCAAGACATTCTCAGTTTCCTTCAATCTGGACTAGATCTATCCTTATCCGTCAGCTCTCTTATGCCGTGTACACACGATCGGTTTTACCGATGAAAACAGTCCGATGGACTTTTCTCATCGGACAAACCGATCGTGTATGGGCCCCATCTGTCTTTTTTCCCATCGGTGAGAAAAAAATAGAACATGTTTTAAATTTATCCGATGGGGAAAAAAAACGATCGCAAATTCCGATCGTCTGTGTGGAACTCCAATCGGACAAAAAACCCACGTATGCTCAGAATCAAGTCGACGCATGCTCAGAAGCATTGAACTTCATTTTTCTCGAGTGGGATCCTGCATTTGTGTCCCACGATGTTGGTTCCCGTGTTCATGGGCAGCATTGCGGTGACTCGCGGTTTTGGTTCCCCCTCTCCTTTAGTTCCGGCCCATCAGGTCTCGCCTTGTTACGCAATAGTTATGACTGGTCATGTGGTGAGGACGGTGGCTCAGATCAAGGCTTGGGTATGTGGTGATTTCAGCGCGCCTGCGCATGGGAACCGGGAGCGAGGCTTGGTTTTGTTTGTTTTGTATTTAGGGGGGTGATGCAGTGCGCCGCCCGTGCCCCTGACGTCACCTCCCTCTCTGCTCGTATCTCCTAGACGGACAGGTCCACCTGCTTGCGTCCGGCCGGTGCAGCAGGCTCCAGGCCAATCTGTCACTGCTAATCTATAAGTGCATTTTGTTTTTAATTTGTAATAAAGCCCGAAGATTTTACACTATCAGAGGCATTTTGTTTCCTATATCCATTTACACCAATTGATATCCATCACCTTGGAGTGCACGGACAAACGGTGCGGAGGAATCTTGGAGCCACATAGCCCAGAAGTGTCCATACCTTAAGGCTTCCATGGGTCCTCCGTAATAGGGGACCACGGGGCTCTGGTGAGCAGATCCCTTATACATATTGGTGGTGGATATAATTTATTGGCTTTATATTCCATTGCTGCAGAGCGTGGTTGTCAGCACTCAATATTTGCACGGGTGGATTTACATCAACTGTATTTTCATTATCTTCGTGGACGGTTCAAGTATTCACTATTTTTGGACTTATGAGGATTATTTTATTTATGAACTATTTTTTTGTGATTTTTCACAGATTGTGTTTGTCATTACACTGTTTTTATCCTGGTTGTTTTCACCTATAACACTGTTAATTTAGTTTTATGCTCAACACATATGTTTACACTTTATTATTATTTATTATTATTTATTATTATTATTTTTTCAATTAAATATTTTCTGAAAGCAGAGGCCCTGGAGAATAAAATGGTGGCTGTTGCAAAAAAATACACCTAAATGTAAATGAATTTTAGTGCACACAATATAATACCATTTTTTTTTGTTAAAATATAAAATAAGATGTTGCGTTTAGTAAATAAGTATCAGACATATCAAGATTTAAAATTGCGCATGCCTGTGAAATGTAGACAAACTAAGGTACATAAAATTGTCCTTGGGCGACAATTAAAAGCCTTTAAAGTTTAGAGTTAAGCGTGAGCTATGGCACTAGAATTATTGCTCTTACTCTGCCATTCACTGCGATACCCCAAGTGTTTGGTACAATTATCTGTTATATTTTCATTTTGGACCTACTTGCGCATATTTATTTATTTTATTTAAAAAAATAAAATAATTTACTCTATTGCTATCACGAGTGGTGAACAAGACAAGACCCTTTGGGGGTTATTTACTAACTGCATGGTGCAAAATCTTGTGCAGCTCTGTATAGAAACCAATCAGCTTCCAGGATTGAACAAGCTGAAGCTTAATTCTGAGTGCCCAGGTTTTAGTAAATCCCTCCCCCTTGTGATAGCTTTGAGCAGACCCAGGTACTCTTTATTGAGGCATCAGGGGTCTATTAATCCCCATATTTTCTGAATATGCTCAGGTGTTTTTAAATAGCCTTGCAGGAGTTAAATGTCATTTTTGTATGTGTGCGCTGTAATCCTTTTTCTTTCTTTAGTTTTTATTAATGACCCTGGCTCCGAGTGGGCTCTCAAAACGAACATATGAAGCATGCATTCTAGAGAAGGAAAACATGAAGTTCAGCTCATGGAAATCCTACCTGTGGACATAACAGGAAGTAAGGGAAATCTCCCCGAAGGAGATGTAGTTTTGACTAAGATTCCAGTTTTATAGTGAAGTCATACCTTCTTGCCTGGAGTATTCTAAAATTTTCATGACACCAGAATTTTCCTTTAATTGCATGTAGACGTTATCACACAAGTGTACTATTACATTTGGACATTGTACTTTAATTTATTTATTTATGTAGAGCCCTGCTACTGATGATCAGGCACTATGTTAAATTTAGTGGGTGTCTGAGCTGGTAGTTAGCTCAGACTTTGTAATGATTAAGGCTAAATCAGCCTCTGTTCCGGCTATGGCTGTGTTTGGAAGGACTTCCCACTGTTTTCCTGTAGGTGGCATTACCACCCCAGGCCAGTGTTGGAACACAAGCAGGCCAAAGTGTATTGGGTGCTTTCCCCCGGGAACAACCCAGTGGGAGTGGTCTCCCCTCTGGGCATGCTGGGGAAGGGTACTTACGGGGCAGACGCCATTTTTCGAGGCTCTCTTCGCCTCGTGGCCCTCCTGGCTCGAGGTATGTGATACTGGAATTTCAGCCGCGGAGCCATATTGGCCCGAGGCTGCATCTCTGCCAGGTTGTCCTGACTGGGGCCTGCACTTTGAATGTGATCCTGTGCTGTCTGTCCTTCGGGAGGAAGCCACTCAATGGAGCAAACCAGGGGAGGACCTGTCCTGGAGAAGACCAAGCGGAAGGCTGGTGTCTTGGGGAAGGCCTGGTGACCTTATTAAAGGATGCAGCGTAACTCATGTTACCTTACAGTGTGCCGGGTCGGCTTAAAGGCTCTAAAACTGTAAGGCTGGATCTCTGGATACTAAATCCTGTGGCAGAGGATTATTGAACAGTTCATCTTAATCGTCCTAAAGGTTTGTGGCAGAGACTGTTATTTCTTTATTTGTTTGTGCATCATCCCGGCTGCTAGGCCAAGTGAGAGGGGCCTATCCGGGTGAGCAATACCCACTTGAAGGAAAGTGGTGACTTTTGAAGCTTAGAAGTTTTCCCAGTGATCTGGATTGTGTGCCTGAACCTTCCCCTAACCCTCCATCCCTCTACCTATGCAAGTTTGTGTGAAATAAAACTCAACGAAAGGGATTCATAACTTGTGTGGACATTGAACTTTCTATAGACTCTCATCCCCTAGACAATGAACAGTGAGGTAACGTGCAAGGCCCAAATCTAAACCAGCAGCTCCTACAGGGGTAGTGCTACATTTATTTTCTGTAAATTGGGTCAAAATACTCCAGAGCTTTTTACGCGTGTACACCAATTACCGTAATGTAGCTCCTTAAGTATGTGGTTACACATATTTCTGATGGGTGGATTACAATAAGAGGCATGTTATTTATCTCTGATGTCAAACAAAAATATGTAGAAAATTAGGCTGACATATTAACTTCTGAAATGTGTCCTCTATTACAGTCATTGGGGTGGCTATATAAAGTAGAGACAGGACCTCTTTACAGTTGGCAAGGAGGTTAAATCTAGGAGGGCTAACTATATCTTGGTAATTGGTTCCAGCTTGGTTGGTAGCAGGAGGTAAGATGGTAGGATGGGAGAATCTGCAGGGGAGAGGATTGAGGTCGCTGAATAGCATCAAGCTGACCATAGCAGTTGGATGGTACCATCCCCTTTTGATCCATTTACAACTTTGTAGTGCAAGATCAGCATGATTTGATACAAATTAAAAGGCTCATTGGACAGGCTCTCAAAATGTCCCCTTGTACGGACTGTACGGAAGGGATAATATGTCAATGCAGATCAGCTAACTAGAAATAAAGCTTTGTGTATTCCTGGTCCTCGGATCTGTGGACTTTTACTGACATAGTGTGTCCTGTAAGACCTCTGTTCATTATAGATATGAATGGAATTGAGTGTCTAGCCTAGCACTAATGTACAGTAATACCTTGGATTAAGAGCATAATTCGTTCCAGAAGAATGCTTGTAATCCAAAGCACTCGTATATCAAAGCGAGTTTCCCCATAGGAAATAATGGAAACTCAGATAATCCGCTCTACAGCCACTGCTTGTCTATGCAGTACCGCATGTGGCTAGAGGCACGGGGGCGCCGGAGGTACTCGGAAACACTCAGAGACACTCGGAGACACTAAGAAATGCTTTACTCTAAATCTGAGGTTCCACTGTAGACAAAAATAACCCACATAAAAAGAGCAATGAAGTTCTTTACCTGCACGTACCTCCCGCTGTAAGTAAACATGGTTATCCAACTGTAAAATGTGAAACAACATTTGTTAACTGTAAATATTTTTTTGCTCATATGTATTTTACCAAAGTAAAATATTACCAGGTGCTAGAGCAGTGGTTCTCAACCTTACTAGTGCCGTGACCCCTTGATGAAATTTCCCAAGTTGTGGGGACCCCTAACAGTAAAATTATTTTCGTAGAGTGGGTTGTCAGCACCTAAGGCAAGACAAGTAATTTTCACCCCTAACATTTAGCGCTCCCTGAGTCCCCTCCACTCGTACAGTATTAAAACCTCATATGGTACATTTTAGGATGTACCACTCTTTGTTCTTTCTTTCCCGTTTATCTCTCCCTATCCTAATTTGTTTTTTTCACCCATACCTCTCTCTAGCTGTCTTTCTTGTTCTTTCTCCCTTTTTCTTTCTTCCTTCCACTCTTTTCCTCTCCCTTCCATGTACAGTGCCTTGCGAAAGTATTCGGCCCCCTTGAACTTTTCATCATTTTGCCACATTTCAGGCTTCAAACATAAAGATATAAAATTTTAATTTTTTGTGAAGAATCACCAACAAGTGGGACACAATTGTGAAGTGGAACGAAATCTATTGGATATTTTAAACTTTTTTAGCAAATAAAAAACTGAAAAGTGGTGCGTGCAAAATTATTCGGCCCCTTTACTTTCAGTGCAGCAAACTCACTCCAGAAGTTCAGCGAGGATCTCTTAATGATCCAATGTTGTCCTAAATGACTGATGGTGATAAATAGAATCCACCTGTGTGTAATCAAGTCTCTGTATAAATGCACCTGCTCTGTGATAGTCTCAGGGTTCTGTTGAAAGCGCAGAGAGCATCATGAAGACCAAGGAACACACCAGGCAGGTCCGTAATACTGTTGTGGAGAAGTTTAAAGCCGGATTTGGATACAAAAAGATTTCCCAAGCTTTAAACATCCCAAGGAGCACTGTGCAAGCGATCATTTTGAAATGGAAGGAGTATCAGACCACTGCAAATCTACCAAGACCTGGCTGTCCCTCTAAACTTTCAGCTCAGACAAGGAGAAGACTGATCAGAGATGCAGCCAAGAGGCCCATGATCACTCTGGATGAACTGCAGAGAACTACAGCTGAGGTGGGAGAGTCTGTCCACAGGACAACAATCAGTCGTACACTGCACAAATCTGGCCTTTATGGAAGAGTGGCAAGAAGAAAGCCATTTCTCAAAGATATCCATAAAAAGTCTCGTCTAAAGTTTGCCACAAGCCACCTGGGAGACACACCAAACATGTGGAAGAAGGTGCTGTGGTCCGATGAAACCAAAATCGAACTTTTTGGCCACAATGCAAAACGATATGTTTGGCGTAAAAGCAACACAGCTCATCACCCTCAACACACCATCCCCACTGTCAAACATGGTGGCAGCATCATGGTTTGGGCCTGCTTTTCTTCAGCAGGGACAGGGAAGATGGTTAAAATTGAGGGGAAGATGGATGCAGCCAAATACAGGACCATTCTGGATGAAAACCTGTTGGAGTCTGCAAAAGACCTGAGACTGGGACGGAGATTTATGTTCCAACAAGACAATGATCCCAAACATACAGCAAAATTTACAAAGGAATGGTTCACAAATAAACGTATCCAGGTGTTAGAATGGCCAAGTCAAAGTCCAGACCTGAATCCAATCGAGAATCTGTGGAAAGAGCTGAAAACTGCTGTTCACAAACGCTCTCCATCCAACCTCACTGAGCTCGAGCTGTTTTGCAAGGAAGAATGGGCAAGAATTTCAGTCTCTCGATGTGCAAAACTGATAGAGACATACCCCAAGCGACTTGCAGCTGTAATCGCAGCAAAAGGTGGCTCTACAAAGTATTAACGCAAGGGGGCCGAATAATTTTGCACGCCCCACTTTTTATTTTTTTCTTAGTTAAAAAAGTTTCAAAAAAACAATAGATTTCGTTCCACTTCACAATTGTGTCCCACTTGTTGGTAATTCTTCACAAAAAATTAAAATTTTATATCTTTATGTTTGAAGCCTGAAATGTGGCAAAAGGATGAAAAGTTCAAGGGGGCCGAATACTTTCGCAAGGCACTGTATTCTCTATTTTTATTCCTTCTCTTACTCCTTGGTGGGGGGGAATGGGATGAGTGGCAATTCTGGGGGGAGTTCTGTTCAGCCAACTTAGACGCTCTTGATCAAGGTCATCTGCTGATCTGAGAACTGTAGTGGGGATTTTTAATGGCAACTATAATCACAGGTAGTGTTACCCACTGGGTCTCCGGCTTCACTATGTCTCCGACTTTTTGGTGTCTCGTAGCACTGATGCCTATGCAGAAATCAGGAGATAGGGTCTCCTCCAGCCCCTCCCACCTCACATTCCTCACCAGTCAGCTGACCTCTAGTCTCTGCCCCCCAGCCATGCCATGAACTGAATCGGTGGCTGTAAAAAGGCTGAGTGGGTGGCCGTGGGCTCCAGGAACAGCCCTGCTGGGCAGCTGCAAAAAGGCTGGGAGAATGGTGCCGGCTTCAGGAACAGTCCAGGGTTTGGGGACCCCTGGCAAATCATCATTCGACCCCTGAGGGGGTCCCGACCCCCAGGTTGCGTACCACTGTGCTAGAGGGTCAATGATACCACATCCCAGCAAAAATATTCAATTAGAGAAAAGAAAAAGGGGAAGGGACTTTATAGGTGACAAAATTAACTCCACAGAAGCATATATGATAAAATGTACACATTTTATTACAATATAAATATGATTAAAAGACATGCTATTTTAATAGGATTGCATATAAAACTATCACACAGTATCCATGTGGCCTGAATCCATGTGTAGTATTTTCAGCTTTACATGTTTTGCCATACAATGGCTTCCTCAGAAGACTTAGGGCTCTTTCACACGGAGGTCCGTTCAGGTCCGCCTGTCAGTTTTTTAGGCGGACCTAAAACGGATCCTCCATGTACCCCTATGGAGGCACGGATGTCAGCGGAGACATGTCCGCTGACATCCGCTCCGCTCCGCCAAAGTGTGACGGAGGAAAACCCTATTTTTCCTTCCGTCGGCGGAGCGGATCGGATGACAACGGACTCTACGGTCCGTCGTCATCCGATTCCCCATAGGGGAGAGCGGCGCTCTGACAGGGCGGTCCCTGCACAGTGTGCGGGGACCGCCCAGTCATCCGTCGGCTCAGCGGGGATCAACGGAGCGATCCCCGCTGAGCAAGCGGAGCTTCACGGGGCGGATCTGCACGGATCCGCCCCGTGTGAAAGGGGCCTTAAAGGAACTGTGTAGAACAGCACAGGAGTGTTCAAGATCACTGGACCAACATTCAAAGACAGAAGAAAAAACCTTGCACCAGTGGGGTCAACCAGGGGGACATCAGCAGCCACAGGAGGAACTAAGCCTATATATATATATATATATATATATATATATATATATATATATATATATATATATATACACATATACACACACACACACACACACACACATATACACATATATATATATATATATATATATATATACATATACACTGTATAGCACAACTTAATTAAGGATGACTTGAAAATGCCCAAACGCTAAGGACAGAACACCACTCCTCTAAGGGAAGGATACCATGGCATTGAATACTAGGGACGCTGGTATTCAATAAGCATCCCTTATTTGGGGTTTTAAGAGAAAGAGCCTCTATGGTATTACTGCATCCACAAAGCATGGCACGACTTCATTCATCAAAGAACAATAGTCGCCAAAAAAACCAAAACAGAGACTGCAAAATACTAATAAGAATTGTGGCCAAACAACATGTGCATGAAGTCTTAGGACTTGGCACTCTTTTTGTTCTTTCGTTTGGATTTCCTAGTGGAGGCCCTTGTGTGCTATTTGGGGCAGCAATCTTTGTAGTAGAGCTGCAAAGGTTCAGTTATCAAGTTTCATCCACCTTCCTGGACCTCGGTCCAGCACTTAAAGCGGAGGCCCCCCCCAAAAAAAGAAAATTAAAAGCCAGCAGCTACAAATACTGCAGCTGCTGACTTTTAATAAATGGACACTTACCTGTCCATGGTGCCCGCAATGTTGGCAGCCAAAGCCGAGCAATCGCTCGTCTCTCAGCTGCCCCCGCCGCCATCCTTGGTGAGGGAATCAGGAAGTGAAGAGGGAGTCTATTCCCGGAAGTGGGTGCAAATACCTGTATATTAATGGTATTGTTTTAAAGTTATAATTTTTATTAATTTTTAAACATTTCTTTTACGAAACCAACAACCATGCAGTCCAATCTCTCTTTACAATAACAATCAATTGTCGATGCGATTACAAAGCTTCCAAAAATATACTTTATCCAATTTTTATTATTTAATGGTATTGCTAACTTACAGATGGAGTTAAACTGTCTTTAAAATCTTCTTTTGGTAAAGTACTGGATGTTTGCCATAAAGGGAGGCATAGAATAATATGCAAAATTGATGATAGTACAGTCATTCCGATTAAGATTGCTGAAACACAGAAAACAATTCTAGAGTATCATAGTGATGTCTATAAAAATTGGCACAGTTGCATAAAGAAAACAATTCAGCTAAACAGTATTTTAATTTTGATTGGTTACAGATCTACCAGAAATTTTGAGATCTTCGCTCCATTACCATCCTTCTTAGACAAGGGAGAAATTAACTCACCAAATAATGAGTAAATCACTTTTCCAGTTAGATAATTTCATGAATTACAATTTGTTTTCATTTGTCTGAATATACCGTATTTATCAGCATATAACACGCACAGGCGTATAACACGCACCTTAATTTTAAGAGGGAAGTTTCAGGAAAAAAAACTTAAATTTTAAATAAAGAATTTTGAAGCAAAATAGGGGTCATCTGCAGCCTCACCATTGCCCATCATTGCAGTCTGATCAGTGCCCATCATTGCAGCCTTGCCCATCATTGCAGCCTAATCAGTGCCCATCTGCAGCCTTGCCCATCATTGCAGCCTAATCAGTGCCCATCTGCAGCCTTGCCCATCATTACAGCCTAATCAGTGCCCATCTGCCCATCATTGCAGTCTAATCCGTGCCCATCTTCCCATCATTGCAGCCTAATCAGTGCCCATCTGCCCATCATTACAGCCTAATCAGTGCCCATCTGCCCATCATTGCCCATCTGCAGCCTTGTCCTTACTTGCATGCTAATCCGTGCCCATCTGCAGCCTTGTCATTGCCGGATCTCCTGTGTGCTCAGCTCCCAGTTCTGCCCAGGGGAAGACAGGGCCGGATAGGGCTGCCTTGGAGGTGAAGGAGGGAACGAGCGCGGCTGAAATACAGAGCCGAATCTCCTGTGTGCTCGGCTGGCAGTCACACCCAGTTCCGCCCAGGGGGCGGGACTGGGCGTGACGCTGAGCCGAATACGCAGGAGATCACGGCTCTGTATTTCGGCCGCGCTCTTCCCTCCTTCCCCTCCAAGGCAGCCCTATCCGGCTTTGTCTTCCCCTGGGCGGAACTGTTTTACAAATAGATCATTTGGTTAAATGTGGTTGTTTTAAATCAGTTAATGCTTGCTTTCAGCTCGGCTCGCAGTCAAGCCCAGTTCCGCCCAGGGGGCGGGACTGGTTGTGACGCTGAGCCGAGTACACAGGAGATCGCGGCTCTGTATTTCGGTGGCGCTTGTTCCCTCCTTCCCCTCCAAGGCAGCCCTATATCGACGTATAACACGCACATACGATTTTCCCCCTATTTTATATATACGGTACATTCAATATATATATATATATATATATATATATATATATATATATATATATATATATATACACACACACACACACACACACACACACACACACACACACACACACACACATACACACACAGTATCAAAAGTGAGAACACCCCTCACATTTTTGTAAATATTTTATTATATCTTTTCATGTGACACTGAAGAAATTATACTTTGCTACAATGTAAAGAGTGTACAGCTTGTATAACAGTGTAAATTTGCTGTCCTCTCAAAATAACTCACACAGCCATTAATATCTAAACCACTGGCAACAAAAGTAACAAAAGTGGCTAAGGCTAAGACAATCACAGTAAAATTGCGTGCAAAAAAAAAAAAAGGTTTTACAACGCACTACATTTGGGGTGCTATTGAAATCGATGGGCAATACACCAGGAATGCACGGGCGTCCCACGATTTGCCAATATTGTGAATCGTGGGCAGTATCGCGACGGTCCTGCTCGCGATTCGGAACGCAGAGATTGTGTCAATATTTTGTGTGGCCACCATTATTTTCCAGCACTGCCTTAACCCTCTTGGGTATGGAGTTCACCAGAGCTTCACAGGTTACCACTGGAGTCCTCTTTCACTCCTTCACGACGACACAGAGCTGGTGGATGTTAGAGACCTTGCGCTCCTCCACCTTCCGTTTGGGGATGCCCCACAGATGCTCAGGGTTTAGGTCTGGAGAAATGTTTGGCCAGTCCATCACCTTTACCCTCAGCGTCTTTAGCAAGGCAGTGGTCTTCTTGGAGGTATGTTTGGGGTCGTTTTCCAAGTCAACACACCCCAATACTGTGCGTGGGCATGAATTTATTTCACAAGTACTCTTCATTAGTGATGAGCCGAACACCCCCGGGTTCGGTTCGCACCAGAACCTGCGAACGGACCGAAAGTTCGCACAAACATTAGAACCCTATTAAATACAATGGATGCGAACGTTCGGATTCTAAAGTGCTAATTATAACGACTATTATCCATGTTATTGCCCGAAACAGAGTTTGGGAACCCGGGTTCTGCACCAGGGGACATGTATCAATGCAAAAAGAAGTTTTAAAAACGGACGTTTTCCGGGAGCAGTCATTTTAATGATGCATAAAGTGAAAAAAAAAAGTCAAATATTCCTTTAAATATTGTACCTGGGGGGTGTCTAAAGTATGCCTGTGAAGTGCCACGTGTTTCCCGTGTTTAGAACTGTCCCTGCACAAAATAACATTTCTAAAGGAAAAAAAGCCATTTAAAACTGCTTGCGGCTTTAATGCAATGTCTGGTCCCGGTAATATGGATGAAAATCTTTAGGAAAAATGGCATAGCTACCCCATCAACCCCCCCCCCCCCCACCCCAGCCCATTACCAGCCCCTTTGGGTCTTGTATGGATATTAAGGGGAACCCCGCACACAAAATAAAAAAGGACCTATATACTCTGAACAGCCGTATACAGGCGGTGCATACAAGACAGGGACTGTAGGTTTGTTCTTATGTAGAATCTGTTTGTAATTTTGAACAGCTGCATTGTTTAAGTGTAGCTCCATGCCAAATTCCTTTTTTTTAGCTTTTTGTAAAACATAGGGAACGGTTATCACCCCTGTCACATTTTTTTTGCTGTCTGTGCCCCTGTTCAGAACATTTCACCTCACTTTGCGTCCCAATGACAACTGTTTTTGAAATGTGGTGTTTTTATTGAAACAAGGATTGGTGATAAAGCATCAGTAGAGAGGAGACACCTTTCTCCCATATTAATTCTTACAGGAGAGAATTTTCCTTCCAAGGGGTAGATTTCCTCTCACTTCCTGTTGTCTTCTTCCGTTTGCAAGTAGTAGTAGTTTGTAAGTTGGATGTTTGAAAGTAGGGACCTGCCGTATATACTCTGCAGAAATTGGCCCCTTAGGTGTTGGTGTTGGCACAACACTGTAAGCCCTCACAGTTACTCTTGGTGGGTGCTGGAACGCCCTGCTGTCAACTATTATATCAGGAATTGTAATAACATATAATTGTTGATCAGTGGTAGTAAAAATTGGGCCTTTGATGGTGGTGCTGGTGCCAGAACACTGTAAGGCCTGACAGTTACTCTTGGTGGGCGCAGCAATGGGCCCTGCTGTGAATTATTCGATCAATAATTATAATTGCATGCCCCTGTTGAATAGGGGCTGAAAAATTGGGCCTTTGGTGGTGGTGGTGGTGGTGATGGTGGTGCTGGTGCCACAACTCTGTAAGGCCTGACAGTTACTCTTGGTGGGCGCAGCAATGGGCCCTGCTGTGAATTATTCGATCAATAATTATAATTGCATGCCCCTGTTGAACAGGGGCTGAAAAATTGGGCCTTTGGTGGTGGTGGTGGTGGTAATGGTGGTGCTGGTGCCACAACACTGTAAGGCCTGACAGTTACTCTTGGTGGGCGCAGCAATGGGCCCTGCTGTGAATTATTCAATCAATAATTATAATTGCATGCCCCTGTTGAACAGGGGCTGAAAAATTGGGCCTTTGGTGGTGGTGGTGGTGGTGATGGTGGTGCTGGTGCCACAACACTGAAACGCCTGACAGTTACTCTTGGTGGGCGCAGCAATGGGCCCTGCTGTGAATTATTCGATCAATAATTATAATTGCATGCCCCTGTTGAACAGGGGCTGAAAAATTGGGCCTTTGGTGGTGGTGGTGATGGTGATGGTGGTGCTGGTGCCACAACACTGTAAGGCCTGACAGTTACTCTTGGTGGGCGCAGCAATGGGCCCTGCTGTGAATTATTAGATCAATAATTATAATTGCATGCCCCTGTTGAACAGGGGCTTAAAAAATGGGCCTTAGGCACTGGTGGCACAACACTGCAACCCCTCACAGATACTGTACTTGGAGCACAGCAATGAGGCCTGTTGCAAAGTATTGCATCAAAAATTTTAATTACACGCCCCTTTTAAACAGGGGCTGAAAAATTGGGCCTTAGCCACTGGTGGCGTCACCCATAAACCAAAATTATCTTCCAAGCTATCATCATTAATCGTATCATTGAGGAGGAGGAGGAGGAGGATAGCCAGTCAACATAACAGCACAGGCACTCAGCATCAGCATCAGTCTTGAAGGGATTTGACATTTTAAAATCAATTAGTCTGTTATATCAGCATCAGGTGTGTGGTAGCTGGTGGTGATCCAAGACTGGTTCATCTTGATGAAAGTCAGTCGATCAAGCGAGTCGGTGGACAGGCGCACCCTGTGATCCGTGACAAATCCTCCAGCAGCACTGAATGTGCGTTCTGAAAGAACGCTGGATGCAGGACAGGCCAGTAGCTTAATTGCATACTGTGCAAGCTCTGGCCAGTGATCCATCCTCAAGACCCAGTAAGCCAGAGGATTTTCGGTGGGGAAGGTGTCCAAGTCTGACCTTGCCCCTAGGTATTCCTGGACCATGTATATCAGACGCTGGCGATGGTTGCTGGAACCGATCATACTTTGGGGCTGCGGACTAAAGAATTGTCTGAACGCATCGGTCAGACGGCCACCTTCCCCACCGCTCCTTCTTTGACTGCCCGAAGCCTCAGCAACTCGTTGTCCAGGACCAGGAGTTTGTAACCTCCCAGTCTCTGGGAACGCGTTGCACAGACCTTTCTGCAAGGCCTCCCGGAGTTGTCTCATCCTCTGCTCCCTCTGCGACGGTAAGATAAGGTCCGCAACCTTACCCTTGTACCGTGGATCAAGGAGAGTGGCCAGCCAGTAATGGTCCCTCTCCTTGATCCGAAGAATACGAGGATCCTTCCGCAGACTTTGCAGGATCAGGGAGGCCATGCAGCGTAGGTTAGCTGAGGCATTCAGTCCGGAGTCCTCTGGGTCACTAAGGACGACATGATCCGCAGCCACCTCCTCCCAGCCACGTACAAGTCCACTGGTTTCTTGGGACTGTAAATCATCCCTAAAAGACTGCTGCTGATGATGCTGAGTGCCAGCCTCCACCTCCATGCTGACACAATCCTCCTCCTCCTCCTCCTCCTCCTCCTCCTCTTCCTGTGCGATGGGTGGGACAGAAGGAACACTGTCTGTGTAAAGGGGGCCTTGAGAGGCAAGGAAGTCCTCCTCTTCCTGCCTCTGTTCTGCCTCAAGTGCCCTGTCCATTATTCCATGCAGCGTGTGCTCCAACAGGTGGACAAGAGGTACAGTGTCACTGATGCATGCACTGTCACTGCTCACCATACTCGTGGCCTCCTCAAATGGTGCCAGGACAGTGCATGCATCCCTGATCATGCCCCACTGGCGTGGTGAAAAAAACCCGAGCTCCCCTGACCCTGTCCTGGTGCCGTAGTCGCACAGGTACTCATTGATGGCCCTCTGCTGCATGTGCAGCCACTGCAGCATGGCCAACGTTGAGTTCCACCTGGTGGGCATGTCACATATAAGGCGGTTCTTGGGCAGGTTCAACTCCTTTTGCAGCTCAGCCAGGCGAGCACTGGCATTATAAGATCTGCGGAAATGAACACAGACTTTCCTGGCCTGCCTCAGGACATCCTGTAAGCCCGGGTACCTGCCCAAGAACCGCTGCACCACCAGGTTAAGGACGTGAGCCATACAGGGCACATGGGTCAGTTGTCCCTGTTGGAGGGCGGAGAGGAGGTTGGTGCCATTGTCGCAAACCACCATTCCTGGCTTAAGCTGGCGTGGCGTCAACCACCTCTCGGCCTGCCCCTGCAGAGCAGACAGGACCTCTGCCCCAGTGTGGCTTCTGTCCCCCAAACACACCAGCGCAAGCACGGCATGGCATCTTTTTGCCTGCGTACTTGCGTAGCCCCTTGAACGCCTACGGAGCACCGCTGGTTCCGAGGACAAACCACAGGAAGAGGCCATGGAGGAAGAAGAAGAGGAGGGGGTGGAGGAGAGAGGTGTGTCACAACCAGTAGTAGCATTTTGGAGGCGTGGCAGTGGAAGAACCTCCAACACTACTGCACCTTGTCCTGCATCCTTCCCAGCTGCCAAAAGAGTGACCCAATGGGCCGTGAAAGAAAGGTAACGTCCCTGTCCATGCCTGCTGGACCATGAGTCAGCGGTAATATGCACCTTACCGCTGACCGCCCTGTCCAGCGAGGCCAAGACATTGCCTTCCACATGCCTGTAGAGAGCCGGAATCGCCTTCCGTGCGAAAAAGTGGCGTTTGGGAACCTGCCACTGAGGAACCGCACATTGCACAAACTCACGGAAGGGGGCCGAGTCTACCAACTGAAAAGGCAGCAGTTGAAGCGCTAGCAATTTAGCCAAGCTAGCATTCAACCGCTGGGCATGTGGATGGCTGGGAGTGAACTTCTTTCGACGGTCCAGCAGCTGGGGCAGGGAAATTTGCCTGCTAGAATCGGACGTTGGTGTACTGCTAGTGGAGTGCCCGCAAGTACTTGCCTGTGACACACCTAATTCTACACCTTCATTCCTCTCAGAGCAGGTTTCAGAGAGGAGTGAAGGTATAGTGGGGTTGGAGATCCCAGCTGATGCGGTGCAAGAAGAGGTCAGCTTTGTTCTTTGGTGTGGGTCTTTAAGGTAGGCTTGCCAATGAGCTGCATGGCAGGTCAACATATGTCTGATCAAGCATGTGGTGCCCAAGCGGCTGATGTTTTGGCCACGCGATATACGCTTGAGACATATGTTGCAAACAGCAGCTGTGCGATCTGATGCACTCGCCTCAAAAAAGGCCCACACCAAAGAACTTTTTGAATGACGGGCAGAGGCAGCGCCCTGCACAGGCGGAGCTCTGCGGTGTGATTCCGTCGGTGTGCTGCCCATACGCTGGCCACTCAAGGGCATCCTGCCTCGTTGGAGATGTGCCTCCTCCTCATCCTCCTCCTCCTCCTCCTCTCTCCTATTAGGCACCCACGTGGAGTCAGTGACCTCATCATCCCCTCCCTCCTCATCACTGGAGCCAATCTGGCAGTATGCTGCAGCTGCTGGAGCATGACTGCCAGATTGGTGTCCTTCTTGAGCATCCCCTCTCTCTGCTCTCACGCTGCTGCCTTCCTCTAGCTGGGTATCATCATCAGATCCTTCCAAACGCTGGGCATCCTCCTGGAGCATGTACCCAACACTGTGCTCAAACAGTTCGGGGGACTCCTCAGGAGGAGGACATGGTGGGTCTAGGGAAGGATTGACTAATGAAGATAATGATACCAGAGAAGAGGACGCTTTGGCAGCTGCTTTGCCAGTACCCTGAGCCTGGGTGAGAGAGGATGAGGAGGATGAGGTGGGCTTGGTCATCCACTCTACCAAGTCTTCGGCATGATGTGGCTCAACATGTCCAGCTGCCGAAAAGAAGGACAAGCGTGTCCCATGGCCATGTGCTGATGACAATGCACCGCGTCCACGACCAGCACTGTTGCCCCCAGACACAGAGCCTGCTTGCCCTCTTTTTATGCCTCCTGACTGTCTGCCTCTCCTTGTTTGCCTTCCAGACATTTTAATGGATGGCCTGCAGGGAGATGGGAAAAAGAGCAATAAGGGCTACCTTCAGGTGTATACTGTGCAGGAGGCTTAGCAACAATGACACTGACACTGTCCCCTGCCTATCCTTCTCTGTCCCTAAACTCAAGGATTGAAAATATGGTTCAGCAAAATTGGTTTAGAACAGAATAGCACACTGACACTTTCCCTCACTGTCCTACTCTGTCCCTCCCTACAAACAAGATTTAGCACAGAATAGCAGACTGAAAATTGCCACGAGTGTCCTTCTCTGTCCCTAAACTCAAGGATTGAAAATATGGAACAGCAAAATTGGTTTAGAACAGAATAGCACACTGACACTTTCCCTCACTGTCCTACTCTGTCCCTCCCTACAAACAAGATTTAGCACAGAATAGCAGACTGAAAATTGCCACGAGTGTCCTTCTCTGTCCCTAAACTCAAGGATTGAAAATATGGAACAGCAAAATTGGTTTAGAACAGAATAGCACACTGACACTTTCCCTCACTGTCCTACTCTGTCCCTCCCTACAAACAAGTTTTAGCACAGAATAGCACACTGATAATTTGCACGAGTGTCCTTCTCTGTCCCTAAACTCAAGGATTTGAAATATGGAACAGCAAAATTGGTTTAGAACAGAATAGCACACTGTCAGTTTCACTCACTATACCTCTCTGTCCCTAAACTCAAGGATTTGAAATATGGAACAGCAAAATTGGTTTAGAACAGAATAGCACACTGTCAGTTTCACTCACTGTACCTCTCTGTCCCTAAACTCAAGGATTTGAAATATGGAACAGCAAAATTGGTTTAGAACAGAATAGCACACTGTCAGTTTCACTCACTGTACCTCTCTGTCCCTAAACTCAAGGATTTGAAATATGGAACAGCAAAATTGGTTTAGAACAGAATAGCACACTGTCAGTTTCACTCACTGTCCTACTCTGTCCCTACAAACAAGATTTAGCACAAAATAGCACACTGACACTTTCCCTCACTGTACCTCTCTGTCCCTAAACTCAAGGATTGAAAATATGGTTCAGCAAGATTGGTTTAGAACAGAATAGCACACTGACACTTTCCCTCACTGTCCTACTCTGTCCCTCCCTACAAACAAGATTTAGCACAGAATAGCAGACTGAAAATTGCCACGAGTGTCCTTCTCTGTCCCTAAACTCAAGGATTGAAAATATGGAACAGCAAAATTGGTTTAGAACAGAATAGCACACTGACACTTTCCCTCACTGTACCTCTCTGTCCCTACAAACAAGATTTAGCACAAAATAGCACACTGACACTTTCCCTCACTGTACCTCTCTGTCCCTAAACTCAAGGATTGAAAATATGGTTCAGCAAGATTGGTTTAGAACAGAATAGCACACTGACACTTTCCCTCACTGTACCTCTCTGTCCCTACAAACAAGGATTAGCAAAGAATAGCACACTGTCACTGACACTCTCCCTACCTATCCTTATCTGTCCCTAAACACAAGGAATCCAGGATTAGTAAAGGAAAAATAATGACACTGTCCCTGCCTATGCTTCTCTTTCCCTGTTCCGGAACACACTACACAAGGCCGCCGCGCTGGCGGCCTTTTATAGTGTGGGGCGTGTACTAAACCCCCTCAGCAATAATTGGCCACAGGCATCCTGCCTGTGGCCAATCATTGCTCTCCTAGCTGCCGGCGCTGTGATTGGCCAAGCATGCGGGGTCACAGTGCATGCTTGGCCAATCACAGCGCCTGGATGACACTGCAATGGCGTAGTGCATTGTGGGCCGTTCGCGTCACTCGAATTTGGCGCGAACGGCCCAAATCGTTCGATCTTCGTCGAACGATCCAACAGCCGATGTTCGAGTCGAACGTATGTTCGACTCGAACACGAAGCTCATCCCTACTCTTCATCTTTGACCACGACGGTTGCTCACTTTGGCCCTGACTAGACTACCCCATAGTTCAGTGAGGAGAGAAAAAAAAATTCTTTCCTTGCGGAGCTGAGGAGAAAGAGAGAAAAAAATACAACAGCTCCCCAATTCCTCAGTTGAGTAGATTCCCCTGGAGCAGAGGGCAAAGTCACTGAATGAGTTCAGAGCAGGCAGTCCCTGTGAAATGGAGTAATAAAAAAAACAAAAACACACATGTTCCATCTCACAGATAGTACTGAGGATCCGGGAGAACAAGAGTCTTCCATTGTCTATCTAGGGTCTCTATAGAGTACACAGTATCCTCGTTCTCCTTGCTGCAAATTACCACACGATCAGCATGGATATACCGACCATAAGTCCATTCTTTATGACACCCCTTGTAACGATCTGCCATGGTAGCAGAACATTTTAGATACCTGCGGCCTCTGTGCATTCCCAAATGGTCCCAAATAAAGTCTGCGTACCCTTGGCCTCAATTTCAAAGAGTAACTCTTTGGGAACGTAGGGGTATTCCCACCCATACTCAACGGCAATCTTTTTATTGAGGAGCCGCTGCAACCGGGCTAAGGGTGGCATGGTTGCACAATCCTGCTCTAGGAAGAACGATAGCATCCGGGGACCTGGTTATTTGAGCTAGTTTCAACTGTGGCAGAGGTGGCCGCAACGACGGACGTCCCTCCATAGTAGTAGGCATGGGCAATGCAGGTGCAGGCAGAGCGGGTGTGGATATGACTTCTTCCTTTAAAACAGGGGCTTCCACTCTAGGCGTAGTTTCCCCAGAGTCCATTGGTGATACCCCTCCAAGGCTGTGGGGTTTAGTCACTGGAACTTTGTCCCATCCCTTTTTAATGTAAACCTCATTGATCTCATGGTCATCCCCCACATCGGACGACGATTCCAGATCGGAGGTGTCACACTCCTCTGCCGGCAGGTAATTCGTGGTGGACACAGACATATTGTCCCCAAAAATAAAGAGTCTCCGCGGGTTGGCTGTCCACGCATCCCCAGTAGTGTGGGGTATGAGCTTCTTTCCCTTCCCCGGCAAACTCAATGTCACAGTTCCCTTAGCCTCCTTACCGTCCCCTGACGTGGATCTCCTGGAGGTCCCTCCGGCTTGAGGATCCGGTTCAGGCAGGAGCTGGGGCAGGCTTCGACCGCGGGCGTAATGGGGGTCTCGGTTGTGGCGGAGGCAGCATCCGCTCCGGTATCCGCCGATGGCTCTGCAGCAGCTGAGTCATCTCTATTGGCTACATCCGTGGCAGCCAACGCGGTGCGCATGGGCTGAACTGTGGGAGTACAGGTTTCCTCTTCAGAAGTGACGATACCCGTAAGGTAGTTGACCCGGTAGACCCAGGGTTTCTCGGTGGGCTGGTCCACCTCGAAGAGAAACTCTCCACAGGATGCACACCTTCCAAAGGGCCATAACTGCACCGCTAGTCCTTGGCACCTGGGGCAGAGCATGCCCAGGGCCTCCGCATCTTGGCAAACATAGAGAGCAAAGCGGTTTATAGGCTTTAGCCGAATCCCTGTGTCTGTCAGGGGGGCAGCGAGGGGAGCAATGTCCATGGTTGAGGTGGGTTGGAACATCCGGGGTCCCGATGCAACAGAAGTCCATGGAGCAGCGGCCATCTTACTTCTCTCTCACTAATCCAGCTCGTTCTGGTCCTTGGCGCCAGTTACACCACGTGCATCTCACAATTGGCGGGGGCTCCTCCCCCTTTTCTCTTTCTACACGTAGCTCGCGGGTTTTTCTATGTTTTAGGCACGCCCACGAACTACGCAGTTAGAAAAGTTCAGTACAGGCCTTTACTCCATTTTCCACACAAATGACGCAGTTCAATTTTCCCAAATGGCCGACTTTCACAGAACCACATCATACACGGGAAAAAATTAGTCCAACTTCCAGGGGGTAGCTGCAAAACATCCCGGACTCAAGCCCCCACGTGTAGCACACGGACACTTTTTCCTGCTTACCTTCACTTGCAGGGTAAAGGCACACCATGCCACATGACCGTATCCTCCTGGTATAAGAGGTTGAGCGGTGTTCATACAATTTTGGGTCCTGCAGCGAGTTACCTCCCTCCATTGGTTCTCGTCCCTAGAATATAGGGAGAAGTCTATTTCTTTCCCCAAAAGAAGGCCAATGTCCAGACAGTGTTCAAACTCCAACAGACAAGTTTATTTTTCTTGCTTGGAACAAATTGGGAAAGGTTGAAGACAGCAATAGAAGTGGGTAGGGAGATAGGTTCAGGCACGCGGCACCCAGTTACCCTATTCTCCACTCAAGCCTGAGTGGGTATTGCTCACCTGGATAGATCCCTCTCACAGTTCTGGCAGCCAGAATGGAGCACAAACAGTTACTTCAATTTAGTCCCCTTCAAAAGACAAGTTCAGGAGATCCTCTGCCACAGAATCCGTTAGTACTGGGCCTATCTGGAACACTACAGCCTCAGGCTAAAGGTGCCCGAGACTCCACAACCAATTCACGCACCCCTGGCCCGCAAGGCCAATGGGCGCGACTTCGCCACCAGGGGTCCTACTTGGAATCCCTCCGGCACACCCCACAGATCATGGCGTCTGCCCTTTATGTACCCTCTCCCGGCATGCACAGCAGGCAGAACCCGCCCACCGCATGGCAGCCGAGAGAGGACACCCAATCCCACTTGTGGTTCAACCCGAGACCTAGGCGACAGCGCCACCTACAGGTCAAGGGGAACTACACTCAAGGCAACATCACAGCAGAGTCTAAACTAACAGAATTACAGAACCTGAGCCATACTATTGCTTAGGCTACCCTTAAATTTAAAGCATAGCGATCCCCAAATTTGGGGGGTCCGCTACATAAACAAAAAAACTGGTTATCCTTATCAAGGCTGAAAGGAACCGGAGGACCAAATGAGTGACAAACTAACATGAAACTCCACAGTGGGAGGTTAGAGATAAAGATGCTGAAAATGCGACAGAACACAACAACCACAAACACCAGCATCAAAAAGTGTCTCTGGGTGTGACCACTAACAATACACAGCACAAGACAAGACACACTACAATGGGGTACATATAAACAATCGTCCGGACGCCAAAAAACTGTACATGGATGAGCATGCCACGACACATTGACTTTATTAGGGTTCTCTTCAATTATATTCAGTTTTCACTTGAGGCCCATTAGTTTCTCCATTCCCGTCCCTTCCCCCTATTTCCCTTCCCACCCCTATTTCCCTTATTTGTGGGCTCGAGCTTCCCATGGACCTCTATATGGATGCCCATGCCTCATTATACTATTGATAGTCATTACATACGACTTCTGACGTGGCATGCTCATCCATGTACAGATTTTTTGCATCCGGACGATTGTTTATTTGTACCCCATTGTAGTGTGTCTTGTGCTGTGTATTGTTAGTTGTCACACCCAGACACACTTTTTGATGCTGGTGTTTGTGGTTGTTGTGTTCTGTCGAATTTTCAGCATCTTTATCTCTAACCTCCCACTGTGGAGTTTCATGTTAGTTTTTATTTATTAATAAACTACTACATTTTTAAATTTCTCATACATTGCATACTGTGTCTCTCATTTGGTCCCCGGGTCCTTTAACCACTTAAGGACCGCTCACGGCATATATACGTCGGCAGAATGGCATGTAAAGGCACAATCACGTACCTGTATGTCCCCTTTAACTGCCTGCCGTGTGGTCGCGCACGCGCCGCCGCCGGCGCGCTCGCGACCCTGCGGTCATCCCGTGAGTCAGACCGTGGGCCCTGCGGACTCGATCGCCGCGGAGATCTCCGCGATCGTCTCACGGAGGGATGGAGCGGGGAGATGTTAGAGTAAACACAACATCTCCCTGCTCATCTACGGACACTGTCACCGATCTCCGCTCTGTGTAATCAGAGCTGAGATTGGTGACGTGTCACTCGTAGCCAAGCCCCCCCTCAGTTAGAAACACGCCCCTAGGCACACTTAACCCCTTCAGCACCCCTAGTGGTTAACCCCTTCACTGCCAGTGTCATTTTTACAGTAACCAGTGCATTTTTATTGCACTGATCGCTGTAAAAATGACAATGGTCCCAAAAATGTGTCCGATGTGTCCGCCATAATGTCGCAGTCACAAAAAAAACGTTGATCCCCGCCATTACTAGTAAAAAAAAAAATTTTCATAAAAATGCCATAAAACTATCCCCTATTTTGTAAACGCTAAAATTTTGCGCAGACCAATCAATAAAGGGCGATTGCGATTTTTTTTACCAAAAATATGTAGAAAAATACGTATCGGCCTAAACTGAGGAAAAAATTACATTTTTATATATTTTTGGAGATATTTATTATAGCAAAAAGTAAAAAATATTGCATTTTTTTCTAAATTGTCGCTCTATTTTTGTTTATAGCGCAAAAAATAAAAACCACAGAGGTGATCAAATACCACCAAAAGAAATCTCTATTTGTGGGAAAAAAAGGACGACAATTTTGTTTGGGAGCCACGTCGCACGACCGCGCAATTGTCAGTTAAAGCGGCGCAGTGCCGAATCATAAAAAGGGGCCTGGTCTTTATGCTGCATATTGGTTAAAGTGGAGCTCCACCCTAAATTTTCACTTCTGCTAATCGGATTCCTCCCCCCCTCCGGTGTCACAATTGACACCTTTCAGGGGGGAGGGGGTGAAGATACCTGTCTAAGACAGGTATTTTCACCCACATCCGGGAGTCCTCTCTCCGGGAATCTGCGGGAGTGACGTCACTTCCCCCAGACTTCCCGTAGTGTTCTGGGAGACACTCGGCTCCCAGAACACAGGAGGACGAATCAGAACGACGCAGCGCAACTCGCGCATGCACCGTAGGGAACCGGACATGAAGCCGCAGGGCTTCACTTCCTAGTTCCCTCAGCGAGGATGGCGGAGGGAGCAGCAGAGCGACGAGCGATCGCTGGTCCTCTGCTGCGGACGTCGCTGGACTCCAGGACAGGTAACTGTCCAAATATTAAAAGCCAGCAGCTGCTGTAGCTGTAGCTGCTGGCTTTTAATAAAAAAAATTCCGGCGGAGCTCCGCTTTAAGTGTTTAAGCCTTGATAAGGATAACCAGTTTTTTTGTTTATGTAGCGACCTCACCCCTCTCACCCCTTCTCATTCTCGGCTTGTCTGTCTTTGTCTAGGGGTGTTAGAACCGGGGGGAGGGATGAGATACACCACGGCCCATGTCCTCCATAGTGACGAGGTGAAGGCCAGAAAGATCGGGCTTTGTGTAGGTGTCCTAGAGTCAAGTCATGTCCTTCGTCCTTGACTCCTTTGCTCCTAGTAACCAGAGTTCCACACACTGAATAGGTCCAACACAGTTTTATTCTTTTAGCGAATAAACATACAGCACAGTCAAGTTGGGACCTTTGCAACAGTTCAGTATTAATGGGAGTAGGTCAAGGCGCAATCCTTCCAGATAAAGCCAACCACTGTGGTGTCACCAGTGGCGAATAGTCACTGCCACTGACTATGTGAAATAGAACATGAATTACCTTCGCTAGCACGGCCCCTGTCAGGGGAAGGATATCCGTCCAAGGGAGGTACCAGGGGGCCTCTCTGTCACCAGCAATGCTGCGCTGGACTCTCCAGAGAAGTTCTGCTCACCAGTCCTCACAAACTCAGACACGGGCACCCATGGAGTTAGGGCCCCCTTGGAATTTAGTCAAAGGTACTGAGCCCCAGGCATCCGCCATAGTACCTCACCCCAGGCTAAAGGTGCCTGAGATGGACTCCATCTCTCGCTCCGGCCAGGTCAAGGGCACCTGGGCCCGGAACTCCGGAACACCAGCACCCAGGCTGAAGGTGCCTGGGTGCGGCTGCGTCCTCTGACTCCAACTCTGAACCCGAACCCCGTGGTCAGGGCGTCGGCCCCTTTTATCCCCTCTCCCTTTGCGTCACAACAGGTTCCCCACCCCGCTGTACCAGCTCCAGGGGAGGACAAAAAGGCACAGTCTTGCGGTGTGGGTTCAACTCCGGCCCGGGGAAACAATGCCACCTGTAGGCCGCAGGGAACCTCACACCACCAGTGTCCTCCAAGAACCGTAAAAAGGGTCTCAGATTCCCTAGCAATCAGTGCATCTGGGTTACACTACCACCCAGATGCTTCCCCTAAATTCAAATACCCGCTACATTTATATGCAGTATTTTCTGACTAGAGTGACACTACCCACATTGGATACACAATGCTCTTGAGTTTACACTAGTGTGTTATATACACACATACATGCCCTTTATCCCTTTCCTTTTTTGTTCATGTTAGAATACTGCCCTGTGGCCCAGTCTCCGAAAGGAGGGGATCATGCTCTGCTTCAGTATATCACAGTACATGTTGGCATTCATGGTTCCCTCAATGAACTGTAGCTCCCCAGTAGGGATGAGCTCGGTGTTCGAGTCGAACATAGGTTCGACTCGAACATCGGCTGTTCGCAGCGTTCGGCGAACAACGAACGATTTGGGCCGTTCGCGCCAAATTCGAGTGACGCGAACGGCCCACAATACACTGCGCCATCGCAGTGTAATCCCGGCGCTGTGATTGGCCAAGCATGCACTGTGACCCTGCATGCTTGGCCAATCACAGCGCCGGCAGCGAGGAGAGCAATGATTGGCCACAGGCAGGATGCCTGTGGCCAATTATTGCTGAGGGTGTTTAGTACACGCCCCACACTATAAAAGGCCGCCAGCACGGCGGCCTAGTGTAGTGTGTTCCGGAGCAGGGAAAGAGAAGCATAGGCAGGGACAGTGACATTTTTTTTTTCTTGCTTAACCTGGATTCCTTTAGTTTAGGGAAAGAGAAGGATAGGTAGTGTGACAGCAGGAAGGTAAAGTCACCTGGTTGCATCCAGGGGGGTAGGTATATTTCTCCCAGATTCAGGCTTTATGCCGACTTATACAACTAGGGAGAGAGTTGATGAAGCCCAGCTGAGGCTAGTGGGCTCATGGATGATTCATACCTCTAGGGAGAGTGTGGGGCGTCGTGCAGACAGGGAGTTGATGAGACCAGCTGAAGCTTGTCAGCTCATTTAGGCCTCTATAAAAACTCCCAGCTTCATTAGGTGTTTGCTCATGCCTGGAACCAGACCTGTGTGGACTGTCTAGGGAGAGTGAACCCCTGTGCGGTGAGAAAAAGCCTGTGTGGCTATTTGTTTGGACATTTACTAAACCAGGGACTTAGGGACTAGGACAGCACCAGGCTGATCCCAGTTGTTAGTTAGGGAAACCTGCATGTTTAGTCAGAGGTCAAGCTGACCAGGATTTATTTTGTTTATGTTTCTTTTTGCTTTGCTGTGTTTTTTGTCACTGTAAATAGAGAAATAAACCGCACCTTTTGATCTTGAAAACCACAACCTCCGTCTGCTGGGCCTGTTTTTGTGTGGGGAGCCCATCCAGGGGGTCACACACACCCGCTACCGAGCTAACCCCCTCACAGTTGGTGGAGAACCAGTGGCAGTTTTTTTTTTTAAGCCAGCATGGAGGAGATACTGAAACAGCTGGCTCTAGCAAATGCCAATCAACAGCAGACAAATGCAGGTTTGCAAAAGAGCCTTGCAGCTCAACAACAGAGCTTCGCAGCCCAGCAACAAGCCCAGCAGCAATCTGAGGCCCGCTTCATAGACCTGTTGCAGAAGCAAGAGCAGAGACTACAACAACAGATGGAAGCAGTAATGCAGCAACGTCCGCAGACCAGTGAGGAAAGCCGTCCCACTAATACCGCGTCCTTTGGGGTGAGTCGTTTATTGACAAAAATGACTGGAGAGGATGATCCAGAGGTATTTTTGACCACATTTGAAAGGACTGCTGAAAGAGAAAAGTGGCCTGAGGAGCAGTGGGCTGGACTGGTGGCTCCTCTGTTAACTGGTGAATCGCAGAAAGCTTACTATGACCTAGAGCCTGACCAAGCAAAAGACTATGGGATGCTAAAAGCTGAAATATTGGCAAGGCTGGGTGTCACCCTGGCTGTCCGGGCTCAGCGTGTGCATAACTGGACTTTCCAGCTTGGAAAACCCCCCAGGTCTCAAATGTATGATCTCATTCACCTGAGCAGGAAGTGGCTACAGCCAGAGACTTTGTCCGCACCGGAGATTGTGGAACATGTTGTGATGGATCGTTTCTTGAGAGCTCTTCCTACCGCCATTCAAAAGTGGGTAAGCCATGGAGACCCAGAAACGGCCGGTAAACTTGTGGATCGTGTAGAGAGATACTTGGCTGCAGAGAACCTGACGGCCTCTTCCAGAGACTCTCGGACTTTCCACCCTAAGACCAGACCATCCCCAGGGGCGGATAAGATGATTCCAAGGGGTGAGGGTGGAGAGAGTGAGAGGGTGGGAGCTCTGCCCAGGGTTTGGCGAGAACAGCCTGGGAAGTCGGGGGCTCAAGAGGCAGCCAAAAGGATTGTTTGCTACCGCTGCCGGCAAGCGGGACATATTGCAGCAAATTGCCCGGTTGTGGAGGAACCCATGCAATGTGACTTTCTGACGGACAGACGTCAGTCGCTGTGTGCGACAGTCGCATGCACTGCCATTCGGGGAACTGAGAAACATTTATGCAAAATGTGTATTAATGGTAGAAATGTTGTGGTATTACTGGATTCAGGTAGCCTTGTGACCCTGATAAAGGCTGAATTAGTTAAAACAGAGGTCTCTGGGAATAGCAAGGTAGCTGTTATTTGTGTGCATGGGGACACCCGAGAGTATCCAGTGACTACAGTGTGTTTCAAGACCCCCAAAGGTACCCTCTCTCATCCAGTGGGGTTAGTATCTCAATTACCGCATGATGCCATTGTGGGAAGGGATTTTCCGAAGTTCTGGGAACTGTGGGATGATCCTGAGCCCCCCACTGGTGCTCCTATGTACCAGGAAGGCGATAGCCAGAACTCCTCTGAGAGTGGTGAGGACTCTCCAGAATTTCCCTTGTCAGTATTGGCAGGCGAGACTCAAGAAACTGGAGAGGAGCCCACCTCCTCAGACGAAAACCTACCGTCTGTGGAGTTTTCTGATCTTGAGGTTCACAGGGAAAATTTTGCCACAGAACAGTTAAAAGACCCCGCCCTAATAAAGGCACGGGAAAACGTAGTGGAAATAGATGGCGAGTTAGTGAACCCAGATAATACCTGCACTTACCCATACTTCAGCGTAGAGAAGGACCTACTGTATCGGGTGGCAAAAAGGGCAGAAGAAACCGTTGAGCAGCTTGTGGTGCCCAAACCTTACAGGAAGTTGGTGTTGGAGTTGGCCCATGGGCACATTCTTGGAGGTCATCTGGGGACAGAGAAAACCCGAGAGAGGGTATTACAGAGATTCTATTGGCCTGGGGTGATGAAGGACATAGAAAATTATTGTTCCTCCTGCCCTGTGTGTCAGAGGTCAGCCCCGATGCCACATTTCCGTAGCCCGCTGGTCCCTCTACCCATCATTGAGGTCCCGTTTGAGAGGATCGCAATGGATTTGGTAGGTCCTATAATCAAGTCCGCTAGGGGGCACCAGTACATATTAGTTATAATGGACTATGCCACCCGTTATCCAGAAGCGATCCCTCTCCGAAATACCTCGGCCAAAACCATAGCCAAAGAGCTATCTCTTGTTTTTAGCCGGGTGGGTATTTGTAAAGAACTGCTTACGGACCAAGGTACACCCTTTATGTCCCGGGTTATGAAAGAGCTGTGTAAATTGTTCAAAGTGACGCAATTGCGTACGTCTGTGTATCACCCCCAAACCGATGGGCTGGTTGAAAGATTCAACAAAACCCTAAAACAAATGTTGAAGAAAGTGGTGGATAGAGATGGAAAGGATTGGGACTGTCTACTTCCTTATTTGATGTTTGCTATTAGGGAGGTGCCCCAATCCTCTACGGGATTCTCCCCCTTTGAGTTACTGTATGGGAGACACCCAAGAGGGCTGTTGGATATTGCCAAGGAAACTTGGGAAAGTGAGAGTTCTCCCCACAGGAGTGTGATTGAGCATGTCGCCCTGATGCAAGATCGAATTGCACAGGTAATGCCCATCGTGAAGGAACATTTGGCCCAAGCGCAGTTGGCACAGCAGAGAGTGTACAACCGTGGAGCCAAGACCCGTACCTTTTCCCCGGGGGATAGGATATTGGTACTTGTCCCTACGGTTGAAAGTAAATTCCTTGCCAAATGGCAAGGCCCCTACGAGATAATGGAAAAAGTGAGCGAAGTGAATTACAAGGTCAGACAACCAGGAAGGCGAAAGCCCGAACAGATCTATCACGTTAATCTGTTGAAAGCCTGGAGGGATAGAGAGTCCCTAGTCGCAGAAACTTGGTCACCAGCTCAAACTGGTTGCGTGATTCCGGAGGTTGGAATAGCAGCCACCTTGTCACAACCCCAACAACAGGAGGTTAAGGAGTTTGTGCTTCGCAACAAGGAGGTGTTCTCTGAGCTGCCGGGACAAACATCTGGGGTAGAGCATAATATTATTACCCCGCCCGGTGAAAGGGTGAAGTTAAAACCCTATCGGATCCCAGAGGCCCGACGGGAGGCAATACGGGAGGAAGTACAGAAAATGCTGAACTTAGGGGTGATAGAGGAGTCCCAAAGTGATTGGTCTAGTCCCATTGTGTTGGTGCCTAAACCGGATGGGAGCTGGCGATTTTGTAACGATTTTCGTCAGTTGAACAAAGTTACAAAATTTGACACCTACCCCATGCCACGTATAGATGAGTTGATCGACCGGCTGGGAACAGCCCGATACATGACGACTCTTGACCTCACAAAAGGGTATTGGCAAATTCCCCTGGCCAAGTCGGCCAAAGAGAAAACCGCATTTGTAACCCCAGACGGGGCGTTCCAATATAAGAGAATGCCGTTCGGGTTACAGAATGCGCCGGCCACATTCCAGCGGAAAATGGACCAGATACTGAGGCCCCATCGGAAGTATGCTGCGGCTTACCTGGATGACGTAATTGTCCATAGCACAGATTGGGCCTCACATCTGCCAAAAGTGCAAGCAGTCCTAGACTCTATCCGGGAAGCGGGGTTTACGGCTAACCCCAAGAAGTGTACCATTGGGCAGGAGGAGGCCAAATATCTTGGGTACACCATTGGCAGGGGAGTAATAAAACCCCAACTCAACAAAGTAGAGGCCATCCAGAGTTGGCCACGTCCCAACAGCAAGAAGCAGGTACGAGCCTTTCTGGGAATCGCGGGTTATTATCGGCGCTTCATTCCCCACTTTGCTTCTAAGGCTGTGCCCCTAACCAACCTGACAAAAGGGAAAGGGTCGGTCATGATTAAATGGACCCCCGAGGCTGAGGCAGCATTCCAATTCTTGAAACAAGCCTTATGTAGCCAGCCAGTGTTGTACTCACCCGACTTCTCTAAAGACTTTGTCGTACAAAGTGATGCGTCAGATGTGGGGTTAGGAGCAGTATTGTCCCAGGTCTGGAACGGGGAAGAGCACCCAGTCATTTACCTCAGCAGGAAGTTGAAGTCCCATGAGGTAAATTACGCCACGGTTGAAAAGGAGTGTTTAGCGGTGAAGTGGGCTCTTGATTCCCTTCGGTACTATCTGCTAGGTAGGCACTTTGACATGGTTACGGATCACGCTCCGTTAAAGTGGATGGCTCAAAACAAGGAGACCAATAGAAGAGTAAATAGGTGGTTCCTGGCCCTACAGGAATTCAACTTCACAGTAAAGCATCGCCCTGGCGTTCAAATGGGGAATGTGGATGCTTTGTCTCGAGTACATGAATGCCTGATTGCTGGTGTTCCAACCCCAAGGTTAAAACAAGAGGGGGGGGTATGTGACAGCAGGAAGGTAAAGTCACCTGGTTGCATCCAGGGGGGTAGGTATATTTCTCCCAGATTCAGGCTTTATGCCGACTTATACAACTAGGGAGAGAGTTGATGAAGCCCAGCTGAGGCTAGTGGGCTCATGGATGATTCATACCTCTAGGGAGAGTGTGGGGCGTCGTGCAGACAGGGAGTTGATGAGACCAGCTGAAGCTTGTCAGCTCATTTAGGCCTCTATAAAAACTCCCAGCTTCATTAGGTGTTTGCTCATGCCTGGAACCAGACCTGTGTGGACTGTCTAGGGAGAGTGAACCCCTGTGCGGTGAGAAAAAGCCTGTGTGGCTATTTGTTTGGACATTTACTAAACCAGGGACTTAGGGACTAGGACAGCACCAGGCTGATCCCAGTTGTTAGTTAGGGAAACCTGCATGTTTAGTCAGAGGTCAAGCTGACCAGGATTTATTTTGTTTATGTTTCTTTTTGCTTTGCTGTGTTTTTTGTCACTGTAAATAGAGAAATAAACCGCACCTTTTGATCTTGAAAACCACAACCTCCGTCTGCTGGGCCTGTTTTTGTGTGGGGAGCCCATCCAGGGGGTCACACACACCCGCTACTGAGCTAACCCCCTCACAGTAGGGAGAGTGTCAGTGTGTTTTACTGTGCGAATCCTTGTTTCTAGGGACAGGGAAGGACAGTGAGGGAAATTCTCCTTGTGCTATAGTGTGCTAAAGCATTGATCATCAACCATCTTTAAAAAATCATTTTTTCTAGGGACAGAAAACTATAGGTAGGGAGAGTGTCAGTGTGTTTTACTGTGATAATCCTTGTTTCTAGGGACAGGGAAGGACAGTGAGGGAAATTCTCCTTGTGCTATAGTGTGCTAAAGCATTGATCATCAACCATCTTTAAAAAAACATTTTTTCTAGGGACAGAAAACTATAGGTAGGAAGAGTGTCAGTTTCTTTCACTGTGATAATCCTTGTTTCTAGGGACAGGGAAGGACAGTGAGGGAAATTCTCCTTGTGCTATAGTGTGCTAAAGCATTGATCATCAATCAGCTTTAAAAAAACATTTTTTCTAGGGACAGAAAACTATAGGTAGGAAGAGTGTCAGTTTCTTTCACTGTGATAATCCTTGTTTCTAGGGACAGGGAAGGACAGTGAGGGAAATTCTCCTTGTGCTATAGTGTGCTAAAGCATTGATCATCAACCGTCTTTAAAAAAACATTTTTTATAGGGACAGAAAACTATAGGTAGGAAGAGTGTCAGTTTCTTTCACTGTGATAATCCTTGTTTCTAGGGACAGGGAAGGACAGTGAGGGAAATTCTACTTGTGCTATAGTGTGCTAAAGCATTGATCATCAATCAGCTTTAAAAAAACATTTTTTCTAGGGACAGAAAACTATAGGTAGGAAGAGTGTCAGTTTCTTTTACTGTGATAATCCTTGTTTCTAGGGACAGGGAAGGACAGTGAGGGAAATTCTACTTGTGCTATAGTGTGCTAAAGCATTGATCATCGATCAGCTTTAAAAAAACATTTTTTCTAGGGACAGAAAACTATAGGTAGGAAGAGTGTCAGTTTCTTTCACTGTGATAATCCTTGTTTCTAGGGACAGGGAAGGACAGTGAGGGAAATTCTCCTTGTGCTATAGTGTGCTAAAGCATTGATCATCAATCAGCTTTAAAAAAACATTTTTTCTAGGGACAGAAAACTATAGGTAGGAAGAGTGTCAGTTTCTTTCACTGTGATAATCCTTGTTTCTAGGGACAGGGAAGGACAGTGAGGGAAATTCTCCTTGTGCTATAGTGTGCTAAAGCATTGATCATCAATCAGCTTTAAAAAAACATTTTTTCTAGGGACAGAAAACTATAGGTAGGAAGAGTGTCAGTTTCTTTCACTGTGATAATCCTTGTTTCTAGGGACAGGGAAGGACAGTGAGGGAAATTCTCCTTGTGCTATAGTGTGCTAAAGCATTGATCATCAACCGTCTTTAAAAAAACATTTTTTCTAGGGACAGAAAACTATAGGTAGGAACAGTGTCAGTTTCTTTCACTGTGATAATCCTTGTTTCTAGGGACAGGGAAGGACAGTGAGGGAAATTCTCCTTGTGCTATACTGTGCTAAAGCATTCCTCATCAACCATCTTTGAAATCCTTGTTTTTTGGACAGTCAGGGAAGTTGTCGTTGTGCTATTCTGTGCGAAAGCAATCATCCTCAACCATATTTAGAAATCCTTAAGTAAAGGGACAGAGAAGGACACCTGAAGGTAGCCCTTATTGCTTTTTTCCCATCTCCCTGCAGGCCATCTATTAGAATGTCTGGAAGGCAAACAAGGAGAGGCAGACAGTCAGGAGGCAATAAAAGAGGGCAAGCAGGCTCTGTGTCTGGGGGCAACAGTGCTGGTCGTGGACGCGGTGCATTGTCATCAGCACATGGCCATGGGACACGCTTGTCCTTCTTTTCGGCAGCTGGACATGTTGAGCCACATCATGCCGAAGACTTGGTAGAGTGGATGACCAAGCCCTCTTCCTCCTCCTCATCCTCTCTCACCCAGGCTCAGGGTACTGGCAAAGCAGCTGCCAAAGCGTCCTCTTCCCTGGTATCAATGTCAGACTCATCATCAGTCACTCCTTCCCTAGACCCACCATGTCCTCCTCCTGAGGAGTCCCCCGAACTGTTTGAGCACAGTGTTGGGTACATGCTCCAGGAGGATGCCCAGCGTTTCGAAGGGTCTGATGATGAAACCCAGCTACAGGAAGGCAGTAGCGTGAGAGCAGACAGAGGGGATGCTCAAGAAGGACACCAATCTGGCAGTCATGTTCCAGCAGCTGCAGCATACTGCCAGATTGGCTCCAGTGATGAGGAGGGAGGGGATGATGAGGTCACTGACTCCACGTGGGTGCCTAATAGGAGAGAGGAGGAGGAGGAGGATGAGGAGGAGGCTTTTTTGAGGCTAGTGCATCAGATCGCACAGCTGCTGTTTGCAACATATGTCTCAAGCGTATATCGCGTGGCCAAAACATCAGCCGCTTGGGTACCACATGCCTGACCAGACATATGTTGACCTGCCATGCAGCTCGTTGGCAAGCCTACCTCAAAGACCCACACCAAAGAACAAAGCGGACCTCTCCTTGCACCGCATCAGCTGGGATCTCCAACCCCACTATAACTTCAGTCCTGTCTGAAACATGCACTGAGAGGAATGAAGGTGTAGAATTAGGTGTGTCACAGCCAAGTAGTTGCGGCCACTCTGCTAGCAGTACACCGACGTCCGATTCTAGCAGGCAAATTTCCCTGCCCCAGCTGCTGGACCGTCGAAAGAAGTTCACTCCCAGCCATCCACATGCCCAGCGGTTGAATGCTAGCTTGGCTAAATTGCTAGCGCTTCAACTGCTGCCTTTTCAGTTGGTAGACTCGGCCCCCTTCCGTGAGTTTGTGCAATGTGCGGTTCCTCAGTGGCAGGTTCCCAAACGCCACTTTTTCTCACGGAAGGCTATTCCGGCTCTCTACCGGCATGTGGAAGGCAATGTCTTGGCCTCGCTGGACAGGGCGGTCAGCGGTAAGGTGCATATTACCGCTGACTCATGGTCCAGCAGGCATGGACAGGGACGTTACCTTTCTTTCACGGCCCATTGGGTCACTCTTTTGGCAGCTGGGAAGAATGCAGGACAAGGTGCAGTAGTGTTGGAGGTTGTTCCACCGCCACGCCTCCAAAATGCTACTACTGGTTGTGACACACCTCTCTCCTCCACCCCCTCCTCTTCTTCTTCCTCCATGGCCTCTTCCTGTGGTTTGTCCTCTGAACCAGCGGTGCTCCGTAGCCGTTCAAGGGGCTACGCAAGTACGCAGGCAAAAAGATGCCATGCCGTGCTTGCGCTGGTGTGTTTGGGGGACAGAAGCCACACTGGGGCAGAGGTCCTGTCTGCTCTGCAGGGCCAGGCCGAGAGGTGGTTGACGCCACGCCAGCTTAAGCCAGGAATGGTGGTTTGCGACAATGGCACCAACCTCCTCTCCGCCCTCCGACAGGGACAACTGACCCATGTGCCCTGTGTGGCTCACGTCCTTAACCTGGTGGTGCAGCGGTTCTTGGGCAGGTACCCGGGCTTACAGGATGTCCTGAGGCAGGCCAGGAAAGTCTGCGTGCATTTCCGCAGATCTTATAATGCCAGTGCTCGCCTGGCTGAGCTGCAAAAGGAGTTGAACCTGCCCAAGAACCGCCTTATATGTGACATGCCCACCAGGTGGAACTCAACGTTGGCCATGCTGCAGTGGCTGCACACGCAGCAGAGGGCCATCAATGAGTACCTGTGCGACTACGGCACCAGGACAGGGTCAGGGGAGCTTGGTTTTTTTCTCCACGCCAGTGGGGCATGATCAGGGATGCATGCACTGTCCTGGCACCATTTGAGGAGGCCACGAGGATGGTGAGCAGTGACAGTGCATGCATCAGTGACACTGTACCTCTTGTCCACCTGTTGGAGCACACCCTGCGTGGTATAATGGACAGGGCACTTGAGGCAGAACAGAGGCAGGAAGAGGAGGACTTCCTTGCCTCTCAAGGCCCCCTTTACCCAGACAGTGTTCCTTCTGTCCCACCCATCGCACAGGAAGAGGAGGAGGAGGAGGAGGAGGATTGTGTCAGCATGGAGGTGGAGGCTGGCACTCAGCATCATCAGCAGCAGTCTTTTAGGGATGATTTACAGTCCCAAGAAACCAGTGGACTTGTACGTGGCTGGGAGGAGGTGGCTGCGGATCATGTCGTCCTTAGTGACCCAGAGGACTCCGGACCGAATGCCTCAGCAAACCTACGCTGCATGGCCTCCCTGATCCTGCAAAGTCTGCGGAAGGATCCTCGTATTCTTCGGATCAAGGAGAGGGACCATTACTGGCTGGCCACTCTCCTTGATCCACGGTACAAGGGTAAGGTTGCGGACCTTATGTTACCGTCGCAGAGGGAGCAGAGGATGAGACAACTCCGGGAGGCCTTGCAGAAAGGTTTGTGCAACGCGTTCCCAGAGACTGGGAGGTTACAAACTCCTGGTCCTGGACAACGAGTTGCTGAGGCTTCGGCCAGTCAAAGAAGGAGCGGTGGGGAAGGTGGCCGTCTGACCGATGCGTTCAGACAATTCTTTAGTCCGCAGCCCCAAAGTATGATCGGTTCCAGCAACCATCGCCAGCGTCTGATAAACATGGTGCAGGAATATCTAGGGGCAAGGTCAGACTTGGACACCTTCCCCACCGAAAATCCTCTGGCTTACTGGGTCTTGAGGATGGATCACTGGCCAGAGCTTGCACAGTATGCAATTGAGCTACTGGCCTGTCCTGCATCCAGCGTTCTTTCGGAACGCACATTCAGTGCTGCTGGAGGATTTGTCACGGATCACAGGGTGCGCCTGTCCACCGACTCGGTTGATCGACTGACTTTCATCAAGATGAACCAGTCTTGGATCACCACCAGCTACCACACACCTGATGCTGATATAACAGACTAATTGATTTTAACATGTCACATCCCTTCAAGACTGATGCTGATGCTGAGTGCCTGTGCTGTTATGTTGACTGGCTATCCTCCTCCTCCGAGTCCTCAATGATACGATTGATGATGATAGCTTGGAAGATCATTTTTGTTTATGGGTGCCGCCACCAGTGGCTAAGGCCCAATTTTTCAGCCCCTGTTTTACAGGGGCGTGTAATTACAATTTTTTTAGCAATAATTTGCCATAGGGCTCATTGCTGTGCTCCAAGTACAGTATCTGTGAGGGGTTGGAGTGTTGTGCCACCAGTGCCTAAGGCCCAATTTTTACTACCACTGTTCAACAATTATATGTAATTAAAATTCCTGATATAATAGTTGACAGCAGGGCGTTCCAGCACCAACCAAGAGTAACTGTGAGTGCTTACAGTGTTGTGCCAACACCAACAACTAAGGGGCCTATTTCTGCAGAGTATATACGGCAGGTCCCTACTTTCAAACATCCAACTTACAAACGACTCCTACTTGCAAACGCAAGAAGACAACAGGAAGTGAGAGGAAATCTACCCCTTGGAAGGAAAATTCTCTCCTGTAAGAATTAATATGGGACAAAGGTGTCTCCTCTGTACTGATGCTTTATCAGCAATCCTTGTTTCAAGAAAAACACCACATTTCAAAAACAGTTGTCATTGGGACGGAAAGTGAGGTGAAATGTTCTGAACAGGGGCACAGACAGCAAAACAAATGTTACAGGGGTGATAACCCTTACCTATGTTTTCCAAAAAGTTTAAAAATAGATTTTTGGGCTGGAGCTACACTTAAACAATGTACCTGTTCAAAATTACAAACAGATTCTACATAAGAACAAACCTACAGTCCCTGTCTTGTATGCACCGCCTGTATACAGCTGTTCAGAGTATATAGGGCCTTTTTTATTTTATGTGCGGGGTTCCCCTTAATATCCATACAAGACCCAAAGGGGCTGGTAATGGGCTGGGGTAGGGGGGGGGGGGAGTCATGGGGTAGCTATGCCATTTTTCTTAAAGATTTTCATCCATATTACCGGGACCAGACATTACATTAAAGCCGCAAGCAGTTTTAAATGGCTTTTTTTTCCTTTAGAAGTGTCATTTTGTGCAGGGACAGTTCTAAACACGGGAAACACGTGGCACTTCACAGGCATACTTTAGACAACCCCCAGGTACGATATTTAAAGGAATATTTGACTTTTTTTTTTTCACTTTATGCATCATTAAAATGACTGCTCCCGAAAAACGACCGTTTTTAAAACTTCTTTTTGCATTGATACATGTCCCCTGGTGCAGAACCCGGGTTCCCAAACCCTTTTTAGGACAATAACATGCATAATAGTCGTTATAATTAGCACTTTAGAATTCGAACGTTCGCATCCATTGTATTTAATAGGGTTCTAATGTTCGTACGAACTTTCGGTCCGTTCGCGGGTTCTGGTGCGAACCGAACCCGGGGGTGTTCGGCTCATCACTACTCCCCAGTGCCGACAGTACTCATGCAGCCCCAGACCATGACATTCCCACCACCATGCTTGACTGTATGCAAGACACACTTGTCTTTGTATTCCTCACCTGGTTGCTGCCACACACACTTGTCACCATCTGAACAAACTAAGTTTATCTTGGTCTCAACAGACAACAGGACATGGTTCCAAAAAATCCATGTCCTTAGTCTGCTTGTCTTCAGCAAACTGTTTGCAGGCTTTCTTGTGTATCAACTTTAGAAGAGGTTTCCTTCTGGGATGACAGCCATGCAGACCAATTTGATGCAGTGTATGGTCTGAGCACTGACAGGCTGCCCCCCCCCCCCCACCCCTTCAACCTTTGCAGCAATGCTGGCAGCACTCATATGTCTATTTCCCAAAGACAACGTCTGATCATGGCGAGGCCTGTTCTGAGTGGAACCTGTCCTGTTAAACCGCTGTATGGTCTTGGCCACCGTGCTGCAGCTCAGTTTCAGGGTCTTGGCAATCTTCTTATAGCCTAGGCCATCTTTATGTAGAGCAACAAATCGTGGCGCGTTAGAGGGGGTGGGGTTACCCGTCACGTCACGGGGGTTTCCGTCCTCGGTTATAAAAGAACTGTCAACACTGCTTGCGCGTCATTAGCCTGGAGGCTCCGGTTCAGGGAAGATGTGCGTCGTTCATCGCTGGAGACTCGCCGCATCGCTGGAGATGATTCATGGATCGTCGCTGGACAGACTGCATTACAACGCTGGAATGGCTTTTTTTTTTTTTTTTTTAATAAAGGACATTTGACAACGGTTTCTGTGTGGTTTTTAAAATTTTTGACACTTTCTTTTGTGAAATGGTAGGGGTACAATGTACATCGTTACCAATTCACATAGGGGGGGCTGGAATCTGGGGGTCCCCTTTGTTAAAGGCAAGGGTTGTGGGGATGAGCACCAACAGACCCCCAAAGCATCCTCCCCATGTTGAGGGCATGTGGCCTGGTATGATTCAGGAGGGGGGGGGCGCTCTCTCGTCCCCCCCTCTTTTCCTGCGACCTGCCAGGTTGTGTGCTCAGATAAAGGGCCTGGTATGGATTTTTGGGGGGAACTCCATGCCATTTTTTTTTAAATTTGGCGTGGAGTTCCCCTTAAAATCCATACCAGACCTGAAGGGCCTGGTATGGATATTTGGGGGGAACCCCACGTCATTTTGTTTTTTAATTTGACGCAGGGTTCCTCTTAATATCCATACCAGCCCTGAAGGGCCTGGTAATTGAATTTGGGGGGACCCCATGCATTATTTATTTATTTTTTTCAATGACTTTTCTTTGTATTGCCGGAACCGACAATTCATTATAGCGGCGAGTGCTTTTAAATGACTTTTTTTCCTTCAGAAATTACACTTTGTGCAGGGACAGTTATAAACACGTGAAACATGCGATACTTTAAAGGCATACTTTAGACACCCCCCAGGTATGAAATTTAAAGGAATATTTCACTTTTATTGTTTCACTTTAAGCATTATTAAAAATCACTGCTCCCGAAAAAAAATGCCGTTTTTAAAACTTTTTTTTGCATTGATACCTGTCCCCCAACACTGTATCCTGGCGTAGGCCAACAAGGCCCAGGCCTAGGGCAGCACTTTGCAGGGGGCAGCACGGAAAGAGTCCCCGCCGGCTTGCGCTACACTGTTAGAGTAACGCAAGCTGCTTCTAATTTTGACTGTCCTATCATCCTTGAGCACAAACCTTCCTCACTGTGCTATATGTTTTCTGCTGCACCACTGGCATGGTTATATCTTCTTAGTCCTCTCCATAAAATTATCTGAAATTTGTGTTTAAAGTAGAACTACAGGCAACACTTTTTTTTTTCATTTTGGATAGAGTAAGGGAGGGTTATAGCCCGTCAGTTTATTTTTTACCATCCCTGTCCCATTGCAGAGATTTCCCTTCACTTCCTGCCCCATAGCCAAACAGGAAGTGAAAGGGAATCTATGCAAAGGGAATCCATTGCCCCCCCCCAGGCCCTAAGAACTAGTGTCCCCACTGGAAAATTTCAGGGCAGGTTTTAAACAGAAATGGGTGTGGCCTTGACAGGAAAGGGTGGGTCATATTTAAATTAGGGGGTGCACAAGTTTAGTCAGGCCTAGGGCAGCACAAAACCTAAATACACTACTGCTGTCCCCTAGGGGAAGGACCCAGGTCCCAGTGTTGCCAAACCCCCCCCCCCCCCCCAGTGAAATTTACTGTCAAGACGCCACAAATTACAAACACCAATTTTTTATTGCCACTTCAAAAAGTACCTTAAATGGCTGTTTTCTCTGCTAAACTGTGCAACTATTAGTATTTAAACTATAAACATGTAGCTAGTGCTATTAGCAATGTGTTTAAGTTAAACAAAAGTCAAAAAAATAATTTTTCTATTTACATGAAGGTCAGGTTAATAAAACACAGCCAGCACAGAGTTCCCCCTTACAGTGCAAGGGTGAACTCTGCGAACCTTGATGTAAAGGACAATGCCACAGATCATGATCTAAGGGGGAACTCTGATATAAGGGGGGGCTCTGCGCTCTCATTTACATCAGAGTTCCCACTTACATCAGGGTCCACAGAGTTCACCCTTGTACTACAATAGGAAATCCTGCAGATTCTGATGTAAAGGGGAACATTGGGAGCTCTAATGAGTGGGGAGGACTCTGGTGACCACAGATTACCTTCCGCAGAGTGAATACACTAAGGTAAAGGGGGGTGGGTTACTGATGTAGCACACGGACCTTTTCCTGCCTTCGGCTCACTTGCAGGTCAAGGCACACCGCGCTATATGCCCATACCCTCCTGTTCAAGGAGGTTGAGCGGTGTTAACAATTTTGGGTCCTGCAGCAGGTTCTCCCAGCAGACTGGTTCTCATCCCCTAGAGTATAGGGACAAGTCTCTATTATTCCCCAGTAAGGTCAATGTCCACACCACTTTAACTCCAACACTGAGTTTATTTCACAAGCAAGTTCAAGTTCAGCAGACAGGAAAGGTGGATGAGAGAAAGGACAGCAAGGTTTGGGAGATAGCTTCAGGCACAAACTGGTATGATAGTCGCTACTCGATCCCGAGTAGGTTTAGCTCACGCGGATAGTCCCCTATAAGAGCGGATCCTAGCAGCCGGAGTGATGCTCGAACATTCACTTTAGGTTTCCTAGAGATACGATCTGGAGATCCTCTGCCACAGAATCTTTAACCTCCCTAGCGGTAATCCCGAGTCTGGCTCGGGATGAGTTTTCAATGCTAAGAGCGGTAACCCCGAGCCAGACTCGGGCTGCATCGCAGCATCCAGGGGAAGTAACTTACCTTGTTCCCTGGATCCTGCGATGTCCTCCCGCAGTGTCAGTGAGCCGTGTCTCGCTCGATCCTCACTGCCGAGTGCCGAGCTCCGTTCCCTGCGACGTTGTGGCGCACGGCGGCGGAGTTCGGCGCCAAATTCAAAAAAGTAAACAAATAGTATACATACAGTATACTGTAATCTTACAGATTACAGTACTGTATGTAATAATTACACACCCCCTTTGTCCCTAGTGGTCTGCCCAGTGTCCTGCATGCACTTTTATATAATAAAAATCGTTCTTTCTGCCTGGAAACTGAAGATTGTCCATAGCAACCAAAAAGTGTCCCTTTATGTCAAAAGTGATTTTAGACCAGCTAAAAAACAGCGATAATAAATTACAATCACTCGCAGAATTGAGCGATAGCGATTTGTGGGGAAATTCATCATCAAACAAAAAATCTAATGACAGCGACAATTCTGCAACTGAGCAAATTTCAGTGTTTTTGATTTGATTACATTATTGAATAATTTTTATTATAATTACATTACTATTTGTTATAATTATTTATAGTTATTTATTATATTATAATTTATTATTTTGTGTTTCAAACTTTATCATACCCGGGATGTCTACTAGACTCTTGTTTGGTCAGGTTTAAGTAAGTAATAACTAAGAATTGCAGGCCTACAATACATAACACCAAATTTCCATGCAAAATAATTGTACCGCTTTTGGTACATAATTCCAGACAGAATCATACCACCAGGGAGGTTAAGTCCCAAACTTCTCAGCTGTTGCAACACGAGGACAGATGCCAGTGATAGCACCTTGGAAGGCCTTTGGTGGATCTTTGAATCCCTCCAGAAGGTAACCAGGCCTCTCTTTCACTGTGAAATCTCACCAGTCCATCAGAAAGGTCCTCCCCCGGTCTCCTCTTCTTAGAGCAGGTCCACCCTCTCCCAGGCACCCTGGGATTCCTCTTTTGGAGCTAAAGGTGCTGGGTTTACTAGTGGAGTTGCAGCCCCAGGCTAAAGGTGCCTGAGACCCGATGCATGCGCGCACCTCTGGCCTGGAGGAACCGCTCACACTCCAGACTCACACGACCCTTCACTTCTCCCCAAAAGAATGGCGTCTGCCCCTTATTTATCCTCTCCCAGCATGCACAGCAGGCCAACCACGCCCACCATACCGCTGCCGAGAGAGGACACCCTAAGGCATAGCAATGTCACCCACGGTTCAACCCTGACCTGATATGGCAGTGCCACCTACAGGCCACAGGGAACTGTGCGTCAGGCTACATCACACAGGCAGAAGCAAGTACTAATAAATCAAAGTGGTCTGAGCCTGGCTACTAGCTCAGATCAACCCCTAAATTTAAGCACATAGCACCCCTGAAAAGTAGAGGGGCGCTACACTGATATAAGGGTTAACCTTTATTTCAGTGCCCCCTACATTGTGTTCACGCCCCCCATACATCAGTGACCCCCCCCTCAGACTGACCTCCTCTCAGGTGCACCATGCAAGGCTCAGTCAGGAAACTCCAGCTTGGCCGCTCTGGTTTTATTCTATAATCTCCGCTACACAGTCCACACACATCTGACTTCTCTCGTGATCCCCATTCTGGCCGCGCTCCCACTCTTGACTCCTCTCCAGGCTCCCCCTCAGAGACTGCAGACATGATAAAAGATGAGATGGGCAGAGATTGCAGACATGGTACAGGAGATGGTCAGAGATTGCAGACATGGTACAGGAGATGGTCAGAGATTGCAGACATGGTACAGGAGATGGTCAGAGATTGCAGACATGGTACAGGAGATGGTCAGAGATTGCAGACATGGTACAGGAGATGGTCAGAGATTGCAGACATGGCACAGGTGGTCAGAGGATATGGACAGGGCACAGGTGGTCAGTGTTTGTCGTGATATATGTAGAGAGACAGCACAAACCATTACTGTACATAAGCCATGTTTACTGAAAGAACCAGCAGGAAACACAACACAGGAAGAAGTACAACAGAGATGCACCATAGAGTTGCATTTAAAGAAACATGTCATCCATAACATCTCCCCCTTTTAGTGTTAATAAATGAACATTGTGAAATTTAAAAGACAAAGCAATAACACATTCTACAGGTTAAGTCTCATAGGTGGTTTTGAACATCTACCACTACGGGTGAAGACTGGCCCTTGTACAAGGATTCCTTTAGCCCTTTCTGAAGTTACTGGGCTCCTCTCATCACGTACTGGCATGCTCTGCGCTTGACAGCTGTCGGGTATACTTGGTTGCCCAGAACTGTCATTGCCGTTGGTATGAGGCATTCCCTCTGTACATGCCTCACTGTCAATGGGTGAGTCTGATCCATCAACGGGATACTGAGAATCAGTCTGCTCTGCCACTCTCAAATCCACTCGATTGCGGCGATAGAGAGTTCCTTCAACATCCACAAGATAGGAGCGTGGTGCAACCTTTTGCAGACAAGTACCTATTCTCCAACGGCCTGTTCGATCTCCAGGTAATGGTTTTATACGGATTCGTTCTCCAATATTTAATTCTGGCAAATCTCTGGCCGATGTGTCATATCGTGCCTTTGACACTTGTCTCTTAATCCTTATCTTTTCTGGAACACCTTGTATAACAGAGGGTTCAAGCAGCCTATTTTATACTGGTAAGGAGGTCTTTAATCTCCTTGACATCAGTCTTTGTGCCAGGCTACTATCCATGCCTTCAGTCGGAGTGTTTCTCCAATGTAAAATGGCCTTCCATGGGTCTTTACCATCACTTTGTGCTTTCTTGCATAAATTTTTAACAATCTTTACAGCTGATTCAGCTTTGCCATTAGCCTGTGGATGACATGGTGAGGAAGTAACATGCTCAAACTCCCATTCAGTGGCAAGTTTTCTGAATTGTAGGCTTGCAAACTGAGGGCCATTGTCGGAGATCACTGTATCTGGTTGGCCATGACGTGCAAACTGAGCCTTGCACCTCTTAATTGTAGCTTCAGTGGATAAGTCGGGAAGAAGGTCTATTTCCCAGAAGTCTGAATAATGATCGACTAAAAGCAGGTATTCCTTGCCTGCGTAGTTGAATAAGTCCATACTGATAATCTGCCACGGACGTGTAGGTATCTCATGTGACATCATGGTTTCTTTCTGTTGCAAATGGGCATATTCATTGCAGGTGGGACAATTACTGACAAAGTCTTTGATTTCACCATGCATGTTGGGCCAGTAAAGAGTATCAGGAGCTTGCCTGTAGCATGCTTCACCACCAATATGGCTGGAGTGTATGCGTAATAACATCTCTGCTCTCAGTGACTTCGGCACGATGACCCTTGGACCTTTGTACAAGATACCATTTTGTATGCTGATCTCATCTCTAAAGGACCAGTATTCCCTTACAATTCCAGGTACTGCATCTTTTTCATCTGGCCACCCACTCAAAACAATAGACTTCAAAGCTTGTAAAGTTGCATCACTGTCAGTGTGCTGTATGAGTTGATGTAGTCGTTGATCTGTGACATTAAGATAGTCTGCTTGATTGATATCGGCAAATAAATTTTGTTCCTGTTCCAGCAGACAAATTGTACGATGCTCATGCTCACCTCCAGGTGCCACATTATCTGACATAGCTCTGCTCAGGGTATCGCTGATATACATTTCACATCCTGGCTTGTAGACAACATTGAGGTTGTAATGCTGCAATGTAAGCATCATGCTCTGCAAACGCTTGGGAGCACACAAAAGGGGCTTTTTGAATATGGCTATCAAAGGTTTGTGATCAGTTTCAGCTGTAATTGAATCCCGTCCATAAAGATAATGATGGAAACGCTGGCAAGCAAATACAATGCTTAAACATTCCTTCTCAATTTGAGCATAATTTTGCTCAGCTGATGAAAGAGCTCTGGACGCATATGCAACTGGCTGACCTTTTTTTTTTTTATAAATTATTTTTATTGAAATTTTGACACATAAAACATACATAGCTTGGCACACCACCAAACTAACAGTCAGCCAACATGGCCGGTAAGTCCTTCAACCATAACTATGCCATCCGTTTGACAGCTACAACAAGTATGACCCCCCCCCCCACTCCCCTCCCGATACTCAGTTCCCAGTCCCCCAACCCAGATTGGCTCCATCTTTGGGATGCAGGATATAAACATTACCAGTCACCCACAGTACCGTGTTTGTTAATAGGCCTCCTCCGGAGTAAATTACCCGTTGACTATACTCCTGACCCTTCTACTCGTATATCCTACGATTGACTCATCACACTGTTAGATCTGACTCGTACCATGCCCTCCAGACTTTGTCAAATTTTGTTTTACACCCACGAGCTTTATACGCGGCCTTGTAGAATGGAAGCATCGCATTTACCAATCCTTTCCAAAAAGTTATCTCAGGGGCTCCCTTTTTTTTCCATTTTAGCAATATGGCCTTCTTTCCATAAAATAAAAGTATAGTTAGTAAGGTTCTGAGTGCCTTCGATGGGACCACCTCGTCCACCAAACCAAGAAGACATACCTCTATAGTCATTGGTACAGGAAGCTGCAGTATCCCCGCTATACAGGAGGTGACCCCTGACCAGAATTGGCTGATCAGGGGGCAGCCCCAAAACACATGCTGTGCGTCTGCCGATGCCGCAGAGCATCGCCAGCACTCTGAAGAAACGGATGGGTATATTACTGCTAATCTAGCCGGGGTATAGTATATTCTATGTAGGAATTTAAACTGGATAAGCCTATCCCTTGCTGCCACTAAATTCCGAAATGGTTGTTCCCACATATCCTCCCATTCCTCTCCCTGTATGCCTGGTACTTCCACCGCCCATCTTTCTCTACATTGAATTAGAGCCTTGGGACTAGTTTTAAACAGTTCTTTATATGTGACTGATAAAGTCTTTGCTAAGTCCTCCGCCATGAGCGTGTCCTCTAGACTGGAGGGGAAGGATTCCACCCTCCTCTCCCTAAATTGTGTTTGGAAGGCATGTCGTAACTGCAAGTATCTGAAGAACTGGGAGTTGTGGAGGTCATGTCTATCTTTGAGGTCATTGAAGGGCAAGTGTTCACCGTCTCGTGTGATATCTTTCAATAGCCTGATTCCCTTACCCGCCCACCCAGCCGAGTCTTCCATGTTGTAGAATTGTTCCAGTTTGGGATTCATCCACAGCGGAGCCCTCTGAGAAAATCCCCGAAAACAAGGGCACGCCAGTTTCACCGCCTCCTCCCATGCTTTTATGGTGGCTTTCATGGAATCAGTGAGGGGGAGTTCACTTTTTAGGCCTCTGTGGATTGCTAGACGAAGGGTTTCGTATGATCCTAGATGAGCTGCTTCAAGAATTGTTGCCGAGTCACCCCCATCCGACACCAACCATCTGTGTACAAAAAACAATTGGCCCGCTATGTAGTACTTGCGCCAGTCTGGCAAAGCCAACCCTCCCTGTCCCCATGGCTCCTGCAACACTTTCAGGCTTATTCTAGGCATTTTAGGGGCCCACAGAAATGAGCTGGTGATCCCGTCTAGTTTCTTGAAATAGGACTTCGGTACCCACACCGGAGCATTTCTCAAGAAATACAAAATGACCGGGAGAATTTTCATTTTTATTAGGCTAATTCTACCCATCAAGGATAACGGAAGTCTTTGCCACATTTGCGTCTTTTGTTTAAAGAAGGTAATTAGGGGTTCCAGATTCAGGGGCATGTAATCCGACACCTTCGCCGTCACCTTTATTCCAAGATATGTAATCTGATTGAACCATTTCAAAGGTAAGTTCGGATTCGCTCTAGCCCTTGCTCCCTCATCTAAAGGTAAGATAGAGGACTTGGCCCAGTTAACCCCCAGACCCGAGTAGCCAGCAAAGGTGTCCATTAGATCCAGAGCTGCTTCCAGTGAGTCCGCCGGGTCTTGCAGAAATAGTAGAAGGTCATCGGCATACAATGCCAATCCCTCTTCTATAGTGCCCACCCTGATCGCTTTGACCATTGCTGACGCTCGTAAAGCCACCGCCAACGGCTCCATCATGAGCGCAAACAAGAATGGCGATAGAGGGCACCCCTGACGCGTACCCCTACCTACTGTAAAGTATTCAGATGTGTGCGTGCCCGTGCGGATGGCCGTACGTGGTGTACTATACAGGAGAGATACCCATTGACAGAAGCATGGGCCGAAACCCATACGCTCAAGCACTGCGTGCATAAAGCGCCAGTCCACCGAATCAAAGGCTTTTTCAATATCAATCGAGACAATGATTCTATAGGATGAGTCAAAGTTAGGAAGTTGTAAGTGAGTGAACAGCCTCCTTAGGTTGGTATCTGTCGATTTGCCCGGCATGAATCCCGTCTGGTCCACATCAACCAGAGAGGAGACTACCGCTGCCAATCGCTTTGCCAGGACCTTAGTTAGAATTTTAAGGTCCATATTCAACAGAGCAATGGGTCTGTATGAAGAGCATTCTAACGGGTCTTTTCCCGGCTTAAGCAATAGGATCATATAGGCTTCTAACATCGAGTCAGGTAACCTCTTTTGTTGTAAACAGTACGCTAGCAATGTCGTAAGTCTTGGGGCCAGTTGGTCAGCATAGGTCTCGTAAAAATCCGCTGGGAACCCGTCCGGGCCGGGGGCTTTATTGGGTGGAAATGCAAAAATGGCTGCTATCACTTCTTTTTTTGTAATTTCAGCCTCTAATGTGTGTCTGTCATCCTCCGAAAGCCTAGGGAGGGACAGGCCGTCTAGCATGTTCTCTAATCCTTCTGTATCATACTGTCCACCCGGTGCGTATAGTGTTGAGAAATATGTTGTAAATTCAGCTAATATGTCCCTCGGGTCTTTTAGCAACTCCCCATTGTGGCCCTTGATGATTGGAATATGAGTACTCTGATTGTTGTCTGCTACCAGCCTTGCCAGTAACTTTACATTTTTATCCCCTTCTGCAAATATAGAGTTAGCTAGATTTTTTGTCTCAGTATGTGCCAGATCATTGCAATGCAGAGAAAGGTGTCTCCTGGCCTCCAGCAACACATTGTAGCCGGAATCCGAGGGGGCCGTCGCATGCAACTTTGCACACTCCCTTTCCCTATCCTGCAACCGCTGGATTTCCGCGTTTTGATCCACCCTCACTCTTGATGGCCGTTATACATTCTCCCCGGATCACTGCTTTAAAGGCATCCCACACAATTGGAGGGTCCGCTGTCTCACTATTAGTGGCCCAATATTCAGCAGTCGAAGCAAGAAGGTGCGAAGACACCTGCTCCTCCTGCAACCAGCCCGGGGCCAATCTCCACCCTCTTGACTCTTTCTATGACTGTAAACACAGGGAGATGCAGAGGGGGTTATGGTCAGATAAGCCCCCCGCCATGTAATCTATCCCCCTCACATAGGACAGCATGATGCGACTACCAAAAGCTAAATCAATCCTGGCTGAAGAGCGGTGTGACAGAGACAGATGAGAATAACAAATCTCATCCGGATTCCTCAATCTCCATATCTCCGTCAAATCCGCCACTGCAGCCCAAGACTTCAAATCCATTGATCCCCCTCTCCCAGGATTAGAAGAGTCCCTGGCCTCCAGCGTGGCATTAAAATCCCCCATCAGCAGGAGCGGAAGGTGCATGTGTGGGGCTAGCTTCACCATTAAATCATATAATAATTGTACTGTGAAAGGAGGCGGAACATACACATTCACCAGAAGCAGTGTGCAATTACATATATCTACAATCAGAGCCACATACCGTCCCCCCGGGTCAGAGATCACCTGTTGGATCGTGCACGGAACTGCTTTACTTATCAATATGGAGACCCCCCTCGCAAAAGTGGAGTACGTGGCATGGAACGCCTTTTGAATCCATGATCTGCGCAGTGCTAGAATTTTACTACCGTCCAGGTGAGTCTCCTGCAAGAAGACAATATGCGGCCTGACCACCTTCAAATACTGAAACATTGCAGCCCTTTTGAATTTATTATTCAGTCCTCGAATGTTCTAGGACAGCAGTTTAAGCGTATTAGACATAATCCTGTAAAATGATTAGTAGTAGGGTGAATGTGCTATTTAGGGTAACCTTCAACTCTTTAACAAATACCTTATCTCCCAGGTAGCCATGTACCGTCACAGGTTGGAGGATGGGAACTGAGTAAACCCCCCCCCCTCTATAAACATTACAATACCAAACCCCCCCTGCTGTCATACCAGAACTAACTAGCAAAATAGAAAAAGAAAAAAAAAGAACCCACGGAAAAAAAACTTAAAAAAATACCATCGTCCAGTATGCAGCTTGTATTCCCAAACTTGCAAAACAATCAAAAAAGTAAAATCGTTGCTAGAAGGTCTCCCGACGTGAAAAAGTCCAGCAAGACTACTAGTTCTCAACTAAATTGTTCCGAGGAGCTCCAGTTTAAACTCTATTGTTGAAACATGTTGCAGTGTAAATTGGGCAAGTATATGCCAAAAAGGATTCTAACTGGATTAAGTAGTATTGTGCCGCCATCTAGTGGCGCCAGGTATTAATGACCATATGCACACCTAACTAAAACAGAAAGGCATTGTAAAAGTCAACAGTAAAAATAATGAATAGGCAGCCACTACTCACAACCATCCCGCCATAGAGAGCGCCAGTCCATCTTCTCTGATCAGACCAGCCTAGGAGCAAACTTCAGATCTAGTGAGGCACAACCGATGCAACAGAAAAACAAAATGCAGCTCACACTTATGTCTGGTTTACGGATTCCTGTCCACCCAGTCACAGGCCTCCTGCGGTGTCTCAATTTTTTTTTACAGCGCCCTGATGTCGAATACGTAGCTTGCTAGGGTATAGCATACTATATTGGATATTTTTCTCTCGCAATTTCTTCCGCACTTCAGTGAAAGATCTCCGTTTGCGTTGCGTTTCAGCCGAAAAATCCGGAAACAGCATCACCTTCGTGTTTTCATATCTGAGCTCTGGGATCTTCCTGTAGGCTCCTAAGATCATGTCACGGTCTCTGAAATTCATGAAACGCACCAGAAACGGTCTAGGGTAGTTACCCGGAGGGTGCCCTCCTGTTGGGACCCTGTGCGCACCACATATGTCGGCGGCCGTTCCCCCAGAGATAGCAGATGTTTAAAGAAATCTTCCGCAAAAGTAGTTGTATTGGACCCCTCCGCACCCTCCGGCAATCCCACCACCCGCACATTGTTCCTCCTCTGCCTGTCTTCAGCATCATCCGCGCGGCTCTGCAACGCTTTTACCATAGCATGCAATTCGGACAACTGATTGCCTTGTATATGTGAAACATCTTCTACTTCAGATATTCTTTCTTCCGTCACAGTGAGCCGGCCCCTGATCTTATCTAAATCATGTCTAATGAATGTACATTCGGTTGTTAGATGGTCAATGCTCACCATAACTGTGGCCTTGCTTGCTGCAATTGCTTCCAAGATCGGGCGAGTGATCGCATCTTGCGCGTCAACAGGTACAGGAGAGTTTGACCTGGACTCAGCGGCATCCGCCTCAGGTATGTCTTGTTCGGGTGTGGCCATGTTCTTTGCTCGATGCCCCGACCGCTTGGCAGAAGAAGCAGTGGGTAAGATGGGTAAGATGTCGGCGTCAAGTCCCGCGTCTGGGCCTCTGGCGGAGCGTGTTTGGCGTTGCTTTTTGGCGTTCTGATGACCAGCTCTAGAGGCCCCCTTCCGCATGTCCAGGGGTCCCCCTGCTCAGGCTGATGCTGCAGCTCCCAGGAGCTCTAATTATGCAACCCACCAACGTATAAGGGCTTCTTGTGCAATGTCAAATTTTCAACAGCACACTTCCTTTAGTATGAGAGAAGGCACGGGGAAGGCAGGGCAGCGTCTCTGGGCGACAAGGGAGGATCAGGTAGGCTGGTGCCGCTATCCCAGGAGTACAGGGAGGAAGATGCCAGTGCACAGTACCCTGATGTGGGGGGGGTGAGTCAGATAGGGTTGAGTCTCAGGATGGCAGCCGCAGACTTTCACCAAGGATCCTCCAGCAATACCCCAATCACCCTCAGACTAACCTCCACTTAGGGCCTCCGGGCAATAGGCTAGGACCCACAGATCAGGAAGCTCAATAATCCAGCCCCAGGCCTGTGAACATGCAGTAGGCCTCAGTCCAGGATGTGTCCCTGCAGGGAGCCAGCCGCGGCCCCGAGCAGTGTACCCAGCCACTCACTTCCACCACAGCCACTGAAACAGGCGATCCAGACGCTCGGATGGTCCCAGGGATCCCTCAGAGTCCCCACAGGCCTCGGCGAAGGCCGGACCGTTCCGGAGCCTCCGGCCGCAAGATGGCGGCGCGCCGGGGGGAGCCGATCACCTCCCGCAGTCCCCTCTGCCTCTCTCACCTGCCGAGACTCTCCAGTGGCCGCCGCTGATGACGGATAGTGCAGCGCCGCCTGTCCCCCCTCCAATCACGGCTCCGGAGCCTTGTTAAGGGTGCAGGCCTCAGGGATCCAAGATGGCAGCGGACCTCCACAGCAAGGAGCCTGTCACTGTCCTGTGCAGCCTTTCACACTCCACCCCGCTCCACAATAATTAGCCGTACGGGTACAGATGATGTCCAGATTCAAAGTATGCTAGCCTGAGAATTCTTTAGGCACAGTAGTTAGCAGGATGAATGAGGATTGTCAGCCGGATCAATGGAGCTCCTCTAGAACACGTCCTGCTCCTTCTACATCCGGACACGCCCCCCAACTGGCTGACCTTTCTGCAAAAGGCAACAGCCTAGACCATTTTTACTGGAGTCACTTTGTATGGTAACAGGCTTTGTGACATCATAGTATTTCAACACTGGGCCAGAGGTGACCAAGTGTTTTATATCCTCTACTGCCAGGTCATGCTTGGGAAGCCAGTGCCAAACTGCATCTTTGTCCAGAAGTCGTCTTAGTGGCTCACACACCTCAGATAAGTGTGGCAGGAATTTTGCTAGGTATGTAACAAAGCCAATAAATCTCTGTACCGCTTTGGCATCAGCAGGTTGTGGCATGTCCACAATGGCTTTAATCTTATCCGGGTCAGCTTTTAAGCCTTGTGAAGACAAGATATGTCCATGGAAACGGACTTCTTCCACCTTGAACTGCAATTTCTTTACACTAATGCCCCATACACACGATCGTTTTTCATGCCATTTTTAAAACTGACGTTTTTCTCGTCATTTTTTTTCTTGTTTCCTCTCAAGCCTGTCTTGCGTACACACCATCATTTTAAAAAATGTTCAAGCAAAGCGCAGTGACGTACAACACGTACGACGGCACTATAAAGGGGAAGTTCCATTCTAATGACGCCACCCTTCATGTTAGTAAAGTTTGTTGAGCGACGATTCGCACTTTTCAGCCTCGTGCTTTTCAGTCCGTTACAGCGTGACGAATGTGCTATCTCTATTACGAACGCTAGTTTTACCAGAACGAGCGCTCCAGTCTCATACTTGATTCTGAGCATGCGCGTTTTTTTTTCACGTCGTTAAAGCCTACACACTATCGTTTTTCACGTCGTTAAAAAAAACGACATGAAAAACGACGTGAAAAAAGAGAGCATGTTCGAAATTTTTAATGCCCGTTTTTCACGTCGTTAAAAATGCTCTGGAGCATACACACGATCAGTTTTAATGGCCATTTTTAAAAATTGCATTTTTAATGGCATGAAAAACGATCGTGTGTATGGGGCATAAGCCTCAGCATCACCTGCCTACAACGATCCAGTAGCGCTATTAACTTTTCATCATGGTCTTGCTCAGCCTCATCTGTATTGCCGCAGCCAACTATAAGGCCTCATGCCCACTGGCGTTTTTACAGCTGCGTTTTTGAGCGTTTTTTACAGCTTAAAAACGCCTGTCCATGTTATTGTAAATATTTTTTTTTTTTTTTTTTTGAAAAAAAAAAAAAAAAACGTCGGAGCTAAAAACGCGACCGCGCGTTAGTGCGCGTTTTTTGCGCGTTAGTGCGCGTTAGTGCGCGTTTTTTGACGCTCGCGTTTTTTCCTGCCTAGTTCTGACGCTGAGGAACGCACTGGCCCTGGGTTTTTTTTACAGCTTACAAACGCCTATGCTCTTTACAGCTCAAAAACGCCTAGGTGGGCATGAAGCTATAGACTAACATGGACAGGCGTTTTTAAGCTGTAAAAAACGCTCAAAAACGCGGCTGAAAAAACGCCCGTGGGCATGAGGCCTAAGAATGTCATCAGCTATTGGCTCAATTCCGTCAAGACCACCTAATAGTTCATGCTGCTTTCGCTGGTATACCTCCGGTGCTACAGAGACTCCAAATGGTAGTTTGAGCCATCTCTTTCTGCCCCAAGGAGTCCAGAACGTGGTCATGTAGCTACTCTTTTCATCCAGTTTGCACTGTACAAAGGCATCTCTAGCATCCACAAGTGTGAAGACACGTGCTTTAGGTAGTTTGTGCAAAATATCATCGAGTGTTGCCATTAAGTAGTGTGACCGTTTCAGGGCCATATTCAGAAACTTGGGATCAATGCATATTCTGATCTTCTCAGGCTTTCTGATAACAACCATGTTACTGATCCAATCTGTAGGCTCTGTTACTGAAGTTAGATGTCCTTCAGCTTCATATTTATCTAGTTGAGCTTTAACCAGTGGCTTAATGGCGATAGGCACATTGCGTGGGGCACATTGTACAGGTTGAATGGTAGGATCAAGTTCAAAGCGAACCTCTCCTGGAACAGAAACTATCGGGCCCTCAAACACATCACTGTAGGTGTGAAGAATTTGCTGTTTTGTCAGTGGCCTAGTCAGAGATTTTGCAGGCTGATTATCAACATTATGTAGCTCAGCAGGAATGGTGAACAGCATCAGTCCAAGGCGCTCACATGTTGAACCTGATAATAGCGGTTTCTGATCGGCATCAACAACCTCAAAGTTCAGTTTGTGTATACAATCACGTATGCTGCATTCTGTTTGGAATAGCCCCAATGATTCCATTAGTTCCCCTGAATACAACTTTAGTTTGGTGCTAATAGGCTGAAGGGGTGCTCTGGGTGCCAGTTTCATTTTGTCCTTTATACTCATGACATCACACGTTGCACCCGAGTCCAGCTGGCAGGGTTGGATTATATTGTTTAATCTGAGGTTTACAAACCATTTTTTGCCCTTTGTGTTTACAGCACCAATGCATTCTGAGGAGTAAACCATATCAGTGCTAAGCAGGTGTGCATTCTCCGGATCTGACATTTGCTCATTTGTGTGCAGCTTCCTTGCTTCCATTTTACTGGAGAGACACACTCTTGCAAAGTGATTTGATTTACCACATGCAGTACAGATTTTCCCATATGCAGGACACTTTTCTTTCTCTCGTACATGCACATTGCCGCAATACTTGCATGATGCAGGCTTCCTCCCAGGTGAGTTGTGTAGGTGACCCAGTGCCGGCCCAAGACATTGTGCTGCCTGGTACCAAGAATGAAATGCTGCCCCCCCCCCCCCCAAAAAAAAAAATCACGCCCACCAAAATGCCCCCACATTCATTATTTTATATCATGATAACTAAAGTGGACCTGTCATGGCTCTATAAAAAGGACCTGTTATGGCTCTATTCATGTATACAGGAGTATAAAGAGGTCATGGCATTATACGTGTATATAGAAGTATAATGAGGACCTGTCATGGCTCTATACATGTACCGTATTTTTCCTGTCTATAAGACGCCCCCATGTACAAGATTTTTCCAACCCAAAATTAAGAAATCAATATTTTACACATAGGTAAAACAGAACACATTTTTATTTAGTAATTACCGCAGGTAACGTTTAAATACTAGTATATTATGCAGGGGTTGTTCTTCCTGTTTTCTCCACTGTCTATCATACACTCTGCGGAGGCAAGTCCAAACTGTTTCTCTGCAGCTCTATTCCCATGCTCTTTTTTGCATAGCTGGCTACATTTGGTTTGATTTGGCAGAGTAAGACAATCACTTACTTTTATTTGTTTCTGACATCTTGGTCCCAGAACACTCCGGTCCCTGTTGCATCTGTGCATCTCCACTTCCAACAGGATTGCATCTGATCACTCTCCACCTCCACCCCCAGCTCTAGCTGACGTCAGTAACATACGGCTCGTGATTGGAGGAAGCCGCTTGACAAGCTATGGGCCGCGACGCACCTGCGCGGCTGTCTCCCAGGCTGACTAACCGTGTATAAGACGCTGTTCGATTTACAGGCTATTATTTTAGGAAAAAAAAGCGTCTTATACACGGAAAAATACGGTATATAGAAATATAAAGAGGACCTGTCATGGCTCTATGCATGTATGTAGGAATATAAAGAGGACCTGTCATGGCTTTATACATGTATGTAGGAGTATAAAGAGGACCTGTCATGGCTCTATACATGTATGTAGGAGTATAAAGAGGACCTGTCATGGCTCTATACATGTATGTAGGAGTATAAAGAGGACCTGTCATGGCTCTATACATGTATATAGGAGTATAAAAGGACCTGTGCGTGGCCGGCGGCCACGATGTCACCGGCCACACGTAGTGGATTGTCACTTGCCACGACGTCACCTGCCACACGTTGCAGATTGTCACTTGCCACTTGCTGTGTCCCAGAGTAAAGGCAGGCAGCAGAGAGATAATGTAATCTCTCTGCTGCCCGCACAGTGGGGGCGGAACTGCAGTGATTGCAGGGCGGGCAGTGAGAGATGATGACATCTCTCTGCTCCCCGCCCGCTGTTTGGCCAGCAAGCCCGCTCACCTGCTGACTGTCCCGCCCGCTGACTGTTCCCCTGTTCTGCCCGCACGCTCCATTCACCTGGGCCCAAAGCCCAGGTGAATGGAGCGCGCGGGGAGCGGAGCGGGCTGGCCGGCGGGCGGGCATCCAATTTGCCTCACAGTGGAGCGCGGAGCGGGCGGAACGGGTTGGCGACAATTTGCCTCACAGTGCAGCGTAGGGTTGCCACCTTTTTGTCAAGCCAAACCCGAACACATTAGCAGCGCACGCCAATATATATATTTTTTTGTAGTACATTAAATTCATTACCTCTGTACAAAGCAATGCACAGCTAATTTTTTTTATTTAGTATACACTGTACATATATTTTTGTGATTAAATACAATTTCTAATCATATGGAGTTAATCACAAGAGTCCCCCTTTATATCAGAGTCAACAGAGTTCTCCTTTAGATCTGAATTCGCAGAGTTCCCCTTTACATCTGAATGCACAGGGTTCTGCAGAAGAGAAGTGCAGAGGGTAAGATGGGGGCAGTATGTACAGGAGAGGAGTGCAGAGGGTATGATGGGGGCAGTATGCATAGGAGAGAAGTGTGGAGGGTATGATGGAGCAGTATGTATAGAAGAGGAGTTGGGAGGGTATGAGGGGGGCGGTTTGTACAGGAGAGGAGTGTGGAGGGGATGATGGGGGACAGTATGTACAGGAGAGGAATGCGGAAGGGATGATGGGGCGGTATGTACAGGAGAGGAGTGTAGAGGGTATGATGGGGGCAGTATGTACAGGAGAGGAGTGTGGAGGGTATGATGGGTGCAGTTAATACAGGAGAGGAGTTCGGAGGGTATGATGGGTGCAGTTAGTACAGGGGAGGAGTTTGGAGGGTATGATGGGTGCAGTTAGTACAGGGGAGGAGTTCGGAGGGTGTTATGGGTGCAGTTAGTACAGGAGAGGAGTGTGGAGGGTATGATGGGGCGGTATGTTCAGGAGAGAAGTGTGGAGGGTATGATAGGTGCAGTTAGTACAGGAGAGGAGTTTGGAGGGTATGATGGGTGCAGTTAGTACAGGGGAGGAGTTCGGAGGGTATGATGGGTGCAGTTAGTACAGGAGAGGAGTTCGGAGGGTATGATGGGTGCAGTTAGTACAGGGGAGGAGTTCGGAGGGTATGATGGGTGCAGTTGGTACAGGAGAGGACTTCGGAGTGTATGGCGGTGGCAGAATGGGGAGGGATTTCTTGCGGTGTCTATGGGGTGACCAGGGAGTGATGTTGGGAAGATAGGGGAAGAAAAGTGACCATGAAATGATGTCCCTCAGCTGGGGGGGGGGTAGGAAGCAGCTCTGAGTGACGTCTGTATAAAGTGGTCTGGGGGGGGGTGATGCCAGCTGGGGGGAGTTGAGAAGTGGTCAGGTCGCGATGTATATAGTAAAAAAAAAAAACTCATCCACTAAAAACATACAACAATAAATCATACAACAGTACTACTAGATGTGAGTACAGATCTATGTAATGCAGCTCCCAGCACTCTGTATACCCAGATAATGTGAAGGTAATTGATGACCATTCATATAACCCTGTGGTATCCAGGCTCTGAGTGTACAATCAGAGGGGTGAACTCACCACATATATACAGGTTACATTAATGGTTATAAATGACTTCACATTATCAAGTCTGAACAATTGGATTGGAGGATGTTTGCACAGACTGTTCATGCTTAGAAGTGATCTGTTAAATGTGATCGGGCTGGTGCAGACCCCCCCCCCCCCCCCACTCAAACTCACTATCTCCTCCGATTCTTCTGTCAACTTAACCCTTCACTGCATCTCCTGAAGAAAAAAACACTTTGAAAGCAACTACTATCCACCCTAGAAAACTTCTCCCAGAAAAAATCAGCTCACCTCCTCCCTTCCTCTGGCCAGCCTGACAGGAGATCCAGTGAGCTCCGCCCCCCAGTTCTCACAACACTCCGCACTGGTGATTGGAGGGGGAGAGGTTGATGTCAGAGATAACAGGGACCCCGCACGGCACGAGACTGGAGGGAGGGGGAAGAGACAGGAAGGAGCTTTGAATCCCAAACACACACCGCAGCCGCAGACACAGTGTATTCTTTACAATGCCGCTGCTGCTGTTTCACAGTGATAGGTGGAGTGGGGGAGAGGAGCGGGCAGGCGGCAATTTGCCGCCCCCCTGATTGTGCCGCCTGGTACAATGGTACCATCGGGTCCCATGGTAGGGCCGGCCCTGAGGTGACCCCTGTGCTGAAACTTATGCTGGTGGTTTTTGAAGTTTTGCTGTTGTTTAGAGGCTGCATTGATATCGTCAATCAGTTTATCCTGCTCCATAGCTTTCATATGTTTGTCAGTAAGTTCATCAGTGCGACATATCTCAATTGCGGTTTGTAGATCTAAATCATGTTTCCTCAATAGGTGGCGGCGTATGCTTTCACTGGTGATACCCAAAACGATTTTATCACGAATAAGTTCATCTCTCAGAGAGCCATACTCACAGCTTGCAGCTTTTCCTCTTAGCCGTGTGACAAACCTGTCTATTGATTCACAGTCTTCTTGCTTACAGCAGCCAAATATATATCTTTCATAGATTACGTTTTTAGAAGGTCTGAAGAAAGCTTCTAATGCATCCAGAATGGTTTTGGTGTCACTCTTTTGCTCCTCTGTGAGGTTCAGATTATGCTTGTAAACATGGAGGCATTCACTGCCCACTATCCTTCTCAGCGTGGCTGCTTGCACTGCTGCAGACTTCTCATTTAACCCTGTGGCTAGGGAATAGTCCTGAAACTCAGCCCTGAAATTGTCCCAGTTACTGCCAACATCTCCACTCACCCTCATTGCCTCAGGCAGTGGAATGCTGTTAGCTGCCATGATGCTGTTTTCCTTGCTGCAAACACTCAGCATCCAGGACAGGACTGCAATTGTCAGGAGGTACAATCAGTTCCAAGAACACTTACATGAAGGCTGGCAGGCTCTCAGCATCAAATGTGTAGAAAGAGCATGGATCCAAATCTTCTGACACCATGTTTGTCGTGATATATGTAGAGAGACAGCACAAACCATTACTGTACATAAGCCATGTTTACTTAAAGAACCAGCAGGAAACAGGAAACACAACACAGGAAGAAGTACAACAGAGATGCACCATAGAGTTGCATTTAAAGAAACATAAAGGTGCCTGAGACCCGATGCATGCGCGCACCTCTGGCCTGGAGGGCCGGGTGGCGCGAACCGCTCACACTCCAGACTCCCACGACCCTTCACTTCTCCCCAAAAGAATGGCGTCTGCCCCTTATTTATCCTCTCCCAGCATGCACAGCAGGCCAACCACGCCCACCATACCGCTGCCGAGAGAGGACACCCTAAGGCATAGCAATGTCACCCTTGATTCAACCCTGACCTGATATGGCAGTGCCACCTACAGGCCACAGGGAACTGTGCGTCAGGCTACATCACACAGGCAGAAGCAAGTACTAATAAATCAAAGTGGTCTGAGCCTGGCTACTAGCTCAGACCAACCCCTAAATTTAAGCACATAGCACCCCTGAAAAGTAGAGGGGCGCTACACTGATATAAGGGTTAACCTTTATTTCAGTGCCCCCTACATTGTGTTCACGCCCCCCTTACATCAGTGACCCCCCCTCAGACTGACCTCCTCTCAGGTGCACCATGCAAGGCTCAGTCAGGAAACTCCAGCTTGGCCGCTCTGGTTTTATTCTATAGTCTCCGCTACACAGTCCACACACATCTGACTTCTCTCGTGATCCCCATTCTGGCCGCGCTCCCACTCTTGACTCCTCTCCAGGCTCCCCCTCAGAGACTGCAGACATGATAAAAGATGAGATGGGCAGGGATTGCAGACATGGTACAGGAGATGGTCAGAGATTGCAGACATGGTACAGGAGATGGTCAGAGATTGCAGACATGGTACAGGAGATGGTCAGAGATTGCAGACATGGTACAGGAGATGGTCAGAGATTGCAGACATGGCACAGGTGGTCAGAGGATATGGACAGGACACAGGTGGTCAGAGGATATGGACAGGGCACAGGTGGTCAGAGGATATGGACAGGGCACAGGTGGTGGTTAGAGGTTGCGGACAGGATACGGAGATGGTCATGCGGAGAGGCAAGAGGAGATTGCATAGTGCATACAATGATTTTATACAATCTCACCACTGCCATTTTTGTCTGGAAACTGCTGCCTGTGCCAGTCTGTGGCAGCCAGTCAAGCAATGGATGGATGTTGTAGCCAGGCCAGAGGACAGGGTCCAGTGGTGGGAGATTAAAACAAGTAACTAATAGCTATGCATGCACAGCTGCACACCACTCACTAACCAGGGGGCTGCAGCCAGGGCAGGGTCAGGTGTAGTGCTCAGTGCTGGCCAGGGGCCTTATGTGTCTATCCAGGGGGTCGGCCCGGCCGGGTCCACAGTACCCTGTGCTGACCATCTCTCCCGGTGCTGCTGGTGACCTTGCCTCAATTGCACGCCTGTGTCCACTCTGTCTGCCTGCGCAGCTTGCGGTATGACATCAGCAGGCGCAGGGGGCAGGGCCAGCCAGGCGGCGTGGGGCGGGCTCATGCTCGCCTCGGATTATCTCTGTAATTTCCAGACTCAGAGTTGGCGCTGCGCATGCGCAGTTCTCACCTGAGCCCGTGGTGGCCATTTTTACTGGCACCGTTCGGCTCCCACGGACAATTACGGACACCGGAAAAGTGCCCTCTTTTTACGAACTGTCCCTAAATCTACGGACGGTTGGCAACACTGCCAGGTTCCCAAACACTTTTTATGACAATAACTTGCATATTAACCTTTAAAATTAGCACTTTTGATTTCTCCCATAGACATTTAAAGGGTGTTCCGCGGCTTTTTGAATTTGCCGCGAACACCCCAAATTGTTCGCTGAACGAGCGAACAGCCAATGTTCGAGTCGAACATGAGTTCGACTCGAACATAAAGCTCATCCCTAATTGTCAATTGAAATTTAGGTCTGGACTTTGACTGGGCCATTCTAACAAATGAATATGCTTTGATGTAAACCATTCCATTGTAGCTCTGGCTGTATGTTTAGGGTCGTTGTCCTGCTAAAAGGTGAACCTCCGCCCCAGTCTCAAGTCTTTTGCAGACTCTAACAGGTTTTCTTCTAATGCCGCGTACACACGACCGTTTTTCACGACGTTAAAAATGCCATTTTTTAAATTGGGAATTAAAAACGATCTTGTGTAGTCTCCAGAGTATTTTTAACGATGTAAAAAATGACCTAAAAAAAAGAGAACCTGCTTTTTTTTTTCACGTCGTTTTTCACGGCGTTCTTTTTAACGTCGTGGAAAACGGTAGTGTGTATGCTTTTACGAGGGGAAAAAATGCGCATGCTCAGAATCAAGTATGAGACGGGAGCGCTCGTTATGGTATAACTAGCGTTTGTAATGGAGATAGCACATTTGTCACGCTGTAATGGACTGAAAAGCACAAGGCTGAAAAGCGCGAATCGCCGCTCAACAAACTTTACTAACATGAAGGGTGGCGCCATCCGAATGGAACTTCCCCTTTATAGTGCCGTCGTACGTGTTGTACGTCACTGCGCTTTGCTCGAGCGTTTTTTCCCATGAACGTGTGTATGCAAGAGAGGAAACAAGAAAAATCACGTCGAGAAAAACGTTGTTTTTTAAAAAGACATTAAAAACGTACGTGTGTACGTGGCATTAGAGTGCCCTGTATTTGGCTCCAGAGGCGGCTCTAGGCTTTGTGAGGCCTTCTTAGACATGAGGCTCACTCACTCCCACTCACTCCCATAATAGGAAAAATGTAAGTGAAAAAATGAACTGTATAAAATGCAAATATTAAAAGGGTTGTAATATCTAGAGTTTTTTAAGCTTAATGCATTCTATGCATTGGGCAGCATTGGGGTGAGAGGTTGAGATCATATCTCCCCTATAATGATAGGGGGTAAACTGATGTCAGAGGTGAGGTGCAGGAGGGATGAGGATGATAATGACAGGAGGCAGGGTGGTAGGATGCCAGAGGTGGGGTACAGGAGGATGATAGGGATAAAGATGACAGGGGGCGGTAGTAGGGTGCCCACGTGTCCCGGATTGCCTGGGATTATCCCTTAATTGACATCTCTGTCACTGGCAGCTTAATTCCGGGACAACACAGTGTCCCGGAATGAATCTGACACTGGGAACATTCAGCAATTCATGGGACAGAGGCGGACTGAGCCACCATAGCACTGGCTCTGCCTCCACCTCCACCTGACTATACACCTAAACACTGGTTGCTATAGCCACCTGGCGTCTGGCAACCAGTGACGTCACCGCCCAGCGCTGAAAGCGGAGGAGGATTTCACTTCCAGTGCTCGAACCCCCCCCGCGATCAGCGCCCCCCCCCGCTATCGGTGTACCACCCACCCCCCCCTTTCACAGCTTTGACCAATAAGGGAAGGGGGCACTTCAACTCCCTGCACATATTTCTCCCTGCCTCCTCCCTCCCCCTTGTGCAGAGCCCGGGATCGTCTGTCCACACTAGGTGAAGGGAGAGAAGTTTTATCACACAGCATGGAGAACACAGAAGATGCAGTGACAGCTGCAGACATTGGAGCTGTGCAGGAATTCTTCCTCCTTATCTGTTACTGAGAGTCACCCCCACCCTCCCCCTCTTGGGCTGCTGTGTGTATATGACTCTCTGCATCTGTTCACAGTCACAAGTCACCACACACTATTCACCTTCTGGGGGGGGGGGGCTCCTGCCTGCAGTTTTCCTGGCCAGTGCTCTTTTTTTCTATTAGAGGGGGTAGAGCAGGGTCCCCCCATTACCCCTCTGCAGTCCTCCTGGCTAGGGGTCTTTTTTAACTGGTGGGGGGGAGGAGGGGAGTTCCTCTTTTCCTGGATGGGGGTCCCCTAATATTACCCCCTGCAATCCTCATAATTGGAGGGGGAAGAGAGGGGGATTCCCGTATTGGGGTCCCTTCTTATCACCCCCCCACACAGTCCTCCTAGCTGGGGGTCTTCTTCAACTAGAGGCAGTGGCAGTGTGTCCATAAGGGCACATGGGCGCCGCCCCCTCTCTCCAGCCACCCCCTCTATCAGACAGCGGGCAGGGGGGCACAGTGGCAGCATTTGATGGAACAGTGGCAACGTTTGATGGGCACAGTGGCTGCGTTTGATGGGCACAGTGAGGCTGCGTTTGATGGGCACAGTGAGGCTGCGTTTGATGGGCACAGTGAGGCTGCAATTGATGGGCACAGTGAGGCTGCAATTGATGGGCACAGTGGCAGCGTTTAATGGTCAGTGTAGGGATCCGGTAGGTCAGTGTAGGGATCCAGTTAGGTTAGTATAGTGGTCAGTGTAGGGATCAGGTAGGTTAGTATAGTGGTCAGTGTAGGGATCAGGTAGGTCAGTGTAATGGTCAGTGTAGGGATCAGGTAGGTTAGTGTAGTGATCAGGTAGGTCAGTGTAATGGTCAGTGTAGGGATCAGGTAGGTTAGTATAGTGGTCAGTGTAGGGATCAGGTAGGTTAGTATAGTAGTCAGTGTAGTGATCAGGTAGGTCAGTGTAATGGTCAGTGTAGGGATCAGGTTGGTTAGTATAGTGAATAAATGTGTTACCGGTGCCAAAATGCTTGTTTACTACAAACAGTTTGCTGCAATTAAATATACAACAAATATAGGCTGAATGAAAATATGTGAAAATAAAGTGAATTGCGCTAACTTATAAAATAAATGTCCAATCCTATATCCCTATGTTTGTCAAAACAATTAGGTGTGTGAATCTTGTGAACTTTCTACTTTAAGGCCTCGTACACACGGCCGAGAATCACGTCAGGAAAAAACACGTCGTTTTTCTTGACCAGACTCTTGGACAAGAAACTTGTCCCGGCCGAGTGCACACACGCTCCATTCAAAGAACCTGCGGTTCTTTGAATGGAGGGAACGCGGTGTCGTAATCGACTACGACGAGCGTGCGCTCGTCACATTCGATGCCGTCATCTTGCTACACCCTACCTATGCCTAGGAAGCTACCGTGCATGCGTCAAAGGCAATTCGAGCATGCGCGGGGTTCCACGGCAACAGGTAAGTGTACACACACACACTTTTCTCATCGAGAAACATGCTGACGAGAATCTCGACGAGAAAATAGAGAGCAGGTTCTCTATTTTTCTCATCGAGATTCTTGTCGGTTTTCTTGACGAGAAACCATACACACGAACAATTTTCTCTGCAAGAAAGCTATCTCAGCAGTTTTCTTGTCGTTTCTTGCCGAGAAACTCGTTCGTGTGTGCGAGGCTTTAGGGTGTGGTATCCACAATTGCTTGTATAATACCAATCAAATTATACGTGTCATTAACAAAGATCCTGCTGCGATTTTAAACATAAAATATATATAGTGCAATGTCCAAAAAAATATATATACACGTGCATTTCGCATCAAATGCATCATCAGGAAGAGCTTCTGTGCATCTGTCACCTGGCTTCAGGTGACCTGACATTCTCCTGTGGACAGATTCTCCCACCTGAGCTGTGGATCTCTGAAGCTCATCCAGAGTTATCATGGGTTCCTTGCCTGCATCTGATAAATGCTCTCCTTGCCCGGTGTAACGGCACCCCAAATACGAAAGGGGGTAACGCCGTTTAGATATCTTCCCTCTCCTGGACACACATTTGCTGCCGATCCTCCACAGCCAGGCGACCCTTTCCCATAGGAATTAATCCTTCTGGAAGAACGAGACGCACTCTGTATCTTCCTAAGATCGAATTACTTTTATTGAGAAACATTGTAACTTTTATATACATCTAATACACAGTAGTTTAACGTGAACAATGGCCCAGCTCCACCCACACATTACAAGACTCAACACATTACTTTGACGTCTGTTAGGAGACAACAGACTTTACACAATAGACGTAACGATCTTCAATACACATCTCCTCATGAAAGGGTTGGCAGACGCTCCGTCTGCAGAGTACAATACACACAGGCATAGTGTTAACTATCTCTATTCACACCAGCCCTTTATGTTTAAATAACTATGCATGACCTTTATTCACCAGACTGTCTGGCACTTTACAATACACACAAGGACAGACTCAATTTCCCCAATCCACATCACCACAAACAATGAACAGGTCCCTTAGAAGCTGGGATTTACATCACACTGGCAGGTAACACATCTCTCAATTAACCTGGTAAGTTTCAGAATAAAACAATATTGTGGACTAATATTCCTATTTCAATTTCCAGCCAGCCAAGCCATATTCTTAATGTCCATGGTTTCTTGGCTCACCCTGTGTCCAACGTGACCCTCCTGTCACACATCTCCCCTTTCGGCAGGAGACTAACAGAGGAGGCGACCCCAGACGGGTTGACTCTGAAGTTAGTCCATAGGTCCATTCCTCTAATGCCGGTATCCACACAGTACCCCAAATAAATTGCTCCAAACAGAGCATTACTTACCCAGCCAACCTCTGCCTCTCTCAGAGAATATACCCGCCGCTGGGGAGGGGCCTGGACTGGCCCTTCTCCCTGGAGTCCTTTCAGCCGCTGGAGAGAAGACAGGGTGACTGGGCTCAGTCCGTCATGCTGTTGGGGATCTGGGTTGACTGCCCGGCATCCCTGGGGTATACAAGTGGAGACTGAAGTCCCATCCACTTGTGGTAGGTGAAAATCCCCCAGTGCTTGCAAAGCAAGGCTGACATCCTCCTGTCTCAGTGTCACACCATTTTCTGGGGTTGTGTCAGTGAGGACTGAAGTCCCATCAAATACCACAGGAACTCCCTCTTCTGTTAGTTGAGAGCAGAGGCCCGTGGCACTCTGCTCTGTTGCCAGCTCTTCTGCTGGGTTGCTGTGAGTGGGGACCGCAGTCCCATCCACCGATATCCACTCAAGCTGCAGTTGTGTGCAGAGGCCAGTAGCAGTCTGCCCTGCTGCCAGTGATTCAGCTGGGGGTAAAAGCTTTACCACCTCAGCTTGTTGCTGGAGAGAGGGGCCAACTGCCCCGGCTCCCTGAAACTCCACAGTTGTTTCCGGTGCTGGGCAGAGGTTGCCATCACTCTGCCCTGTTGCCAGCACTTCTGCTGGGGACTCCACACCATCTGCTCTGGTTAACTGTTGGGGGGGGGGGATGGCCTGCTTCTCCTCCCTGCATCTCTGAAATCCACTGGGAAAGAGGAACCATCACCTTCTCACCTCGGGCCTCCAAAACTGCCACGGGTGTAGAGCAGGGGTCTGCAGTACCCTGTCCTGCTGCCAGTACTTAAGGGGGTGATGCATAATCCATAACATCTTCTGAACAGCTTATTAAATTCATACCTTCTGTAATCTGTGGCTGGGGGGATGAGCCAACTGCCCTAGCTCCCTGGAACTCCACCTCATCCACTTCGGCTTTAGGGATGGCAATCTCCAGATTTTCCACTGCCAAATCTTCAGCCAGGATTTCATAGTTGTCAACTGGTATTTCCTGATAGTCCCAGGCAAAGGTAGCACCACCCTGCTGCTGAGCAGATTCTAGCAGCTGTCTGTAGGCGATCTCCAGCTCCCATTCCTGAATGGCCAGAAATTCCAAATCTTCCTCTGCCCAGTGCCCTTCCGAGACATTCAGTTTTCGCTCTCTGTGCTCCATTATTTCCTCCAAACGCCACTCCCGATCACTCCCAAAGTCAGGGTCACTGGACAGCCCCCAATACAACAATCCCAGGCCATCATAATCAAAGCCTTCTGTGGGGCTGTCATCCGCTGACCATGGGCACTCTTGGGCTACATACCACCGGAGGGCTCTGTAGCTCTCGTCCAACCGCATCTCTGCCCGGATCAGCCTGCTTAACTCAACTGTCCACTCCTGCTTTGGTTGTTCCCCCAAAACCGGCATTCGTACTTCATACTGCGACCAGTACCTTACATAGATGGAGGGGAGAATCCTTCCCTGGTGTTGCTGCTCGAGAGCTAGCACTTTCTTTCAGAGTTCGCAGCGGATCAAATCCGACCATCCCAGCAGGACCTCCTCTGATACTGGTCCTCTATGCTGTATCTGCATCTCTCGCAACCTCCTTCCGAATTCCTCTTCCATGGTGGCTGGTTCTTTAGGCGTTGTCTCCGATTGCCGTATTTCCGCCATTCTCCGCTCATGTTGCCGCTCTAGTTCTCTCTTTTGTCGCTCTCGTTCTCTCTTGTCAGACATCCTGCAGCTGGATGCCTTTAATGGCTTCCTGTATGGCGGTCTCTGATGGGTTAGCCTCATATAATGCCAACCGCTGTTGCACTCATTGCTGAAACAAATCTTCAACTGACCGGGGTCCTGCATCACCCTTCTTCTGGTCCATCTCGGCTCTCAAGTAGGTCTTTCAGCGTGACTTTCCTGCAGGCTGCATAGCTGGTCATTCACTGTGGTGGTTTGGAGTGTCCCAGGAACTGGAGGGAAAATTCCGCTGCTGCCAACCAATGTAACGGCACCGCAAATACGAAAGGGGGTAACGCCGTTTAGATATCTTCCCTCTCCTGGACACACATTCGCTGCCGATCCTCCACAGTCAGACGACCCCTTCCCATAGGAATTAATCCTTCTGGAAGAACGAGACGCACTCTGTATCTTCCCAAGATCGAATGACTTTTATTGAGAAACATTGTAACTTTTATATACATCTAATACACAGTAGTTTAACATGAACAATGGCCCAGCTCCATCCACACATTACAAGACTCAACACATTACTTTGACGTCTGTTAGGAGACAACAGACTTTACACAATAGACGTAACGATCTTCAATACACATCTCCTCATGAAAGGGTTGGCAGACGCTCCATCTGCAGAGTACAATACACACAGGCATAGTGTTAACCATCTCTATTCACACCAGCCCTTCATGTTTAAATAACTATGCATGACCTTTATTCACCAGACTGTCTGGCACTTTACAATACACACAAGGACAGACTCAATTTCCCCAATCCACATCACCACAAACAATGAACAGGTCCCTTAGAAGCTGGGATTTACATCACACTGGCAGGTAACACATCTCTCAATTAACCTGGTAAGTTTCAGAATAAAACAATATTGTGGACTAATATTCCTATTTCAATTTCCAGCCAAGCCATATTCTTAATGTCCATGGTTTCTTGGCTCATCCTGTGTCCAACGTGACCCTCCTGTCACACCCGGCTTGTCAGTTTAGGTGGACAGCCATGTTTTGGTAGGTTTGCAGTTGTGCCATACTCTTTCCATTTTTGGATGAACAGTCCTCTGTGAGAAGTTCAAAGCTTGGGATATTTTTTTTATAACCTAACCCTGCTTTAAACTTCTCCATAACTTTATCCCTGACCTGTCTGGTGTGTTCCTTGGCCTTCATGATGCTGTTTGTTCACTAAGGTTTTCTAGAAAGCCTCTGAGGGCTTCACAGAACAGCTGTATTTACACTGAGATTAAATTACACACAGGTTGACTCTATTTACTAATGAAGTGACTTCTGAAGGCAATTGGTTCCACTAGATTTTAGTTAGGGGTATCAGAGTAAAGGGGGCTGAATACAAATGCATGCTACACTTTGCAGATATTTATGTAGCGGGTACTCCAAATTTAGGGGGCCATTATGTCCAAATTTAGGGGGATGACCCGAGCACTAGTATGGCTCGGGCCTTCTAATTGTGCTGGACTCTGCTTTGTTGCTGTGTGCCTATGTAGAGTTCCCTGTGGCCTGCAGGTGGCGCTGCCATGTTGGGTCAGGGTTGAACCATAGGTTGCATTGGCGCGATTGGATGTCCTCTCTCGGCTACCATGCAGTGGGCTGGTTTTGCCTGCTGTGCATGCCGGGAGAGGATATAAAAGAGGCAGACGCCATTTTATTTGGGGAGAGACCCGGGGACAAGTACCCGGAGGAGTGTGCCCACTAAGGAGGGGGCACGTACACCGACTACAGAGTCTCGGGCACCTTTGGCCCGAGACCGCAACGTTCCGGGTAGGCCCAATACCTTCAACTGGGTCTACAGGCAGAACTTTGGAGTCCTAGGATGCCCGGGTGAGGGTATCCTCTCCGACCAAGAGGAAGCCAGGGGAGGATCGGTCCCATAACAGGAGATGAGTGATAGTCAGATTGTTGTCTCAGGAAAGGCCTGGTGACCTGTCGGAGGGAAGGATCCTATGCTCCTCAGAACTGACCCTGCAGAGTGCTGCTGCTCTTCGAGGACAAACTGTACTTGTCCTTGGAGGATTTAATTGTTTGTTCGAGCTCCACATCGGCTGCTAGGACCATTGAGGGACTGTCCGGGTGAGCTGTACCCACTCGGGACCGAGTGGTGATAAATCTGGGAGTTCTGTACCTGAATCTGCTTTGGTTCAACTATTATCTTATCTCTCTCATCTACTCTCTCTTACCTATCAAGCAAAGATACAAAATAAACTCAACGTTGGAGTTTAAGTGGTTTGGATATTGACTTTATTAAAGAAGGGAAAAGTACAGACTCGTCTCTACATTCTGGAGATGGGAACCAGTGGGAGGAGGTAACTCACTGCGGGACCCAGGTACATATACACTGCCTGACCTCTAAACTACAGGACATGGGCTTGTGGCATGGGTGCCTCTCTTCTTTTCCCTGAGAGGAGAGGGTAGTGCTACATTTATTTGTAAAAAATTTGGAAAACCATTTATCATTTTCCTTCTACTTCACAATTATGTTCCACTTTGTGTTGGTCTATCACATAAAATCCCAATAAAATACATTTACGTTTTTGGTTGTAAACTTGTAACATGACAAAATGTGGAAAATTTTCAAGGTGTAGGAATATTTTTTCAAGGCACTGTATATAGATAGAGAGAGAGAGATTTTTCCACTCTACACAAAATCATACATTTCAGGCACTGCATTTTTTATACTCCATGGATAAGAAAGATTTGCAGCTATTCATGCAAATCAAAAAATGACAAATTATTAATTAGCTATTAGATACTATAGCTAGATTTTAAGATACTAGGTAGATATTATAGCTAGATAGTAAGATTAGGTAGTTAGATGTTGTATTCAGACACTATAGCTAGAGGGTCAAATTATATAGATAGTTATTCAGATGCTATAGCTAATAGTGAAATACTACAGATACTTATACGTAATATTACGTATTTCAGTATCTTAATTTTGTACATAAATTCCTTTTTTTTAAAATATATTTATTGACTTGCTATGTTTATGCCATGTATATACAGTATGTACAATATATATACACACACACACACACACACACACAATATTTCCAAAAGTATTGGGACACCTCCCTTTACACACACATGAACTTTAATGGCCCCCCGTTCCTGTGTCATTGGATTTGATTGACAGCAGTGGCAGCCAATGGCCAATGGCTTTCACTGCTATCAATCGGTCCAATGAAAAGAGAGATAGCGTCTGGAGCCACTGCACTCATGCACATCACTGGATCGGATTGGGCTCAGGTAAGAAAAAGAGGAGTCTGAGGGGAACTGCAGCACAGAAGGTTTTTCACCTTAAAGAGGAAGTAAACCTCCCTCTATTGTTTGTACCTATAGGTAAGCCTATAATAAGGCTTACCTATAGGTACTGTAAATATCTCCTAAACTTGCACCGTTTAGAAGATATTTACTGTATATTGCACCGATGATGTCTTTGGTGTATGTGCTTTAAAGTAACAGCCGCCCGTGGCCATTTCTTCAGAGCCATGTGTGCCGTGATCGGCGGGTCCTGCATGCATGGCAGTGACATCACACGGTTCTGGCCAGTCACACAGCCAGAGTCCATGGACCTGGAAGGAAGATGGGTGAAGATGGATACGGCCTCCAGCGGAGACGACGGGGGTTTTGTTTGCAAGTTCGTTTCACATAATGTGCTAGTATGTGATGCATACTAGCACATTATGCCTTTACTTTGAAGGTGACAAAAATAAAATAAAAAAGGACGTTTTTTTTCTTCCTCTTTAATGTATAGAATGCATTAGGGTGAAAAACATTGAGGCTTTACAGCCAGTAAAGTTATAATTTTGTGGTCTGTTGGTTACTGAGTTGTAGCTCTTTAGCTCATTTAGCTCATTAGCACTTTATATTAGGGGTGGATCTGTTGCTTTAGATATTTATTTAAATTTCTTCAGTAATAGAATTTTATGCATGTTTATGTTTTTTGTTTTTTTTATATGTAGCACACGGATTCTTTTCCCCCTCTTACCTTCCCAAGCAGGGGGATAAGACACACCATGCCACATGCCCGTGTCCTCTAGAATATAAAGGTCAGGCGGTGTTACATACTTGGGTCCTGCAGTTAGTAATTTCCTTCTTCTGGTTCTCCCCTCTATGTTTATAGAGGCGAGTCTTTATCTTTCCCAAATGAGGTCAATGTCCACACAACATATCAACTCCAACGTGAGTTTATTTTATCTTGCTTTCAGGAACCAGAGAATTGAAGAGAGAGAAAGAGGTAAGCAGATAGAAGTGGATTCAGGCACACTCTTGGCTTCGTCGCCACTCGATCCCGAGTGGGTACAGCTCACCCGGATAGTCACTCAATAGAACTAGCAGCCTGCGTGATGCTGAAACAATGACTCTGTCCCCTCCAAGGACCAATTCAAGGAGATCTTTCCTGATCTTTCAACACTCCACAGAGGCAGTCTGCGAAGCAAGGAATCCTTCCCTCAGACAGGTCACCAGGCCTTTCCCGAGTCAGCAATACTCTATTACTCGCCCTCTTGTTATGGGATCGATCCTCCCCTGGTTTCCTCTGTGTCAGAGCGGTTACCCTCACGTGGATTCCCTAGGAATCCTCTTCGGTTGTAGACCCAGTCAAAGGTACCGGGCCTACCTGGAACTCTGCAGTCTCAGGCTGAAGGTGCCTGAGACTCCTCGATCAAGATGGGGCGCACCCCCCTCTGAGGCGTAGCTCCCTCCCGGGCATGGACCCCGGAAATTGGCTTTCCGGGCATGGCCCCCGGAAATTGGCTTTTCCTGTAATGGCGTCTGCCCCTTATATATCCTCTACCGGCATGCACAGCAGGCCAGAACCGCCCACCAACGGCAGCCGAGAAAAGACATCCAATACCCACTCCATCACCTGTGGTTCAACCCCGAGCATAGGTTACAACACCACCTATACGCCCAGAGGGGAACTGCACACCAGGTGACACAGCAGTAAAGCAGAGTCCAAACAATCATAAGACCCGAGCCAACTATTGCTCTGGTCACCCCTAAATTTAGGTATAGCAGGGTTAAATTTGGGGACCCCGCTACATATATATCTTTATATATATGTAGCACTGACCCCCGAAGGAGCTGCTGAATTTGATTGGGCCTGTACTCTGCTTTTACACCCCCAATAACTTAGCTCAATCCCCTTGACACAGCTGTGGTGCAATGTTGATGTGGAGCTAATGGTGAAGGATAACCCCACAATATAATAACAGTATACTTTTGCTATTACCTGTGTATCCAATGGCTCCACCTGCTGCTCTAAAGGGAACAACACTCCACACCAAAGTACTTAACCAATAACTTATTTTTACTAAGGTTAGTGTGAAGTAATAATTTCAGCCGTTGCACTGTCACATAAACATAACGTAACAGTACAGTAGGTACACACAACAGATTGTATCTGTACAGTTATCCTTGGTGACCTCTGAGAATGTGGCTCCAATTGGGACTAGTGCTCAGAGTGATTACTCCTTACTCTGGGCACCTTCTCAATTCCAGCACACCTTGGTGAATACAGAAATACAAATGATAAATATGGTACACCACAACTACAAGGGAGCTCCCCCTACTTTAATAAAGGTGCAAGGCCTTGCAATACAAGATGCAGTCTTTGATCTTCTTTCTTCTGCTAGCTATTTGAGTTTGTAACAATGTTTAATCCAACAGTGGAATAGCAATGGTTAAATTAAGATGAATATTGGAACTGTTTCTGTAGTGTGATCCACTTGTAATTACCTCTGGTGTAATTGGAATAACACAGTGTTAAAGTGAAGTGAAGGATAGGCTTGAGGCCTGCTTAAACTCAGTCTTTATTATATTTTCCTCCGTGGGACTACAGGTCCCAGCAACATTGTGTTAAAGTCTAAGTGTATGCAAGTGCGTAAGAAACTGGGCAACAGCCCTCTCACCAAACTGGGCCTGAAGGGATGGAACAGCTCCGCTCCGCTGGTCACAATCTTGCTTCTCAGCGGCCGGCTTCCGTCACACCGCTCCGCTCAGCATGATGAACCGGACCCTCTGATGGCTCCAACAGATGTCTCTGGATCCTTCCCGATCCAGTCACTCAGTTTCTCCAGCGATCAGATGAATGGCAGAGTCTTTAAATGTTTTGTTCCGCTGTAACTTAGTAGGTCGCACTCTCTGGGGAACTCCTCACAGGTCCTTACAGGCAGGCCATGTGTCCAGAAGAGACCTAAGATGGCCGCGCGGGGCCTTTTTATATCCTACCCAGCATGCAATTCAGTACTGAGTGTTCATGGGTAGGTCACCTGGCATTCTGGGTAGGTAGGTCATAGCAAAAATGTAAACAGAACAGTCATTTCCTGTTGTATCTCTAGTGCTATATGAAAGGAAAATACTTAGAGTCCATTTCTTGTATTGGCCACTAGATGGTGCCAAATACTAAGCTATGACACTGCTCATAGACTTACATTATAAAACATTAAAGAGGAAGTAAAGCCATTAAAAAAAAAAAAAAAAAACCTGCAAAAGAAAGGCATAACGAGCTAGTATGCATAGCATACTAGCTCATTATGAACAGTGATGTAAGTAACTGAGTTAGAATAAACAGAGTTACGTAACGCAGTTACTTTAGAGGGTAATGAGTAATCTAACTGAGTACTCTTCCCCTCATGATAAAGCAGTTACCATTACTTGGGCGGCGTTACCCCAATTACATCTACCGCCACTAGATGGCAGTAGTGTAATTCCTCCTCTCCTCTATGACCAGGTCTCTCTCATGTCACGGCACTGACAGCGGAGTAGCGTGACTGCCGTCAGTGCCGTGACATGAGAGAGAACTTATTACACACGCTTCCTGTGCTACTCTGCATGGCTGGTAAACAATGTGCTATGTGCCTTGCCCTGATGTGCTATGTGCCCCGCCCTGATGTGCTATGTGCCCCGCCTTGATGTGCTATGTGCCACATGTCCTGATGTGCCCTCATGTGCTATGTGCCCTGTGCCCCATGCCCTGATGTGCTATGTGCTATCATGTGCCCTGATGTGCTATGTGCCCTGATGTGCTCTGTGCCCTGATGTGCTATGTGCTCCGATGTGCTGTGTGCCCCGATGTGCTGTGTGCCCCGATGTACTATGTGCCCCGATGTGCTATGCGCCCCGATGTGCTATGTGCCCCGATGTGCTATTTGCCCCATGCCCTGATGTGCTATGTGCCCTGATGTGCTATGTGCCCCATGCCCTGATGTGCTATGTGCCCCATGCCCTGATGTGCTATGTGCCCTCAAAAAAAAAGTCAGTTTCTTTGCTGAGTAACAAATTACTTTTTCAATGTAGTAACTGAGTTACTAACGCAATTACTTTTTGGGAGAAGTAATTTGTAACTGTAACTAATTACTTTTTTAAAGTAAGATGACCAACACTGATTATGAATGACTTACCTGAGATTGAAGCTCCCGCAGCGGTCCTCGGTCACCTCTGCCGCCATCTTGCCTCGATGTCTCATCAGTGTATCGCCGCTCAGGCGCTGTGATTGGCCGGAGCGGCGATGACGTCACACGCATGCGCGCTTGGGCCAGCAAGATCCCATTCAGGAAACCGGCAAAGATGCCGACCCTCTAGTGCGCATGCGTGTGACGTCATCGGTGCTGTGTTTTACAGCAAATATCTCCTTAACCGCGTAGGTTTAGGAGATATTTCATGCACCTACAGGTAAGCCTTAATCTAGGCTTACCTGTAGGTGCATGTGGTCAAAGTGGGTTTGCAACCACTTTATTAGGCAAAAATACCAGCGCAACATATATATGAGCTATATTTTATAATGTCATTAAGCAAAAGGGTTATTAAGTTTGGGTATTGATTCTTGTAGTTATTGATTGTTATTATTGGCTGCAACAACTATTAATTTTAGGTTTTGTGGAACCCAGTCTGGACCACTGAAGACAGGTCTTCCCTTCCAGGGGATTTTAAGGGTATAGAAGTTCCCATGCAGAAGGTTAAGGTACTTTTTGGATAACATTTTTTATTGTTTTAATTAATTGCAGATATCAAAAGCATCTGTCTTGTTGATATCATCATTGTTGGGATTTTTATTAATGCAGTTTATATTGTTTTTAAGCGTAATTTTGTTGTAGTAATTTAGTGGGGGAAGTATCTTTTGTAATTTTGTTGTAGTAATTTAGTGGGGAAAGTATCTTTTGTAATTTTGTTGTAGTAATTTAGCGGGGAAAGTATCTTTTGTAATTTTTCTATTGTGTAAGCCTCATGTGGAATGATAATTGACATTTGTCTACTTTTATCTACGGCTGCCTATGAATGTCCATTGCAGCAGTGGCGGTGCGTCCATAGAGGGCGCCGGAGCGCCGCCCCCTCTCGCTCCTGCACCGCCACTGAATGACAATACACAGATTCATGCATTGCATGAATCTGTGTATTGTCGCCGCTGCCGCGCTGCCCACTATTCATATGGCCGGCCTCCTGGTGAGCGCCGGCCATATGAATTAGAGCGGTGGCCGGCGGTGGGTGTGTCTTGGAAGTGTCTATCAGAGCCAGCGGCTCTGATAGGGTTTCCGATTACAGCCCTCACGCTGTAATCGGCTTCCAAAAACTCCTCCTAGGTACGCACGGGGGTGCGTTCCTTGGAGTACAGTCACAGGCGGTTCAGCCAATCAGGTTCACCGGATCTGGTTACCGGTAACGTGATTGGCTGAAGCGACATCGAGGGCGGGAGAACACATCGAGGACGGCGCGGACCGAGGAAGGTAAGTGCAGGGCTGGGGGGGGAACTGGCTGCATTTGGGGGGAACTGGCTATATATATGGGGACAAACTGGCTGTATATGGGGACACACTGGCTGCATATGGGGACAAACTGGCTGCCTATGGGGACACACTGGCTGTATATGGGGACACACTGGCTGTATATGGGGACAAACTGGCTGTATATGGGGGACAAACTGGCTATATATGTGGGACAAACTGGCTATATATGGGGGCAAACTGGCTGTATATGGGGACACACTGGCTGTATATGGGGGACACACTGGCTGTATATGGGAGCACACTGGCTGTATATGGGGGCACACTGGCTGTATATGGGGGCACACTGGCTGTATATGGGGGATACACTGGCTGTATATGGGGGATACACTGGCTGTATATGGGGGCACACTGGCTGTATATGGGGACACACTGGCTGTATATAGGGGACACACTGGCTGTATATGGGGGCACACTGGCTGTATATGGGAGCACACTGGCTGTATATGGGGGCACACTGGCTGTATATGGGGGCACACTGGCTATATATGGGAGCACACTGGCTGTATATGGGGGCACACTGGCTGTATATGGGGGCACACTGGCTGTATATGGGGGCACACTGGCTGTATATGGGGGATACACTGGCTGTATATGGGGATACACTGGCTGTATATGGGGGCACACTGGCTGTATATGGGGACAAACTGGTTGTATATGGGAGCACACTGGCTGTATATGGGAGAACACTGGCTGTATTTGGGTGCACACTGGCTGTATATGGGGGCACACTGGCTGTATATGGGGGCACACTGGCTGTATATATAGGGGCACACTGGTTATATATATATATGGGGGCACACTGGCTGTATATGGGGGCACACTGGCTGTATATGGGGACAAACTGGCTGTGTAAGGAAACAAACTGGCTGTATTTCAGGGGGCAAACTGGTGGCGTTTGGGCACAGTGGCTGCGTTTAATGGGCACAGTGGCGGCAATTGATTTTTTTTTTCAGTTTGTTTGCGCCCCCCCAAAAATTTTGAGCACCAGCTGCCACTGCATTGCAGGCACAACCTTCTTCATATTCATTGAGCCTACATGGCAACAAACTGTATTAAATAAGTTCCCCTCCATCAAGTAGATTTATCAGTATTTTGTAGATGCATAAAAAATAAAAGAAATAAGATAACAAATGACAAAGGCAAATAATTACAAAGCACAAAGCTGAATATTTGCTATCCTACCTTGCAGATAGTTTGGACATCACAGGCTACTTATAGTTATTCTTGTTGCCTTTGTTTTGACCCAAATAATAAAATAGTACTCACTTGTTTTGTGTCTTCTGCTGTACTTTGCTCACATGGTCTTAGTGTGACAGAGACTGTATAGGGCTGAATTATATTCAACCAGAAGCAGATAACTGAAAACATTTTTACACAATGCTTCCTGAATCGTCACAGCATCAGGAATTTACCTTGTGGACAGTACTGTACATTTCAGAAAAGGGTGTACCACTACATCATTTGGTTCAAGGGCACAACTAGGGAAGGGCTGCAAAGAACAACTGCTCAAAAACCGTATAGACAAAGGCAAAGGCAATATTACAAATTCAATGAAGAAATAAAGAAGAAAACTGGAACACAGGAAGAAGGATTGTCAGAATGAGTGCAATTTTTCTGTGTTGCTGTGGATAGAGATGTTGTAGAATTAGGCTCCATGCACACTGGGCTTAAAAAAACGTCTGTTCTCTTTGGAGTAAAAAACTTTCTTATAGAGCATTTTTTGTACAAAGTTTAGACGAGTTTAGGAGAGTTTTACGTTTTTTCTGCCAGTGAGCTCCAATCAGAAACGCGAATGAGAAGGTTTTTTTTTCTGCCTCTTAACGTTATGCCTGTAAACATCATAATGTGCATGAACACATAGGATAACATTGAGTTGCTTCTACAGGCATAACACAAAACTCTTGTAGAAGCAACATTTTTTATGCCAGTGTGCATGGAGCCTAAAACTGCTTTATGTGTGTACAAAAAAAGAGGATGGTCTGCATTTCCTACTGCAGGCCCCAAACATTGTGGAACAAGACTAATGCCGCGTACACACGATCGATTTTCTTGCCATTTTTTTTCTTGCCGTTTTTCACATCGTTTTTTTTCATGTTTCCTCTCAAGCCTGTCTTGCGTACACACGATCATTTTAAAAAACGATGAAGCAAAGCGCAGTGACGTACAACACGTACGACGGCACTATAAAGGGGAAGTTCCGTTCTAATGACGCCACCCTTTGGGACGCTTTTGCTAATTCCGTGTTACCGCGTGTTAGTAAAAGTTTGGTGAGAGACGATTCGCGCTTTTCAGTCTTCGTGCTTTGAAGATCGTTTTGTGGAGTTCAGTTTGTGCCTGTGGGTTCGTATCTGTTTGGCAGTGCGTGTAGTCAGTTCGTATCTGTTTATTCAGTGCGGTCTGCTCTGCTCGTTCCTGTTTTTCAGCTTGTTCTTCATTGGCCTTGCTGTTCTTCCGTGCGTTCTTCTAGTTCGTTCTGTTCAGCCGACCGTTATCTAGCCATGTTGCGGCTACGTACTCGTCGTAGAGTTCGTGCTGTAGTTGGTGCAGGGGTTCATGCTGTATCCCGACTCCATGCCATGAGCAGGGTCAGGAGGAGTTCATGGACCAAGAATTGGTTGCTCCAGCGGCACCAATTCTGTCACATGCCTTTGTTGCGGGAGATCAGGGAGAATAATCCTGATGATTTCAGGAATTTTCTCAGGATGTCTGACCCCGTATTTCAGCATCTGTTGGCTTTGGTGTCCCCCTATATTACCAGGCAGGACACCGTTATGCGGGAAGCCATCAGTGCTGAGAAGAGGCTCATCGCCACGTTGCGATTACCTGGCGACTGGGAGAAGCCTGCAGGACCTTAAGTTCTCCACAGGCATATCCCCCCAGGCTCTGGGGATCATTATACCAGAGACTTGTTCTGCCATCCTTCAAGTTTTGCAGGAGGACTATATTAAGGTAAGTGTTCTTCTAAAATAACTTCACATTGTATGTATTTTTGTTTTGGATACTTTTTATTTTGCTTTATTAGCAGTCCCTAATTCACATGATTCTTAGCTGCAGGGAATGTCCCCTTTCTCCCCATGTTTTAATATAAAATTTTTTGGGTTTGAGGCCTACCTGTAAATTTGGCTTACCTAACCTCTCCAGCATGCTATCCTGGGGCCATACCTACCTTGCCTAGTCATTTCCATGTATTTTATTCTATGTCCCATCGTAGTGCTTTTCCCAAAACGCACCCTAAAGATTGCCTAGGAATGTTTCATTTTTTTTAACTTCATACAGAGTGCTACAGCCTTCATTTGTGATATTCCCAACTCATCTTCAACCCCCCCCCCCCCCCAAATTTTTATTTTATTTTTTAGGTTTGTTGTTGCTTACTAATCTTTTTTTTTATTACAGTTTCTACCAATGTTGGCCATGAATGTTGGTATGAAATCAGCTTTCAATGTTTCTGGCTCAAAGTATTAATTTTTTATTTCTTTAATTCCACAGTTCCCTTCTTCGCCACATGAATGGCAGAATGTGGCTTCCGAGTTTGCCCAGCGATGGAACTTTCCGAACTGTGGAGGAGCCATCGACGGCAAACATGTTCGGGTCGTCCCACCACCCCATTCGGGATCCTTTTATTATAACTATAAGGGGTTCCACAGCGTCGTGATGATGGCAGTGGTGTCGGCCACCTACGAGTTCCTCTATGTGGACGTTGGCAAGAATGGCAGGATGTCTGATGGAGGAGTATTTGGCCAGACGGAGTTTGGGGAAAGGCTCTTTTTGGATCTGCTGGCCTTGCCACCAGCGGAGCAGAATGTGGAGGGACTACCTTTTGTCTTTGTGGCGGATGAGGCGGTTGGCCTGGGACCCCATTTGATGAGGCCATTCCCGCAACGCACCCTCACCCCTGAGAGGAGGGTGTTCAATTATCGGCTGGCCAGAGCCAGAAGGGTGGTGGAAAATGCCTTTGGCATCATGGCCAGCCGATTTCGCCTCTTCCTGACCTCCATCCACCTTGCCCCATACAAATGGAACCATGTGGTAATGACTTGCTGTGTGCTTCATAATTTCCTACGGGTGCATTCCAACAGTTATATAGCTTTGAGTGGGCCTGAGGCCTCTTTACTCAATACAGAAACTTTAGTGGCCCTGGAACCTGGCCGTCCTGGCTTGGCCCCCCCAACCGGACGTGAGGTCCGTAACCAATATGTTGAATATTTTATGGGTAGGGGGGCCATTGAAATGCCAGAAAATCTTTAAAAATTTTATTAAAAAAAAAAAATTCTTTTATGGAGTAAAGATTGGTTTGGTGTTTTAATTGTATAATGTTTTATGTTTCATGTAGGTTTACCTAGTGCACTTGTATTGCCATGTGTATTTAACATTCTTAATTAGCCTTCATTGTCAGTGTAAACACAAAACATTGATTAGTTCACTCTGCACCACATTTACATAATGAAGCCACAATTATTTTGAATGTAAAAATACCTTTATTTCTTTTTTAGGTGGGAAACTTCCTTTGAAATGTGAATGTTCCCTTAATTTTTGGGGTATTAAAACGCATGACCAGCCATGCATAAACAAACTATATTCATAAAAATTGTGAAAAAGCTAAACATGTGCTAGTCATTAAAGGGTAAAACAACAAAAAACCTTATAAAACTCAGCAATTTAAACGTTCTTTGGTGTAAAAACATTAGACACGCCCAAGCACAGCCATGATATTTTGGAGCCTTTCCTCCACCCGCTTGGTATTTGCCCTGATCTCTAGCAAGTCTCCCTTAATTTTTTCGAGGTCACGACAGCAGACCATGAGGTATTGGATCAGGATCTGGGCACTGTGATGTGTCAACTTTTTGGGGTCTTCGGCCAGAACTGCACCTAAATGTAAAAAGAAATATGTAGGATAGAATATGTAGGCCTACATCTATTTAACATGCATGTGTCTGGTTTCTCTCTGACCTGTGGTGGTGCCACTTTCCACTTCCACAACATCACGTTCCTCTCCATCCTGGGGTTCTGGGGGTATTGTTGTAGGTGTTGCAATTATCGGCTCATCTGAGGTAGCTTTTCGAATCCCTAGGGAGATTGAAATAAAAGGAATAGTTTCATTAGTAGCGACTCAATTTTTCAATTAAACTAAACATGATAAAATACTTTGTAATCATTCTTTTGAAGCCTGCTCCATTTTAAAATGTACCCCCTGTTCAAACCGGGACAAATGATTGGATACATAGCCAAAACCATAGCATATACTTTTAAAACACAAATTTGACACATTGTAACACCCCAAAGTATCTACACAGGATCACCTGTGTGTGACACCCTCAAGCTTTTTGGCTTTAGGCCCACACTTGTACTACTGCGTTCAGATGTTTCATCAGCTGCTGAGCATTCACTCCCTTAACATTACCATGCATATCCTTTTTTCAAACAAACAAATGTCCTTTGGATTAGCACCGAAAAAATAAGTGATGCCAAAATTTACTCCCCCAAATAAAATAAAATACATGGGTGTTCACACTGGATGATCCTAAAACATCGTTTGAGGAACTGTACGGAGAAAGAGGTTTAATACGTCCGTTTACTGTGCGGACGAACCTGAAAGATGGTATCTTTCACTGTACTATATGAAAGTAAAAAATACACTACAGAATACAAGTAAATAATATGTACCATGGAAAATATTCAAAAATAACTTACTTTTTCCTAAAACTTTCTTGATTCTTTTGTATTGGTCGGCCTCCCGCAACTTCAGATCAGACCATCGTTTTCTGACCTGTTCCTTCGTTCTGCACACCCCGAATTTTTTGTGAAGACTTTTGACCACTTTGCCCATAATTTTTGACTTGACCAGATTAGGCCTTTTATACGGCCCATGCTTGGCATCATAATCCTCCTTCTTTAAAATGGCGACCATCTCCACCATTTCCTCGAATGACATGTTGGATGCCTTATATCTCCTGGATCTGGATTTGGGCTCCTCTGGAATTTCCTCCTCTGTAGAGGTAATCTCAGCCACCTGTGTCTCCGCCATGTTTTGTTAAGCACTACGAGCGAGAAGGGGCGGGGAAAGTACAATATCGAACGTCAGGGGCGGGGAAAGCGTGCAGAGTTTCACGCATGCGCAGTGTATATCAAGTGAAGATCCATGTCTCGAAAATACGTTCATTTGGCGGGAGAGGGAGTTAGCAACAAACGTCTTGACGAAGGTACCTAACAATTTAAGTATTTGAGGTTCATCAGACGAGGAGATTTGTGCGCTAAAAATATGTAGAAAATGCACATTTGAGGAATGTTGCCTGAAATATATATATTTTTTTGTTTCTCGCTTTTACAGATATCATGAATACTTTTAAAAACCCGGAATTCATGGGGGAGTTCATAGACAAATGGCAAGAGCTACCTATACTATGGCAAACCAAAAGTGGCGCAAATAAAAATAAAGACGCCAGGAAAGCAGCACTGGAGAGCCTGCTTGCATTTGTGCAAACCAAGATACCCACAACAACTCTCCAAGATGTGAAAATCAAAATAGCGAACATCAGAGGGACATACAGGACCCAGAGGACTATGGTCCTGAGGTCCCAGAGGTCAGGTGCTCCAGCAGATAAGGTTTACAAACCCAGTCTGTGGTACTACAGTAAGCTTGCTTTTCTGGATGACCAGCTGGAAGTGCAGGAATCTCTCTCCACCCTTCCCCCCAGAGGTCAATCCAGCCTTCCTTGTACCCAACCCTTCAGCCTTCCCTGCAGCCAGTCCTCCAGCCTTCCTGTCAACCCTGCTCTGGCTTCCTCTGAGGATCAAGATCAGGTCCTTGAGGAGGCAGATTTGGATATATGGAGCCAGGTAAAGTATTGATATCTATATTTATATCTTACAAAATTGTAGAATTTAAATAGATGTTAGTATTGTTAGGTATGTAAACTTCTACCAATAAAGTTTTTTAAGAGCAAGATACAGTAGTGGCCTAATTTTATGTGGACAAGGCAACAAAACCAGGATGCGGAATCAATGAAAATGACATAACTTTTGGCATTGATTTCAACAATGTCTAGAGGTGAACAATGTCTGTGAATGATGGTGGGCCAAAATAAATAATGTCCCTTTCTTTTTTTACAGCCAGAGCAGAGCCAGGAAGAGGGTGATGTTGGGGATCAGGGGGAGGCAGGGCCCAGTGGCACCCAGGAGGAGTCTGGGCCCAGTGGCACCCAGGAGGAGGCTGGGCCCAGCACAAGAGCCCAGATGCCTCCCCTGGTAGTTAAACCACGAAGGCCAAGGAGAGGTAGGCAGGTGGAGGAGGAAACCAGGGCCTTCATCAGAGAGGCAACAGCGGCCCTCAGAGAGGCACCCTCTGTTGATGAGGGATTTGCCGCAGTCCTCGCCCACAAACTAGGGCAAATGGACTTGCGCCAAAAGATATATAGTGAGACCCTGCTTTTAAAAGTCATCAATAAGGGCGTGCTGGGTGAACTCACCATGTACACCGATATAACGGAGGTTGTCCCTACTCCTCCACCTCCTCCTCCTCCTCCTACTACTCCTCCTGCCACAACCTCTCCTCCTGATCCCCAGCCTCCAAGGAAGAAACCAACCAAGGCTGCAGAGAAGGCTACAAGGAAGAGAAGAAAATAATGCCTGCTGTAGTACCACAGACTGGGGACATATAGGACTTATCTGCTGTGGCTCCTGACCTCTGGGAGCTCAAGACAAGATTGGGCTCCTTTTTTTTGGGGATCTAATCTCTATTTTGGTTTCCACATCTTGGATGGTTGTTGTGGGGTCAAAGGGATGCACAAATGCAAGCAGGCTCTCCAGTGCTGCCTTCCCCTTTTAATTTGTTAATGTTCCGAAATAAAGTTTATTTTTTTGGCCTTAAAAAACTTGACTATGTGATTTGTATTTCAAAAGAGAGCTTGCTAGGGAGCAGGCAGGGACATCTCAAATAATATTATTGTTATTATCAAGGGACACAAACCTCCCTGAGGCCAAATGAGACACATTTTGAAGGTTGGTGTGGTAACTTTACACAAGAATAATTTAAGCCAAAAAATAAAAAACAAGGCCCCAAAAATTAAAAAGACAATAGTAAAATAGAATAAAAAAAAAAAAGGATATTTACATTATTTTATTATTAGTAGTATTATTTAGGAGGGAGGTGCGGCTTAGAAATAATATTTTACAATCATTAGAGCAATTTGGAATTACTTTAGAAACAAGTTTGGCATAACTCTCAATGTCATTATCAAAAGAAGGTAATTTTTAAGCAAACAATGCTATTAATTCCACCGTGACGAATGTGCCATCTCCATTTCCAACATTAGCTTTACCAAAACGAGCGCTCCCGTCTCATAGTTGCTTCTGAGCATGCGCGTTTTTTTTCACGTCGTGAAAGCATACACACTATCGTTTTTCACGTCGGTAAAAAAAACTACATGAAAAACGACGTGAAAAAAGAGAGCATGTCCGAAATTTTTAATGGCCGTTTTTCACGTGTTAAAAATGCTCTGGAGCATACACACGATCATTTTTCAGGGCCATTTTTAAAAATGGCAGTTTTAACGGCATGAAAAACGATCGTGTGTATGGGGCATTAGAGATGTAGCCAGGAATGAACTACGGTTACCTGACACTGAAAACCTAAGCCCCGTACACACGGTCGAACTTTTGGCCAACAAACTTCATTTTGCGCAAGTTGGACCAACAATCCGACCATGTGTACGCTCCATCGGACAAACTTTTTTTTTTTTTTTTTCATCGGACAAAAGTTGTGTCTGCAAACGGACAAACTTTTGGCCAACAAAAGTCAGATGGAGCAAAGTCTGACCGTGTGTACAGAAAACCATCTGACTTTTGTCCGATGGACAAAACAACTAATGTTAAAATCAACCAACAATAGCAGAAGTTGACCAAAGGGTGGCGGTAAAGAGCAGAAAAGAGCAGAAAAACCACATAATGTTGCAAAAAGTTTTGGGAAAGTTTGCAGAAAAGTCTTGTGGTGTGTATGCTATGGGTGTGCCCAAGCCAACTCCGTTCGGACAAAAATCCACGGTGTGTATGGGGCTTTAGACTCACATTTTTCAGACTGTTCCTGTATCCCTCTAGTCCTGGGCATCCTGGTAAATGTAGTCCTCTGTGCAGCCATCACTGAACTGTTGAACCACCCACAAACTACACCTCTTAGCAGGCCATCCTCTCCAGGGGAGAATTATGGGAGAGGCTTTAAGGGATTTGCCGTACAGGCCCATGCTCTCTTGCTTCCAAGGATCCATCGAGTGAGCATCGGTCTGCCGCTCCATCCGGAGGATTGTGGCCTACCACGCCACTCACTTCCACTGCGGTTCTAGCCCAAATAGGATGAACTTTGCCACGCCAGGGGTATCCCTGCATCATCGCTGACAGCAGAAGTGCCAGGCAGACCGCTGAACCAGCTGACCGAACAGCCTTCTTGACCCAATCGCTTGACGAAGGACCAACTTGAATCGCTTACAGGATAGTCATTTGTGATCATCAGGATTGGTGAGCGGGCAAATGCCCAAAGTCCTATTGCCAGCCACTAGTAAATCAACCTTGAACACTGTATACAGACCTTACAGACTCGGATTGCCAAGAGGAACTGTTATTAGTCAGACCAAGTATCTTTGCACTGATTGCTGACCACTTTTTCCATACTTTGCTTCTCTGAGCCCCAACTGTCAGCGAAGATAATTACAAGGCTTGTATTCAGAACGCTACCCTTTTGCTCTTATGGGGGACATGTTACTGGTACATATACTACTCAATCTCTCATTAGGATTAGAGGTACTATAGGCCGGCCCGGGATTTCCCTTTAATAGTAGTAGTACTGACATCAACTAATGACCCTTTAAAAATCAGTTTTCTTAATTTCTGTCACTTTGGATACTATTGTCTTTCATTTGTTATTGCTATCTTCATTCAACTGCTCTGAGAGTTACCTCAACTGAGTTTTGGCTGCTGTTTTCCAGGACTTGGCTAATTTGACACTCGGGAGCCGATGCACGTGCCCGGCGGCCGCGATGTCCGCCGGGCAGCCGCGATTGCTGGTGACAGAACAGGGACATGGATCTGTGTGTGTAAACACACACACAGATCCGCGTCCTGTCAGGGGAGAGGAGACAGATTGTGTGTTCTTAGTATATAGGTACACCGATCGGTCTCCTCACCTAGTCGGTCTCCTCCCCCTACAGTTAGAATCACTCCCTATGTAACACATTTAACCCCTTGATCGCCCCCTAGTGTTAACTCCTTCCCTGCCAGTGACATTTATACAGTAATCACTGCATATAAGTGTCAGTGGTCCCAAAATAGTGTCAAAAGTGTCCGATCTGTCCGCCGCAATGTCAGTCACGATAAAAATCGCTGATCACCGTCATTCCTAGTAAAAAAATAATAATAATGAAAATGCCATAAATCTATCCCCTATTTTGTAGACGCTATAACTTTTACGCAAACCAATCAAAATACGCTTATTGTGATTTGTTACCAAAAATATGTAGAAGAATACATATCGGCCTAAACTGAGGAAAAAAATATATTTTTTATATTTTTTGGGGATATTTATTATAGCAAAAAGTAAAAAATATTGTGGTTTTTTTTTCAAAATTGACGCTGAGGTGATCAAATACCACCAAAAGAAAGCTCTATTTGTAGGGAAACAATTATAAAAATTTGGGTACAGTGTTGCATGACTGCGCAATTGTCATTCAAAATGTTAGAGCGTTGAAAGCTGAAAATTGGCCTGGGTAGGAAGGGGGTGAAAATGCCCTGTATTGAAGTGGTTAAAGAAAAAAAAAATTAAAGACTGCTTCGCAGATTTTCAGACAGACTGTGATATATGATATATTATGACTGTGATATATTATGTATGACAGACTCCCTTGTCATAGGCAGGTGGCTTGATAAAAGCTACCTGTGCCTGCTGTCACTTAGGCTGGCCATACAAAAACCATGTCTTCCTTCAAAAAAAATGTATTTCAAGAACGTTCGTTGATTTTCTAACCGTTAGTGGGATCAAATCGACATTTGTTTTCAACCACAGTGACGGGAAAAATCGAAGGAGCAGTATAGAAATCTTCTAGGTCAAAGGAATTTTCAAACAGCGTATGTGGTTTTCATTCAGAAATTAAATTCATTTTAAAACTGAATGTTAAAAGCAAGTGAAATTTCCAAACAACATTCTTTCAATCAGCAAATGTACAAAGATTATTCATAATGAATATTCTTGTCAGAAAATCGATATGTGTATGACCAGCATAAGGCTCAGTTCACACATGCAGTTTGCTTTTGATCCGTTTCTGCAGTGCTCTTTGCTGTGCGTTTTTGCACACGTGATTTTGCTGCCATTTGCATTTGTTATGCTTTTTTTAGGCCAGTCTCAGCCTATCGCTGTGACGAGTCACCTATTTGTCCTGTAGTTAAGCACAGAATGTGAAAGCTACAGTCAAAATGTTTATGCCAAAGAGTTGTTGATTATGGAGCTCCTGGGGTGCTTAACAGCAAAACTAAACTGAAGTGGGTGGAATCCCAGTGTATAATAGGGAACCAGACAGTGTGTGTTGGATACTAAGATTCTTTGCATAGCTCTTCAAGAGAGCATATAACCAAGACAAAGAGGGTGATGAAACAGATATACACTCACTCACCACTTTATTAGGTACACCTTGCTAGTACCGGGTTGGACCCCCTTTTGCCTTCAGAACTGCCTTAATTCTTCATGGCTTAGATTCAGCAAGGTGTTGGAAACATTCCTCAGAGATTTTGGTCCATTATGACATGATAACATCACACAGTTGCTGCAGATATATTGGCAGATTAATTGGCTGCACATCCATGATGTTCCACCACATCCCAAAGGTGCTCTATTGGATTGAGATCTGGTGACTGTGGAGGCCATAGGAGTACAGTGAGTGAATTTATTGTCATGTTCAAGAAACCAGTGGTGAGATAATTTGAGCTTTGTGACATGGTGCATTTCCTGCTGCACTCTACAAGACTCTGGTCCGGTGTCCTGGAATATGCCATCCAGTTCTGGGTACCAGTCCTCAGGAAGGATGTGCTGGAACTGGAGAGAGTCCAGAGAAGGGCAACAAAACGAATAAAGATTATGAGCATTGAACTTATTCTCTGGAGAGGGGACGATTGAGAGGGGATATGATTTCAATGTACAAATACCGTACTGGTGACCACACAATAGGGATAAAACTTTCCCGCGAAAGGGAAATTAAAAAGACACGTGGCCATTCACTAAAATTAGAAGAGAAGCGGTTTAACCTTACACTGCGTAGATGATTCTTTACTGTAGGAGCGGTAAGAATGTGGAATTCTCTTCCACAAGCAGTGGTTTCAGCAGGGAGCATGGATAATTTCAAAAAACGATAAGATAGGCACCTAAAAGACCTTAACCACTTAACGACCGCCCACCGCCGATTTACGTCGGCAGAATGGCACGGACAGGCAGAATCACGTAGATCTACGTGATCGCCTTTGTGCAGTTGGGGGGTCCATCCGGACCCCCCTTCACTGCAGTGAGCGGCCGTTAAGTGTTCGGGAGCGATCAGGCATGAGGGGGCGGCCGCTCGATCCCGCCCCCCCCTCGCGAACGCTCCCGGCCAATGAAAATGCTTCCTCCGCCATGTGATGTAAACAAGGCTGGAGGAAGTGATGTCATCTCCCTCGCTGCGGTCTTTTCGTTCCCGGCGCCGAGCAGAGAAGAAGCAGGTTAGTGCACCAACAGTCCACTGACACGTAGGTACACATAGGCACACAAATCACCCCCCAGTCACCCCCAGATCACCCCCCAGGTCACCCCAAAGCCCCCAATCACAGTGTCACTGATTGCAGTGATCATTTATTTTACTGATCACTGCATTTAGTGTCATCTGTGATTGTAAAAAGTTGCAGGGCAGTTAGGATTAGGCCCCTTTAGGTCCAGGGTAGCCCCCTAACCCCCCCTAATAAAGGTTTAACCCCTTGATCACCCCCCAGGTAACCCTTTCACCCCCTAACTTCAGCGTCACTAAGCGATTGTTTTTCCGATCGCTGTATTTGTGTCGCTGGTGTTTTAGATTATTAGTTTTTTTTTTTTAGGTTCGCCGCAGGTTTTTATTAGTGTCAGGTACTCCCATATATTATTTTAACCCCCTGATTGCCCCTAGAGTTAACCCTTTCACCAGTGATCGCCGTATAAGCGTCACTGGTGTCACTGGTTAGCCAGTAAGTTATTTAGTTATTTAGGTTACCCGTCAGGTTTTTATATAGTGTCAGGTACCCCCATATTTAACCTAATAAAGGTTTTAACCCCCTGATTGCCCCTAGTTAACCCTTTCACCAGTGATCACCATATAAAGGTTACGGGTGACGCTGGTTGATTAGTTTGCTTTTTATAGCATCAGGGCACCCGCCGTATATAACCCAATAAAGGTTTAACCCCCCTGATCGCCCGGCGGGTGAGATCAATTAGGTTTTAGCGCCAGAGAGGGTCTGCGTCGCCCCAGGCAGTGTTAGGTTAGTGCCAGTAACGCTAACGCCCACGCGCAAAGCATACACCCCCCTTAGTGGTATAGTATCTGATCAGATCTATACTAGCATCCCCAGCGGTTTAGGGTTCCCAAAAACGCAGTGTTAGCGGGATCAGCCCAGATACCTGCTAGCGCCTGCGTTTAGCCCCTCCGCCCAGCCCAGCCCAGCCCACCCAAGTGCAGTATTGATCGATCACTGTCACTTACCAAACACAACACACATAACTGCAGCGTTCGCAGAGACAGGCCTGATCCATATCAACCAGTCCATAGCAAACGTCCATAGCAACCAGTCCATAGCAACCGTCCATAGCAACCATTCATAGCAACCAGTCTATAGCAACTGTCCATAGCAACCATCCATTGCAACCAGTCCATAGCAACCGTCCATAGCAACTGTCCATAGCAACCATCCATAGCAACTATCCATAGCATCCAGTCCATAGCAACTGTCCATGGCAACCAATCCATAGCAACCGTCCATAACAACCAATCCGTAGCAACCGTCCATAGCAACTGTCCATAGCAACCGTCCATAGCAACCAGTCCATAGCAACCATCAATATCAACCAGTCCAAGGTGAATGTTTTGAACGCTACCACTCAAAAGTGAAGTTTTAGCGTAGGGTACAGCATTTCACAGACAAGGACACACTTACACAGGGTCTCCCAAGATGCCATTACATTTTGAGAGACCCGAACCATTACAGTTGTAAAGTTACAAAAAAAGTGTAAAAAAGAAAAAAAAAACGTAAAAAACAAAACACAAAAAAAATATAAAATAAAAAAACAAAAATAGTTGTCGTTTTATTGTTCTCTCTCTCTCTATTTTCTCTCTATTGTTCTGCTCTTTTTTACTGTATTCTATTCTGCAATGTTTTATCATGCTTGCTTTTCAGGTATGTAATTTTTTGTTTTCAGGTGCGCCATTCAACTGCAGCGCGGAATTATTTATCTTGACAGCAACAGCGTTTGCTCCCACGATACATAAAGCCGTGACACCACAGTTAAAAAAAAGAGCATATATGCCGAAGCATGGGGGCAGCAGGGGCGGAGGAGCGATTTTGCTCCTAATGCCGCGTACATACGGTCGAAATTCCGACGGAGGCCTGCCCGTGGAAAATTCCGACCGTGTGTACGCGGCATAACTTTTTTGCGGGAGGATGCCCCCATGCTTCGGCATATATATATATTAGGCACAGGTTGCGTTAAAACATTTTTTTATTTTTTACTAGGTTTTGTTTTGGTATTTGCTTTGCAGGTATGGCATGGTAAGGTCTTACTGTTGTACTGTAATGTTACTTTGTTTTAATGTTAACCACCATTTGCTTAGCAGGTACCCCATTCAGTTGCAGCGCGGATCTATTTATCTTGACAGCCGTGACTCCAACGCTGTAGGAGGTGATTTCACCACCACAGTTAAAAAAAAGAGCATATATGCCGAAGCATGGGGGCAGCAGGGGCGGAGGAGCGATTTTGCTCCTAATGCCGCGTATATACGGTCGAAATTCCAACGGAGGCTTGCCCGTGGAAAAGTCCGACCGTGTGTACGCGGCATAACCTTTTATGCCGCGTACATACGGTCGAAATTCCGACGAAGGCTTGACCGTGTGTACGCGGCATAACTTTTTTGCGGGAGGATGCCCCCATGCTTCGGCATATATGCCCATCATTAGAAGTGGGTGGATGAAGGGAGGTATTCTAATGGTGGGCATACCCACCAATCAATCTCTTTTTTTCGTTCAGCCAATAGGCTGTATGAAAAAAAAGATTACAATACATGTCCAACAAGGACCAGCAACGTACTGGTATGTTGCTGGACTTTGAATGTTTATACCAGAATGATGCCTGCGGGTTTAGTTATCATCTTGGTATCATTCTTTTCAGCCAGCAGCCGGCTTTCATGTAAAAGCAATTCTAGCAGATAATTAGCCTCTAGACTGCTTTTACAAGCAGTGGGAGGGAATGTCCCCCCCCCGGATATAAAAAGCGCCATTGGGAAATTGGGAAAGCATTTTATCACACCGATCTTGGTGTGGTCAGATGCTTTGAGGGCAGAGGAAAGATCTAGGGTCTAACCCCCCAATTTTTTTCAAAAAAAGAGTACCTGTCACTACTTATTGCTATCATAGGGGATATTTACATTCCCTGAGATAACGATAAAAATGGTAAAAAAATAAAATATGGAAGGCACAGTTTAAAAATAAAATAAAAAAGCCAAATAAATAATAAAAAAAAAAAAAAAAAAAAGCACCGCTGTCCCCCCCTGCTCTTGCGCAAAGGCGAACGCAAGCGTCGGTCTAGCGTCATATGTAAACAGCAATTGCATCATGCATGTGAGGTATCACCGCAAAGGTCAGATCGAGGGCAGTCATTTTAGCAGTAGACCTCCTCTGTAAATCTAACGTGGTAACCTGTAAAGGCTTTTAAATGCTTTTAAAAATGAATGTAGTTTGTCGCCGCTGCGCATTTGTGCGCAATTTTAAAGCATGTCGTGTTTGGTATCCATGTACTCGGCCTATGATCATCTTTTTTATTTCATCAAACATTTGGGCAATATAGTGTTTTTTAGTGCATTAAAAATAAAAAAAGTGTGTTTTTCCCCCAAAAAATGTGTTTGAAAAATCGCTGCGCAAATACTGTGTGGAAAAAAAAAATGCAACACCCACTATTTTAATCTGTAGGGCCTTTGCTTTAAAAAAATATATAATGTTTGGGGGTTCAACATAATTTTCTTGCAAAAAAAAAATTTTTTTCATGTAAACAAAAAGTGTCAGAAAGGGCTTTGTCTTCAAGTGGTTAGAAGAGTGGATGATGTGTGACATAAGCTTCCTAATGTTGTGCATAAAATGCCAGGACAGTTCAAAACCCCCCCAAATGACCCCATTTTGTAAAGTAGACACCTCAAGCTATTTGGTGAGAGGCATGTTGAGCCCATTGAATATTTTTTTTTTGTCCCAAGTGATTGAATAATGACCAAAAAAAAAAAAAAAAATGTACAAAAAGTTGTCACTAAATTATATATTGCTCAAACATGCCATGGGCATATGTGGAATTACACCCCAAAATACATTCTGTTGCTTCTCCTGAGTACGGGGATACCACATGTGTGGGACTTTTTGGGAGCCTAGTCGCGTACGGGACCCCAAAAACCAAGCACCGCCTTCAGGATTTCTATGGGTGTAAATTTTTGATTTCACTCCTCACTGCCTATCACAGTTTCGGAGGCCATGGAATGCCCAGATGGCACAAAACCCCCCCAAATGACCCCATTTTGGAAAGTAGACACCCCAAGCTATTTGCTGAGAGGTATGTTGAGTATTTTGCAGATCTCGCTTTTTGTCACAAAGTTTTGAAAATGTAAAAAAAGAAAAAAAAAAAAGAAAAAAATATGTCTTTCTTAATTTTCAAAAACAAATGAGAGCTGTAAAATACTCACCATGCCTCTCAGCAAATAGCTTGGGGTGTCTACTTTCCAAAATGGGGTCATTTGTGGGGGTTTTGGGCTATTTTGACATTTTATGGCCTTCAAAACTGTGATAGGTAGTGAGGAGTGAAATCAAAAATTTATGCCCTTAGAAACCTTGAAGGCGGTGCTTGGTTTTTGGGGTCCCGTACGCGGCTAGGCTCCCAAAAAGTCCCACACATGTGGTATCCCCGTACTCAGGAGAAGCAGCAGAATGTATTTTGGGGTGTAATTTCACATATAACCATGGCATGTGTGAGCAATATATCATTTAGTGACAACTTTTTGTACATTTTTTTTTTCTTTTTGTCATTATTCAATCATTTGGGACAAAAAAAAAAAAATATTCAATGGGCTCAACATGCCTCTCAGCAAATAGCTTGGGGTGTCTACTTTCCAAAATGGGGTCATTTGGGGGGATTTTGTGCCATCTTGGCATTTTATGGCCTTCAAAACTGTGATAGGTAGTGAGGAGCGAAATCAAAAATTTATGCCCTTAGAAACCTTGAAGGCGGTGCTTGGTTTTTGGGGTCCCGTACGCGGCTAGGCTCCCAAAAAGTCCCACACATGTGGTATCCCCGTACTCAGGAGAAGCAGCAGAATGTATTTTGGGGTGTAATTTCACATATGCCCATGGCATGTGTGAGCAATATATCATTTAGTGACAACTTTGTGCAAAAAAAAAAAAGTTTGTCATATTCCCGCAACCTGTGGCAAAATATAAAATATTCCATGGACTCAACATGCCTCTCAGCAAATAGCTTGGGGTGTCTACTTTCCAAAATGGGGTCATTTGGGGGGGTTTTGTGCTATTTTGGCATTTTATGGCCTTCGAAACTGTGATAGGTAGTGAGGAGTGAAATCAAAAATTTGCGCCCTTAGAAATCCTGAAGGCGGTGCTTGGTTTCCGGGGTCCCGTACGTGGCTAGGCTCCTAAAAAGTCCCACACATGTGGTATCCCCGTACTCAGGAGAAGCAGCAGAATGTATTTTGGGGTGCAATTCCACATATAACCATGGCATGTGTGAGCAATATATCATTTAGTGACAACTTTTTGTAATTTTTTTATTTTTTTATTTTTTTTGTCATTATTCAATCACTTGGGACAAAAAAAAAAAAATATTCAATGGGCTCAACATGCCTCTCAGCAATTTCCTTCGGGTGTCTACTTTCCAAAATGGGGTCATTTGGGGGGGGGGGGGTTTTGTACTGCCCTGCCATTTTAGCACCTCAAGAAATGAGATAGGCAGTCATAAATTTAAAGCTGTGTAAATTTCAGAAAATGTACCCTAGTTTGTAAACGCTATAACTTTTGCGCAAACCAATAAATATACGCTTATTGACATTTTTTTTACTAAAGACATGTGGCTGAATACATTTTGGCCTAAATGTATGACTAAAATTGAGTTTATTCGATTTTTCTTATAACAAAAAGTAGAAAATATCATTTTTTTTTCAAAATTTTCGGTCTTTTTCTGTTTATATCGCAAAAAATAAAAATCGCAGAGGCAATCAAATACCATTAAAAGAAAGCTCTATTTGTGGGAAGAAAAGGACGCAAATTTCATTTGGGTACAACATTGCATGTCCGCACAATTTACAGTTAAAGCAGCGCAGTGCCGAATCCCAAAAACAGGCCTGGTCCTAATGGCCCGAAATGGTCCGGGGCTTAAGTGGTTAATATACAGGGATATACAATGTAATACTGATATAAAAGCACACACACAGGTTGGACTTGATGGACTTGTGTCTTTTTTCAACCTCATCGACTATATAACTATGAAACTAAGAGACTTCCTTCTGGGACGACAGCCATGCAGAACAATTTGATGCATTGTGTGGCGTATGGTCTGAGCACTGATAGGCTGACCACCCACCCCTTCAACCTCTGCAGCCATTCTGGCAGCACTCATACCTCTATTTCCCAAAGGCAACCTCTGGAAAATAACACTGAGCACGTGCACTTCTTTGGTCGACCAAGGCGAGGCCTGTTCTGAGTGGAACGTGTCCTGTTAAACCGCTGTATGGTCTTGGCTACCGTGCTTCTGCTCAGTTTCAGGGTCTTTGCAGTCTACTTATAGCCTAGGCCATCTTTATGTAGAGCAACAATTATTTTGTTCAGATCCTCAGAGAGTTCTTTGCCATGAGGTGCCATGTTGAACTTCCAGTGACCAGTATGAGAGAGTGCTCCCCATTTACACCTGAGACCTTGTAACACTAACGAGTCATATGACACCGGGTAGTAAAAATGGCTAATTGGGCCCAATTTGGACATTTTTACTTACTTTTGTTGCCAGCGGTTTAGACTTTAATGGCTGTGTTGAGTTATTTTGAGGTTACAGCAAATTTACACTGTTATACAAGCTCTACACTCACTACTTTACATTGTAGCAGTGTAATTTATTTAGTGTTTTTACATGAAAAGATCTAATAAAATATTTACAAAAATGTGAGGGGTGTACTCACTTTTGTGAGATACTGTATGTATATGTACAGGAAATGCAAACATTATTTTTGTTTATTTTTCAGTATTGCAATTACCATTATGAAATCATCTGATATTTTCCTGAATCTTGAAAGGTCCTGAAGAAGTGGGCTATCCCGCAAAATGCAATTATTGTTGTTCATATACACTATAAAAGTATTGTGACGTCTGCCTTTACACACACATGAACTTTAATGGCATCCCAGTCTTACTCCGTAGGGTTCAATATTCAGTTGGCCCACCCTTTGCAGCTAGAACAGCTTCAACTCTTCTGGGAAGGCTGTCCACAAAATTTAGAAGTGTGTCTATGGGAATGTTTGACCATTCTTCCAGAAGCACATTTGTGAGGTCAGCACTCATGTTGGACAAGAAGTCCTGGCTCGCAATCTCCACCCTAATTCATCCCAAAGGTGTTCTATCGGGTTAAGGTCAGGACTCTGTGCAGGCCAGTCAAGTTCCTCCACCCTAAACTCGCTCATCCATGAGTGAACCCTACGCTGTTCAAACTGATCTAGGATGGGGCGTTGTTGGAGGAAAACAGCAGATTGCAAACTCAAGACAGGTGACAGGATTGTGTCATCGAATATCTGTCCAAGAGTTACCAGCTGTAAGTTCAGCGGCAGTAATCAAGATCCTTGAATCTGACTTTGCAGACATAAGTTCTAAAGAAAAGAGTGTATCCCAAGAAGACATAAAGTTCGTACACATTCTAGAGAAAAGTATTCAACAGAATCAACGAGGTTATCTTGAAATGCCCTTACCTTTTAGAGAACGACCTCGTCTGCCAAATAACAAAAATCTTGCCCTAGCAAGATTGAAATGTTTGAAGAAAAGGATGGGAAGAGATCTCAAATTCAAGCAGGATTATTTGAAATTCATGGAAGGCATCCTTGAAGAAGGACATGCAGAAAAAGTTAATAACCAACCTAAAGAAGGAGAAGTGTGGTACATCCCACATCAAGGTGTTTACCACCTAAAGAAACCAGATAAGATTAGAGTAGTATTTGATTGCTCAGCAAAGTATGATGGTGTTGCATTGAACAATCATCTACTAAAAGGACCAGATCTTACAAACACTCTGCCTGGAGTACTCTGTAGATTCAGAAAGTATCCCGCAGCGGTCATGTGTGACGTTGAAAAGATGTTCCACCAGTTTCATGTGAAGAATGAAGATAGAGACTTCCTGAGATTCCTATGGTGGGAGGACGGAGATACAGATACAGAGCCAGCAGAATACAGAATGAAAGTACACTTGTTTGGAGCAGCGTCGTCTCCAGGTTGCGCCAATTATGGTATGAAGTACCTGGCCAATAAAAATGAAAAGGATTGTCCATCAGCAGCGAATTTTCTTAAGAAAAACTTTTACGTAGATGATGGTCTTATAAGTTTACAGTCCTCAGAATCTGCAATCAAACTAGTGAAAGAAAGCCAAGAGTTATGCGCAAGAGGAAACCTGCGCCTTCACAAATTCATCTCAAACAACAGAGAGGTACTGGAATCCATCAGTAACTCTGAACGTACATCAACAATGAAGAATGTAGATCTCAATTATGATCATCTTCCAGTTCAGAATGTACTTGGATTGGGATGGAATGTAGAGAATGACGAGTTCTTCTTTGAAACATCCTTGAAAGAAAAGGTTGCAACTAGACGTACCATACTTTCCGCAGTGGCTTCTATATATGATCCATTGGGATTCTTGGCACCAGTAATCCTCAAAGCAAGAGAAATACTACAAGAATTATGTAGACGGAAGTTGGGATGGGATGAACCCATACCTGAAGATTTGAGGCCAAGGTGGGAGGCTTGGATGAAAGACTTGAAAAATTTGAGAGAAGTTTGGATACCTAGATGTTTTGTAACTCATGATTTCGGAGAGTACAAGAAAATAGAACTTCATCACTTTTCAGACGCCAGTAGTTATGGTTATGGACAGTGCTCCTACATCAGAGTGATAGGAGAATGAAAAATATACTGTGCCCTGGTTATGGGAAAGACCAGCGTTGCACCCGCCAGTATTCAGACAATACCAAGACTTGAACTGACAGCAGCTGTTATTTCAGCATCAGTAAGCAAGTTTCTGAGAGAAGAATCATGCCGCGTACACACGATCATTATTCACGGCGGTTAAAAAACCGCCGTGAATAATGTCATTAAAAACGAGGGAACGGCTTGTTCCCCACACACGGTCATTTTTCACGTCGTTTTTTCTCTTGTCGAGAAAAACGACCGTCTGTGGGCTCCGCGGCAGTGTTTCCCTATAGGAAACACTGCCGCGGGAAACATGTCGAAAAAAACGACGAGAAAAATTAGAACATGTTCTAATTTTTCTCGTCGTTTTTAATGCCGTTTTTCTCGTCGAAAAAAAACGGCAAAAAGCCCACAGACGATAATTTTTCTCGTCGAAAGGAAAAAATTTAATTTTTCTCGACGAGAAAAACGGCCGTGTGTACACGGCATTAGAGTTAAAAATAGATGAAGAATACTTTTGGACAGACTCACGAGTTGTCCTAGGATACATAAACAACGAAGCTCGAAGATTCCATGTCTTTGTCGCCAACAGAGTTCAGAAAATTCGGGAAATAACAAATCCGGAACATTGGCACCACATTGATACAAAGCATAACCCAGCAGATCATGCTTCAAGAGGCCTGAATGTAACAGAATTGAAAAATTCAAACTGGTTCACCGGTCCAGAGTTCCTCTGGGAAAAGGAAATCATACCCAGTGAAGGTTACACAGAATTGTCTATGGGTGATCCAGAAGTAAAAGTTGTACAAACATTGAGCACTGCCGCCAAGTGTCAAGATGACATACTTGAGAGTGATAAAAGACACTTGGAAGTTGAGAACCTGATGGAAAATTCCCCAAATTCATGTTCAAATCCTACTATAGGGAACATAGAATTATAGGTAATTTGGTGGGAGTGTAGCTGGCCAGCTAAGACCTCTCCTAGGTTGCTAATGTGGCTTACATGCATATATAGCTAGACCTGCTAATAATGTTAAAACAGTGCATATGCTCATTTGTGAGAGATAACAGCAGAGTTATTTACTGTGACTTTATATATGGATGTTGTGACAGTGGGGTCACTTTGGACACAGGGTGAATAAAAGAAACCCCCAATATGGTCTGTGATAGCCATATTCAAGGCTGTATATACATTGTATATAGATTGGATGTATACTGTATGTGGGGGTTAAGTAATCATTGCTGTGAGGAATTAAGTTGTTTTGCATTCTATTGTTCATTATGACTGGGGAAGGTCTGGTATGAATAGAGATTAAGTCCTTGTGTGTATTGTAAAGTGCCAGACAGACTGGCTGCCAACCCTTTGTGAGAAGATGTGTATTGGGTGGGATCTTTTGAAGCCTAGCAGACGTCAGGATGAGGTGTTGAGTCTTAGGAGGTGTGGGTGGAGCTGGGCCCTTGTTCATGTCAAATCCTGTGTATTGAATTGTGTATAAAGTTACAATGTTTCTCAATAATAAAGTCTTTCCTACTACAGAAGAAGACAGAGTGCGTCTCGTTTTCTTCCAGAGGGATCGGCCCCTATGAGAAAGGGTCGTTTAGCTGTGGATATTGGTAGCGAGTGGATGTGTGTCTAGGAGAGGGAACCTCGTAAACGGCGTGATGCCCCTTTATATTGGGGGTGCCGTTACAGATGTCATATAACAGTTGTATATTGTGTTCACAGAAGCAAAAGAAAAAATATGCCTTTAAGATTATTATATACTATGCAGAAAAGTAAGCTTAATAACACAACAGAATTGCAACCAGAAAGCATAGAGTTAAGCTTTTGTGACTCATCAGGAGTTTTAGCCAATCACAACCAATCTCACTGAGCAAATGTCTCTGGCCAATCATAGCCAGCATTTCACTCATGTTCTGTCTAGGAAATCTCATATCACATGTCTAGAATTTCATTTTACATCAGAGTGTGGAGCTGAACAGTTCAGATCCATCCAGAGTCCAGTTTTATGGAAGCAAGTGGCCAAAATAGGTATTTAATACAGTTATATAAGTTCCTATTGTTAATAATGTGATTAGAACTGTATACTGAAACCTAGTTATGTGTTCACTTGTAGTTCCACCAAACCAGGTTTGCAAACAATCAAACCAGCAATCAAACCAGGAATCAAACCAGATTCAAACCAAGTTTCAGAGCAAACATCAGAGCAAACAGCATTATAGAGCAAGTCCCAGATAGATCATAAAGTGTCTAAAGTATTTTAAAGTGAAAGTACAGATACTGAAGAGAGAAATATATCTACCATTTTATGTAGAATTACAAGATTGAACAGTTGAATCGACATTTGTTATACTTTATTCAACACGTGTTTGTACATGGACTTCCTGCTGCTAAATTGTCAGTGTTATATAAGAAGAAAAGCTGAAGTGAATAAAGAAGTTATCTTAAAGGTTTGGTGTGCTCTTTAAACCTACTGCTTCCATAGAACGGCGCTAGAGGAATTAGAGTAATGCCCCATACACACGATCATTTTTCATGCCGTTAAAAATGCCATTAAAAAAAATGGCCATTAAAAATGATCGTGTGTATGCTCCAGAGCATTTTTAACAACGTGAAAAACGGGCATTAAAAATTTCGAACATGCTCTCTTTTTTCACGTCGTTTTTCATGTCGTTTTTTTAACGATGTGAAAAACGATAGTGTGTATGCTTTAACGACGTGAAAAAAAATGCGCATGCTCAGAATCAAGTATGAGACGGGAGCGCTCGTTCTGGTAAAACTAGCGTTCGTAATGGAGATAGCACATTCGTCATGCTGTAACGGACTGAAAAGCACTAGACTGAAAAGAGCGAATCGTCTCTCACCAAACTTTGCTAACATGAAGGGTGGCGCCATTCGAACGGAACTTCCCCTTTATAGTGCCGTCGTACGTGGTGTACGTCACCGCGCTTTGCTTGAACATTTTTTAAAATGATGGTGTGTACGCAAGACAGGCTTGAGAGGAAACAAGAAAAAAAATGACGAGAAAAACGTCAGTTTTAAAAATGACATTAAAAATGATCGTGTGTATGGGGCATAACAGATAGTCTTGTGTGGACTAAAAGATCAGAGAAATCAAATTCTTCTAATGCCACAGCGCATAAAGGCACTTCATAGTGCTGCGCCTGCCACACACATCACACCAGTGTGAACCCAGCCTTAATCATTTCACTATATTTCTATTTTTTATTTTTTTATTTTCTCAGAATTTTTAAAACAGTTTTTTAATGGATATTGAGCCCAGGTTCAGACTGACAGGAAGAATTAAATCTTGCGAGTTCAGAACTCGCACGATTTCATTCCCATAGGTCAGTCCCGACTTCAGAGGCGATTTCATAGACATCTGTGCGGGTTGCTGCACAGATGTCTATGGAAATTGCACCCCAAAGTCAGCAAAAGTGCAGAAACTACTTTTGGGAATAAGTGCAGCGCATCACAGCGATTTAGACGTGCCATTGCTGCCGATTTAGCATGCAATTTGACATGTAAAATCACATGCCAAATCACTCCAATGTGAACCAATAAGAATAATCATTAATCTGTGGGGGGGGGGGGGGGGGGGTGATTTCCAAAACCAATCCCCCTGGATCAGCCATGATAACTCTCCCTGTCCAGGATCTAACCCCCCCCAGCAGACTTAATCCCTCTGTGCCAACTGCAGCAGCGGCTTCTTCTACATTCTCTGCACATAGGGGGATAGTTTCAGGATAGGGGTGAGGGTTGGTAAATATGTCCTATTTACCAACCCCTTCCTTTCCTCTTCCTTCAGTGAACATAGTGAGTGATTGGTACCAATCACTCACTGTGTTCAATTCATAACACTTCATGTTCATTCATCTTTTCAACAGCATTATTAAAAATGTTAAAAGTAGTAAAAAAAATAATAATAAAAAATTGTAAAAATAAAAACAAAAAGGGCTCATTCACACATGTTCTCTGGCCAAGTGGATGAGTGGTTTGCTCATGTGGCCGGAGCCACCTGCTACTCTATGGGGACAAAGCAGTTGTATGAACACAGCTGCAGGTTTTAATCTGGTAGGTGTGGGTGAGTGGCCCCAAATGTCCACTGTTTATGTGGGGGGGCTGTACACCTGCACCCACACACCTTTCAAATTAGGACCTGCAGATGTGTTCATACAGCCACATAGTGTAACAGAGGCTGCCTGCGCACAACTCCAGGTGGCTCCAGTCACATAAACAACCCACTGATTCATACTGTACAGGCCACATGGCCCACGTGAATGAGTCCCAAGACCTCATTCACACATAGAGCTCTAATTATTACCTCAATACAGTTTTAAATTTTAGATTTGGCAGAAATGTTGTAAGTTATGTTGTGTTTGTGTCAGCTAATAATGCTTTTAATGTATTTTTAGCAAAATCATGCTTCAATATTTTCTGTGGGGTGGATCCATCTGATGCTGCCATTCTTGCTTCGGCTCCTGCATGCTGATAACCAAGATTTTAGAAAATAAGTGTGCTGTTTAACTAATTCCTGAACCTTGCACTCTGTACAACACACTCCTGAACCTTGTACTCTGTACGTAGCATCCTCCTGAGCCCTGCACTCTGTACGTAGCATCCCCCTGAGCCCTGCACTCTGTACGTAGCATCCCCCTGAGCCCTGCACTCTGTATGTAGCATCCCCCTGAGCCCTGCACTCTGTGCCTAGCATCCCCCTGAGCCCTGCACTCTGTGCCTAGCATCCCCCTGAGCCCTGCACTCTGTGCCTAGCACCCCCCTGAGCCCTGCACTCTGTGCCTAGCACCCCCCTGAGCTCTGCACTCTGTGCCTAGCACCCCCTGAGCCCTGCACTCTGTGCCTAGCACCCCCCTGAGCCCTGCACTCTGTGCCTAGCACCCCCCTGAGCCCTGCACTCTGTGCCTAGCACCCCCCTGAGCCCTGCACTCTGTGCCTAGCATCCCCCCACGCCCTGTACTCTGTGCATAGCATCCTCCTGAATCCTTCACGTAGCATCTTCCTGGACCCTGCACGTAGCACCAGCATACAGGGGGCACACTGAGCACCAGCATACAGGGGCACACTGACCACCAATATGCTGGGCCAGTGGTTACCAGTATACAGAGGAAATAACAAATCAAGTAAAACAACTACCATACAACCAAAACAAATTTCAAAAGCAATAAGAGAATCTTGTTAGCTGTTCCCTCATCTAACGCAAATCAATAAAAAGCAAAAAATGCAGCGCTGCCCTACACTTCATCTATAAAATTGTACAAATGGACTTATAAGTGTAATGGCAAAACCTATAAATGAATATCCAGTGCAAATCAACCAATGTATTACAATATAGTAGTGATGGTGTCACCCCCTCTGCAAATGGGAAGAAATATTTCAGAGCTGCAATGTGCAAATAGTGGTGAAACTTCCTATATATAACCATAATAAAATGTAAAATATGTACATCAATTGTACATTTTATTATGATTTTGCACATTGCAGCTCTGCAATAAGTCCTACCATTTGCAGAGGGGGTGACACCATCACTACTATATTGCAATACATTGGTTGATTTGCACTGGATATTCATTTATAGGTTTTGCCATTACACTTATAAGTCCATTTGTAGAATTGTATAAAGGAAGTGTAGGGTTGTGTATTGGTATACAGAGGCCAGGACATGAAGAAACCTCCGCTTTCAGGCCACGCACACTTGCTGGGCACACCCACTTTTTGGCCACATCCAAGGGTGTGCGGTAGCCCGCTGCATTAGCACCCTCAGTTTTACCTCAAGCACCACCATAGCACCCCCAAAAATAAATTGTCTGGAGCCGCACCTGCCTGGATTAGATTTGAATCTTGCTGCCCCATCCCTCCCCCAAGTTTTTTTTTCCTCCATCTTATTTTCTTAACATTTAGTAGTCCTAGCCCAAAAATTTCCTAAGAGGCATCTTTTATCTCATGGAGGAAATGTGAGAAATAACATATATATCATACAATCGTTTTACACATACCACATACACTGCATATATCATTGGAGGAAAATATGCTTAACCACTTCAATACCATGCACTTATGCACCTTCCCGCCCAGACCAATTTTCAGCTTTCAGTACTCTCACACTTTGAATGACAATTACTTAGTCATGCTACACTGTATCCAAACAAAATTTTTATCATTTTCTTCTCACAAATAGAGCTTTCTTTTGGTGGTATTTAATCGCCACTGGGTTTTTTATTTTTTGCGATATAAGCAAAAAAACAGCATTTTTTTTTAAAAAAAAAACACTTTTTTTTAGTTTCTATTGTAAAATTTTGCAAATAAGTAATTTTTCTTCATAAATTTGTGCCAAAATGTATACTGCTACATATCTTTGGTAAAATGAACCCAAATTAGTGTATATTATTTGGTCTTTGTGAAAGTTATAGAGTCTACAAACTATGGTGGCAATCACTGAAAATGTATCACATCTGATCACGCCTGATGTACTGAAGGGATATCTCATTTCTTGAGACACTAACAAGTAGTGATGAGCCGAACACCCCCGGGTTCGGTTCGCACCAGAACCCGCGAACGGACCGAAAGTTCGAACGAACATTAGAACCCTATTAAATACAATGGATGCGAACGTTCGAATTCTAAAGTGCTAATTATAAAAACTATTATGCATGTTATTGTCCTAAAAAGGGTTTGGGAACCCGGGTTCTGCACCAGGGGACATGTATCAATGCAAAAATAAGTTTTAAAAACGGTCGTTTTCCGGGAGCAGTCATTTTAATGATGCATAAAGTGAAAAAAAAAAAGTCAAATATTCCTTTAAATATCGTACCTGGGGGGTGTCTAAAGTATGCCTGTGAAGTGCCACGTGTTTCCCGTGTTTAGAACTGTCCCTGCACAAAATGACACTTCTAAAGGAAAAAAAAGCCATTTAAAACTGCTTGCGGCTTTAATGTAATGTCTGGTCCCGGTAATATGGATGAAAATCTTTAAGAAAAATGGCATAGCTACCCCATGACCCCCCCCCTACCCCAGCCCATTACCAGCCCCTTTGGGTCTTGTATGGATATTAAGGGGAACCCCGCACATAAAATAAAAAAGGCCCTATATACTCAGAACAGCCGTATACAGGCGGTGCATACAAGACAGGGACTGTAGGTTTGTTCTTATGTAGAATCTGTTTGTAATTTTGAACAGGTACATTGTTGAAGTGTAGCTCCAGACCAAAAATCTATTTTTAAACTTTTTGGAAAACATAGGTAAGGGTTATCACCCCTGTAACATTTGTTTTGCTGTCTGTGCCCCTGTTCAGAACATTTCACCTCACTTTCCGTCCTAATGACAACTGTTTTTGAAATGTGGTGTTTTTCTTGAAACAAGGATTGCTGATAAAGCATCAGTACAGAGGAGACACCTTTCTCCCATATTTATTCTTACAGGAGAGAATTTTCCTTCCTAGTGGTAGATTTCCTCTCACTTCCTGTTGTCTTCTTGCGTTTGCAAGTAGGAGTCGTTTGTAAGTTGGATGTTTGAAAGTAGGGACCTGCCGTATATACTCTGCAGAAATAGGCCCCTTAGTTGTTGGTGTTGGCACAACACTGTAAGCACTCACAGTTACTCTTGGTTGGTGCTGGAACGCCCTGCTGTCAACTATTATATCAGGAATTTTAATTACATATAATTGTTGAACAGTGGTAGTAAAAATTGGGCCTTTGATGGTGGTGCTGGTGCCACAACACTGTAAGCCCTGACAGTTACTCTTGGTGGGTGCAGCAATGGGCCCTGCTGTGAATTATTAGATCAAGAATTGTAATTACATGCCCCTGTTGAACAGGGGCTGAAAAATTGGGCCTTAGGCACTGGTGGCACAACACTGCAACCCTTCACAGATACTGTACTTGGAGCACAGCAATGAGCCCTGTTGCAAAGTATTGCTTCAAAAATTGTAATGACACGCCCCTGTTAAACAGGGGCTGAAAAATTGGGCCTTAGGCACTGGTGGCACAACACTGCAACTCCTCACAGATACTGTACTTGGAGCACAGCAATGAGCCCTGTTGCAAAGTATTGCTTCAAAAATTGTAATTACACGCCCCTGTTAAACAGGGGCTGAAAAATTGGGCGTTAGGCACTGGTGGCGGCACCCATAAACAAAAATGATCTTCCAAGCTATCATCATCAATCGTATCATTGAGGACTCGGAGGAGGAGGATATCCAGTCAACATAACAGCACAGGCACTCAGCATCAGCATCAGTCTTGAAGGGATGTGACATTTTAAAATCAATTAGTCTGTTATATCAGCATCAGGTGTGTGGTAGCTGGTGGTGATCCAAGACTGGTTCATCTTGATGAAAGTCAGTCGATCAACCGAGTCGGTGGACAGGCGCACCCTGTGATCCGTGACAAATCCTCCAGCAGCACTGAATGTGCGTTCCGAAAGAACGCTGGATGCAGGACAGGCCAGTAGCTCAATTGCATACTGTGCAAGCTCTGGCCAGTGATCCATCCTCAAGACCCAGTAAGCCAGAGGATTTTCGGTGGGGAAGGTGTCCAAGTCTGACCTTGCCCCTAGATATTCCTGCACCATGTTTATCAGACGCTGGCGATGGTTGCTGGAACCGATCATACTTTGGGGCTGCGGACTAAAGAATTGTCTGAACGCATCGGTCAGACGGCCACCTTCCCCACCGCTCCTTCTTTGACTGGCCGAAGCCTCAGCAACTCGTTGTCCAGGACCAGGAGTTTGCAACCTCCCAGTCTCTGGGAACGCGTTGCACAGACCTTTCTGCAAGGCCTCCCGGAGTTGTCTCATCCTCTGCTCCCTCTGCGACGGTAACATAAGGTCCGCAACCTTACCCTTGTACCGTGGATCAAGGAGAGTGGCCAGCCAGTAATGGTCCCTCTCCTTGATCCGAAGAATACGAGGATCCTTCCGCAGACTTTGCAGGATCAGGGAGGCCATGCAGCGTAGGTTTGCTGAGGCATTCGCTCCGGAGTCCTCTGGGTCACTAAGGACGACATGATCCGCAGCCACCTCCTCCCAGCCACGTACAAGTCCACTGGTTTCTTGGGACTGTAAATCATCCCTAAAAGACTGCTGCTGATGATGCTGAGTGCCAGCCTCCACCTCCATGCTGACACAATCCTCCTCCTCCTCCTCCTCCTCCTCCTCCTCCTCTTCCTGTGCGATGGGTGGGACAGAAGGAACACTGTCTGGGTAAAGGGGGCCTTGAGAGGCAAGGAAGTCCTCCTCTTCCTGCCTCTGTTCTGCCTCAAGTGCCCTGTCCATTATTCCACGCAGCGTGTGCTCCAACAGGTGGACAAGAGGTACAGTGTCACTGATGCATGCACTGTCACTGCTCACCATCCTCGTGGCCTCCTCAAATGGTGCCAGGACAGTGCATGCATCCCTGATCATGCCCCACTGGCGTGGAGAAAAAAAACCAAGCTCCCCTGACCCTGTCCTGGTGCCGTAGTCGCACAGGTACTCATTGATGGCCCTCTGCTGCGTGTGCAGCCGCTGCAGCATGGCCAACGTTGAGTTCCACCTGGTGGGCATGTCACATATAAGGCGGTTCTTGGGCAGGTTCAACTCCTTTTGCAGCTCAGCCAGGCGAGCACTGGCATTATAAGATCTGCGGAAATGCACACAGACTTTCCTGGCCTGCCTCAGGACATCCTGTAAGCCCGGGTACCTGCCCAAGAAGCGCTGCACCACCAGGTTAAGGACGTGAGCCACACAGGGCACATGGGTCAGTTGTCCCTGTCGGAGGGCGGAGAGGAGGTTGGTGCCATTGTCGCAAACCACCATTCCTGGCTTAAGCTGGCGTGGCGTCAACCACCTCTCGGCCTGGCCCTGCAGAGCAGACAGGACCTCTGCCCCAGTGTGGCTTCTGTCCCCCAAACACACCAGCGCAAGCACGGCATGGCATCTTTTTGCCTGCGTACTTGCGTAGCCCCGTGAACGGCTACGGAGCACCGCTGGTTCATAGGACAAACCACAGGAAGAGGCCATGGAGGAAGAAGAAGAGGAGGGGGTGGAGGAGAGAGGTGTGTCACAACCAGTAGTAGCATTTTGGAGGCGTGGCGGTGGGACAACCTCCAACACTACTGCACCTTGTCCTGAATCCTTCCCAGCTGCCAAAAGAGTGACCCAATGGGCCGTGAAAGAAAGGTAACGTCCCTGTCCATGCCTGCTGGACCATGAGTCAGCGGTAATATGCACCTTACCGCTGACCGCCCTGTCCAGCGAGGCCAAGACATTGCCTTCCACATGCCGGTAGAGAGCCGGAATAGCCTTCCGTGAGAAAAAGTGGCGTTTGGGAACCTGCCACTGAGGAACCGCACATTGCACAAACTCACGGAAGGGGGCCGAGTCTACCAACTGAAAAGGCAGCAGTTGAAGCGCTAGCAATTTAGCCAAGCTAGCATTCAACCGCTGGGCATGTGGATGGCTGGGAGTGAACTTCTTTCGACGGTCCAGCAGCTGGGGCAGGGAAATTTGCCTGCTAGAATCGGACGTCGGTGTACTGCTAGCAGAGTGGGCGCAAGTACTTGGCTGTGACACACCTAATTCTACACCTTCATTCCTCTCAGTGCATGTTTCAGAGAGGACTGAAGTTATAGTGGGGTTGGAGATCCCAGCTGATGCGGTGCAAGGAGAGGTCCGCTTGGTTCTTTGGTGTGGGTCTTTGAGGTAGGCTTGCCAACGAGCTGCATGGCAGGTCAACATATGTCTGGTCAGGCATGTGGTACCCAAGCGGCTGATGTTTTGGCCACGCGATATACGCTTGAGACATATGTTGCAAACAGCAGCTGTGCGATCTGATGCACTAGCCTCAAAAAAGGCCCACACCAAAGAACTTTTTGAATGACGGGCAGAGGCAGCGCCCTGCACAGGCGGAGCTCTGCGGTGTGATTCCGTCGGTGTACTGCCCTTACGCTGGCCACCAAAGGGCATCCTGCCTCGTTGGAGATGTGCCTCCTCCTCATCCTCCTCCTCCTCCTCTCTCCTATTAGGCACCCACGTGGAGTCATTGACCTCATCATCCCCTCCCTCCTCATCACTGGAGCCAATCTGGCAGTATGCTGCAGCTGCTGGAACATGACTGCCAGATTGGTGTCCTTCTTGAGCATCCCCTCTGTCTGCTCTCACGCTACTGCCTTCCTCTAGCTGGGTTTCATCATCAGACCCTTCGAAACGCTGGGCATCCTCCTGGAGCATGTACCCAACACTGTGCTGAAACAGTTCGGGGGACTCCTCAGGAGGAGGACATGGTGGGTCTAGGGAAGGAGTGACTGATGATTTGTCTGACATTGATACCAGGGAAGACGACGCTTTGGCAGCTGCTTTTCCAGTACCCTGAGCCTGGGTGAGAGAGGATGAGGAGGAGGAGGAGGGCTTGGTCATCCACTCTACCAAGTCTTCGGCATGATGTGGCTCAACATGTCCAGCTGCCGAAAAGAAGGACAAGCGTGTCCCATGGCCATGTGCTGATGACAATGCACCGCGTCCACGACCAGCACTGTTGCCCCCAGACACAGAGCCTGCTTGCCCTCTTTTATTGCCTCCTGACTGTCTGCCTCTCCTTGTTTGCCTTCCAGACATTCTAATAGATGGCCTGCAGGGAGATGGGAAAAAAGCAATAAGGGCTACCTTCAGGTGTCCTTCTCTGTCCCTTGAAACAAGGACTTTCACAGTGAAAGAAACTGACACTGTCCCTACCTAGAGTTTTCTGTCCCTAGAATAAATGTTTTTTTTAATCACAATATAGCACAAGGACAATTCACTCAATGTCTCTCCAGGTCCCTGGAAACAAGGACTTGCAGAGTGAAAGAAACTGACACTGTCCCTACCTAGAGTTTTCTGTCCCTAGAATAAATGTTTTTTTTAAGCACAATATAGCACAAGGACAATTAACTCACTGTCCTTACAGGTCCCTGGAAACAAGGACTTGCAGAGTGAAAGAAAAAAAACACTCTCCCTACCTACAGTTTTCTGTCCCTAGAAAAAATGTTTTTTTTAATCACAATATAGCACAAGGAAAATTAACTCACTGTCCTTACAGGTCCCTGGAAACAAGGACTTGCAGAGTGAAAGAAACTGACACTGTCCCTACCTAGAGTTTTCTGTCCCTAGAATAAATGTTTTTTTTAAGCACAATATAGCACAAGGACAATTAACTCACTGTCCTTACAGGTCCCTGGAAACAAGGACTTGCAGAGTGAAAGAAAAAAAACACTCTCCCTACCTACAGTTTTCTGTCCCTAGAAAAAATGTTTTTTTTAATCACAATATAGCACAAGGAAAATTAACTCACTGTCCTTACAGGTCCCTGGAAACAAGGACTTGCAGAGTGAAAGAAACTGACACTGTCCCTACCTAGAGTTTTCTGTCCCTAGAATAAATGTTTTTTTTAAGCACAATATAGCACAAGGACAATTAACTCACTGTCCTTACAGGTCCCTGGAAACAAGGACTTGCAGAGTGAAAAAAAAAAAACACTCTCCCTACCTAGAGTTTTCTGTCCCTAGAAGAAATGTTTTTTTTAAGCACAATATAGCACAAGGACAATTAACTCACTGTCCTTACAGGTCCCTGGAAACAAGGACTTGCAGAGTGAAAGAAACTGACACTGTCCCTACCTAGAGTTTTCTGTCCCTAGAATAAATGTTTTTTTTAATCACAATATAGCACAAGGAAAATTAACTCACTGTCCTTACAGGTCCCTGGAAACAAGGACTTGCAGAGTGAAAGAAACTGACACTGTCCCTACCTAGAGTTTTCTGTCCCTAGAATAAATGTTTTTTTTAATCACAATATAGCACAAGGACAATTAACTCACTGTCCTTACAGGTCCCTGGAAACAAGGACTTGCAGAGTGAAAGAAACTGACACTGTCCCTACCTAGAGTTTTCTGTCCCTAGAATAAATGTTTTTTTTAATCACAATATAGCACAAGGAAAATTAACTCACTGTCCTTACAGGTCCCTGGAAACAAGGACTTGCAGAGTGAAAGAAACTGACACTGTCCCTACCTAGAGTTTTCTGTCCCTAGAATAAATGTTTTTTTTAAGCACAATATAGCACAAGGACAATTAACTCACTGTCCTTACAGGTCCCTGGAAACAAGGACTTGCAGAGTGAAAGAAAAAAAACACTCTCCCTACCTACAGTTTTCTGTCCCTAGAAAAAATGTTTTTTTTAAGCACAATATAGCACAAGGACAATTAACTCACTGTCCTTACAGGTCCCTGGAAACAAGGACTTGCAGAGTGAAAGAAAAAAAACACTCTCCCTACCTACAGTTTTCTGTCCCTAGAAAAAATGTTTTTTTTAAGCACAATATAGCACAAGGACAATTAACTCACTGTCCTTACAGGTCCCTGGAAACAAGGACTTGCAGAGTGAAAGAAAAAAAACACTCTCCCTACCTACAGTTTTCTGTCCCTAGAAAAAAATGTTTTTTTTAATCACAATATAGCACAAGGAAAATTAACTCACTGTCCTTACAGGTCCCTGGAAACAAGGACTTGCAGAGTGAAAGAAAAAAAACACTCTCCCTACCTACAGTTTTCTGTCCCTAGAAAAAATGTTTTTTTTAATCACAATATAGCACAAGGAAAATTAACTCACTGTCCTTACAGGTCCCTGGAAACAAGGACTTGCAGAGTGAAAGAAACTGACACTGTCCCTACCTAGAGTTTTCTGTCCCTAGAATAAATGTTTTTTTTAATCACAATATAGCACAAGGACAATTAACTCACTGTCCTTACAGGTCCCTGGAAACAAGGACTTGCAGAGTGAAAGAAACTGACACTGTCCCTACCTAGAGTTTTCTGTCCCTAGAATAAATGTTTTTTTTAAGCACAATATAGCACAAGGACAATTAACTCACTGTCCTTACAGGTCCCTGGAAACAAGGACTTGCAGAGTGAAAGAAACTGACACTGTCCCTACCTAGAGTTTTCTGTCCCTAGAATAAATGTTTTTTTTAATCACAATATAGCACAAGGAAAATTAACTCACTGTCCTTACAGGTCCCTGGAAACAAGGACTTGCAGAGTGAAAGAAACTGACACTGTCCCTACCTAGAGTTTTCTGTCCCTAGAATAAATGTTTTTTTTAATCACAATATAGCACAAGGAAAATTAACTCACTGTCCTTACAGGTCCCTGGAAACAAGGACTTGCAGAGTGAAAGAAACTGACACTGTCCCTACCTAGAGTTTTCTGTCCCTAGAATAAATGTTTTTTTTAAGCACAATATAGCACAAGGACAATTAACTCACTGTCCTTACAGGTCCCTGGAAACAAGGACTTGCAGAGTGAAAGAAAAAAAACACTCTCCCTACCTACAGTTTTCTGTCCCTAGAAAAAATGTTTTTTTTAATCACAATATAGCACAAGGAAAATTAACTCACTGTCCTTACAGGTCCCTGGAAACAAGGACTTGCAGAGTGAAAGAAACTGACACTGTCCCTACCTAGAGTTTTCTGTCCCTAGAATAAATGTTTTTTTTAATCACAATATAGCACAAGGACAATTAACTCACTGTCCTTACAGGTCCCTGGAAACAAGGACTTGCAGAGTGAAAGAAACTGACACTGTCCCTACCTAGAGTTTTCTGTCCCTAGAATAAATGTTTTTTTTAAGCACAATATAGCACAAGGACAATTAACTCACTGTCCTTACAGGTCCCTGGAAACAAGGACTTGCAGAGTGAAAGAAAAAAAACACTCTCCCTACCTACAGTTTTCTGTCCCTAGAAAAAATGTTTTTTTTAATCACAATATAGCACAAGGAAAATTAACTCACTGTCCTTACAGGTCCCTGGAAACAAGGACTTGCAGAGTGAAAGAAACTGACACTGTCCCTACCTAGAGTTTTCTGTCCCTAGAATAAATGTTTTTTTTAATCACAATATAGCACAAGGACAATTAACTCACTGTCCTTACAGGTCCCTGGAAACAAGGACTTGCAGAGTGAAAGAAACTGACACTGTCCCTACCTAGAGTTTTCTGTCCCTAGAATAAATGTTTTTTTTAAGCACAATATAGCACAAGGACAATTAACTCACTGTCCTTACAGGTCCCTGGAAACAAGGACTTGCAGAGTGAAAGAAAAAAAACACTCTCCCTACCTACAGTTTTCTGTCCCTAGAAAAAATGTTTTTTTTAATCACAATATAGCACAAGGAAAATTAACTCACTGTCCTTACAGGTCCCTGGAAACAAGGACTTGCAGAGTGAAAGAAACTGACACTGTCCCTACCTAGAGTTTTCTGTCCCTAGAATAAATGTTTTTTTTAATCACAATATAGCACAAGGACAATTAACTCACTGTCCTTACAGGTCCCTGGAAACAAGGACTTGCAGAGTGAAAGAAACTGACACTGTCCCTACCTAGAGTTTTCTGTCCCTAGAATAAATGTTTTTTTTAAGCACAATATAGCACAAGGACAATTAACTCACTGTCCTTACAGGTCCCTGGAAACAAGGACTTGCAGAGTGAAAGAAACTGACACTGTCCCTACCTAGAGTTTTCTGTCCCTAGAATAAATGTTTTTTTTAAGCACACTATAGCAGAAGCACAAAACACACTGACACTCTCCCTACCTATCCTTCTCTTTCCCTAAACTAAAGGAATCCAGGTTAAGCAAGAAAGAAATAACAGTCACTGTCCCTGCCTATGCTACTCTATCCCTGCTCCGGAACACACTACACTAGGCCGCCGTGCTGGCGGCCTTTTATAGTGTGGGGCGTGTACTAAACACCCTCAGCAATAATTGGCCACAGGCATCCTGCCTGTGGCCAATCATTGCTCTCCTCGCTGCCGGCGCTGTGATTGGCCAAGCATGCGGGGTCACAGTGCATGCTTGGCCAATCACAGCGCCTGGATGACACTGCGATGGCGTAGTGCATTGTGGGCCGTTCGCGTCACTCGAATTTGGCGCGAACGGCCCAAATCGTTCGATCTTCGTCGAACGATCGAACAGCCAATGTTCGAGTCGAACGTATGTTCGACTCGAACACGAAGCTCATCCCTACTAACAAGCCAGGAAAGTACAAATACCCCAAAATTACCCCTTTTTGGAAAGTAGACAGTCCAAGGTATTTACTAAGAGGCGTGGTGAGTTTTTTGAAGTTGTATTTTTTCCCCACAATTCTTGGGGAAATAAATTTTTTTTTTTTTACACAAACTGGTCATATTAACAGTTTTTTTCTCTCACACAGCATATGCATAATTGCAACTACACCCCAAAATACATTCTGCTACTCCTCCTGAGTGTAGCGATACCACATGTGTGAGACTTTTACACAGCCTGGCCACATACAGAGGCCCAACATTGAAGTAGCACTTTCAGGCGTTCTACAAGCATAAATCGCACATATCCTTTCTCAACCACCTATTACACTTTTGAAGGCCCTGGAGCACCAGGACAATGGAATTTTCCACAAAATGACCCCATTTTGGAAAGCACACACCCCAACGTATAATCTATGAAGCATTATGAGTCTTTTGAACGGTTCATTTTTTTCCAGAAGGTTTTGGAAAATGTGGAGAAAAAATGAAAATGCATTTTTTTTTACACAAAGTTGTCCATTTATAAGATATTTCTAACGCATAGCATATACATAGCAAAAATGACACCCCAAAATGCATTCTGCTACTCCTCCTGAGTATAGCAATACCACATGTGTGAGACTTTTACACAGCCTGGCCATATACAGAGGCCCAACATTGAAGTAGCACTTTCAGGCGTTCTACAAGCATAAATCGCACATATCCTTTCTCAACCACCTATTACAATTTTGAAGGCCCTGGAGCACCAGGACAATAGAATTTTCCACAAAATGACCCCATTTTGGAAAGCACACACCCCAACGTATAATCTATGAAGCATTATGAGTCTTTTGAACGGTTCATTTTTTTCCAGAAGGTTTTGGAAAATGTGGAGAAAAAATGAAAATGCATTTTTTTTACACAAAGTTGTCCATTTATAATAGGATTTTTATAACAGCTTACCTGTAAAATCCTTTTCTTGGAGTACATCACGGGACACAGAGCGACATAGTCATTACTAATGGGTTATATAGATACCGTCAGGTGCTGGCACTGGCAACTTCCAAAACCGGAAGTACCCTCCCCTATATAAGCCCCTCCCATCCGGGAGCACCTCAGTTTTGTAGCAAAGCAATAAGTGTCCCCAAAGAGGGGCGGGAGCTCTGTGTCCCGTGATGTACTCCAAGAAAAGGATTTTACAGGTAAGCTGTTATAAAAATCCTATTTTCTTTCTCGTACATCACGGGACACAGAGCGACATAGTCATTACTAATGGGATGTCCTAAAGCAATGCCAAATGAGGGGGGGGATACACCATATATAAGCTGAGCGCTATCAGACATGAGGATCTTTTGCGGCCTGCAACACACTGCGCCCAAAGGCGACATCCTCCTGACTTCTAACGTCCACCTGGTAGGACCTAGTAAACGTGTGTACCGAAGACCATGTTGCGGCCTTACAGATTTGAGCCAGGGAGGCCTGGTGATGCACTGCCCATGAAGTTCCAACTGCTCTCGTGGAGTGCGCTCTAACTTTGAACGGAGGCGGTCTCCTTCTCAAGCCATAAGCTTGCATAATGACCTGTCGAATCCACTTGGCTAAAGTAGACTTTGACGCTGCCTGACCCTTTCTGGGGCCTTCCGGCAGAATAAACAAAGTATCCGTTCTGCGAATCTGAGCAGTGGCTTTTAGATAAGCTTTAACTGCTCTTACTACATCCAAAGAATGCAATAACTTTTCCTCTACCGAAGTAGGTTTGGGGAAAAAAGAAGGAAGAACCACATCTTGGTTCAAATGAAACCTCGATACCACCTTAGGAAGAAGGCTGGATGAGGACGTAACACTACTCTGTCCTTATGGATAACCAGATATGGCTCCTTACAGGACATAGCTGCTAATTCCGATACTCTTTTAGCCGAACAAATGGCTACTAGAAAAATCAATTTCCTGGTGAGAAGCACCAAGGAAATATGCTGTAATGGTTCAAATGGTTGTTTCTGTAGAACCGACAGAACCAAGTTTAGATCCCATGGACATATGGGAATATTAACCGGAGGACTAATACGCATCACTCCTTGTATAAAGGCTTTGACTAGTGAATGCGAAGCCAAGGGCCTTTGAAAAAATATTGACAAGGCCGAAATCTGACCCTTGATAGTACTCAAGGCAAGCTTCCTATCTACAGCCCACTGTAGGAAGTCCAGAATCCTACCTATTACGTACTTATGTGGATGCCATTTCTTGGCCTCACACCACGCGATGTACGCCTTCCAGATTCTATAGTAGATCTGCCTGGATACCGGCTTCCTGGCATTGATCATGGTAGATACCACAGCATTAGAGAGCCCTCTCTTTTTTAGAATGTGGGCTTCAATAGCCAGGCCGTCAAACCTAGGGCTGGTAAGGAAGGGTGGTATATCGGTCCTTGTGAAAGCCGGACGACGTGGGAGAGTCCAAGGACTCCCCACTGAAATTTTACAATCTCCGCGTACCACGCTCTTCGGGGCCACGCTGGAGCCACCGGAATCACTGGTTTCTTTTCTACCCTGATTCTGCGGAGTAATCGAGGTAACCATTGGCGGTGTGAATGCATATATCAGCTTGAACTGATCCCAAGGGAACACTAGGGCATCCGAGCCGCAAGCTAGGGGATCCCTTGTCCGAGAGACAAACCTGTCCCCCTTTGCGTTGAATCTGGATGCTAGAAGATCTTCCAGAAAACCTCGGGGTGAAGGGACCCTTCCTCTGGGCCTAATTGCTGGCGACTTAGAAAGTCCGCCTTCCAATTCTCCACTCCTGGAATGAATACCGCAGATATGGCTGGGACATATTTTTCTGCCCATTTCAGGATGTAATTTACTTCCCTCTGGGCTGCACGACTCCTGGTGCCCCCCTGATGATTGATATATGCCACTGCTGTGGCATTGTCTGATTGAATTCTGACAGGGGACCCTTGGAGTTTGGATGTCCATGCTACTAGGGCATACCGGGCTGCTCGTATCTCTAAGAGATTGATGGGCAGGGCCTTTTCTGCATCCGACCATCTGCCCTGGAGAGACTATTGCTCCAGTACTGCTCCCCAGCCTATAAGGCTGGCATCTGTAGTGACCACCTTCCAAGAAATCGGACTGAAGGATTTCCTTTTTTCCAGATTCTGGGGAACCAACCACCAACGGAGGCTCTTGCGAACGGAAGGGGACAAGGACATTGTAAGTCTAAGGCCTGAACTTTTTTGTTCCAGGCTGACAGTATGGCCCCTTGCAAATTCCTTGAATGGAATTGACCGTAGGGTACTGCTTCGAATGATGCCACCATTTTTCCCAGCAGCCTCATATACAGGCGTATGGACGGCTGTCTTTTTTGTACCCACTAAGTGGATCAAATCTTTCAAAGACAACACCTTTCCTCGAGGCAAGAATATTTTTCTCTGGCCTGAATCCAACCTTAGCCCCAAGTATTCCAGACTTTTGACTGGTTTTTAGGGCTGACTTGTCTCGGTTGATAATCCAACCGTGAGATTCCAGATACTTGATCGTCTTGTGAACGACCACGTCTAGTTTTTTCACTGAGTGGTCTATCAGCAACAAGTCATCCAGATATGCCATTATCATTACACCTTGTGTTCTTAGATTGGCCAATAAAGGGCCAGAATTTTTGTGAACACTCTTGGTGCTGTGGCCAAACCGAAGGGTAAGGCTCTGAACTGAAAATGGCGCCCTTCTACTGCAAAGCGTAGAAATTTTTGGTGGACTGGAAAGATGGGAATGTGCAAATAAGCATCTTTGATGTCGATCGTGGCTAACCAATCCTCCCCTTGTAGGGCAGTGGCCACCGATCGGATCGACTCCATCGGAAAGTCCTGATATACAGGAATTTGTATAGCCCTTTTAGAATTAATATGGGCCTCCCGTCCGCGTTTGCTTCGGGACTGTAAAGAGGTTTGAGTAAAACCCGAACCCTCATTCTTCCAGGGGAACCTCCATAATTACTCCTTGGAGCAATAGTTGTTCTAGTGCCAACAGGAGGGACTCTCTCTTCCGGGGATCCCTTGGCACGTTTGACCTCAAAATGGGAAGGAGGAGAGTCTTTTAACTCCAAACTGTATCCCAAACCTACTGCGGAGAGCACCTATCTGTCTTGATCGTGTCCCGCCAGGTCTCTTTGCGAACAACTGGAGTCCTCCCCCCACCCGACTGAGTGGGGGCTTCAATGAATTTAACTTTGGGGGAGGTTTTGTACCTCCCCTGACCCAGGGTTTCTCATTACCCTGCTACTGTCCCTGTTTTTTACCCCCGGGATTTGACCGAGGAGGCCGTCGGAACTGTTACACAGCCGATGCCCCAGGGACTGGAGAAGCAGGCCTCTTAAAGAGGGACCTCTAACTCTGCTTTTAACCGGCAAGAGCGTATTTTTACCGCTGGAAATTTTCTGGATATATTTGTCCAGGTTTTCCCTGAATAAGCGTTCACCATGAAATGGGACGCTAACCAGCCATTCTTTACAGGGAGCTTCAGCAGACCAGTTTCTGAGCCATAGGAGCCTACGCATATGTACTATAGACAGCGTAAGGCGGGAGGCCTGATGGACTGAATCCTCTATGGCGTCAACCGCAAAGCCTAAGGCTCTAGGTAGATCAGCTAGGGCAAAGCCTGCTGATCTGTCAAGTCCCTCAAGACCTGTTTCAACTGATCCTTCACTGCTTAGCAGACCCCAATAGCTGCTACTGCTGGTTGTATCACCAAGCAGATTTTCATAAGGACTCCAATCTTTTATCTATTGGGTTCTTGAACATTTGGACATTATCCACTGGACATGTCAGTGATTTATACATACAAGAGATGGCTGCGTCCACTGTAGGGACCTTCCATTTTTTTTTTTTTTTTTTTTGATGAACTTATCCTCCATGGGATAGACCACCGGAAATCTCTTGGGGGAATAAATATTTTCTCAGGACGTTCCCAATCCTGGTAAATGAGCCCTTTCAGTAAAGGGTGAAGTGGAAAAGAACAAACAGTCTGGGGGCTTCTAGCGACCCCAACGAGGATACAGTAGTGGTTGATGGTTCCGCAAGGTGCATTTTTAAATGCTGATCGGACCATGTTAGTCAGAGACTGAACCCATAATCTTTCAGCTTGAGATGCTGAGAAAAGGTTCCCCCACTGTTGATTCCTCTATAACAGAATCAACCTTATCCTGATCCCCTTCAGGCAGGTCGATCCCTGTATGGGACTGTTGCTCTGCTAACAGGCACTCTGAAGGAGGAGACGGAGATCGGGCGTGCTTTCCCTGACAGGGAGGCAGCGATAAATTTTGACAATCTCTCTCTAATCCTCCCAGAGCTGAGGAAAAAACCTCCTCTGTTACATACACAGGAGCAGGTGACTGAGGACAGCCACAGTACCAAGTACCCCTGCGGGGTCTCTACGGTCACTTACCTCTGAACTTCAGGGGAGACTGGTGCAGCAGGAGTATGCCCAAGATCCTCAGAGCCCGATGAGACCCCCTTCGCTTCCTGGAAGATTCAGTTCCGGAGCTACTGGACGGCATATTCCTAAGCCTAAAGCTGAGGTATTCCAGCCGTAATACACCACTTTTACTGAGAATAGTCTAGCACAATTGCTGCTATATCACAGTTGGTGTCTACTAATGTGCCTTTCTAGGGGATGCCTGTATCAACCGCTTGCTGTATGCCTTTAAATTTTGCCAGCTCTGTCTCTGTACTTCATAGCCAGCTTACTGCAATAATGTGGCTTTTTAAAAACCTGCTGGGACGCCCGCACATGCGCAGAAGCGCTGCGGCGCGCACAGAGCGTCATCCCCCAGGCCCCGCCCCTTTTTCCGGCCACCTCCATATATAGAGGCGCGTGCACGCGCACGCGCGCGGCCACGTGCGCCTCGGCGCTAATTTTCAAACATGGAAACCAGGGACAGGAGCCAGGGCCCCCTTTGCCGCAGGCCGGGGGATAGACGAACACTGCAACATGGCAGAGGAAACAGTTTCCTGTAGGAGAACTCACCAGCTGCCTGGACTTTGCTCTCTGAGAAGAAACTAGTCCATATGACAAGAAAAACATTCCACAGCGGCCTCTAGTGGACAAACACAGGTACCGCAGTTTAATATACTAAACATATATAAAAAAACATTCTTTTTTTTTTTTTTTTTTTCTTGACCACCATTAAAAATTATTACATTTTTTTAGTAGTTACAGGCATGCACAGATATTAGCGGGAATACCGTTAGGTAACAGACAGAAAGACAAATTAGGCTTGGGGGTCCCCCAATAGAACCAAGTTCCTGGGGGCCCCCACTTACCTGTTCCCCGCCGCAGGACTTTGTTTGGTCCACAAAAGCCCAAACTTCACCTATCACGGCAGGCATTGTAATCAAACCTTCAGGGACCGGGTTCCCAAGGATTCCACTCCCCTGGACCTGTATAGCACCCTGCACAGAAAACATCTTGGTCGTGGGTATGACCAGAGCTCTGGATCCCAGGGTCCAGCTCTCCTAAGAGAAGCATTACAGGCAGAACCTTGCTCTTCTCTGCAAGGCCCGGGTACCGACCGTTTAGCTATGAAGCTTTTTTGGTCGGATCCGGAATAGCTTACTGAGGCCCAAAAGAACCTGTACGCAAGCTCAGTGAAAAACACATGTTTCTTCTTGGCCAACACCTTAGACACTGGCAAAAAACTGAGGTGCTCCCGGATGGGAGGGGCTTATATAGGGGAGGGTACTTCCGGTTTTGGAAGTTGCCAGTGCCAGCACCTGACGGTATCTATATAACCCATTAGTAATGACTATGTCGCTCTGTGTCCCGTGATGTACGAGAAAGAAAAGATATTTCTAACGCATAGCATATACATAGCAAAAATAACACCCCAAAATGCATTCTGCTACTCCTCCTGAGTATGGCGATACCACATGTGTGAGACTTTTACACAGCCTGGCCATATACAGAGGCCCAACATTGAAGTAGCACTTTCAGGCGTTCTACAAGCATAAATCGCACATATCCTTTCTCAACCACCTATTACACTTTTGAAGGCCCTGGAGCACCAGGACAATGGAATTTTCCACAAAATGACCCCATTTTGGAAAGCACACACCCCAACGTATAATCTATGAAGCATTATGAGTCTTTTGAACGGTTCATTTTTTTCCAGAAGGTTTTGGAAAATGTGGAGAAAAAATGAAAATGCATTTTTTTTTACACAAAGTTGTCCATTTATAAGATATTTCTAACGCATAGCATATACATAGCAAAAATGACACCCCAAAATGCATTCTGCTACTCCTCCTGAGTATAGCGATACCACATGTGTGAGACTTTTACACAGCCTGGCCATATACAGAGGCCCAACATTGAAGTAGCACTTTCAGGCGTTCTACAAGCATAAATCGCACATATCCTTTCTCAACCACCTATTACAATTTTGAAGGCCCTGGAGCACCAGGACAATAGAATTTTCCACAAAATGACCCCATTTTGGAAAGCACACACCCCAACGTATAATCTATGAAGCATTATGAGTCTTTTGAACGGTTCATTTTTTTCCAGAAGGTTTTGGAAAATGTGGAGAAAAAATGAAAATGCATTTTTTTTACACAAAGTTGTCCATTTATAAGATATTTCTAACGCATAGCATATACATAGCAAAAATAACACCCCAAAATGCATTCTGCTACTCCTCCTGAGTATGGCGATACCACATGTGTGAGACTTTTACACAGCCTGGCCATATACAGAGGCCCAACATTGAAGTAGCACTTTCAGGCGTTCTACAAGCATAAATCGCACATATCCTTTCTCAACCACCTATTACAATTTTGAAGGCCCTGGAGTACCAGGACAATAGAATTTTCCACAAAATGACCCCATTTTGGAAAGCACACACCCCAACGTATAATCTATGAAGCATTATGAGTCTTTTGAACGGTTCATTTTTTTCCAGAAGGTTTTGGAAAATGTGGAGAAAAAATGAAAATGCATTTTTTTTTACACAAAGTTGTCCATTTATAAGATATTTCTAACGCATAGCATATACATAGCAAAAATAACACCCCAAAATGCATTCTGCTACTCCTCCTGAGTATAGCGATACCACATGTGTGAGACTTTTACACAGCCTGGCCATATACAGAGGCCCAACATTGAAGTAGCACTTTCAGGCGTTCTACAAGCATAAATCGCACATATCCTTTCTCAACCACCTATTACAATTTTGAAGGCCCTGGAGCACCAGGACAATAGAATTTTCCACAAAATGACCCCATTTTGGAAAGCACACACCCCAACGTATAATCTATGAGGCATTATGAGTCTTTTGAACGGTTCATTTTTTTCCAGAAGGTTTTGGAAAATGTGGAGAAAAAATTAAAATGCATTTTTTTTACACAAAGTTGTCAATTTATAAGATATTGCTAACACATAATATGTACATAGCAAAAATTACACCCCAAAATGCATTCTGCTACTCCTCCTGAGTATGGCGATACCACATGTTTGAGACTTTTACACAGCCTGGCCACATACAGAGGCCCAACATCCAAGTAGCACCTCCAGGCATTCTAGCAGCATTAATTGCACATATCATTTTCTGACTACCGATCACATTTTTGAAGGCCCTTCATATATCTAACACATAGCAGGTACATACCAAATAACAAAAGATTACCTGTGGTTTTAGAAGTGCAGTGGTCCACAGAGGAGAGCATCGGTCCAGGCAGCAGGCAGGGATGAGGTCAGCGACAGCAAAAGCAATCATCCAGGCAGCAGGCAGGAATACTGTCCATAGTTCGCACAGGCAGAGATACTGTCAGCACAGCCAGAGCACAGCCAAAGCACAGGTCCAGGTAGCAGGCAGAGGTGTCCCGGCAGAAATGCTGTCCAAAGTCAGTAGAAGCAGCAGGCAGATATATGCATCTACAGGGCATAATGGACAATATAATGATTATAGTCAACAGGGTAATTACCAATATGCGCCAGATAGAAACGGGACGTATACTAATAGAGGTAATGATTCAAATTATCACCAGAATGATTATTATCATACCTCGGGGTACGATACATATTCCAACAGAGGGAGAACTCCCCAACAATATGGAAATCATTTAACCACATATAATCGTTTTTCCCCCTTGGCGAATCATGGTGCCAGGAGGGGGGGGGGATTTTCCCAGAGCCCAGAGAGGGGTAGGGAGAGGGGCGCCCTCTATGCCACCCAATCCAGGCGGTTGGCAGGGACCAATCCCCCCGCCATTCACTCAGGAGGGGGGACCTTTCAGAAAAAGAAAAAATCGAGAGGAAGGAGGGGAGGAAGGCGAAATAAAAAGAACAAAGCCCCAATCGGTACAGGGATCTATAATCTAAGTGGCACGCCCCTTAATGATAATGAGATAAGGACATTGGACAGAGGTTTAAAATATGCTCCCACCAGGAATTTGAATAAATTTCAAACTTATGTCAGCCTGCAAAAATATGTACGGAGTTTGAACATTAAGAAATATTTTCTGTCCAACCCTGTTATTAAAAACAACGTCCCTACCATTAAGACCCCCTTTAACCAATACTCTAATCTCCGGAATAAGTCAGTGTTTAATCCCCCTAAAGTTGACACAAAAAACATAGATGTCTTCAAAAACATGGTGGCAAAGGATTTAGAATCCCTTAAGGTACGGAAGGTTAATGACCCCGAATATATCAAAAAGGGAATTGACTCTTTACTGGAGAGAAAAGATTTGGTTATCCGCCCTGCAGATAAGGGTGGGGGCTTAGTAGTACTTAGCAAATCTTATTATAGGAACGAGATGGAAAATCTACTCAGCGATTCTAATACATATAGTATTATGAACAAAGACCCATTGTTAGAATACAAAAGCGAGTTACATTTCCATATAGAAAGGGGAAAACACATAGGCGTTCTTAATACCAAAGAAGCATTGTATTTAGACCCTTTATTTTGCCGTACACCTATAATTTATTTTTTACCCAAAATGCACAAAGATAGCATCAATCCACCTGGAAGGCCAATAGTTAACGGGATAGATTCCGTTACCTCCAGGTTAGGTCAATATATCGATACGTTCTTACAGCCTTTAGTCCGAGAAACTGATGCATTTTTGAAAGACACCAAACATGCAATTCAGATCTTGGAATCCCTGATAATATCCCCGTCTACTTTTCTAATTACAGCAGATGTAAGTTCCCTTTATACTATTATTAGTCATGAGGATGCCATTGCATCGGTAACCTGGGCCTTTAAATCCTTTAATCTTTCAAGACGGCATAAAAACTTCTTGACAGACAGTTTGAGATTCTGCTTAGCCAAGAATTATTTTTGGTATAACAAGCAATTTTATAGCCAAACGAGAGGAGTGGCTATGGGAGCCCGATTTGCTCCCAGTGTAGCTAATCTCTTTATGGCTCATTGGGAGGAAACGACTGTATTTAAGAATAGACCATCGGAACTGGTATGTTACCAGCGCTATATTGATGATATCGTAATGGTTTGGGATGGCGACAGGCCGTCCTTGGATAGGTTCATGAGGAAGTTAGATGCTAATAACCAAAATATAGCTCTGACTTGGAATGTCAGCACAGAGCATATGGTTTTCCTTGATTTGAATATATCTAAGGATGGAGACCATGTAAAAATGATCAACCACTTCAAAGCCACCGATAGAAATGCGTTTATTCCGATAGACAGTTGCCACCATAGCAAATGGCTGTGCAACATTCCCAAGGGGCAGTTTATACGCCTTAGACGGAATTGCACGTATGAAAACGATTTCATATCTCAATCTAAAGTTCTATCTACCCGTTTTTTACAGAAGGGGTATGATGAAAATACTTTACAAAAAGAAATGGAAAGTGTACGGAAAATAGATAGAAAAAGCTTGGTTGCCAATACTCCCAAGCCTAATTCAAATACCAGCACGGGTATGAGAATGTTTCTTGAATTTAACGTCCAATTCAGGAAGTTTGAGAAAATTATACAAAAACACTGGCCGATCCTTAAACAGGACAAGGTTTTGGGTCCAGCATTGCCTGAACGCCCCCAATTTGTGTATAAAAAGGCGCCCTCACTACGAGACAAGTTGGCTCCAGGGGTGATTGACCCTCCTGTTCTGTTTGAAAATAGAATTTTTAATTTCCTTACAGGATTTTATTCCTGTGGGAAATGCCCTCCATGTAGGCAGGCCAAGTGTAACGTTAAGAAGAGAAAAGAATTCACTGCATCTGCCACCAATAAGAAATACCAAATTAAGCAATTAATAACATGCAACACAGAAGGTGTGGTATATATGTTGGAGTGTGGATGCGGGTTGCAATATGTGGGAAGAACTTCCAGGCCCCTCCATGTGAGGATAGGGGAACACGTGACGAATATCAAAAAAGGCCTCATTACACATAATGTCTCCAAGCATTTCCGATTGTTTCACAATCGGAGCCCCGCAAAATTAAAATTTTGGGGGATTGAGAAAGTTACCAAGCATTGGAGAGGAGGAAATTTTATAAGACAGCTTAGTAAACGGGAATCATTCTGGGTGTATGAGACAAAGGTGGGGGTCCCTTCGGGGCTTAATGTTGAGTTTGACCTCAACTGCTTCATCTCTGATCGATAAGCGGATTGGATGGTTCCATGTTATTTAGCATTATTTTATTATGTATTGTTTTAATACGGTTGCAGGGTTTTGGGTGCTGATGGATGTGATGTCGGTATCTATTACTGTGTAGGGGGTTATCTGACGATTAGAGTCCGTTAATATCTGGAATATTTACTCTGGTCGTGAGAATCTTACTGTATGCAGTTGTTTATAATTATCTAGTTGGTTGTAAAAATAATTTCTATATGGGTAGTGATGCCCTAATTTGATTGGGTCCATTGGATTGGACCAACCTTCCCATATAGTTCACCAATTAAAGATGCATACATTTTGTTATTTTTATTTTAGATATCAAAATGGATATTAAATTTAGCCACACCTCTTGTGTTATTATATTAAGGTCCCGAGTGTAATTATCAATTAATATTATGGATAGTAATACGGTATTATATAATATATATTGCTGTTATATTAATATTTTCGGTTTTATGGCGTTGGGGTTGTTATGACAGCCAATTGGTTCATGCTGTGCGTACACGGATTGGTGTACGCACACCATGCGATCACTTATGATGACATTGCGGTAGAAATAGTGTGGGCCATCAGTTATGTGACACTGCTAAATTGAATAGCTTGCCAATAAGAACACATCTTGGGGAGTTGGTAGCTCGGTTTCCTTGTAGCCGTAGGTTGCACTGAACGCTTATGTGGGGCCTTGATGCTATTTGGCCGCAACGGTGCTCAGTGCAGTTCCGGCATTAAGGCGTCAGCGTCGCTATGGCGACGATTCTGGCACAGAGACACACTGATTGGCCGACGCATGTCACGTGATTGCGTATGGCTGGCGTGCGTCACGTGATCACGTATGACGCCGTCATGTTAAATGCAGCGCCGACCAATAGAGAAGGACGCGCTCCAAGGGGTGTGTCCGATTTGCGCCTCAGGATGGCCCGGGGGGAGGGTGTTTGCGGTCATGTTTTTACATGATCGCAACCGTGGATGACTGCGGGTCACCTTCGAACACGTATGTGGGGTACATTAGACTTATCGGAGTGTAAGTTCTTTCAGGATGAGGTACAGATTGTTGAAATATATTTCACTCTCAGGGATTTTTGATCTATTGATTAAACATCAAAAAAATAAATAGGGGGTGTGGTATTAGCTCTTGAAGGAGGCCGTATGTCATGCTGACCACTGATAGGTTATGGTGAGTCATGTGATGGTGATTCTCCTCATTGTGATCATGTGACCACTGGGGGTGTGGCTTATAACAGATGGAAGGAAAGGGTATTTAAAGGATTGTCCATACAGGGTCCCCATAATACGCTGAGGAAGTTCCACCCTGAGGAACGATACGCGTGCGGAGGGGACCATTATGTGACATTCCATCCAGCAATACCCAGAAGCTTGCAACCGAAAGACGCTGTGTCTATAAAACAGGAGGCTCATGTTCCTAGCACTGGGCTCAGTGCTTTTTATGTAAGTGAGATTTTTTTAAATAAATGTGATCGTTTTTAAATGAAACAGAGAGCACTATGGTTGTCTTTATGTCTTACATGAATACTGCTGAGAATTAATGTTTGGAGGAGCATCGCCATTTGTTAATGATCATCTGAAGACAGGATTCATCTATAATTATACCCCTCCAAGGGGAATGTTTATCTTGGTCTTCTGTTAGCTCAGAGACCCAATCTTTGAGGTGAGCGGCCTGTGAAGTTGGTGACGGGAACACATGTATTGAAGCACTATTGATATATTGTTTTCAAGCACTCTGATCACTTTTGAGGATTTTCTACATCTAGCAACTTTTTTCCTTTCATTTGTTATTGTTCATACTGAATTTTGGGACAATTTTTTTCTTGATTCTTTTTGGACTTGTTTAGAAATTACTAAGTTATTTAGCGCTGCACTATTTTATTTGTACATATGGTCAACACAGCCAAAGTATTGGTCCAAGCAGCAGGAAGAAACATGGTCCATAATGTCATGGGTCATTACAGGCAGTAATATGGTCAGCACAGCCAAATTATTGGTCCAGGCAGCAGGAAGGACCATCAAGCTTAGGGCCAGGGGGACAGGGGTAGAGGCTTCTCCCACCCAAATCGCTTTGAAGCCTCCGGGCAACCAGACCCTGTTCTTGGAGCACAGAAAACGAAAAACTGGTTTTCTCTACTCAGAACGCTATTCTGAAGCCCCTCACATATGTGAGACCCCTGTGTACTAAAAGTAGATGGCCAAAAGATCAGTCCAAGTGGCAGGCAAAAACATGGTCGATTAACAGGCCAAGGTCGGTACACGTGGAAGTTAGAAACGTGGTTTAAATCGGCAGGCAGAGGCATCGTCGGTAAACAGGCTGAGGTTGGTGCACGTGGAGGTCAGAAACGTGGTTTAAATCGTCAAGCAAAGACATCGTCGGTAAACAGGCCAGGGTCAGTTAATTAACATGGAAGGTAGTTAGTAACATGGTAGCAGGCAAATAGGGAAATGGCAGTCTGTTAATAATAAGGGGAACTAATGGATGTATGATAATTTTTGAAGCAATTTCCGATGCACAGGCCAGGTTGGGAGGGACAATCGGGACAATAATAGCTGGTGTCTCTTCTTACTCCTCCTCTGCTGCATACACGGCATTTCTTTTGGCGTCTTCTTCCAGATTCTGTGGGGGGGATGCTAAAGGGATAGTGTCGCTCATGAAGCCGACTCACACTATCAGAGCGAATGCTTCCTGGGGCGGGATCTTGTTGGTAAATGAGGGCATCGATGATATCTTCGATATATTGGAGGTAGTGGAGTCGGTGATTTTGAGTTGCTTTTTGGTAGCAAACAAACAAATTAAAAAGGGCCATGTGAAACAGGTGAAACGCAACTTTTTTGTGCCAATAACGGGACTTTCTGGTTGATAAGTAGGGCTGTAGCATCTGGTCGTTTAAATCCACCCCCCCCATGTACAAATTGTAGTCGTGGACACATTCGGGCTTTACAATGGAGCCGCGTCTTCTTGGGATCTCCACCATGGTGTCATTGTGGATCGTAGAGAGGATGTGGACATCTTTCTTGTCCCTCCACTTCATGGCCAACACCTCCTCGTTCCTCATGGATGCCGATTCTCCAGGTCGCAATTTTTTTGTCAATAAATTTTGTGGGAATCCCTTCCGGTTTTTTTTTAAGGTACCGCAGGCCGGGGTTTGTTTACTGTAAAGGTGGCGAAAAAGGGGCAGGCTGGTATAATAATTATCAACATATAAATGGTAACCTTTTCCGAACAGGGGGTATGCCAACTCCCAGACAATTTTCCCACTGGTTCCAATATATGTGGGGCAATCACGGGGCTGGAGCTGGAAGTCTTTGCCTTCGTAGATCCTGAATTTGCAGACGTATCCAGTGGCTCGATCACATAATTTATTTAATTTTAACCCATACCTGGCTCTCTTGCTTGGTATGTACTGCTTGAACTGCAGTCGGCCGGTGAAATGTACGAGGGACTCGTCCACACAAATTTTTTGGTCTGGGATGAAAACTTCTTCAAATCGCTGGGAAAAGGCATTGATTAGGGGGCGTATCTTGTACAATTTGTCGTAGTTGGGATGATCTCGGGGAGGGCACTGTGAATTGTCATTGAAGTGGAGAAAGCGCATAATCATGTCGTATCTTTTCCTGGACATGACAGCGGAATATATGGGCATGTGTTGGATGGGGCGTTTGGACCAATATGAATGGACTTCGTTCTTTTTTGTAAGCCCCATATTGAACATAAGGCCCAAAAATTATTTAAATTCTTTCAATGTTAGACGCCGCCACTGGAACATGCGGGCGTAGGAAGAATCGGGGTTGGCAGCAATAAATTGGGATGCATACAGATTCGTTTGATCCACTATATTCTGCAGCAAATCTTGTGGGAAAAATAAACAAAAATAATCAAATTTAGAAAAATTTGTAGTGTCGGGCTGCACACCTGGCTGTGCGGTGAAAGGGGGGATGATAGCGGATCCTGAGTTGGCAGGCAACCATAAGGGGTTTGCCAGGGCATCGGGAAGGTAGGATTGGGGCTGGATTCTTCGGGTTGGGCGTGCATTTCCATTGCTTGTACTGGGCTCCTCTTCCTGGGGTATGGCGCTGCTGGTGGTGGGCAGTTCTCCTGATCTTGGTGCTGATCTTGGTGCTGATCTTGGTGCCGATCGTATTCTTTTGGGAGGGACGGTTTCCTCCGGGGACTCGGACTCTGAGCCACTATCCTCCACTGGCTCGTATTCCGAACCAGAATCGGATAATGGGAGCTCCCCGCTGCTCTCATCATCCGACATGGCAAGAATGGCATATGCCTCCTCAGGTGTGTAAACTCTTTGGGACATTATGGCAGTGCTTATTGGTGGGCCTGTGTAATGGTACTGCTGGTGGTAGTGGTGGCGGTCTGTGTGGTAGTACCGATGGAGGTATTAGTGGTGGGCCTGTGTGGTGGTACTGATGGCGGTATGGGTGGTGGTGGTACCAATGGCGGTACAGGTGGTGGTGGTACCGATGGCGGTACGGGTAGTGGTGGTGGCGGCGGTACCGATGGCGGTACAGGTGGCGGTACGGGTGGTGGTGGTAGCGATGGCGGTATGGGTGGTGGTGGTACCGATGGCGGTACAGGTGGTGGTGGTACCGATGGCGGTACAGGTGGTGGTGGTACCAATGGCGGTACGGGTGGTGATGGTACCGATGGCGGTACAGGTGGTGGTACAGGTGGTGGTGGCACTACCGACGGTGGTACGGGTGGTGGTACTGGTGGTGGTACCGATGGCGGCACTAGTGGTGATACTGGTAGCGGGCCTGTGTGGCAGTATAGATGCTGGGCTTGGTGGCGGTACTGGTGGTGGTACTGGTACCGATGGCGGTACTGGTAGCCTGTGTGGCGGTGCCAATGGCGGTATCGATGGAGGTGGGCCTGTGACAGATGATTGACAGATGGGCTGATTGATTGACAGATGGGCTGATTGATTGATTGACAGATGGGCTGATTGATTGACAGATGGGCTGATTGATTGACAGGTGGGGTGATTGACTGACAGGTGGGGTGATTGATTGACAGATCGGCTGATTGATTGACAGATCGGCTGATTGATTGACAGATCGGCTGATTGATTGACAGATGGGCTGATTGATTGACAGATGGGCTGATTGACAGATGGGCTGATTGACAGATGGGCTGATTGGCTGGGCTGATTGATGTGCTGGGCTGTGTGACAGGTCCTCTTTATGGGGGGGGGCGTGTTGTGCAATGTAAACTTATGTAGACAAACTACACTGAGCTAACTTACTGATCTCTTCTCTCTCCTCACAGATCGGTGTGTGAGGAGAGAGCAGGGATCAGGTAGTAACTCCTGTGGAGTTTGTTTACATTTGTGACCGGCTGTGATTGGACACAGCCGGTCACGTGGTAAACAGCCAATTCATTGTCTGTTTACTCTGATCGGGGATGCGCTGTGTCCAAGGGACACTCGCCTTCCCCGATCCCCGCTCTGCAAGCCTGTGGCGGCGCGCACGGAGCGCGCCGCCGAGTTTGTTTTGACAGGTGATCGGCTGTGACTTTGACACAGCCGATCACATGGTAAACAGCCAATGAAATTGGCTGTTTACCGTGATCGGGGAAGCGCTGTGTCCGAGGGACACATGCCGTCCCCGATCACGGCGCTGCGCGCCCCCGCGGGCGCGCGCAAGGCATTATCCTGCAGGACGTCATGTGACGTCCAGTATCAATAATGCAACCACTTCCCGGACGTCAATTCACTATTGACTGGGCGGGAAGTGGTTAAAAAATAGTTTACCATTTGCCAATAAATTTTTTTTAAAAAAAATGTCCCCGGATTCCATTTTAAAAATCTGGTCACCTTACTCTAGGAGGGCCTGGCCCGGCCTAACCATCACCACCAGTAGTCCGCTCCACACCTTCCTCTGCCCAATTGCAGTCTCACCCAGTACAAGTTTTGTTTCCAGAAGACGTTCTCATTTAATGGGGATGGGGCGACACCGTGCGATCCATGGCCTGTTGGTCCCATTGGTTGCTGTCTCTGCGCATGCGCAGACTTTGGTCGCCATATTTAAATCCCATGGCTCATCGGTTATGCAGAGCCTGGGATTACGTATTACACATCATATCGTTAAGGTAAGCCAGATTGATTCTAAATTGGTAGCACAGAAATTCCTTGCTGCTATTTTGATCTGTACATACCAGACATGCCACTATTTGTTTATTTTTACATAGGACCGGCCCTCTTGTGACAGCTATCCTTGGGATAGTGGGAAATGGGGGAGTGCTCTTGCGCTATCACTAAAATAAATGTGCAACTAACAGCTGCAGACACCGATAAGCTAAATCAGTAGCAGTGAGAGAAATAAGTGACAAAATGGTGCTGCACTATTAAAATCAATGTAAGATAAACTTCCAAATGTAAAATCAAGCTTCTGATAGAAAACACCAAAATCTTCATAAGCCACACAAAAATATATGAATAGCTAGCATATATAAATGTGAATAAAAAAAGTGACAAAGAAATTAATAAATATAAAGTGCTTGTGATAAAGTGAATATGCACGTGATATAACATATGTTGAGTCCAATACAGATATAAAGTGGTCAAAACGTGCAAGCACACATAACCCAATGTGACTGGTGTCTCTTCTTTCAGTGCTGTGACACCTCTGTGCTAATTGGCCTCTCACCCTACTGCTGTAAGGCAACAGCATAAACAGAGAATCCTGGTGAGCCTCCCAAGGCTTATGCCCCGTACACACAATCGTTTTTCATGCCGTTAAAACTGCCATTTTAAAAAATGGCCCTGAAAAATGATCGTGTGTATGCTCCAGAGCATTTTTAACGACGTGAAAAACGGCCATTAAAAATTCCGGACATGCTCTCTTTTTTCACGTCGTTTTTCATGTCGTTTTTTTTAACGACGTGAAAAACGATAGTGTGTATGCTTTAACGACGTGAAAAAAACCGCGCATGCTCAGAATCAAGTATGAGACGGAAGCGCTCGTTCTGGTAAAACTAGCGTTCGTAATGGAGATAGCACATTCGTCGCGCTGTAACGGACTGAAAAGCACGAGGCTGAAAAGCGCGAATCGTTGCTAAACAAACTTTACTAACATGAAGGGTGGCGCCATTCGAGCGGAACTTCCCCTTTATAGTGCCGTCGTACGTGGTATACGTCACTGCGCTTTGCTTGATCATTTTTTAAAATGATCGTGTGTACGCAAGACAGGCTTGAGAGGAAACATGAAAAAAAACGAGGAGAAAAACGTTGGTTTAAAAAATGACATTAAAAACGATCGTGTGTACGGGGCATTAGAGATAGATGTTCCAATGCCTAATGACTATATCAGATGATAAACTATGGCTCTTTTTGGATACCCTTAAAGTGGAACTTCCGCTCATCGGAACCCTCCCCCCCTCCGGTGTCACAATTGACACCTTTCAGGGGGGAGGGGGGTGCAGATACCTGTCTAAGACAGGTATTTTCACCCACTTCCGGGAGTCCTCTCTCCGGGAAATCTGCGGGAAGCACGTCACTTCCCGCAGAATACCCATAGTGTTCTGGGAGACACTCGGCTCCCAGAACACAGAAGGACCAGTTAGAACGGCGCAGCGCGACTCGCACATGCGCCGTAGGGAACTGGGTAGTGAAGCCGCAAGGCTTCACTTCCTGGTTCCCTCACCGAGGATGGCGGTGGGGGCAGCAGAGTGATGAGCGATTTATCGTCCTCTGCTGCCGACGTCGCTGGACTCCAGGACAGGTAAGTGTCCTAATATTAAAAGTCAGCAGCTGCAGTATTTGTAGCTGCTGGCTTTTAATATTTTTTTTTTCGGCGGAGCTCCGCTTTAACTTATGGATTGAATGGCTCCACAGAATGGATGTTGCAGAACTTCTATCAAATTGGTATACACTGGGGGTCCCTCTCGAGCCTCTCCAATATATTATGCAACAAGAAAGGAGTTCCCAAATAGTGTAGTATCATTTGGTTAAATATATTAGATAAAAATTTCCAGCATCTATTTTTATTACTGTTTTTTATTGTTGTTTATCTAGCGCACCCACCCCAGACTTTACCTGCTTTTCTTTACTTGGCTCCTCCGCAGGAAAGAATGAGGCACACCGCACCATAAGCCCGTACCCTCCTGGATGGGGAGGTTGAGCGGTGTTAGTTTTCGGGCCTGCCTGCAGTCGGTGTTAGAATCCTCCCGAGCTGATCTCGCCTCTGCATTAGCCAGAAACAAGTCCTTAATTCTCCCCAGTAAACTGTTTACACCAACTGAAAGTCCAACTTTTGTATTTATTTCACCACGGATAGCAAATAGTCTCTATGAGAGCAGACAAGTTGATATGAGACACAGGTCAGATAAGGTGGGAGGAGGTCCAGGCACAAACTTGATTTAGTTTCTCTCACTGTTCTGATTTCACAAACAGGTTTGGGCGCACGGTCTCTGCCACAGGCCGGGTGAATATGAAAGTCACTGCCACTGACTTGTTGAAGTTGGTCACTGCCACTGACCTGGTGAATAGGGCCTTGCCCTATTTGGTCACTACCACTGACCTGGTGTGCGTAGAGTCACTGCCACTATGACCTACAGAACATGCACTTCCTTCTTGAAGAAACTTGGCCCATGTCAAGGAGAAGAACATCGCTCCGGAGAGTTACCAGAGGCCTACACTGTCACCACGACTCTGCGCTGGGTCTTCAGAAGGGGTCACCTCCCTGGCCTCCTCGATCCTGGATACGGGTCCCCTCGCAAGGCAGCACCCTGGGAGCCCTCAATCCCCGGCGGAACCCAGCTGAAGGCGCTGGGCTCCGGGCCTCCAAAATAGTACCTCACCCCAGACCGAAGGTGTCTGGGATTGAACAGGAACTCGGCCTCTGGGCCTAGGTCACCTGGAGACGACACACGCATCACCCAGGCTGAAGGTGCCCGGGCGCGACCCCGCTGGAAGATGGCCGACCCTTTTTATATCCTCTCCCGACAGGTACAGCAGGTTCCCCACCCCGCCGTCACCACTGCCGAGAGGGGACAAAAAAAGCACAGCCTTGTATCAGTGGTTCAACCCTGGCCTACGGCAACAGCGTCACCTGTAGGCCCCAGGGAACTGCACGCCAATACTATCTCCCAGGGACAGAAATGGTCCAAGAAACCTGACAATTAGTGTATCTGAGCCTAATTACCACTCAGATACTCCCCCTAATTATAGCACCCCGCTACATTTACAATTATATTGGGTTTGTCTCTGGGTATGCGGCCATTGGTTTTATCTATATACATGCAACCACAGGAAAATGGCCATCCCATTCGATTCTTTATTTATTTATTTTTTTAGGGATAGTCATTCATGCATATTTGTCTATTTGTGCTGCATAGCTTCTTGAATTAGCGCATCATTTATTATTATCATTATTTTGAGTGTTAGTGTGTTGAGGTCACTTGCTAATGGTTGCAGCTTTTTCATGTGGATTTTTAGGGTGATATATTATTCTTTGGTATTTATTCTGTACATTATTTTTGGTTGGTTGTGAGGTCCTTCGCAGTGGTGCACAAGTACAGTACTTCATATTTACATCACCCTGAACACACCATCTCCACTGTGAAACATGGTGGTGGCGCTTAATGTTCTGGGGATGCTTTTCTTCAGCCGGGACAGGGAAGCTGATCAGAGTTGATAGGAAGATGGATGGAGCCAATACAGGGAAATCTTAGAAGAAAACCTGTTAGAGTCTGCAAAAGACTTGAGACTGGGGTGGAGGTTCACCTTCCAGCAGGACAATGACACTAAACATACAGCCAGAGCTACAATTGAATGGTTTAGAATGAAAGCATATTTATGTGTTAGAATGGCCCAGTCAAAGTCCAGACCTAAATCCAATTGAGAATCTGTGGCAAGACTTGAAAATTGCTGTTCACAGATGCTTTCCATCCAATCTGACAGAGCTTGTGCAATTTTGCAAAAAAAATGGGCAAAAATGTCACTCTCTAGATGTGCAAAGCTGGCAGAGACATTTCCAAAAAGGCTTGCAGCTGTAATTACAGCAAAAGGAGGTTCTACAAAGTATTGACTCAGGGGGGCAGAATACAAATGCACACCACACTTTTCACATATACCCTGTTCCAAATTATTATGCAAATTCTTTTGTTTTTCAGTTTAACTCATGGATGGCATTGTGTCTCAGGGCTCTTTTGATCACTGAAAACAATCTCGGACACCTGTGATAATTAGATTGCCAGGTGAACCCAATTAAAGGAAAAACTACTAAAGGAGGGTGTTCCACATTATTAATCAGAGCACCATTTTCAAGCAATATGGAGAAGAAAAAGGATCTTTCTGCTGCCGAAAAGAGTGAAATAGTTCAATGCCTTGGACGAGGTATGAAAACATTAGATATTTCACAAAAACTTAAGTGTGATCATCGCACTATTAAGAGATTCGTGGCTGATTCAGAGCACAAACGGTTTTGTGCAGATAAAGGCACATTGAGGAAGATTTCTGCCAGATCCATGCATCGGATCAAGAGAGCAGCTGCTAAAACACCATTACATAGCAGCAAACAGATATTTGAATCTGCTGGTGCCTCTGGAGTCCCACAGACATCAAGGTGTAGAGTCCTCCAGAGTCTTGCAACTGTGCATAAACCTTCCATTTGGCCACCACTAACCAATGCTCACAAGCAGAAACGGCTGCATTGGGGAGAAAAATACATGAAGACTAATTTTCAAACAGTCCTGTTGACTGATGAGTGCCGTGCAACCCTGGATGGTCCAGATGGATGGAGTAGTGGACGGCCACCCTGTTCCAACAAGGCTGCGACGTCAGCAAGGCGGTAGTGGATTAATGTTTTGGGCCGCAATCATGGGAACAGAGCTGGTGTAAAGTGTAAAGATGACCTCTGCAAAGTATGTGAAGTTCCTGACTGACCACTTCCTTCCCTGGTACAGAAGGAAGAACTATGCTTTCAGTAATAAAATCATCTTCATGCATGACAATGCACCATCTCATGCTGCAAAGAATACCTCTGCATCAATGGCTGCTATGGGGATAAAAGGAGAGAAAGTCATGGTGTGGCCTCCATCCTCCCCTGACCTCAATCCTATTGAGAACCTTTGAAGCATCCTCAAGCAAAAGATCTATGAGGGTCGGAGGCAGTTTACATCCAAACTGCAACTCTGGGATGCTATTCTGACATCTTACAAACAAATTCAAGCAGAAACTGTCCAAAAACTCACAAGTTCAATGGATGCAAGACTTGTGAAGCTGCTATCAAATAAGGGGTCCTATGTTAAAATGTAACGTGACCTGTTAAAATGTTTAAAAAGTTAAAATGTTGTTCAAAGTTTGATTGAAATAGCTTTTGATTTCAGTAAATATGCTGCAAACAAAACAAATGACAATTTTCAGTTCTTTACAACTTATAAAGTGTTTTGAAACTTACTGTGCGTAATAATTTGGAACAGTGCATTGTAAGTTTTTTATTTTGAAAAAAAAAACTGTTATCATTAGGAGGTTTGTTCAATAACATTTAAATTGTACTCTTAATAGTTGATAACATGAGAATTATGCTGAATGTTGTTTACATCAATTATTTAGGTAAATGAGAAAAATATCATTGGTATAATAATTTGTAACAGGGTGTATGTATTAAAAAATAAATAATTGGAAACCATTTATCATTTTCCTTCCACTTTACAATTATGTGCCACTTTGTATTTGTCTACAATCCCAATTAAAAAAATGTGGAAAATTTAACCACTTCAATACCATGCACTTATACAGCTTCCTGCCCAAGCCAATTTTGAGCTTTCAGCGCTGTCGCAATTTGAATGACAATTGCGCGGTCATGCTTCACTGTACCCAAACAAATTTTTTAGCATTTTGTTCCCACAAATAGAGCTTTCTTTCGGTGGTGTTTGATCGCCTCTGCGATTTTTATTTTTTGCGCAACAAATAAAAAAAGAGCGAAATTTTTTAAAAAAACTATGTTTTTCTTTGTTTCTGTTAATTTTTTTTGTAAATAAGTACCTTTTCTACTTCAATGACGGGCACTGATAAGGCGACACTGATGGGCACCGATGAGGTGGCACCAATGAGGTGGCACTGATGAGGTGGCACTGATGGGCACTGATGATGGGCACTGATAGGCGGCACTGATGGGCACTATGTGGCACTGGTATGCGGCACTGATGGGCACTCATAGGTGGCACTGATGGGCACTCATAGGCGGCACTAATGGGCACTTTTAGGCGGCACTGATGGGCACTTATGGGTGGCACTGATAGGTGGCACGGATGGGCACTGATAGGTGGGCACTTATGGGCATGGATGGGCACTGATAGGTGGCACTGATGGACACTAGTAGGTGGCACTGGTGACACTGCTGCCTAGCAATGCCAGCCACCACACATTATTTTCTTGGCATGATCGTGCCAGTCAGTGCCCATGTGTGCATATTTTTTAATGTTTTTTTTATATATATATATATTTTTTTACTACATGTGGATGGCCATGGGGGCCATCCACATGCTTAGGGCTTCCCTGGTGGTCCTTGGGGGCTTCCCTGGTGGTCCAGTGTGGGTATCCGAGGGGGGGCTGCGCTGATAAACAATCAGCGCGAACCCCCCCTGTCAGGAGAGCCGCCGATCGGCTCTCCTCTACTCGCGTCTGTCAGACGCGAGTGAGGAAGAGCCGATCAACGGCTCTTCCTGTTTACTTCCTGATCAGCCGTGATTCGACACGGCTGATCACATGGTAAAAAGCCTCCGACGGGGGCTTTTTACCGAGATCAGTGTAGCGGTGGGTCAGACTGACCCACCGCTCCACCGATTGCCGCGATGCGCGCCCCCCCGGGCGCGCGGCGGCTGTTGTCCCGCAGGACGTCATATGACGTCCAGTGTGGATAACATAACCACTTCCCGGACGTCAATTTGCTATTGACTGGGCGGGAAGTGGTTAAACAGGTATAAATACTCTTTCAAGGCAGTGTAGTGCCTTAACATATGTAGCGGCCTCACCCTCTCTCTTCTTCTTTAGCGGTTACTCTGGCTCCGGTCTAGGGGTACCTTGAAGGGGAGAGCGAGGTGCGCCACGGTCCATGTCCTTAGATTACAGCATGTAGAGGTGAAGGCCAGCACCAGATTACCTTCGGGCTGTGTATACGCTCAGAGCCAAGTCTGTTCTACTGATAACCCCCTTTGCTCCCAGTATTTGGAGTACCACACACTGAAAAGGTCCAACACTTATTTATTCCATAACGGCAAACAAATAGTCCTTTGCGAGTAGACAGTTTGAGACCCATAGAACAGTTCAGTATTGGTGGGGAGTAGGTCAAGGCACAATCCTCAAAGAAACTAAACCGTTGAGGTTTCACCAACGGTTGCTAAGCACAGTGGCTGTAAAACGTACTTTTTGGCTTCAGAGTCTCTTCCAGCGACTCTAATGAACAGGAACTGGAGTAACCTTCGCTACGTTGCAGCCCCTGTCAGGGGGAAGACATCCCTCCAAGAGAGTTACCAGAGGCCCCGCCATCACCAGATTAATGCTGTACCGGACTATTCGGAAGGGTTACACTCCCCGGCCTCCTCACCTCAGATACGGGTCCCAACACCTTAGGGCCCCTCAGACTCCTCCACCCTCGCGGAACCCAGTCGAAGTTACTGGGCCCCAGGCCTTGGCCATAGTACCTCACCCCAGGCTTAAGGTGCCTGGGATGGACTCCATCTCTCGCTCCGGCCAGGTCAAGGGCACCTGGGCCCGGAACTCCGGAACGCCAGCACCCAGGCTGAAGGTACCTGGGTGCGGCCTGGATGTAGCACCCTCCTAGGCAGGTACTAGAGTGTTTATAGTTTTTGGTTTCTCTGCTTAACAGGGAGACAGCTAGGTAAATATATGTGCTGTCTGCTTAACAGAGAGCTGTGATTGTTTGATAGAGTCTGCTCAGTGTGCTCTGGTGCTGCTCATGCTGTTCTAGAGATACCTCTAAGTCCTCCCAGACTATATGTGCCGCAAATGATTTATTTTGGGTTCTGCAGCGAGTTACCTCCTTCTGTTGGTTCCCGTCCCTAGGATATAGGGTCAAGTCTATTTTCTTCCCCTCCCCAGTAAAGCCAATGTCCAGACTGTGTCACTCCAACAGAGAGTTTATTTTATCTTCTGCTCAGGTAACAAAGGAAAAGTTGACGAGAGAAAAAGCTAGCAAGATTAGGAGGTAGGTCCAGGCACAAGATTTCTACTCACTCGTCGCCACTCGATCCCGAGTGGGTCTAGCTCACCCGCATAGGTCTCTCTCACAGTCCTAGCAGCCAGAGAGGAGCTCGAACAATACTGTCACGTTGTCCCCTCCAGGGACGGGTTCAGGAGATCCCCTTTAATAGCAAGATCCTGTTGCTCCTGAATCCAGAACATGGAATCCTTCCCTCTGACAGGTCACCAGGCCTCTCCTGAGACAGCAATCTCTTATCACTCGTCTCCTCTATGGGACCAATCTTCCCCCGGCGTCCTCTCAGTCAGATCGGGCCACCCTCACCTGGGCACCCTGGGACTCCTTTTTCTGAACAGGCCCCAGCCAAAGGTGCTGGGCCCACATAGCTGAGTTGCAGCCTCAGGCTAAAGGTGCCTGAGGCCAATCCTCACGCGCACACTCCTGGCCTTGAGGGCCTGAGCGCGACCCGCTCCACCCGGGGGTCCCTCCTTGAACTCACCCCTGGAATTCCACTCTGGACCACGGCGTCTGCCCCTTTTGTACCCTCTCCTGGCATGCACAGTGGGTAGACCACGCCGACTGCACGGCTGCCAAGAGAGGACACCCAATCACGCCATTGTGTCACCTGTGGTTTGACCCTGGGCCTGGGCAACAGTGCCACCCTTAGGCCAAAGGGGAACTGCACACCAGACAACACCACAGCAGAGCAAAGTCCAATCTAACAAATCAAAGGCCTGAGCCAACTATTGCTCAGCCTGTCCCCTAAATCTGGGCATAGCGACCCCCTAGAATTTAGGGGTCCACTACACTGTCTTGAAAGTTGCACACTGGTCCAATAGCTATGGGGTATACAGGACAGTCAGAAGAAACCAGGCAGATAAGAGCATGGATGTCTGTACAGTCCTGGCCAATTAGAAGGGGAAGTGCGCCAATGCATGCTAGGTGACTGTATTTATATCTTAAGAACAAATGGGCTTGATGTCCAGTCTACCTCTACAGAGAGAGAGGTCCAGGTGGGGAGCGGGCTGCTGCGTCTCCCCAGCACAGGCTACCATGCGGCCTCAGGGGGTCTAGCTGAGGGCCTGAAACACTGAAGCTGAAACCCATGGTTCCCTTGCAAGCTGACTGAGGCAGGATGTCCACGGCTCTTGTCTGGTATCACGGAGGAAGGTGACCTGTGGCCAGGGCCTTTTGAGTACAGACTCCCTAAGGCAAGGGTGCCCAACCTTTTGAAGAGCGAGGGCCACTGAAGTGACTTGGTAACTGGTCGCGGGCCAAAATTAGTGGAATGGGCGGATGATAGGTCTGTGTCTGTGACATGGACAGTCGGACACAGCCCATGCTACTCTATGGGCCCTCCAATTCAATCCGCCCAGACGAAATGGGATGGATCCCCTTCTGTTTTCTTTTTTTAGCAGGACGGATTGGAGGTTAGCGTGGGTAAATGAACATAGAGGTGAATGGAGGGTCCGATTGGGTCCTAAGGCTGCTTTCACACTGATTCACCACATGCACCTGTGGCTTTCCTGCAGGTTAGATGCACGTTGCCATAGGCTTCTATTATATCCTGCAGGTGTGGTGCAATTTCTGAAAGCGCACCAAGCCCACAGGTAACAGAAGTCTATGGCTCAGTGCAGGTAACCTTCAGGTGCACTGCGCTGCACCTGCGGATTAGTTTGAAAGCAGCCTAGTAACCACTGTAAAACAGATATGCCCATATATGCTAGGGGTGCGGAATTTCATCGCTGCATCGGTGCATCGCGATTCGGGTGTCCCCGATGCGGCACCGATGCAGGCAACCGTGACAATCGATGTCTAGCCCCGCCCCCGCTCTGCCCCTCCCGGGAGAGCTGTTATCTCATTCGTTTGTATATGCTGCGCTCATGTGACTGCCCTCTCTCCTCTCACGTCTCACGTCTCTCCTGGCGTCAGTCCCGCCCACTGACTAGCCATCAGAAGAGAGGCGGACGGGGCTGACGCCAGGAGAGACGTGAGACGTGAGAGCAGAGAGGAGAGAGGGCAGTCACATGAGCACGACATATACAAACACTGCCCTCGTTCAGAAGAAGCCATGTAACCCCAGTTGAACGGGGTGAGAGAGATGAAGTGTGGAGAGTTGCAGACAGGAAGCCGGAATTAATCACATCTCAGCTGTTACAGCTGATGCGGGAGTGAGAGAGGAAGCTGAGAAGGATCCATAGGTGAAGGCAGGTGAACCTCCGGGAATAGACAGCATGAAGTCTGTCGCTATTTCACCCCCAAGGAGGAATGTGTGTACACATGAAGAGAACACCACATGAAAGGCAAGCCTCCGGTTCTTGTGGAAATGTAATTCATCATATAGGTGGGTCTTTCATTTAAGTGACCGGACGATAAGATAAAAATCCTCTTCACTCATATCTATCAGCACCTTTAGGGCCTCATGCCCACGGACGTTTTTACAGCTGCGTTTTTGAGCGTTTTTTACAGCTTAAAAACGCCTGTCCATGTTAGTCTATAGCTTCATGCCCACCTAGACGTTTTTGAGCTGCAAAAAAAACCCAGGACCAGTGCGTTCCTGAGCGTCGGAGTTAGGCAGAAAAAAACGCGAGCGTCAAAAAACGCGCACAAACGCTCACTAACGCGCAAAAACGCGCACTAACGTGCGGTCGTGTTTTTTAGCGCTGACGTTTTTTTTTTGCAAAACATACAAAGGAAATTCATCCTTGGTATGTGAAAGTGTCAGAGTGCAACTCATTAAGATAAGGACAAGCTCCAATCATCTACAGTTCCCTATAAGACAGCCTGTTCAGGAAGTGACTCTCTTCGGCATCTCAACATAGAGGAACACAGCAATATTTCCAGGGAAGCAGCAACAACTTTTTCTGCCCCCTCGTTTTTTTGTTCCCTAGCAAGTTGACTATAGCAATATCGCGGGAATATTTTATTAGCAATTTGGAAGGACAGTTCTCAAAACTAATTTGATTTATCTTACTATCCACTTGCTATTCCTGCTTGACAAATAAGTCTCCCTTCTTTCAACCCTGCTTTTTTTTTTTAGGTGTTGGCAATTTTGTTTTTATTTAAACATCCACATCTACTATTCCCATCTCCATCCCCCGAGGGGCCACAGCTGTTTTGAAAGCCCTATATAATTGTCCGCAGTCTCTGACCATCTCCTGTAGCATGTCCGCAGTCTCTCTGACAGTCTCCTGTAGCATGTCCGCAGTCTCTCTGACCATCTCCTGTAGCATGTCCGCAGTCTCTCTGACAGTCTCCTGTAGCATGTCCGCAGTCTCTCTGACCATCTTCTGTAGCATGTCCGCAGTCTCTCTGACAGTCTCCTGTAGCATGTCCGCAGTCTCTCTGACCATCTCCTGTAGCATGGCCGCAGTCTCTCTGACCATCTCCTGTAGCATATCCGCAGTCTCTCTGACAGTCTCCTGTAGCATGTCCGCAGTCTCTCTGACCATCTCCTGTAGCATGTCCGCAGTCTCTCTGACAGTCTCCTGTAGCATGTCCGCAGTCTCTCTGACCATCTCCTGTAGCATGGCCGCAGTCTCTCTGACCATCTCCTGTAGCATGTCCGCAGTCTCTCTGACAGTCTCCTGCAGCATGTCCGCAGTCTCTCTGACCATCTCCTGTAGCATGTCCGCAGTCTCTCTGACCATCTCCTGTAGCATGGCCGCAGTCTCTCTGACCATCTCCTGTAGCATGGCCGCAGTCTCTCTGACCATCTCCTGTAGCATGTCCGCAGTCTCTCTGACCATCTCCTGTAGCATGTCCGCAGTCTCTCTGACAGTCTCCTGTAGCATGTCCGCAGTCTCTCTGACCATCTCCTGTAGCATGGCTGCAGTCTCTCTGACCATCTCCTGTAGCATGTCCGCAGTCTCTCTGACAGTCTCCTGTAGCATGTCCGCAGTCTCTCTGACCATCTCCTGTAGCATGGCCGCAGTCTCTCTGACCATCTCCTGTAGCATGGCCGCAGTCTCTCTGACCATCTCCTGTAGCATGGCCGCAGTCTCTCTGACCATCTCCTGTAGCATGTCCGCAGTCTCTGGCCATCTCCTGTAGCATGTCCACAGTCGCTGATCATCTCCTGTAGCATTTTTGCAGTGTCTCTGACCATCTCCTGTACTAGGTCTGCACTCTCTGACCATCTCCTGTACTATGTCTGCAGTCTCTGATCATCTCCTGTACTATGTCTGCAGTCTCTGACCATCTCCTGTACTATGTCTGCAGCCTCTGACCATCTCCTGTACTATGTCTGCAGCCTCTAATGATGCGCACCTCTAATATATGCACTATAATTTCAGTAATAATTGTACCTTTAATAACAGTCTTCCATTCAGTATTCCCCGGCTGTTGCTGTCCCAGGCAGAGTGCATTTGGTATCGATTATGACAGGAGCTGGTGCTATACAGGAAGCATCAGCTTATGTGGCTCTGCTCTGCAGCTGCTTGCTTTCTCTACCGCTGGCTTCATTCACAACACTGATGTTCTGGGATGATGGGTCAGCAACCTGCAATCTGGACTTGCCAAACCATCATCCCAGAACAGGAGGTCGCGGGCCACATCAGAGGGCTCCGGGGGCTACATGTGGCCCCCGGGCCACTGGTTGGGCACCCCTGCCCTAAGGGATCCTAGAGACTGGTGTTGCTAAAAAAAAAAACTCTTTGTGTTAGAAGTCGGCATACTGGGTGTAAGCTAAAGGGGACACTGGCAAGTGTCTTGAAGAAACAAAGTCCACTAAATTCCTTCTGCTACAAAGGGACTTGCTCTATTCTGTACAGCCTGCGGCAGAGTTCTACTGATAGTCTGCTACACAGTTCTATTAAGAAGTTGTCCTCGCTTGTGCATAGTTAATTTGGAGTATTCTACTAATTCCCTTCTCCTAGCCAAGTTCTCCAAATAAAATACAAAAAAACAAATCCCCTACACTGATTATTGGAGACGAGCGGAAGAGTGTGTGCACCTGGCTGTGTGAAAATACCCTGTGACTGGCTGCGGATTAATCAGTGGGAGACCCAGGAACAAATATTCAAGCGGCTCCTCCAGTGGTAGCGCTACATATAGAAAATGGATTTTAGGAAAAGAGTACAGTATACAGCAAAGGTGTTTTATTGGTTCTGCAAACTGAAACAGCATACTTGAATTGTATCATACAAAAATAAACAAGTTAAGTGAAATATCAGAACAAATACAAAAGGAAATCACTCTAGGTGAGCTGACCTTTAGGCCTCGTTCACACTATCTGCAGAGACCTACATTTCTCTGCACAAGAAAAATGCAGCTCTCTGCAAGACACACAGCAAAAAATTATTTTCTATGTGTCTCATTCACACCAAAACACTGTTGTGATGTGTGGTGCAGAGCTGTGTGGAATTATGCAGCATGTCTGCATTTTTCCGCCCAGCTCTGCATATGAACTGAAGGAAAAGCACAGCATTGCTCTGCACTAGAAAAATAAAAACCCCTGACAGGCAGTGGAGAGGAGAGTGGTGCCCTGTGCCCAGACTGCTCCACTTACCTGCTTCTATACTGCTGCCGCTCAGTAAGGGCAGAGGACAGAAGGGGGAAACTGGTGATGGGCACAGATGCGGGGGCTCTAATATTCGTGGCTCTAATGTGGGGATTCTGATGTGTGGGGCTATGATGTGGGTATTCTGATGCGCGGGGACTCTTATATACAGGGACTCTGATGTGCTGGGGCTCTGATGTGGGGGTCACTTTTAAGGGGGCTCTGATGAAAGGGGCTGTGATGTGGGGGTCACTTATAAGGTACGGTGACCAGATTTTTTAAATGAAATCTGGGGACATATTTTTTTTTTTTTACTAGTAATGGCGGCAATCAGTGACTCTTTGCCCGTCGCCGCCCGCCTTGCAGCCTGTCAAGTCTTAGGCCTCGTACACACGACCGATTTTCTCGGCAAGAACCAGCAAGAAACTTGCTGGCAGAGATGTCTTGCCGAGTAAATCGGTCGTGCGTACGCGGCTATCGGGTTTCTCGTCGAGAAAACCGACAAGTAACCTCGACGAGAAAATAGAGAACCTGCTCTCTATTTTCTCGTCGAGATTCTCGTCAGCCTGTTTCTCGACGAGAAAAGTGAGTGTGTGTACACTTACCTGTCCGCCGGGAAGCGGTAGCTTCCTAGGCATACGTAGGGTATACCAAGATGGCGGCGACGGCATTGAATGTGACGAGCGCATGCTCGTCATAGTCGATGACATCACCGCGTACGCTCCATTCAAAGAACCGCGGGTTCTTTGAATCGAGCGTGTGTACACTCGGCCGGGACAAGTTTCTTGTCCAAGAATCTCGTCGAAAAAAACGACATGTTTTTTTCGACGAGAATCTCGGCCGTGTGTACGAGGCTTGACTCTCCGGGCCCCGGCTACTACTGGGAAGATCACTCTGCCAGGGAAGGCAAGAAAATAAGCAGGCAGGCAGCTGGCCAGGACTTGAGCCAAGGCAGAAGAACATGTAAGCAGGAGCGGAAAGGGCATGCACCCGAAACTGAAGAAATATTCCCTCCGCTCCGACCACCACATGATCATCAGAAAGGGGCACAGATAATGGGAAAAAAATACACCCCCCTAAGCTAGTAGTGTAATTCAGTTTTTTTTATTTTTTATTTTGCACCGACTGTCTTCGAAATTGCCCCAGCCCCTGTTCAAATCCAATCCGGGGACAAAACTGGGGACAGACTTGGTCCGGGGACAGTGTCCTTAATCCGGGGACTGTCCCCTGAAACCGGGGATGTCTGGTCACCCTATTATAAGGGGGCTCTGATGAAAGGGGCTGTGATGTGGGGGAGTCTGATATGGTGGTCACTGATGTGGGGGTCACTAATAAGGGGGTTCTGATATGAGGGCTCTGATGTGGGGGACTCTGATGAGGATATTAACTGATGTAGGGTCTCTGATGTGGCAGTCACTGATGTGGAGGTCTCTGATGAGGAGGTCCCTGATGTGGGGGACTCTTATGGAGGGGGTCTCTGATGAGGAGGTCACTAATGTGGGGGACTTCTATGGAGGGGGTCTCTGATGTGAGTTTCTGATGAGAGGGGACACTGATGATCATTGGCACATGAGGGGCTCTAATGGGGACTAGAATGTAAAGGGGGACTCTGATGGGGACTATAATGCACAGAGGACTCCGATGGAGACTATGATGTAAAGCGTGTCACTGACAGGGACTATAATGCACAGGATACTCTGACTGGGACTATGATGTTAAAGAAGGCTCTGATGAGGACTGTAATGCAAAGGAAGGCCCTGATGGGGGCTGCGATGTAAAGAAAGGCTCTGATGGGGACTGTGATAAAAAGGGAGGCTTTGATGGGGACTATTAGGCAAAGAAAGGCTCTGGTGGGAACTATGATATAAAGGGAGGCTCCAATGGGGACCCTGATGTTAAGGAAGGCTCTGTTGAGGACTGTGGTGTAAAAGGAGGCTCTGATGGGGATAGATGTAAATAGAGGCTCTGCAATAACACTAGCAAAAAACTGTCCAACTGACGTCAATGTGCAAAAAAACGAATTGAAACACGCATAAAATGTAAACCCATGTCTCCGAAAGTGAAATCTGCTGGTTTTTTCCATCAGTTTTTCTGCATGTATGCTATGAATGAGAATAGCAAGTGCAGCTGTAAGTTTAAAGGGATTGCCCACCCAAAAGTGATACTTTACATATTGGAGGAGCCCCTCGTTACTTATAGGTATTGGATACTTCATCAATTTTTACATGCCATAATTCCTGACTCTTTTCCTATCTACCTTGGAGATTTGGGTTCCCACCCACCAGCTCCTCTTCTTAAAATCTTGTTAGTGGTCACAGTGGGTGAGCAGCCTGGAGAAATCCCACCACTATAGTCCTCAAGAAATAAAACAAACTATTGGATAATTTTACTATTTAGAATCTACCAAACATGGACATATAAGCTTTGGATCACCTCAAGCTGTATTAAACAACTCCAATCCTCCCCCATAACTATGTGAACTATGAAAAATACTATTCTGGCCCACCGCTATAGTCCCTGAGAGATATAACAAACTGTTGGGTAGTTTTTTTCTTTAGCATCTAACAAATATGGAAATATCAGTTTTGGGTCGCTTCAACCTGTAGGACACAACTCCAATCCCACCAACCTCTCCATTAACCCATGAACTATGAAAATCAAATCTAAAGCCATAAGGTTTTTCACCTTAACGCAGGGGTCAGCAACCTATGGCCCATGAGTCACACCTGGCCTGCGACCGCTAAATGTCCGCCCCATCACTGCATGGAATGCACGTCGGCCCGTGGACATTTTAACCCTGGTTGGCTTTCTTGGGATAGAAACCAATGCGGCTAAGAAGCTGCTCTGCTATTATCCCAAGCAACGGGAGGGGACACCCCCCGTCCTGCCGCCTTCCGTGGCTCGCCTGTCCCACAGGGAATGCCAAGCAACCAGCTGGCATGTCCGCCGGCTGGCCGGAGACACGAACGAAGCCGGAATTGGCTCTGATCGGGTCTTGGATCTAGTAGCCCGGAAGCGATGTCATGACATTGCTTCAGGTTTATATGAGACTTAAAGGCGCCAAATTTTAAAAAATGACAGCATTCAAAACAGCCAAACTTTAAGTGCAAAAGAGGGATTTGGGGTCTTAAAACTGTAAACTCTAAACTGGTAACTTGTAGAAATCTTTAAAACGTCGCCTATGGAGATTTTTAAGTACCGTAATTTATCGCTATTCCATGAGTACGGGCAATTTTAAAGCATAACATGGGGGGAGGGCTTTGTAATATGCAAGGGGGCTGGGAAGGAGGGGGCTGTGTAATATGCAGGGCGGGCTGTGTAATGTAAAGGGGTCCAGAGGTGCGGGGCTGTGTAATGTAAAGGGGTCCAGAAGTGCGGGGGGCTATGTAATGTAAAGGGGTCCAGATTATTATCTTAATTTATTAGCAGGTGAATGCGGCCCTCCATTCATTCACATACATTGAATCCAGCCCTGAAGTGGAAAAAGGTTGCTGACCCCTGCCTTAATGCATACTATGCATTAAGGTGAAAAACCTTCTGTGCTGCAGAATCCCCCCAGCCCCCTTTATTCTTACCTGAGCCTGAGCCTGATCCAATCCAGCAATGTGCATGAGAGCAGGAGCGATTGGATCTCGGTACCCTCAATCAAATGCTGTGCAGAGCGAGCGGGGCCGAGCCACCTGCTCTGTGTCAATAGACACAGACAGGGCATCTCAGCAGCTAGCCCGCACGGGTGCCCCAATGGAGAGCGTTTTTTCAGGGGGGACTTGCCAAAGAGGAGGAGCCTGAAGCACAGGCGGGGGGGCCCCAGAAAAAAAGGATCGGGGGTGACTCTGTGCAAAACTATTGCACAAAGCAGGTAAGTATAACATATTTCTTATTTTAAAGCGGTAGTAAAGCCTGCTTTGTAATTTTTACCTACAGGTAAGCCTATAATAAGGCTTACCTGTAGGTAAAATGAATATCTCCTAAACGGGCAACGTTTAAAAGATATTCACATTGGATGCAGCCAGTGACATCCCCAGAGAATGTGCTCTGAGGGTCTTGCATGCCGTGCCAGACCTTTAGATCACCGTGCCGAAACCGAGGGCTCCAACATGCATGCGAAGAAAAAAAGTAATTATGGCTCCGGCCACTTGCACAGCCGGAGTCCGCGAACCCGGAAGGAAGACCGGGGGAAGATGGAAGCCCTGTCAGTGGGGACAGCGCGCTACTGGAGGGCTTTGTTCTGAGGTAAATATTTCATAATGTGCTTATATGCGAAGCATACTAAGCACATTATGCAATTGTCTTACAGGTGAAAGCTTTTTTTTTTTTTTTTTTTTTTACTGCAGCGGTTTACAACCACTTTAAATTTAAAGAAATATGACGTTTTAATGCCACTTTAACTACCTCATTTTAACTTTTCTTTGAGAGTTCAGTTGGAGGAATCTTGCGTGATTATATTGATAAATAGATCCGTCTGTTGCTTATTTTTACTCATTAGTACAATGATCCAAACTCCAAGTTCATTACAATATCCAGTCGTTGTCTTTTATGTGAGTATGAATTTCCAGATGCTTCAGTTAAATCTTGAGTCGAGTAGAGATCTCAGACAGCTGAAACAAAACAAACGTTCAAGCTTTAAACATATGATCAAAGAGGGCCTATCATAAGGGAGGCCCGGAATGGAGAGCACAAAAAGCAAAAGTAATGGAAGGCCGGGCATGACGAGGTGGAGAGTAGAGGCAACAAGGGGTTAAATTATATTGGGAAGGCTGAGAGGGAGGAGGCAGGTGTAATATGTTCTGGAGGGGAGGAGCGGTATAAAAGGAAGGGGCGGAAACGTCCGGAAAAAGGGCAGACAGTGAGAGGAGGTTTTTTTCCCACCCACCCTCCCTGTTGTTTTTGTGTGTCCTTGTTGTTTGTTTTTCTTTTCTTGCAGGTGGTATGGATTCGGGTTGTCATAACAGCTGTGTAACGGCGGTGTCTTTGGTCTTTGACGGTGGCAGAAACACAGATGTGATGGAAGTGGTGGGGGGCTCATTGGTGGTATGTGCCCCTCTGGTGTATTCCAGTGGAACGGTGTCTGCTGGAATACGGTTATGGTTGCACTGCGGGAAGGGGTTGTCTCCGAACTGGTGATACGGCTGGAGGCCTGGTATGGTAAAATATGGTCCCGCAGTGTAGTGGTGGAAAAGTGTTTACATTTCGGGGGTGCCGTCAGAGACCAACAGACTTGGAGTTAAACTGTCGTTAAAAATGGTTGTAGATATGTTAATGAAAAGTTATTTAAGTGAAAGTTATTTTATATTTGGAGTTATTTATTTGTTAATAAAAAAGCTGTTATGGCCAGTTATACTCCAACTCCGGTGTGGTCTATTTATTGTAGAATGGTTAAGATAAGGGGTATGTAGTAGAAGGGATGTTAAAAGTAGTAGGCATTAGAGAGTTGGGAATATCTTGATTACACTGGTCATGACAAAATAGCTGTGTGAGAAGTTGCTTTTCTCAGTGTCCTCAGACACATTTTGGTTCAGGAGCGGAAAAGCCTTCAGTACAAGGGGCTTCACTTCTCTGGAAAGTTGGCCTAGGAACCATCTGAGGCTTCACACTAATCAGCAAAATGTGCGGTGAAATATACTGAAGTTATGGTGCCAAATTCAAACCCAATTGAAGTTAAAGGGACAGGGTGGACATGACTCTATTTGGTAACTATAATTGATGTAGATCTGGATGACATAATTGACGATGGATTTGATTATTTATTTTTCTGCGTCAATGAGTAGGGGTGTGTATCATTTACTTATTCACATGGGAATGTATCTGGGTGGCCTCCTTATTATTAAATAAGAACTTTCAGATTCCGATAAGCCCCCTACCTGCAGACCACCACAATCACCGTGCCAGGGTTGTGAGGAAGAGGCCCTTGTCCTCCTCATCAACATGGGCATATGGCCTAGGAATCCCCAGCTGACAACTGAATGGCGCAGGTGGGGATGAGTCATTAGGTAGGCTGCCAGCCTATTAACAGCCAGCCTAAGGGGAAGCTGTCATATTTAGCAATGTTGCACTTTCTGCTGCCGCTGAAGCTTTGCCACACCTTCAGACAAGAAAACATTGGTCTAAACCTGGGTTCTCAGCTCTTCCCAACTTACCACCAATGTGTTCTGATTTGTGAAAACATTTCTTTAAAGGATAACCCAAGAACAAAAATGTAATGCATTGCAGCCTACCAGTCCTTTGATGTGGTTTCCTTTTTGCAGGCTGAGAACTTTTTTAGAATGTACACAAACCTATTGATCTTGCCAGAAATGCAGTTTCTTGTCACTTCTTGTGAACTGTACAGGAAGCAAATCAATCTTGGCTTTCTTTTGTAAACTGCTAATCCTGTCATTCTCTATGTAATGCAGATGAACAAATGCAGACATGTTTGAAGTTCAACCTGGGTGACAACCATGGCCCCTTCATAGATACAGTGAGGAGTGAGCGTAGCCACCCTAGGACAGGAAGTGAGTTACTCTCAGCATTACTATGTAACTATATGTAACTCTCAGCATTACAAGGTGAAAATACAAAAAAAAAGACTGTAAAAAAAGAAAAAAAGAAAACTAACGCAGGCACCAAGCCTAAGGACTGAAAAGCTGCAATATATTATATTTTTGTTTTTTGAGTTTAGGTATGATTTGAAGACAGTGTTCCCATCTGAGAACTTTTTCCCCAAAATGGCATGTGAACAAAAATATTTATAGCCATCTGAACAACTAAGCAATACAGTTTGCCTTCTGAAAAGTTTGAGAAAGTTCAGTTAAAATGGACCCCTCACCCCCCATTTATTAAATACTTTACATCAATATAAAATATTTATTAAAAATAATGAAGCTAGCAATACTTACCTGCTCCTTTCTTGCTCTGCTTCCCCAGGCTTTTCACCCTGTCCTCTCGATGGCTGGAAAAAAAAATGTATCGGCGGCCGGCTAATCTGCCAGCCCACCATTGATGTTTGCACCCATTTTCTCCAAGGTCTCATGGAATCTTGTGAGATGTCAGAGGGAAGACTTTTTTTTGGGGGGTCCACTTTAAGTCCAAAGGACACAGAGGCTGATTTACTAAAACGGGAGAGTGCAAAATCTGGTGTTTTGTATATTTTTTGCAGATCAGTGATGATGTCATCATTATTTTTAAAAGGAAATAACTGCGTTCACCAAGGTATTTGGTACACACAGTAGGGATTTAAATTATCTGTGTTGTTGTTAAAGGATAAATTCACCTTTTCGGGCAGAGTTTCACTTTTCATAATAAATAGAAGTGTTTTCCAATGCCATTTCTATCCCAGCTATCCCAATGTGCTTTTCTCTCACTTACCTTATCAACAGGAGGTTTAGAATCTTGTCAGTTCGTTTGAATTTTTAAAATGATTTTCAGATTCCATCACGACCTGTAGCTTGTCTCCCTGCATTCACTTAGGTCATCTCCCAGAAGCCTTCACTTCCTTGTTGCATCACAGAAGAGGGTGTGATAGGGTGTGTGCACCACTCTGGACCACACCTCCCTCATTACAGTACCACCTTCCACCCACTATCTATACAATCTGATTGTACAATTTTCTTTAGACCTCCCATCAGTTAGTACTACAAGGGCTTGTCTAATTTGATAAAAACTGAATGGACATGTCAAATCGCATGTCAAATCGCATGTCAAATCACATGTCAAATCACATGTCAAATCGATGGCTATTGCCAGCACTGTCCGAATCGATGTGGCGCTGACTTTGCGGCGCTGCACCGATTCCCAAAAGTATTTTCCGTACTACTTTTGGCGACTTTGGGTGCGATTTCAATAGACATCTGTGCAAGAACCCACACAGATGTCTCTGAAATCGCCCCCGAAGTCGGACTGACATGCGGGTATAAAATTGTGCAAGTTCAGCTGAAGTCGCACAATCTCAATACCGCAGCAGTTTGAACCTAGGCTAAGACATACAGCAATGGCTAAGGTAAGGCCTTGTTCTCAAAATCAAAGAAAGCTTTTAATTTTATGCAACCGAGGTACATTAAATGTATGTTGGTACATCGGGGAGCTGGATTTTAGAAAAAAGGTGAACTTTGCCTTTAAGGTACATATTTATTTGAAATAGGGTCACACAGCAATAAAAACCCGAAAGGTATTCTAATCCCACTCCACTCTATCCAAAACTTATGTAGCGGGTATGTACTTTCCCGGGTGTAATTCAAACTGGCAGAGACACCAGTGATGTGCCGTTCCTTGCGGTCCAGTGGGTGGCGCTGTCGCCTCGGGCTGGGGTTGAACCATCATTGTGTGCTGTGCCTCCTTTTTGTCCTCCCTCGGCGGCGGTAAGGTGGGGCTGTGAACCCGCTGTGCTTGCTGGGAGAGGGTATAAAGGGGCCGGCAATCTTTGTCACGGGGTCGAGTCCCAGGCACCTTCAGCCTGAGGGCGTGTGGTTCGTGTCGGTCCTCTAGGCGGCCTAGGCCTAGAGGACGTCTGGAGATCGTGTTCCATCCCAGGCACCTTTAGCCTGGGGTGAGGTACTCGGATGGAGGTCTGGAGCTCAGTGCCCAACACTGAGTTCCGCGAGGGAAGGAGGTCCTAGGGAACCCAGGGATTGGGTACCCGAATCCAGAAGGCGTAATGGACCGGGGGGGAGCTCCTCACTTGAAGACCGGGTGCAGCAGATTGCCAGTGACAGGTGAGCCTCCCATCGGAGACTGCCTGGAAGGAAAATTCCCCCTGGCTAGGAGACTTCAGCCCACTTTGAGGAAGGAAAGTGGAGAGTTCATTGTGTCTGGGCCTACTCGCATCCACACCTCCTTGTTTGTTCTGTTCTCTAAGGGAGTCTAACTGATTATGCTGTTCACTCAAGAAGAATAAAGGAGAGTTGGACTTTAATGGTGTGGGGCTCTTTTCTGGTGGACATTGTTCAAGGTAACTCCAGGTGCACAACACTGACCCGAAGGTAGAGAAAGAACTTTGCTTACACCGCACGGACACATGTGGTGAAGGCTTGGCGTGGTGACCCCGCTCTCTCCCCTCTAAGGTACCCCTAGAAAAGAGAGAGACGAGCTGATGCAAAGAGGGGAGTGAGGAGGCCGCTACACTTATAAAAAAAAAAAAAATTGCCTTTAGTTATATTTTCATGTTCAGTTCCAATATGTAGTATCTGGTACACTCACCTGCCCCTTGGATGTGAATGTTCTCAAGTAGGAGGAAGTTATGCTGGTTCTTACCGCCTTCTGCATCTAAGAACAAACATAGAATAAATATACACCTAGAGCAGTAAAAATCTAATCTGATTCATTGAATAAGAGTGAAAGGGTGCAACAGGTTAAATGAAATTACATAAGTGTCAACAAATATATATTCAAAAGTCCATAATGGTTGCAGATTAATAAACACAGTCTGTTTTATAGTAAAGTGAAAACAGTGCTTGATTCGGGTCTTCTAACATCCAACACCGATGGACAGAATGCTCCTGTATCAGGTGTGCTGCGCACCAGTCTCTCTATGCATTTCACGCTCATACACTCGTCATCAGGAAAATGGCCATGATACTGGAGCCTATGTAGAATAAAAAGCCATGCCATTGGTTAACAGCATCAACTGAAAAATGGCGGCGCCGCCATGATATCGAAGCCCATGCTCTAACCAACACCATTATATCTACAGTCATGACCAATCAGGAATAAAGGGGATAACTAAAGCAAGCAGGAAAGAATTCTCTGCCTTCCCCCACAGCCGCTATATTTAACATCAATCTAATGGCTGCTTATATAAACAATTTACTAAACACATAAAACAATGTTGATATTTAAAACTAGCTAAACCACTATAATAATATGCACATGTAGCGATACCTTCAACTGAGAGGGCCGCAGATTTAGTTTGGGCCCTGAAGACAGCTCCGCCAACCCCCGGCAATGTACTCGACCCCCTACTGGCACAGTTAGTTATGGCAGCAATATAATTCTTATACCGTATGATTAACTCAGACACCAAGGCAATAATGAAAGGGGTATCTAGTTTACTTTAGATTTTGTGGTAAAAGAAGGTTAACAGTGGTAACAGTTCACATGAAATAGATTGCAGAGCCCTGCAGCAATAAACACACTATGCATTAAATGAACAGTAAAGGTGCGCCGCGTGGGCGACCGTTAACTAGGCGCCCTGTGGCGCAGTAACTAAATAAACTAACTAGCTGGCCAGGCCTGGCTCAGATACCTAAAACTCAGTCTATAAGGGATGATGGTTTCTTCAGCGGCAAGTCTTTAAAGGTGGTGCACATAACCGAATAACATTTGTAATCCACTGGGAAGATTGTGATGGAATAAACACTTTACTGAAGAACCTCTGAGTTCAACTCTGATATGAATCTCCAGTGAGAGTATCAGATATAAACTTGTGGGCCACGGCAGTCTATAGGCACATCAGCAACAACAGTATATGGTCTGAGCATACGCTCGCTCACCCCTCCGTGCGCGATCCCAATCCGGGAACTTCCACCGACTGTGTCCTCACGCACAGCGTCTCCAGCGATCGGGTCCCCGATCCAACCAAGGCCGTAGATAAGCAAAGTCAGATGCCACCCAGGCTTGCAGTGGGGTGGAAGGCTCTTTGGTGCTGCGCAAGGCCTCAGGCTTCAGGCCTTGCACTCCGGCACATCCGCACAGGAGGACCAGTCACTGAAGTCTCGTGTCCCAAAGAGGCCGAGCCCAGCCTCGCCTCCTCCTTTTATAACCCCTCCCATGAGTCTCTGGGGTGGAAACATTGCCAGAAGGGATTCTGGGCAAGGTAGTCCCGGGAGTCTTAAATGGGACCCCGCTACACACTCCCCCCACTTAAATTCTTTGGTCCCCAAAGAAACTTTAGCATACACTGCGTACAACCTCAGACAACATTGCATAAGAGGTTGGCATAGGGAATTCCCACCAAAACCGAGGGGTTGGATTCCCTTGCCCACAGGTCACACTATCCTGAGTGGCCTGCCTAACTGTGCCAGAGAGTGAGTGGGGGTTGCCCTCTACTAAATGAACAGTGGAGGGATCCGGATTCTCTACACTCCTCCTGGCAGTGACCACCGAATCTTCTGTACTCTCCCCCATTTGTGGGTAGGTCAACCTTCTGGGAGGCCTTATGACCCTGCGAGCCCTTTGTTCCCTTGGGGTTTCTGGCTCTGGCGCCACAGACTCTTCCTCTGTAACAGGTTCAGGCGACACAGCAGGCTCTGTAACATCTGTCTCAGGAGCCGAGGGATACATAGAGTCTCTAGGATCCTGTTCAGGGCAAACATCACAAGCATCTTCCCAGTAATCCGATGAAGGACTAGATGGGATGAATTCAGCGGCTTCTGCATTCAGTTGTCCATCTATAGTGTCTTCAGTAGTTGGAAGATCTATAGCAGAAGTTCCTTGAATTTGGGAAGGCCACAGCCAGTCAAGCTCTCTCTCTTCATCTCCACTGAGTTCAGAAGCTTCTGTATCTTCAGTCCGAGAGGTGTTTGGCCTGGGGGTATCCAGAATAGAGACAGGTTCAGGGGAGTCCCTCACTGGTGGTATCCTGACCGCTTCAGCAAGTGGGAGCAGGTGGTTTCGATGCCACTTCCTCAGTGGGCCTACCTTTCCTTCTGGCTTCAACTTGTAGACAGGTAGGCCCGGCAACTTCCTACAGATGACATAGGGTTCAGATCTCCATCTGTCTGCAAGTTTGTGTTTTCCAGGGACCCCCAGATTGCGTAGCAGTACTCGGTCCCCGGGTTGCAGGTCTAGTACCCGGACCTTCAAGTCGAAGTTTCTTTTGTTTCGGGCTCCCCTTTGATCTGAGGCCGCTTGAGCTTGTTCATAAGCTACTTTCAGGCTGTGTCTGAGCCTGTCCACATATCCTTTGTGGGATGTGGCTGAGGAATGGTCTAAAGAAGTGCCAAAGGCCAGGTCCACAGGCAACCTTGCTTCTCTCCCAAACATGAGTCGATATAGGGAGTAGCCTGTAGCATCACTGGTGGTGCAGTTGTAAGCGTGTACTATAGCTGCTATGTGTTTGCTCCAATGTTGTTTCTTCTCACTTTCCAGAGTCCCCAACATGTTGAGCAGAGTTCGGTTAAACCTCTCCGGCTGAGCATCTCCCTGTGGGTGGTAAGGTGTGGTTCGAGTTTTCTTGATTCCTAACGAGTCCAGGAGTTTTCGGATCAGTCGACTCTCAAAGTCCCTTCCTTGATCTGAATGAAGTCGCTGGGGCAGCCCATAATGGACAAAATACTTTTCCATAAGTACCTTGGCTATTGTGGAAGCCTTCTGGTCTTTGGTTGGAAAAGCTTGGGCATACCGGGTGAAATGATCGGTGTAACGGCACCCCAATCTCAAGGGGTATTAACGCCGTTTACGATGTTCCCTCTCCTAGACACACATCCACTCGCTACCGATATCCACAGCTAAACGACCCTTTCCTATAGGAGCCGACCCCTCTGGAAGAAGACGAGATGCACTCTGTCTCTTCTGTAGTAGGAATGAATTTATTATTGACAAACATTGTAACTTTATACACAATTCAGGGCACATGATTTAACATGAACAAGGGCTCAGCTCCACCCACACATCCCAAAACTCAACACCTCATCCTGACGTCTGCTAGGCTTCAAAAGATCCCAACACAATAGAATATACGATCTCCAATACACATCTTTTCACAAAGGGTTGGCAGCCAGTCTGTCTGGCGACAACAGGTTCTAAACCCTTTACATCTTAAATCCCTTTGTATTGTAAATCCCAGTCTGCCTTTACAATACACACAAGTATAGGGTTAATTACTTCTATTCACACCAGACCTTCCCAAGTCATACTGCACAATAGAATGCAAATTACCTTAATTCTTTACAGCCATGATTACACAAAGTCAGGGCTGTCGGTGATGATATTAGCATCTAAGAGTATGTGTCTAAACATCATGAAGGCGTCACTTTCCAATTAACCTGTTGAGGTCATAATCAAACAGTAGAGAGTTCTTTGCAGGTATCCTGGGGAATATGGTGGATGAATATTACAGACCCAATCTAGATAAAATGTATGTACAGCATTGAATATGGCCATCATAGACCATATTGGGGTTTTCATTCACCCTGTGCCCCTAATAGAGACACAGGGTGATTGACACATAAGAGCCATTGGGGAAGCTGGCGCAAGGGTATTTCATACTTCCTAAGCGATTCTGAGTTCCCCGGGCCTTCCCGTTACATCTCTCCCTTTTCGGCAGGAGACTAACAGAGGGGGGAACCCCAGACAGGTTGACTCCGAAGTTAGTCCATAGGTCCCTTCTTCTAATGCCGGTATCCACACAGTACCCCAAATAAATTTCTCCAAACAGAGAATCGCTTACCCAGCCAACCTCTGCCTCTCTCAGAGAACACACCCGCCGCTGGGGAGAGGCCTGGACTGGCCCTTCTCCCTGGAGTCCTTTCTGCCGCTGGAGAGAAGACAGGGTGACTGGGCTCAGTCCGTCATGCTGTTGGGGATCTGGGTCGACTGCCCGGCATCCCTGTGGTATACAAGTGGAGACTGAAGTCCCATCCACTTGTGGTAGGTGAAAATCTCCCAGTGCTTGCAAAGCAAGGCTGACATCCTCCTGTCTCAGTGTCACACCATTTTCTGGGGTTGTGTCAGTGAGGACTGAAGTCCCATCCAATACAACAGGAACTCCCTCTTCTGTTAGTTGGGAGCCGAGGGCCCGTGGCGCTCGGCTCTGTTGCCAGCTCTTCTGCTGGGTTGCTGTGAGTGGAGACCGCAGTCCCATCCACCGATATCCGCTCAAGTGGCAGTTGTGTGCAGCGGCCAGTAGCATTCTGCCCTGCTGCCAGTGATTCAGCTGGGAGTAAAAGCTTTACTGCCTCAGCTTGTTGCTGGGGAGAGGGGCCAACTGCCCCGGCTCCCTGAAACTCCACAGTGGTTTCCGGTGCTGGGCAGAGGTGGGTATCACTCTGCCCTGTTGCCAGCACTTCTGCTGGGGACTCCACACCATCTGCTCTGGTTAACTGTTGGGGGGGGGGGGGATGGCCTGCTTCTCCTCCCTGCATCTCTCGCAACCTCCTTCCGAATTCCTCTTCCATGGCGGCTGGTTCTTTAGGCGTTGTCCCCGATTGCCGTATTTGCGCCATTCTCTGCTCATGTTGCCACTCATCCTGCCGCTCGATGTCTCTAATGGCTTCCCGTATGGCGGTCTCTGATGGGTTAGCACCATACAATGCCAACCGCTGTCGCACTCGTTGCTGAAACAAATCTTCAACTGACCGGGGTCCTGCATCACCCTCCTTCGGCTGCATCGCTGGCCAGTCACTGTGGTGGTTTGGAGTGTCCCAGGAACTGGACCAATGTAACGGGTCCCCAAATATACAAGGGTATTAAACGCCGTTTACGATGTTCCCTCTCCTAGGCACACATCCACTCGCTACCGATATCCACAGCTAAACGACCCGACCCCTCTGGAAGAAGACGAGACGCACTCTGTCTCTTCTGTAGTAGGAATGAATTTATTATTGACAAACATTGTAACTTTATACACAATTCAGGGCACATGATTTAACATGAACAAGGGCCCAGCTCCACCCACACATCCCAAAACTCAACACCTCATCCTGACGTCTGCTAGGCTTCAAAAGATCCCAACACAATAGAATATACGATCTCCAATACACATCTTTTCACAAAGGGTTGGCAGCCAGTCTGTCTGGCGACAACAGGTTCTAAACCCTTTACATCTTAAATCCCTTTGTATTGTAAATCCCAGTCTGCCTTTACAATACACACAAGTATAGGGTTAATTACTTCTATTCACACCAGACCTTCCCAAGTCATACTGAACAATAGAATGCAAATTACCTTAATTCCTCACAGCCATGATTACACAAAGTCAGGGCTGTCGGTGATGATATTAGCATCTAAGAGTATGTGTCTAAACATCATGAAGGCGTCACTTTCCAATTAACCTGTTGAGGTCATAATCAAACAGTAGAGAGTTCTTTGCAGATATCCTGGGGAATATGGTGGATGAATATTACAGACCCAATCTAGATAAAATGTATGTACAGCATTGAATATGGCCATCATAGACCATATTGGGGTTTTCATTCACCCTGTGCCCCTAATAGAGACACAGGGTGATTGACACATAAGAGCCATTGGGGAAGCTGGCGCAAGGGTATTTCATACTTCCTAAGCGATTCTGAGTTCCCCGGGCCTTCCCGTTACAATCGGTTATTACCAGAACATTTCCTAGTCCACTCAGATCGCGTTCGAGGCAGAGGAAATCAATGCATACCAAATCCATTGGGCCTTGACTTTGTAGATAGCCCATTGGGGCAGCTTGATGGGGTAAAGTCTTCCTTTGGATGCAGCTTGCACATGAATGGCAGTACTCTTCCACTTCTGCCCTCATGCAGGGCCAATAGAACCGACTTCTGACGAGTTGAAAGGTCCTTTCTGCCCCTAGGTGGCCATGATTGTCATGTAGGGCAATCAGAACAGTCTCTCTGTGTTTTTCCGGAAGAAACAATTGCCATTTATCTTCCAGGTCATCAGAGGGGCCCCTTCGGTAGACCACTCCCTGATGTACCTGTAACCTGTCCCACTCTTTCCTCAACAGGTGAGCTTCCTTTGAGGAGTGGCTCAGAAGTCTGTTTGGATCCTGATTCTCCAGGGCTTCCAGAACTAATTTCCCCATGGGGTCTTCTAATTGGTCACATCTTAGCTCCTTCTTGGACAGCTTTGGCAGATGGTCTTCCTCCAGTTGAGTTACTCCACAGTATTGTTTGGGGACTCCTACCATGGTAACTCCTATCTCTTCCGCCCTTGAGCTCCCTCTGGCTTGTAATTCAGCCCCTTGACAAAGGGCCCGCACCCCGTCTGGTGCCACTTGAGTCCAGTCTTCCATGTCACGGGTGGGACCAGGAGATCTTCTGGACTGAGCGTCTGCATCTCGATTCCCAATCCCTGGCCTGTATTTTAGGCTGAAATTGAATCCAGACAATGCGGCCAACCACCTGTGTCCAGTGGCGTCCAGCTTTGCTGTAGTGAATAGGTAGGTAAGGGGGTTGTTGTCGGTCTTCACAGTGAACTCCGCCCGATACAGGTAGTCTTTGAGCTTGTCTACTACTGCCCACTTAAGGGCCAGGAACTCCAGCTTGTGAGTGGAGTAGTTTTTCTCAGAGGGGGTCAGGCTCCTGCTCACGTAGGCAACAGGCCGTTGTTGCCCTTCGTGTTCTTGATAAAGTACTCCTCCCAGACCGCCATGACTAGCATCTACGTGTAGTTCATAGGGTTTGGTTGGGTCTGCGTAGGCCAAGACTGGAGCAGTGGTTAGGCTCTTCTTCAACGCCTGGAAGGCCTCTTCACACTTCTGATTCCACTGATCTCTGACTGACTCTCCCGGCTTCCTGAGCCCTGAGTCGTCCTCTTCTCCCTCAGTCTTGAGCAGTTCATTCAATGGTCTAGAAATTCGGGCGAATCCCTCCACAAACCTCCTGTAATAGAAGCAGAACCCTAAGAAGGATCTGAGTTCTGTTACTGTGGTGGGTCGTGGCCAGGAGGTAACTGCCTCCAATTTCTCAGGGTCTGTGGCCACCCCTTCTTCAGACACTATGTGCCCCAGATAGTTCACAGAAGACTGGTAGAACCGACACTTCTCAGGCGAAAGCTTGAGTCCCTCCTCACCGAGTCTCCTCAAGACTTTTTCCAGCCTCTCCTCGTGTTCCTCCAGGGTTCTTCCAAAGACAATAGCTACTGCGGGCGCCAACCTATAGGTTCTATTGTCTGGCGTCTTTACACACTTGTACTTGCAAGCCTCTGGTATCCCGTCTCCGTATTCCACCAGTGCACACTGATATGAAGTGTCTGGGTCTGATTTTATATCTACCACCCATGGTGTGTGACCTGGGGACACTAACTTCATTAACTCCTCTACCATGTCAGTCTTCCATTCCTCCCCTGGGAGACTGATGACTATCGAGTTATTCGGCTCTGCCCCAGAGGTTTTACACCACTCTTCTATCGCTTGTGGGTCCATGCCGGCACCTCTGGCGTTTAATTGCTGTATCAGGATCCCGGACGAGAACCCCCACGTGTAGCGATACCTTCAACTGAGAGGGCCGCAGATTTAGTTTGGGCCCTGAAGACAGCTCCGCCAACCCCCGGCAATGTACTCGACCCCCTACTGGCACAGTTAGTTATGGCAGCAATATAATTCTTATACCGTATGATTAACTCAGACACCAAGGCAATAATGAAAGGGGTATCTAGTTTACTTTAGATTTTGTGGTAAAAGAAGGTTAACAGTGGTAACAGTTCACATGAAATAGATTGCAGAGCCCTGCAGCAATAAACACACTATGCATTAAATGAACAGTAAAGGTGCGCCGCGTGGGCGACCGTTAACTAGGCGCCCTGTGGCGCAGTAACTAAATGAACTAACTAGCTGGCCAGGCCTGGCTCAGATACCTAAAACTCAGTCCTATAAGGGATGATGGTTTCTTCACCGGCAAGTCTTTAAAGGTGGTGCACATAACCGAATAACATTTGTAATCCAGTGGGAAGATTGTGATGGAATAAACACTTTACTGAAGAACCTCTGAGTTCAACTCTGATATGAATCTCCAGTGAGAGTATCAGAGTATCAGAGTATCAGATATAAACTTGTGGGCCACGGCAGTCTATAGGCACATCAGCAACAACAGTATATGGTCTGAGCATACGCTCGCTCACCCCTCCGGACGCGATCCCAATCCGGGAACTTCCACCGACTGTGTCCTCACACACAGCGTCTCCAGCGATCGGGTCCCCGATCCAACCAAGGCCGTAGATAAGCGAAGTCAGATGCCGCCCAGGCTCGCAGTGGGGTGGAAGGCTCTTTGGTGCTGCGCAAGGCCTCAGGCTTCAGGCCTTGCACTCCGGCACATCCGCACAGGAGGATCAATCACTGAAGTCTCGTGTCCCAAAGAGGCCGAGCCCAGCCTCGCCTCCTCCTTTTATAACCCCTCCCATGAGTCTCTGGGGTGGAAACATTGCCGGAAGGGATTCTGGGCAAGTTAGTCCCGGGAGTCTTAAAGGGGACCCCGCTACACACAATTAGATTATTAATACTATGGATAAGACCTAAATGTTGTATAATTCTATTGGTAACATTGATATATACAAAGATATAGTAAACTATGGTCTTTATTGCCATATGGAACCAACAGGCAAACAGAATTTCCTATTTAACATATATCGTACTCACAACTCCATCTTGTGGCCAAACTCCATAGTGCAGTCCATGACCGATAACAAACAAACAACCCCATGGTATAGATGGGTGCCATCACTCACAATCCCACTATCATAAATTGGGGCTCTGGCCAGATACATGGAGTCATGAACATACATACTATTCCTCAAAATTGGATATATCCTCCTTCTCAATATAAATATTAAACTAAACATTAAATGGTTACAATTCAAAACATAGAATTAAAAATCTGTTATAAAACAGTTCAAATCTATATTGATATTCAACCCAGCAGGCATGAGACATCCTAATTCAAAAATCCATTGTGTCTCAGCCTGGGAGACGCAAACTCTCATGTCCCCTCCCCTCCAATGGGGTACCACTTTATCTATACCATAGAATTTTAGAAGTCCTGGATTTTGCTGATGATGGATCCTAAAATGATTAGACACACTTTGCTTTCTGAAACCGTTGGTGATATTTGTGACGTGCTCATTTATTCTTTTGTAAAGACATCTGGTGGTTCTCCCCACATATACCAGCCCACACCGGCATGTGAGGATATACACCACATATCTTGTATTGCATGACACAAATTTTTCAATTTTGTACTCTTTCCCATTACTCCCTCTAAAAACCTCAGTTTTTCTTGTTTTATCTGCAGTTGTTTTACATGATTTGCACCTTCCAGTGGCGTAACTAGAACCTTCAGGGCCCCGATGCAAGAAACCATGAAGGGCCCCCCTGACCCCCCGGACAGGGCTTTTTTCTCCGAGCCCCCCGGTGGCGGAACAACCGGACCCGGTCGCAAGTGGGTGGCTGCATAAAAAGGAACCGATTTCTCCAATTCCCCCTGCTTCTCCTCCTCTCCCTCTCCCTCCCGCAGGCATTCAGCGGCTGCAGGATGAAAATGGAGAGATTGGTTCCTCTATGTCAGTGTTTCTCAATATTTTTCCAGCCAGGGCACCCTTGAAGTATACCCCTAGGTGAATGGGGCTGCACTGCAACCACCGTGCAACTGTGTGCATTGCATGCAGTTGCAGCATACTGATGATGCATTTAAGGGGTTAAAACAGGCGGTCAGGAGGCAACATATTGCCTCTTTACCGGCTGTCAAATGCCTCTGAAAAGCGATCTGAGCATGGATCGCTTTTCAGTGGAACAGCATTTTTTTGCTGGTACTATGAACAAGCAAAAAAATAAAAAAAAATCGGTTCTGATTGTAGCTCATTGGTTTATATGCATAAGTGAGCCTGATTTTGCGCTTTCCAGCTTTAGTAAATAAACCCCATTGTGTACTTAAAAGTGGGGTATGCCTGTATATAAATGCACATATGCACACACATATAAACCAGTGGCGGCTGGTGCTCAAAATTTTTGGGGGGGGTGCAAGCAAACTGAAAAATTCTTTAAAAAAACAATTGCAGCCTGACTGTGCCCATCAAAAGCAGCCACTGTGCCCTCAAACGCAACCACTGTGCCCATCAAACGCAACCACTGTGCCCATCAAACGCAACCACTGTGCCCATCAAACGCAACCACTGTGCCCATCAAACGCAACCACTGTGCCCATCAAACGCAACCACTGTGCCCATCAAAGGCAACCACTGTGCCCATCAAATGCAACCACTGTGCCCATCAAACGCAGCCACTGTGCCCATCAAACGCAGCCACTGTGCCCATCAAACGCAGCCACTGTGCCCATCAAACGCAGCCACTCTGACCCCGCCCATGCGTAGTCTGCCTGGCACTTACCCTGTCTCGGTGGGGCAGCGGGTGACAGCGACGAGCAGTGTCCTCCATGCGTCTCCTCCCATCCTGTCCTCCTGATAGGTGTCCAATAGCGGCACCTGCCTTTTCAGCCAATAAGGTGAAAGGTAACAGACCCAAGCACCTGATTGGTGGAGAGGCGGTTCAGTGTTAGAAAAGCGAATATTCATTTGCTTTTCTATCACACCTGGGTGGACTGCGAGCGCCCAGCATGGTGCTTGCAGTTCACCTATTTTGAAGCCTATTAGTGCTTAAAAAACACCCCCCCCCCCCCACCGCTGTAATTCAGGTGCCCGGCGTCCGAAAAGGGGCTGGGTGCCTGAATAGGGGGTGGTAGCGTCGGCCATGGATAGATTCATGCTATGCATGAATCTATCTATTGGTGATAGAGGGGGTGGCTGGCGAGAGGGGGCGGCGCCTGTGCGCCCTTATGGACGCACCGCCACTGATATAAACACATACATGCACACATGCACACTCACATACATACATATGCACATGAGCACCCACACAGCACATGAGCACCCACACATGAACACACACACACACAGACACAAACACACACACACAGACACGAACACAAACACACACACACACATGAACACACACACGAACACACACATGAACACACACACAAGTTCATTTTTTTTCTCATTAATGTACACACAGCACCCCATATTGACAGAAAAAACACAGAATTGTTGACATTTTTGCAGATTTATTAAAAAAGAAAAACTGAAATATCACATGGTCCTAAGTATTTAGACCCTTTGCTGTGACACTCATATGTTTAATTCAGGTACTGTCCATTTCTTCTGATCATCCTTGAGATGGTTCTACACCTTCATTTGAGTCCAGCTGTGTTTAATTATACTGATTGGACTTGATTAGGAAAGCCACACACCTGTCTATATAAGACCTTACAGCTCACAGTGCATGTCAGAGCAAATGAGAATCATGAGGTCAAAGGAACTGCCTGAAGAGCTCAGAGACAGAATTGTGGCAAGGCACAGATCTGGCTAAGGTTACAAAAAAAAATTTGGCTGCACTTAAGGTTCCTAAGAGCACAGTGGCCTCCATAATCCTTAAATGGAAGATGTTTGGGACAACCAAACCCTTCCTAGAGCTGGCCGTCCGGCCAAACTGAGCTATCGGGGGAGAAGAGCCTTTGTGAGAGAGGTAAAGAAGAACCCAAAGATCACTGTGGCTGAGCTCCAGAGATGCAGTCGGGAGATGGGAAAAAGTTGTAGAAAGTCAACCATCACTGCAGCCCTCCACCAGTCGGGGCTTTATGGCAGAGTGGCCCGACGGAAGCCTCTCCTCAGTGCAAGACACATGAAAGCCTGCATGGAGTTTGCTAAAAAAACACCTGAAGGACTCCAAGATGGTGAGAAATAAGATTCTCTGGTCTGATGAGACCAAGATAGAACTTTTTGGCCTTAATTCTAAGCGGTATGTGTGGAGAAAACCAGGCACTGCTCATCACCTGTCCAATACAGTCCCAACAGTGAAGCATGTTGGTGGCAGCATTATGCTGTGGGGGTGTTTTTCAGCTGCAGGGACAGGACGACTGGTTGCAATCGAGGGAGAGATGAATGCGGCCAAGTACAGGGATATCCTGGACGAAAACCTTCTCCAGAGTGCTCAGGACCTCAGACTGGGCCGAAGGTTTACCTTCCAACAAGACAATGACCCTAAGCATACAGCTAAAATAACGAAGGAGTGGCGTCACAACAACTCCGTGACTGTTCTTGAATGGCCCAGCCAGAGCCCTGACTTAAACCCAATTGAGCATCTCTGGAGAGACCTAAAAATGGCTGTCCACAAACGTTTACCATCCAACCTGACAGAACTGGAGAGGATCTGCAAGGAGGAATGGCAGAGGGTCCCCAAATCCAGGTATGAAAAATTAGTTGCATCTTTCCCTAAAAGACTCATGGCTGTATTAGATCAAAAGGGTGCTTCTACTAAATACTGAGCAAAGGGTCTAAATACTTAGGACCATGTGCTATTTCAGTTTTTCTTTTTTAATAAATCTGCAAAAATGTCAACAATTCTGTGTTTTTCTGTCAATATGGGGTGCTGTGTGTACATTAATGAGGAAAAAAATGAACTTAAATGATTTTAGCAAATGGCTGCAAAATAACAAAAGTGAAAAATTTAAGAGGGTCTGAATACTTTCCGTAACCCACTGTATAAATGTTACCAATAGAATTATACAACATTTAGGTCTTATCCATAGTATTAATTATCGAATTGTGCATATTACTATAGTGGTTTAGCTAGTTTTAAATATTAACATTGTTTTATGTGTTTAGTAAATTGTTTCTATAAACAGCCATTTGAATGATGTTAAATATCGCGGCTGTGGGGGAAGGCGGAGAATTCTTTCCTGCTTGCTTTATTTATCCCCTTTATCCCTGATTGGTCATGACTGTAGATATAATGGTGTTGGTTACAGCATGGGCTTTGATATCATGGCGGCAGCGTCATTTTTCTGTATGGCTTTTGATTCTACATAGGCTCCAGTATCATGGCGGCGGCGCCATTTTCCTGATGACGCACGAACGAGCGTGAAATGCATAGAGAGACTGGTGCGCAGCACACCTGATACAGGAGCATTCTGTCCCATTTAAGAGGCCGAGACGCATGCCGTTAGCCTTGTATCACTCGCCAGTGACAGGTTCGGCCCCTGCCTTCCCTCAAGCTGCACCTCTACCCTGCTGTACCTGGCACATGATTTTAACCCTGTAAGTGATTTTTTCAATAAATAAGATGGTATTACACTATCTCTGCTTCCTTGTGGCTCAATATGCTGGAGCCTTAAACTTTTCAGATTGCAGAAATACTAAAGGGGCTTTAGACTGTTTGCATCCAAGCGTTTGAAGAGCAGTATTTCACTTTTTGGATTGATGTGGTGTTCGGTCAAGGGTTGATCATAGCCTGTGACAGACTCACAAGAGGAAAAGATCCGGAGCTAAGCTTCTCCTATATGCCTGGTGGTCATTTATGGCCTTGGAAATTTGGTGAGCACATTTATTTGGCACTTTGGGTGAAGCACTTTTGAATATGCACGTTGCATTTTGTAGGAGGCACAGTGTTGGATGTTAGAAGACCCGAATCAAGCACTGTTTTCACTTTACTATAATACAGACTGTGTTTATTAATCTGCAACCATTATGGACTTTTGAATATATATTTTTGACAGTTATGAAATTTCATTTAACCTGTTGCACCCTTTCACTCTTATTCATTTTGTATTAGTACCACTAATTTTGGAGCTGCACTTGTTATTTATTTACTTTATTACACCTTGGCGCCGGTTCCTATTCATTTAACACTAATCCGATTCATTACTGATCTGTTCAGAGATGGAGGAACTTTAAATGCTATAAAAATCTACAACGAAGTACATATTGCTGGACAGTGGCGGTGCGTCCATAGAGGGCACAGACGCATCGCCCCCTCTCTCCTGCACCGCTCTATTTTCGCCGCTGCCGCCCCCTATTTAGGTGTCCGGCCCCTTGTCAGGCGCCGGGCATCTGAATTACAGCGGCGGGGGTGTTTTTGGAAGCACCCGATTAGAGCCGTGGGCTCTAATAGGCTTCCAACTTGATAAACAGCGGGCGCAATGCTGTGCGTTCGCTGTTTACACAGTGTTGTGTTAGAGAAGCGAATAAATCGCTTCCCTAACACTGACCTCTCAGCCAATCAGGTGCTCGGGTCTGGTTACCCTGTCACCTGATTGGCTGAAGCGACAGGCGTTGTGATTGGATGCCTATCAGGCGTCCAATCATAGCAGAGATGACGGGAAGAGGGCGGGAGAAGACATGGAGGACTCGGAGCATGGAGGACAGTGCCGTGTCAGGTAAGTGCCGGGCAGGGGGCACACTGGCAGCATTTGATGGGGCACACTGGCAGCAATTGATGGGCACACTGGCAGCAATTGATGGGGCACACTGGCAGCATTTGATTGGGCACAGTGGTGGAAATTGATGGGCAAAGTGGCGGCAATTGATGGGCACACTGGCAGCAATTGATGGGTACAGTAGCTGCATTTGATGGCACAGTAGCAGCAATTTATGGGCACAGTGGCTGCGCTTGATGGGCACAGTGGCTTCGCTTGATGGGCACAGTGGCTGCACTTGATGGGTTTTTTTTTTCAGTTTGTTTGCGCCCCCCAAAAAATCATTGTTTCTGGATATTATTGCTACTTATACCATGGAAGTCTGGCGCAGACAGATTTTGCAAAAGTATCTCTCATGTGTTCTAAAAGTGGTGCAGAATGTGACAAATCCATGTACCTGTCTAGAACTTGGCTGCACCACTTTTAGGTTAAAGGAGAAGTCCAGCCAAAGCTTGTTTGGCTGGGCTTCTCCTAAGGGTCACAGACAGGAGTGCACTTCGTTTTGCACTCCTGTGACCCATTTTAAGCAGATAGCGGGCTGAAGTCCGCTCTCTGCTGATGTCACACAGATCAGTCCAGGCACCGCGTCATCACCGACTGACACCCGTCTTAGCATTGTGAGTCTGAGATGGCTGCTCCCTACCCCTCCACAGCTCAGTTGTCCAATGAGCGAGGAGGGAGAAGAGCAGAGATCTGTGATTGACAGTCTACAGCTCTCTGCTCACGGGGCTGTGAAAATCGAGCCAATCGGTTCTCAGTGCAGAGGCGCCGGAGGACAGACGCAGCATCCATCTAATGAAAAAAGAAAACCATACTTCACTTTTAAAGTGCTAGTTAGCTGCTGCCCAGCTGGTGAAGCAGGAAGCGGGATATGAACAGGGATAACTTCCGGACACAGACTTTATAGGAAAAACAAACTTTTATTTCACACTGGCCGGCATGACACTGAACTCCAGCTAGTGCTGGGTAGTCGAAAACCCCGACTATAGATGTTGACAGCGTACATATAGCATTTGCAATTAAATGTAGCAATGTGGACTACAATTATAAAGTACAGTGTTCCTCCGCTATTTCTATGCATCGCATGTCCCTCTAGTGCCCAGTTTTATCAACTGACATCATGTATGTGAGACAAGCTAAAGGGATTGTGGGATGAGTAGTTCCTCAGACTGTTAATTGCTTCACATGACTCCGTACCTGGACCACATATCCCAGGGATCTTTGCTACCATCGGAGAGATTGCTGGGAGGAACTATATAAGAAGCCAAAGCCCTGCCCTGCAGCCTTTTCCTCCTGGGCCTGATGCAAGACGGATCTCTCCGTGCAAGGAGAGAGAGGTTGCGGCCTACTACGCGGTCTATCACATTCCAACCCGGACGAGAGGGGCCTAGCACTGCTTGCTGTTCATCAAACATCCATTCAGCATCACTTCGGTTGCCCGCCAACCTGTGTTCTGAGCTTCGCATCGGGAGATCGATACGGCGGATTCGCTGCACGTGTGACGCTACAGGAGCTGTTGTCCGGAGGGTCTTAAATCGGCCTGGTCATTGGTGAGAGGGCAATCGTCCACCTTTATAAACCCTTCTCTCACGGTTTCACTGGGACACTTTGCACAGACATCTTTACCTTGGGAATACTTTACTGAGCTTATCTTGAACACTGTGCATAGACACCTTTCGCTTCTACCATTGCAAGAAATCTTATTTTTGGCTATTACACCTTATTGGACAATTAACGAGCTCCTACATGCTGGTGAAAACTATCAGATCTGCAACAGGGACATTGCTGTCATTATTGCTACAGGGGTCCATATACCATTACCATTAAGTCTGACCTTTCATTAGGGTTAAAGGTTTATAGGCTGGCCTAGATTTCCCCTTTAGAAGTTTGTCAATATAATAATCTAACTTGTTTATTCTTTCAGGGGCAAGAATTCCACTGTACGTGTGTATATACTAGACTGTTTAACCTGCTAAATTTGTTTGTGTTATTTGGAGGAATTTTTTGCTGAGTTGGTGCTGTTGCCCAAAACTCAGCAGATCTAGTACCTCCTCTTTGTAACAATATCTTCTTTGAACTGTTCTAGTAAACATTATTAGAACATAAACGCACAGAGTTGTCTGACTTATTGCTTTAAGGTGGTGCAAAGATGTCTGAACCCATAGTGTCAGGTGGGTTGGAATGTTCCTCAGGTCATTGTAGTGCAGTTAAGCAGGTACTTACAAGCAGCCCCTTGGAGGGTCATGCTACATTTTGGGGCTCGTCCGGGATGCTATCTGCAGCTGGCCTTAGCCAACCTAGACAACAGCCACAATCCGCGTGGGAAGTTGCTTCGATGGCCGTGGTTGCTTGAGGCAGGAGTCAGGGAGCTCCAACAGAGAAGAGCACTGTTCTGGAGATCTTGAGAAGTATGCACACCGAGAGAGAGATCAGAAGGTGGCTGAGAGCTCTGGTCCCAGGACATCAGGGCTTACATTGTGTAAAATGAAGCCACATATGCGTCGGATCATGTTAGGGTTCTACTAGAATGGCAGGAAGAGGTACCTATGTGCTTTCAAGAGGAAGAGGTACGTTTGGCTAAAGGGGTGATTGCTAAAGTGTTCCCACTCAAAGTGGGGGGAGAACAGACTGAGAGGCAGCCCTCGACCAGAACTCAGGAGAAGGGTCTCGTACCTGTGGGAGCTGACTCTCAAGGGGCCAGTGCTCCTCCTCTCTCTTTTCACACGGATAGGAGCCGACTAGTTGATAGCTTAGTTAAGAATAAATCTGGAAATGCCAACCAGAGCTATCGAAGACTTAAGTTCTTCTCAGGCCAACTGCCAACTCTTGTGGGGGAAGATAAGTTTGAAACATGGATGAGTCAGGCCATGGATGAGCTGCAGGCCATGGAAGAGTGGAGTGTTCCAGACGCTGTGAAACGACAACGGCTTAGTGAGAGCTTTCGAGGCCCAGCAGCTGATGTAAACCATAATCTGAGGATGGGCAAGAAAACTTGTGCCCTGTATGCTGTATTTGGGAGGGTTGAAACTACCGCAGACCTGATGTACAAATTCAACTACACCCACCAACAGAAGGGAGAGAGTCTGTCCGACTACATCTCTCGAGTAGACAGGATGCTGCATCAAATTATCCTCAAGAGGGGTATTGACCCCAAAGATGTTGACCAGGCTTGCCTGGACCAGGTTCTGCAAGCAGTTTCTGCCAAATCATCCTATTGTATTGAAGTTACTACTGAAGAGAACTCAAGTGGTACCCACATACCCTGAACTGATAAGAGAAGTATGAGAGGAGGAGGCTCTATTAGAAGAGAAAAGCCAAAGATCGAGACTCACCTGGACTCGTCAAGGTGAGCAAAAACTGTACCAGGGGCGAGAGAAGAGATGTTATGGGTGCAGCGAGGTTGGACACTTCCGAGCTGGGCGCCCCAAGTCTGGCATCAGTCCTCAATTACTCACGGAAGTCCTGAGAGCATTACAAAAATTACTTTTCCCAAAGCCAGCGGTAAATTTCAGGGGCCCCTTAGTGAAGGAGCTAGTTGAGAGTCCCGATTGAAACTGCACTCCAAAACCAAGAAAAGAGACAAGAAAAAGAAAGGAAGCAAGTCACTTGTTACCTCTACCCCTTCTTTACTTAAACGAGCGAAAGAATCAAATTCCTCAGGGAAGGGAAGACAGAGGTAGGTGTCATGGTTATGCAGTAATGTTTATCTCTCAGCCTACCTCTCCTCCATGTGTCCTGGTTTAGAGGCCAGCCACTCTCACCTGGCTGCTTAAGTAATCTCTCCTCTAGCATGGCTCCACCCCAGGCCCTATCAGGGAACACTATATTAACCTGTGCACTGCAAGCCAGCCGTGCTGATCAACGTTGTTTGTTAAGCTAGTGTGTGTTTGGGTTCCTGCTTGCCGTGTGCTACGTCTGTCTCTGTTTTACCAATCTTGGCTTGTTCTCGACTATCCCTGTATGCTTGTGACCTTGACCTTTGGCGTGTCCTTTGTTTATCCTTGTCCGCTAGTCGCCCCGACCTTTGGCTTATCCCCTCACTATCTCTTTTATCCTGAGCTGCTGCTTCCCCTCTATCCTCTATAGCCTACTGTGAGCGTGAGCTGGGGGGACTCTGGGGGCTGCGACCTGGATCCAGTTGCAGCCCAGTCCATACTCACCACTAGAGGCTCTGGTGAACACCTGCTGGATCTTAGACTCCGTGCCCTTGGGAATCTGATGCCGCGTACACACGATCGTGATTCACGGCGGTGAAAACACCGCCGTGAATCACGACATGAAATTAAATGAAAAACGAGGGAACGGCATTTTCCCCCACACACGACCGTTTTTCCCGTCATTTTTTTCTTGGTCGAGAAAAACGACCGTCTGTGGGCTCCGCGGCAGTGTCTCCCTATGGGAAAACTGCCGCGGAAAAAAATTATGGAAAAAACGATGAGAAAATTTAGAACATGTTCTAATTTTTCTCGTCGTTTTTCCTGCCGTTTTTCTCAACGAGAAAAACGGCATAAAGCCCACAGACGATCGTTTTTCTCGGCGAAAAAAAAAAATGTAATTTTTCCCGACGGGAAAAATGATCGTGTGTACGCGGCATTAGGCTCTAGCTCCCTGTGGGATCCCTGTTAGTGCTCCAGTGGACTTGCCTTCCTTAACCACCCAGAGTTCCATCCGCAGCAGTCAGCCATAGGGTTCACTACCTTAGCGGTGCACTCCTAACCCCAACGGTGTGCATCTGTCACCTGGCTTCAGGTGACCTGACAGCAGGAAATCAATGCACACCTTACTGAATGAATAGTTAGACCAACTCCACCGCCTCCAAGGATGTTGGTTAGGGCAAAAACTATAGAGCCACCTGTGAGAAACCTACCAAAGAACTTAGTGGGGCCCGCCCCTATAGTCTCGTACAAGTAGAGGGCATCTATACACAAGCCCTACTGGATACTGGAGCTCAGGTGACGTTGCTGTATCTGGACTTTTACTACAAGTACTTGAAGCCCGAGCCGGTACAGGGGGGGGGGCGGAAGGGGCGGAAGCCCTGGGCGGTACAATTTATTGGGGGTGGGGGGGCACAGTGAAGTGGCCTTCTCAGGGCTTTCTGCTCCAACCTGTCATTACAAACTAGCGCTGTGCAGCCCTTGCATCCTTCAGCTCCCAGAGCGGCAATGTACAGCTCCCTGTGTTGATGCAGGAGGCAGCTTCTGTCCCCGCCTTTACAATGTAGCACGGAGGAGCCCTGAAACTCCGCCCCAGCTACAGCTCCTCGATCACCTGCAAAAATAAAGCCTGCGCATACCATATGGTCTGGACTGGAGCACTGGCGGTGGAAGAGGTGGGGGAGGGGGGAAAGGAGAGAGAGCGAGAGCGCGCTCCGCAGAGACTGAACTGTGAAAGTGTGTGAGAGGATTTGAGCATGGAGAAGAACTGGGAAAACGTATGTGTGGACTGTGGAGGGGCAGAGAGGAGGGCCCTGAAAGTGGGGGGATGTGTGCAGAGAGGAGGGCTGGGAAAGTGGGGGGATGTGTACAGAGAGGAGGGCTGGGAAAGTTGGGGGGATTTGTGCAGAGAGGAGGGCTGGGAAAGTTGGGGGGATTTGTGCAGAGAGGAGGGCTGGGAAAGTGGGGGGATTTGTGCAGAGAGGAGGGCTGGGAAAGTGGGGGGATGTGTGCAGAGAGGAGGGCTGGGAAAGTTGGGGGGATTTGTGCAGAGAGGAGGGCTGGGAAAGTGGGGGAATTTGTGCAGAGAGGAGGGCTGGGAAAGTTGGGGGGATTTGTGCAGAGAGGAGGGCTGGGAAAGTTGGGGGGATTTGTGCAGAGAGGAGGGCTGGGAAAGTGGGGGGATGTGTGCAGAGAGTAGGGCTGGGAAAGTTGGGGGGATTTGTGCAGAGAGGAGGGCTGGGAAAGTTGGGATTTGTGCAGAGAGGAGGGCTGGGAAAGTTGGGGGGATTTGTGCAGAGAGGAGGGCTGGGAAAGTTGGGGGGATTTGTGCAGAGAGGAGGGCTGGGAAAGTTGGGGGGATTTGTGCAGAGAGGAGGGCTGGGAAAGTGGGAGGATGTGTACAGAGAGGAGGGCTGGGAAAGTGGTGGGATTTGTGCAGAGAGGAGGGCTGGGAAAGTGGGGGGATTTGTGCAGAGAGGAGGGCTGGGAAAGTGGGGGGATTTGTGCAGAGAGGAGGGCTGGGAAAGTGGGGGGATTTGTGCAGAGAGGAGGGCTGGGAAAGTGGGGGGATTTGTGCAGAGAGGAGGGCTAGGAAAGTGAGGGGATTTGTGCAGAGAGGAGGGCTGGGAAAGTGGGGGGATTTGTGCAGAGAGGAGGGCTGGGAAAGTGGGGGGATTTGTGCAGAGAGGAGGACTGGGAAAGTGGGGGGATGTGTGCAGAGAAGAGGGCTGGGAAAGTTGGGGGGGATTTGTGCAGAGAGGAGGGCTGGGAAAGTGGGGGGATGTGTACAGAGAGGACGGCTGGGAAAGTGGGGGGATTTGTGCAGAGAGGAGGGCTGGGAAAGTGGGGGGATTTGTGCAGACAGGAGGGCTGGGAAAGTGGGGGGATTTGTACATATAATTAAAATGTGTGAGTGAACTCTGTTTCTATCGCATTAAACCTAATTGAATTTGTATTGTTTTAAGTATATTCTTGTTTTGAAACGACATTGATTCTTTCATTCTTTCTTAAAAACGGGGGGGGGGGGCAGTTTGCCATCTTCACCCTGGGCACCAAATGGCCTTGTCCCAGCACTGCTTGAAGCATATCCCTTTCTGCAAGCTCAAGGAGTTAGAGATTTGAGGCATAGGGACCCAGAATTGCCCATACGACGGTTCTTTTTTTTGGTCTGCTCCACGCCACCTGTGGATTGCAGTGTCCCCTGAAGGGGTATTGCTGTTCTCTGTGGACGCCATCTAGCCACTGAAGACTTGGAGGTGTGTACCATCGGCCTGGCTGCTACCATGAGGAGCGATTGGACGTCACCCTAGACGATCGTTTGAGGAAGCCGTGATATAGATACTCTTGCCTATGCTGTTTTGACTCACCACTCATCAGTGTGTGGGTCCACACCTTACGGTAAGAGTACCACCCCTATCCCCTGGTGGTGGGATCACTACAGTGTTTGAGACTTTCTCTCTCGTTTACTAGTTACTTAAATTTACATGGGACTTGTGCTTAGAGATTTCACCAAGTTACCTTTGCACAGAAGGGACTGTGTCTTTATTATTTATGATCTATTGACTGTTTTTTACCTTGATGCGATTATCACACCATCACTGATTTGTCATGATATTTGGGTTATTTCATTTGTGATACACTCACTTATATCATTTGATATACTCACCTATATCATTGAGTATAACACCCTTTGTTTCATTGTTTTTCCCATCAATGTTTGAATTATATGTGATTCACCCCATCCAGCGCTGCACATTTTACTCTCCATTTCTATACAAAATTTATATTTGTTTGTGCTAGCAGCTTTTTCTCCCTTGCACTTGGCAGCGCGGTAATATCCCCCAATTTACCATACCACATGCTCAGTATCCTCCTTGTTGAAGAAGGTGAGCGGTGTTATCTATTTTGGGTCCTGCAGCGAGTTACCTCTTTCCGTTGGTTCTTCACCCTAGAGTGTAGGTAAAAGTCTATTCTCTCTCTTAAGGAAGGCCAATGTCCAGACAGTATCAAACCCAATAAAAAGGTTTATTTTGCTTTGGTTGAGAACTTGACAGGAAAAGTTGGAGATAAAGAGGAGTGAACAGGGAGGCAGGTTCAGGCACGCGGCATTTAACTATCACTCATCGCCACTCAGGCATGAGTGGGTTTTGCTCACCCGGATAGTCCCCCTAAGAGCGGTCCTAGCAGCCGGTGTGGAGCACAGAACATTTCCTTGTGGTTTCCTATTGATAAGATCAGGAGATAATCTCTAAATCCCAAACTTCCCGGTCTAGTAACACTTAAGTCCTTAGGTGCCAATGGGGCACGTGACTAGGCTTGTGGCGGACTACAGAATTCTTCCCTCCGATAGGTAACCAGGCCTCCCTGAGACAGTGACTTCTCTCACCGATCCCCTTGGGTAGATCCTCCCCTGGTTGCCTCTCCTTCAGAGCGGGTCACCCCTCACTTGGCTACCCTGGGATTCCTCTTCGGGTGTAGACCCCAGCCAAAGGTGCTGGGCCTACTTACAGCGATGCAGCCTCAGGCTAAAGGTGCCCGGGACTGTACACGCACACGCACCCCTGGCCTGTGTATCCTCTCCCAGCATACACAGCGGGTAGACCACGCCCACTGTACGGCTGCCAAGAGAGGACACCCAATGACGCTGCAACGCTACCTGTGGTTCGACCTGAGCCTGGGGCGACAGTGCCACCCACAGACCACAGGGAACTGTACTGCCAGGCAACATTACCTCAGAGCAGAAGCCAGTTTTTGAAGATATCAACAGCCTGAGTCCAACTATGGGCTCAGGCTACCCCCTAAATTTAAGCATAGCGGCCCCCGCTACAATTGCAACACAATGCATAAGTGGCGCATTGTAGAACTACCTGAATTTGGTGCACGAGTAGCAGTCAGAATCAAAAATGCTGCAGATGCTTCATGAATTTGGCACAAGTTGTTAACAAGAAGGAATAACATCAGAAACTGTGGCGGTGCATCCATAGTGGGCGCAGGAGCACCGCCCCCTCTCTCCTGCACCCATCAATCAACAATACATAGATTCATGCATTGCATTAATCTATGTATTTTCGTCGCTGCCGCCCACTATTCAGGTGTCCAGCCCCCTGTTGAGCGCCGGCCATCTGAATAATAGCGGTGGGTGTGTTTTGGAAGTGCCTGATTAGAGCCAGCGGCTCTAATAGGCTTCCTAATTAGAGCCTGTGGGCTCTAATCGGCTTCCAAATGGTTAACCAGAGGGCGCACAGGCTGTGCGTTCCCTGGTTAAACAGTCCTGTGTTAGGGAATCGCTTCCCTCTGACCCGCCTCTCAGCCAATCAGGTGCACCGGGTCTGGTTACCGGTCACCTGATTAGCTGAAGCAACAGGCGAGCAGAGATGACATTGAGGGAGCGTGGATGAGTACGGCTGACCCGAAAAAGGTAAGTGTCGGGTGGGGGGGGCAAACTGGCTGCATTTGAGGGGGCAAACTGGCTGCATTTGAGGGGGCAAACTGACGGTATTTGAGGGAGCAAACTGGCAGCATTTGAGGGGGCAAACTGGCGGTATTTGAGGGGGCAAACTGGCGGTATTTGAGGGGGCAAACTGGCGGTATTTGAGGGGGCAAACTGGCTGTATTTGAGTGGGCAAAGTGGCTGGATTTGAGGGGGCAAAGTGGCTTTATTTGAGGGGGCAAAGTGGCTGTATTTGAGGGGGCAAAGTGGCTGCATTTAAGGGGGCAAACTGGCAGCAATTGATGGGCACAGTGGCTGCGTTTGATGGCACAGTGGCGACAATTGATGGGCACAGTAGCTGGAGGAGGGTGCTCAGCTGTCCCGTGGTATTGTGAATTTTTATTCTCCCTCTCTGCTGTGGGGTCTTATGGTGCAAAATTGGTGTAGGTAACATTGGTACATTACAAATGACAAGGGGAAATTGGTTTTACATAGAATAAGGATGATTTTGAGAGGGAATGATGGCAAAATGAACTAGAACAAAATAATTGTCTTTTAAGTTATGGTATTCATAGTTTTAATTAGAATAATACAGGGGTGTTCTGATCAAGAAAACTGATCTGGATGGTCAACATTGGCAATAGGTGTCCAGAAGACTCTGTTTTGCCTTATTGTAGCTGTGAAGGGTCAAAACCACTGAAAGATGGCTACAAGGCGGGCTTAAAATGCTGGGAGGGCGTACATGGACTTCCTCCCCAGGGGGCGAGCAGGCAGCTCTGTGATCACTGAGTCCTTGAGACAGGTGATCACGGAAGTAAACAGAAGTCGGTTACCTTTTTTATTTTTCTTCACGCTGCAGTGTGAAGAAAAATAGTGCCTATCAGTGCCTATCAGTGCCTCATTATCAATGCCTCTTGATCAGTGCCCACCAGCAGGGCCACCATCAGGGGGGTACAGGCAACTCCTCTTTTTTTTTTTTTTTTTTTTTGTCGGATGGCAACCCTCCTTTTTTTTAATTATTATAATTTTTTTTTCTTTCTTTTTTTTTGGAAGGGGCCCAGATGTCCCCAGAGGCCCAGATGTCCCCAGAGGCCCGGAGGTCCCCAGGGCCTCAGATGGCAACCCAAAATTCCTTATGGTGGCCCTGCCCACCAGTGCCACCTATCAGTGGCCATCAGTGCCGCCTATCAGTGCTCTTCAGCGATGGAGAAAAATTACTTGTTTGCAAAACTTTAAAAAAAAAACATTTTGTGTTTTTTCAAAATTTTTGGTGTTTGTTTGTTTAGCAAAAAAATTAAAAACCCAGTGGTAAATAGCAAAAATCGAAAAATGCCTGTAAACGAAATGCGGCTAAACGCGAGTTACCGCATTAAAGAAAGGTTTGGCACTTGAAATGCCTGTAAACTCAGCTTCCGAACCCATTTTTTTGCTTTCCAAAAAAAGCCTCTAAACTCAACTGCCTAGAAACTACTGTAATTGACCCTGTGTACATGTACAGATAAGATAACATAGAGGAGAGAGTTCAGGGGCAGTTGATAAAAACTCCCAACTGCTCCTAAACGTCCATTTACCAGCAGCAGTGTACATGATGCCTAAATACCACCAAAAGAAAGCTCTATTTGTGTGAAAAAAATTATAAAACTTTCTTTTGGGTGTACAGTGTTTCATGATCGTGCAATTGTCATTCAAAGTGTGAGTGCTGAAAGCTGAAAATTGGCCTGGTCAGGAAGGGGGCATAAGTGCCCAGTAAGCAAGTGGTTAATGGAAATTAGTCTTTCTCCAACCTATGGCACTACGCAAAAATAATTGTTTTATTCTCAAGGTGAGTCGGCCAGGGAGTGTCTGAAGGGCAGCTAAAATCAGCGAGATCCAGTGGTATTCATTTGACTTCTAAAGCCAGAATTACACTTGATGCTGATGGCAGATCTCATCATATTCCTTATAATAATTTGCTACTTACCTTGTTGTCCATCCTCACAGTTGATATCAAAATGAACAAACCCTGAATAAATAAAATAAAAAATAAAAAGCATACGTTAGAGTTCTGGGTTGTTATATTTATGTACAGTTGTGCTCAAAAGTTTGCATACCCTGGCAGAACTTGAAAGATTTTGGCATTAATATTGAAAATATGACTGATCATGCCAAAAAAAAATATTTTTTATTTAAGGATAGCAATCACATGCAGCCATTTATTATAACATAGTTTTTTGGATCCTTTTTAAATCAGACTGATAACAGAAAGCACACAAATGGCCCTGATCAAAAGTTTACATACCCGGGAATGCTTGGCCATTGTACAGGCACAGAAGGTGGCACACACAGGTTAAAATGGCAATTTAACCACTTCTCTACTGTGCACGAAAACCCCCTTCCTGCCCAAGCCATTTTTCAGCTTTCAGCGCTGTCACACTTTGAATGACAATTGCGCGGTCGTGTGACGTGGCTCCCAAACAAAATTTGCGTCCTTTTTTTCCCACAAATAGAGCTTTCTTTTGGTGGTATTTGATCACCTCTGCGGTTTTTATTTTTTGCGCTATAAACAAAAGAAGAGCGTCCAGTTTGGAAAAAAAACACTATTTTTTACTTTTTGCTATAATAAATACCCATTTTTTTTTTTTATAAAATTTTCCTCAGTTTAGGCCGATACGTATTCTTCTACATATTTTGTGCGCGCCTCCTAGCTCGTTTTAAAGGGAGGACGTCATATGACGTCCTCCCAGAACAAGAGTGTCCTCCGCTCGCCGTCTATTGACAGTGGGTGGGGGACAAGTGGTTAAAGGTTAATTTCCCACATTTGTGGCTTTTTAAATCAAAATTACCGTCTGTGTATAAATAGTCAATGAGATTGTTAGCTCTCACGTGGATGCACCAAGCAGGCTAGACACTGAGCCATGAGGAAGTAGAAAAGAACAGTCAAAAGACCTGCGTAACAAGGTAATGAAACTTTACAAATATGGAAAAGGATATAAAAAGATATCCAAAGCCTTGAATATGTCAATCAGCACTGTTCAATTACTTAATAAAAAGTGGAAAATTTGAGGATCTCTTGATACCAAGCCAAGGTCACCCCCACCCCCTCCCCCTCCACAGCCCATCGCTCCATTGATTGCTGGAGGGAAGAGCAGAGATCTGGAGACTGACAGTCACAGCTCTCAGCAAATAACTTGGGGTGTTTACTTTCCAAAATTGAGTCATTGGGGGGGGGGGGGTGTGCTTCTACTATCCTGGTATTTCAGGGCCTCCAAAACTGCGATAGGTAGTGGGGAAGCGGTATGAGGAAATTTCAGCCTTTGAAAGCCTGAAGGTGGTAATTGGTTTTCAGCCCCCGTACGCAGCTAGGCCCCCAAAATGTCTCACACATGTGGTATGCCCGTACTCAGAAGAAGTAGGAGAATGTGTTTTGGAGTGTAATTCCACATACACTCATGGCAAATGTGAGAAATGTCTTATTAAAGTGTCAATTTGAGACAAAAAATTAAATCTTCTACTTTCCAAAAAGGGCTTACTGCACTGGCATATTAGCACCTCAAGAAATGTGATAGGCAGTCAGAAATTAAAGCTGCGTAAATTCCAGTGTATATATACCATAGTTTGTAGACTCTATAGCTTTCACACAAACCAATTAATATACACTTATTGTGATTTGTTTTTTTCCAAAGGCATGTAGCAGAATACCTTTTGGCATGAAATTTATGATGAAATTTGCGTTTATTGGATTATTTTTATAGAAAATATTGTATTTTTTTATTTATTTATATTGCAAAAAATAAAAAACCCAGTGTTGTTCAAATGCCACCAAAAGAAAGCTCTATTTGTGTGAAAAAATGTATATAAATTTTGTTTAGGTACAGTATTACATGACCGCGCAATTGCCAATCAAAGTAGAGCAATACGATATAACAAAAAATGGCCTGGTCAGGAAGGGGATAAAACCTTTCCGGAGGGCAAGTGGTTAAAGTACATTCACAATGGCTTGCTGGATACACAGCAAAAAAAGGTGTCCCTGGAAACTTTTTTGAAATGTTCGCAATTATGTACAGGGCTTGGGCCCTCAATGTGATAAGTCAATCCCTACGTCAATCCCTACGTCAATCCCTAAGTCAATCCCACACGTCCGGTTTTCCTGACATGCCAAAACCCGACGTTTTTCCCGACGTGATTCCTCTCAAGCCTGCCTTGCATACACACGTTCATTAAAAAAAAACGCTCGACCGAAGCGCGGTGGCGTCCAACGCGTACGGCGGCACTATAAAGGGGACATTCCATTCAAATGGCGCCACCCTTTGGGCTTGCTTTTGCTGATCTCCTGTTATTAAAAGTTTGGTGAGAGACGATTCGCGCTTTTCAGCCTCATGTTTTTCAGCCCGTTACAGCGTGACGAATGTGCTATCTCCATTACAAACGCTAGTTTTACCAGAACGAGCACTCCTGTCTCAAACTTGATTCTGAGATGCACATTTTTTTTCCCCTCGGAAAAGCATACACACTACCGGTTTTTGCGACGAGAAAATGACTGATGGGAAACACGACAGGGAAAAACAGAGCAGGTTCTACATTTTTTGCGGGCAGTTTTCTCTTTGGGAAAACTGCTATGGAGCATACACCCAACCGGTTTTCCCGACCAATCTAAAAAATGGCAGTTTTCTCGTCGGGAAAACCGGTCGTGTGTACGGGGCGTAAGACCTTGTTCACATTGAGCATACTAAAGTGTTCGCCTATGGAGGGCCATGTTTACCTGCAGAGGGATGCACAGGTGTTCTGTGCAATACTGTGCAGGCAGTCCCATTGATGTGATTTGGGATGCAGCGACTGCAAGACACAGACACTGCGGGTGCATGGCTCTGAATGCATACTGTCTGTGTGTCTGTACAGCTGCGTCCCAATTGACAGCTTCTCCTCAGACTGGTTTCTAGGAAACCACATTCTAACAACCACAATTTGGCTAAGTTCACATACAGTATATGTGGGGTGGGAACATATGCATAATCGCATGTGTTCCTGACCCACATGCAAAATGCGTAGCTCCCAACTGTCTCTGATTTCGATGGACTGTCGCTGATTTTGAACAAAGTCCCTCTGTCCTCCTCATTTGTCCCTCATTATGGTCTGATCTATATAGTTGTTTATAAAGTGCACTATTTATCTTTTAAAAAGTGTTTCCCAGTGCTAAACATTTCATTCAAATTCTAAATTGCTGCATTTGTAAATGTCAAAACCCAGTATAAAGGAATAATAATGGTAAAAAAAAAAAAAAACACACGTGTGTTTAACTAATTTTTTTTGTTTAATTCTCCTTTGAGGGGGCGTGGCAAGGGGTGTGTCCTATGCCTACATACTTTTGCTAATATGTGATCATTGTTTCCATCTCAAAAAGCTGGGAAGTTTGAAAATATGCTGCTATTTTGCAGCTGCACTGGGGTGCAGTTAATTCCTTATGGCACCCCCACACACTGGAAAACGCAACGCATTTTAGTTTGCAGGAAACCACATGTTGCTGCAGCACTATTATTATTATTAAAGATGATTATTCCTGCGCTACCAAAAAGGGGAAAGTGGAAGGGCTAGTGGAAACTGTCGCAGACACCGAAAGGGTTAATCCTAACCCAATTAGGTATTGAAATGAAGAGGGGGGTGGTGTTGCGCTGTTTCTGGTATGAACATGTATTGGTGAAGATATATAAGGTGCACAGTGGCTAACTCAAACCAATAAATAGAATACAATAAAAATAAAAATAAAATCAATACACAATCTAAAATGATAATGATGGATTAAGGTAATGAATATGTACTAGAACCATAAAAACAATCAAATAAATAAATTGAAAGTGCAAAGTGCATGAAGAATATATAAAAACTACAATAAATATGAAAGTGAACACTGCTGTGCAAATATGCTAAAAAGTGCATAAACTAAGAAATCTGCAAATTGCAGTGCAATGAACTGTGCACAAGTGAGACTGCTAATTGCAAAGTGCAATAAAGTGCTAAAGTGAATTGCAAAAAATATCAAAAAGTATATATATAACGTCCAATAAGCAATGGAACAGAAATAAAGATGTTGAACTCCAAAAGTTCATATGTGAAGAAATGGCAAGTGGTGCCAGTGGAAAAATTAATAAATGATTTCTTCAAAGTGACGGTCCTGGAACTTTGCGTCTACAAGTGATTCTATGGTGAAGAGATGTGTGAATTTCGACTTCCGGTGTCACACACTAGGGTAATAGATGGCCTCTTACCTTGCGGTAATGAGGTAACCGCATGTGTTTAATTAGGGTCAATAGTTCCTCTGTTATGGTCCTATCATCAGTAGAGAGACCTATTGCCAAACGCTGTGGTTCCTCGGATATGAGGTGGACCTATATTGTATCCAGGGGATTGCTTTCACCTCCCAGTGATGGCGGGGTTAAAAGGAAAAAAATACGGTCTCGATCGTGAAGTACGTTTTAAAAAAAAAACAAATGGTATGTTTATTAGTCTAGCAGTGGATGACTTGCATAAAACTCACATAAACTCACATAAAATAACATAAAGGTGAACTTATCTCCTATACGAGCGGCGAGCTCGTTTGCTTCCGTCTGTCTGATTGCCTCTCCGTCCCTACGCGTGGCGTCACGATCACGTGACTTCATCAGGGGATGATGGGAAGGCAATGAGATGGTCTTTAAATAGTTTTTCCATTAGAATGAATGCAGAGGCCATTTTCTCGGAGTTCAATGTTAATCTCCATTTGCGGCCATTTTCCCTAGGATCCTGTCTTGGTAACAGGGGCGGCCATCTTTATGGTGGTTAAAAAACAATATAATGATAACAACGACAACAAGTGCGCAGCCATTTTCTTTAAGGTTTTTGATAGTTTGGTTGGCGGCCATGTTTTTGAAGTCAATGCATCGGTATATAGTGATCTTTAATACCTACATAATACCTTGCAGGACATATGAAACAGATCTGTAAGAACGAGGGGGCATGCAATTGTGATTCATGATAATAGATGATAAAGCTAAAAAGTATATATAAATACAATTGCACATGAGTTTATAAAATTAAATTAAAAATAATGCAAATAAATTTGTCTTTATGTATAACAACGATTAAAAAATAAATTAAATAGATATATTCCCGGAATGGATAAGGGGCGGGCTCTCATAATTATGGGGAATTCATATATACACCAAACCCCCTAAATGATAGAACCTAGGTCTGGTGAACATCAGATAGACGTCTGCAATATGAGCTTGTCAGATATTTGCTTCACAGATACATATGAGACATAAATATTAAAATACTAAAAGATAGATAGAGATCTGCAGAGTAAAATATAAAATTGACGATATAAAAATAGGAGAAGGAGTCATTAATTTATCAAAACTGTATAAATATAAATTTGAGTAGGAAAGGACATAGACACTACTAGGTGAGTGGGTGTTTGGTGAATTAATAGGTGTGCTAGAAGTCACTGAGGAAACAGTTGAGATCGAACTCATTGTTGAGTCCTCTTGGTACAAAAGTATCAAGGGTGAATATCCATTTGGACTCTAGTTGACTTAACGTCCTCACCTTATGTCCCCCACGCCAGTGTCTAGTATATGGCTCAATGCCCCAAAATTTGAGCTCTGAGGGGTCTTTATTATGGTGTAGCAAAAAATGTTTAGATACATTGTGTTTGTCAAATCCTTTCAATATATTTTGAACGTGCTCTTTAATACGAATCCTAAGGAGTCTTTTTGTGCGCCCTATGTACTGAAGGCCGCAGCTGCACTCCAGGGCGTATACTGCCCCTTCCGTATTGCAACACACAAAATCTTTAACCTCATAGGTATCGCCTGTACTGGTAGATGTGAAGTTGGCTTTCTTCTCATTGGGTCTCTTTGTTCTCTTGCATGCAAAACATCGTTTGCAGGGGTAGAAGCCTTTCATTGTGAAGAAGGAGAATGGTTTATTCGGTGGATCTGGTACGTTCTTCACTATTTTATCCCGTATGGTTGGTGCCCTTTTGTAGCTGAATCTAGGGTTTGTTGGTAATGAATCTTGTAATTGTCTGTCTGCCAGTAGTATATGCCAATGTCGCTTTATGATTCTTTCGATTTTTTTGTGTTGTACATTATAATCCAGAATAATTGATGTTAATGGTTTTGTGGATGTTTGTTTAATTTTATCTCTAATCAATTCGTCCCGGTTCATCTCTGTCACTTCGACTATTTTCTCTTCGATGAATGTATTGCTATATCCTTTCTTAACAAATCTTTGTCCCATTGCTTCTGCTTGTTCTTTAAAGGTGTCTAGGTTGGTGCAATTTCTTCTTAAACGCACAAGCTGACCCTTGGGGACGTTGAAGAGCCAATTTTTATGGTGGCAGCTTTCTATCGGCAGGTAACTATTCCTGTCCACATTCTTGAATTGGGTCTGCGATTTAAAACCTGAATTATCCTGTATGATATCAAGGTCTAGAAATGTGACACTTTTCTCACTGATTTCCCACGTTAACTTGATATTCCTGTCGTTTACATTCAGGTTTTCTAGATATAATTTAAGTTGATTAGGCTCTCCTTTCCAAAGGATAAAAACATCATCAATGTAGCGTTTATATATTTTAAGTTCAATGGGTTTGTCATTAAAAACAGTTTCCTCCTCCCATTGGGCCATAAAAATACCGGCCACACTTGGGGCAAACTTGGCCCCCATAGCTACACCAGTTCGCTGATGGTAATAATTCTTATTGTACCAGAAATAGTTATTTTTAAGGCAGAAGTCGAGACATTTGATTATGAACTTTCTTTGCATACAGGGTAATTTGGTGTATGTTCTCAAACCCCATTTAGCAGCTTCGCATGCTTGATGGTGGAGAATTATTGTGTATAAAGAGGATACATCCGCAGTGGCCATGATCCATGGTCCTTCTTCTCTGGAAATATTCGTTATGGTTTGTATCATCTGTTTTGTATCTCTTAGATATGCTTTTGTATCCTGTACTACCGGTTGGAGATAATGATCTATGTATTGGCCCATCCTGGCCGTAAGTGAATCTATCCCATTGACTATTGGCCTTGGTGGTGGATTTGTTTTGTCTTTGTGTATTTTGGGGATTGTATAGATGATGGGGGTGCGCCAGGAGTCAGGTACTAGGTATCTGGCTTCTTTCTTATTCAGGATATTCCTTTTAAGACCTAGGTGGACAACTTGCAATTGTATTTATATATACTTTTTAGCTTTATCATCTATTATCATGAATCACAATTGCATGCCCCCTCGTTCTTACAGATCTGTTTCATATGTCCTGCAAGGTATTATGTAGATATTAAAGATCACTATATACCGATGCATTGACTTCAAAAACATGGCCGCTAACCAAACTATCAAAAACCTTAAAGAAAATAGCTGCGCACTTGTTGTCGTTGTTATCATTATATTGTTTTTTAACCACCATAAAGATGGCCGCCCCTATTACCAAGACAGGATCCTAGGGAAAATGGCCGCCAACGGAGATTAACATTGAACTCAGAGAAAATGGCCGCCACATTCATTCTAATGGAAAAACTATTTAAAGACCATCTCATTGCCTTCCCATCATCCCCTGATGAAGTCACGTGATCGTGACGCCACGCGTAGGGACGGAGAGGCAATCAGACAGACGGAAGCAAACGAGCTCGCCGCTCGTATAGGAGATAAGTTCACCTTTATGTTATTTTATGTGAGTTTATGTGAGTTTTATGCAAGCCATCCACTGCTAGACTAATAAACATACCATTTGGTTTTTTAAAAACGTACTTCACGATCGAGACCCTATTTTTTTACTTTTAACCTCGCCATCACTGGGAGGTGAAAGCAATCCCCTGGATACAATATAGGTCCACCTTATATCCGAGGAACCACAGCGTTTGGCATAAGATCTCTCTACTGATGATAGGACCATAACAGAGGAACTATTGACCCTAATTAAACACATGCGGTTACCTCATTACCGCAAGGTAAGAGGCCATCTATTACCCTAGTGTGTGACACCGGAAGTCGAAATTCACACATCTCTTCACCATAGAATCACTTGTAGACGCAAAGTTCCAGGACCGTCACTTTGAAGAAATCATTTATTAATTTTTCCACTGGCACCACTTGCCATTTCTTCACATATGAACTTTTGGAGTTCAACATCTTTATTTCTGTTCCATTGCTTATTGGACGTTATATATATACTTTTTGATATTTTTTGCAATTCACTTTAGCACTTTATTGCACTTTGCAATTAGCAGTCTCACTTGTGCACAGTTCATTGCACTGCAATTTGCAGATTTCTTAGTTTATGCACTTTTTTGCATATTTGCACAGCAGTGTTCACTTTCATATTTATTGTAGTTTTTATATATTCTTCATGCACTTTCAATTTATTTATTTGATTGTTTTTATGGTTCTAGTACATATTCATTACCTTAATCCATCATTATCATTTTAGATTGTGTATTGATTTTATTTTTATTTTTATTGTATTCTATTTATTGGTTTGAGTTAGCCACTGTGCACCTTATATATCTTCACCAATACATGTTCATACCAGAAACAGCGCAACACCACTATTATTATTATATTATTATTATACACAATGTATGTAGCGCCAACAGTTTGCGCAGTGGTTTACAATGTTAGGGCAAACAGCACAGTTACAATGCAATTCAATACAGGAGGAATCAGAAGGCCCTGTTTGTTAGAGTTTACAATCCAAAAAGGGATAATCCCCATGTGTATTTCCTTGGTCTCGCCATACACGCCTCATTCAAAGTCCCATCCTCCCCCCATTTTTTAATTCAAAAAGGGAGGGTTAACTGATACAAAAGGTAATATCTGTGGGGGTGAGCTGATAGAGAAAATAAAAGTATAGTTGTTAGGTGGAGGCGGGGGATAGGGTTCTATGAAGAGAAGGGTTTTCAAGGATCTCCTAAAAGTGGATAGAGTAGGAGATAGTCGGACAGATTGGGGTAGAAAATTCCAAAGGATGGGAGAGGGTTGGGTCAAAGCCAGAATTCCTGAAGGCAAGCATAGGAAGAGGTGACAAGGGAACTAGAGAGCAGGAGGTCTTGTGAGAAACAAAGCGAATGACTATTCCATTTGTAGCAGAAGTTCTTCTAGTGACTAAATAGCCACTCAATCACTTCTGCGGGTGGCGGAAGGTGGTCCCACACCCCTCCCGCCGCCACCTTTCCCGGGCTCTTCCATCCAATTGATGCGACTGCACGGAACAGAGAGTAACTGATGTTGTTCCTCTCTCTCTCTGTGATCCTGGAGACTGGGAGTGACAAGTATGTCGTCATGTCTGGTTCTGCCTCTTTGTTTACCTTTCCGCACGTGCGACCCACGGCTGGGCTTTTAAAGGGGACGTACCTGTACATGCTTATGCCTAGCCGTGCCATTCTGCCAACGTATATCAGCGTTAGGCGGTCCTTAAGTGGTTAAAGTGTATTTTTTCCCAAATTGTGTTTGAAAGACTGCTGCGCAAATACTGTGTGACATAAAAAATTGCAACACCCATTTAAGTCCCACAATGTAAAGTAACATCCATTAGGATGAACGACACATGACGCCTGGCGAAAGAAAGAAATTCCAGCAACCACTGACACAATGCACGCTGGTGCTTAATCATGCTGTCTGACATCTACTGGGGAACGCTACTAAAAGTCTCCAAGGTGACATTATTAGCCAGCCATTGACATGACCGTATGTGATCAATGATGTCACCTGAGAGATCCTTCCACTTTCTTTACTTTAGTCAGTGGCAGGGACAGATAGTATTGGCAGCTAATAGGATTTTTTTCTTTGGTCAGGCATTGGGTGTTATTAATCAAGATTGGTGTGGTTGTGCATCACTAGCTAATGTGATTGACTATAGATTTCCTTTTGGGACTTTTTATTAACAGACTTATAAAAACCTGTTAGTGTGTTAGTGTGTTAGTGTGTTTACTGTTTACTTTCTTAGTGAATGAGTAGGAGTACCTTTACCCCTTACTTAATCACATATGGTGGCTGGTACGTGGAGGTCCCCTTTTTGTTAAAGGGGGCTTCCAGATTTTGATAATCCCTTGCCCACAGACACCCACAACAACTGGGCCATTGGTGCGGGGAAAAGGCCTTTGTCCTCATCAACATTTTGGGGGAAACGCGTGACTTTCTTTTTTTTTTTTTGGGTGTTTTTAACATCCATGTATTTTCAGGGAGAAGCGCAATATGGGTTTACTTTTGTGTAGGGTCCCCCATCCTCATGTAGGATAAGGGATGGTGTAGATCAGTGGTCTCCAAACTGCGGGGTCCAGATGCGGTCCTTTGCTTGCTTTATCCGGCTCTTGGGGCACTATTTCATCCACTGATGCCAACAACGGGGCATAATTCCACCCGCTGACACCAATGAGGGGACCCAATAACACCAACGATGGGACACAATTCCTCCTAATAACATGACATCAATAATGGGGCACAATTACTTCCAATGACACCAATGATGGGGCACAATGCCTCCCAATGAGACCAATAATGGGGCACAATTACTCCCACTGAAACAAACAATGGTGTATTATTTTTTCCCACCGATGTCAGGATCTTTTCTACTCCCACTGACCACTGTCCGGCCCTCGTAAAGTCGAAAGGACAGTAAACTGGCCAGCTGTTTACAAAATTTGGAGACCCCTGGCATAGATGAAGGGAATCCCCACTTGCTTTGTTTACAAACAGGAATAAGCAGCTGGGGGCTTACATTTGCTGGCAATTTAAAGTGGAGGTCCACCCTGAAAAAATGTGTACATTAAAAATCCTAAAAAAAAATTAAAAAAAGTAATAGAATTTTTTTTTTTTTATACTCACCCTGAATGCATGTTGCTATGCGGAAGTCCCCTAATCTGCCTCTAATGTTCCTCTTCTCGTCTGCGGTGGGTCTCCTTCCGCTTCCTCTTCTTGTGAATGGGGCGCGCTGCCTTCTGGGAACTGTGTGTATCCCAGAAGGCAAGCCGGCCATTCACAAAGCGCCGTGCGAGTGTCCTTATTAAAAGTCAGCAGCTACACTGTTAGTAGCTGCTGACTTTTTTTTTTTTTTTTTGGCTGCACCTCCGCTTTAAACAGGCATTTTAAAGGTCAGTGTTGCTGTCATAGGTTGTATAAATTGTACAAATGTGCCACTTTACTTGCAGGTTAAAGGTATCCCCCAGTCATGTGTTTTTTAAAGGAATATTTTACATTAATTTATGTTTTGCCTTAGGTAGAATAAAAATTGCTCCCCTCACCTAGTGGAGTTTGTAAAGATTTTTTTTACTTTGTTAAAGCGAAATTCCAGCCTGGGTGAAAAAATTATTAAAGTCAGCAGCTACAAATACTGTAGCTGCTGACTTTTAATATAAGGACTTTTACCTTTTCATGGAGCCCGCAATGTCGGCACCCGAAGCCGAATCGTCTATCGGCTCCGGGTGCATGCGCCGACATCCTTACTAAGGGAAACAGGAAGTGAAGCCTTGCGGCTTCACAGCCTGTTTCCTACTGCTCATGTGCGAGTCACGCTGCACTTTCTGAATGGTCCCGTCGTCTTTTGGGACACACAAAGGTCCCAGAAGGCAACGGAGGGAAGGGGGAGGGCCTGGATAAAACCGCGGAAGTGATGTACCTTGCCGTGGCGCCGTGGGATGGAAGTCCCGAAGAAAAGAAAAAGGTATGAAAAAAAAAATCCAAAAACGAGGGGGGTGGGGAGTGCTTATGTTTTCAAAGGAGTTCAGATTTTCCCTGGAACTCCATTTTAAATGTTTCCCAGGGCAGTGCCTAGCACCCCCAAGCCCTTTTGTTGTTATTCAATTGCCTTTTAGCATAGAATATGACCATGACTGTCTTTTTAACATTCAGCTCTCATTGATTTCAATAGGATTTAGATTCAACACCCGGACTTTAGTAATGTTCACCAAACCCACCCGGTACCTTGGTGACATCCCTAGTACTAAGGTAGCCTTTTAGACCGTGAAGTCTACATTGTCAGTTGCAGATGATGCCTGCCATGAAGTGTGCTATAGATTGTTATTGGTGCATTATACTAGGTTTACACTATTGTGGGTGGTGTGGCTCATGTTTGCACAGGCACACCTGCCTACTTTTTAAAGTGTAAGGAAAGCCTAATACTTAAATTCTCCCCTGCAATCATTAAAGTGGTTGTAAAGCCTTAAAGACCACTTTCACCTACAGGTAAGCCTAGATTAAGGCTTACCTGTAGGTGCTTGAAATATCTCCTAAACCTACACAGTTTAGGAGATATTTGCAATGTCCCCAAACGGTGCCGTCTTCTGTGCATGCACTGGCTTAAATGGGCACGCTGTGCCGTTTCAATCTGGGGTCATGCTGTGACTGGCGGCTCCCGCGCGCATGTGCGGGAGTGACATCACACGACTCCGGCCAGTCACAGAGGCGGAGTTCGTGGCCCCAGAAGGAAGAGGGGTGAAGATTGGACGCTTTTAGCCAGCGTTCGGTTTCAGGTAAGTGTCACATAATGGGCTACTATGCGATGCGATGCATAGTAGCCCATTATGCTTTACCTTTGCAGGGAAACAAAGAGGAAGTAAAACCCAATAATGTAAACTGAGTTCAGCCTTATTTCTCAAAATGAGAAAATCTGTTTTTATACTTTTTATTTTGCAGCATCGAGTGCCTCACATGACTTCAATCCCTCTCCCTTCTGAGTCTAAGAACAACCAGTGGGTGTGGTTACTAGTGACATCACTTCCAGAAGTGACATGCTTCCTGTGTAGCCAGTGGGTGTGTACAGGATGGGAGGAACTGATCATAGGTTCCCTGCTCAGTGCTTTCTCATGAATAAGGATGCTTTATGCATCTTCATTCATGAGAAAATGAATAAAGAGAACCATTCACACAGGACACATGAGGGCTGGGAGGTCCAGTACACATATACAGTATAGCTGTGCGGGGCTTTGAATCAAGACAGGAGAAGGGACACAGGGGGAAGTGTAGCTAGAAGTGCTCTGGGATCTCAGCTCAGCTCACAGTCTACAATGAACATTGTACCTTAACTTTACATGATTCCAACTTGTAGTGTGAGTGTAACGTATGACAAGCAGAAAACTCCACATGATTCTGCCTTGTACTGTGAGTGTAATACACAACAAGCAGAAAACTCCACATTATTCCACCTAGTACTGTGAGTGTAATACATGACAAGCAGAAAACTCCACATGATTCCGCCTTGTACTGTGAGTGTAATACATGACAAGCAGAAAACTCCACATGATTCTGCCTTGTACTTTGAGTGTAATGCATAACAAGCAGAAAACTCAACATAATTATGCTGAGGGAATAAAAAAACCAAAAGAAAAAAAGTAATGCAGCCACAACATCTAATGATTGGTAAGCTGCAATATATTACATTTTTGGTTTTGGGTTTAATACCTCTTTAATATTTACTCTGTACTTTATTACACTTGCCTGACATGAGTTGAGCGTGGCAAATATTCCATTGACCACTCTGTTGTCTGGATTAATTACAACTCCCAGCCCAAATCCCCAGGTAGTTCCGAAAAGTGGAGTAAGGATGGCAATGGTTTTAACAATCAAAATCAAAATGTTCCTGTCTTCTTTTCCTGATTGTTCACCAATCGTAGGCCTATTTTCTATAAAGATGACTAGCACTGGGATCAATATGTCAACAAACACAATGGTTAAAGCTGGCACCACAAAGGCAAGGAATGATCTGGAGTCACTGTAGTCAAGCCAGCAAAATTTCTTGCTTATAAATTTTCCACTGGGTTCTGTTGAAGCCACGGTGACAATGGTTATAAGGAGTGGACATCCATAACCCAGGAGTAAAGCTATGATCTTCATGGTTCTCTTACTCCTTCTTATGCTATGCATGTAGAAGACAGTGACATAAAAAACAAAGAGTCCTGTGGTCAGCATCCAGAAAAACAAAGACAAGTAGAAGAAGAAGCTAAAGAAGGCAGCGGCTTTGCAGGCAGCTGATCTTGTATTCTGCTCTAGTGTCGCTCCAATGATAAGCCAGATATCAGCTACCAGAAGCGTAACTGCAATATTTACCAGGCAGACATGACATATGTAGGAGGTATTGTTTTTGATATCTGAGGCCAACACTAAGGCCTCGATGAGCACAGTAACCACCAAGCAGGCGAGAGATATTCCAACTCCAATGTAAGTAATGATTGCTAAAAACTGATCTGTAATTGATGATCCCATAAGGACCGAGAAAGAAGTCAAGTGGTTACATGAGCATAATATCACATTGTCTGTTCTAATGGGGATGCAACCGCTGCTATTCCAAATTTTCTGATCCAAGTCATACCAGACACATTCTGGTTTCTCTAGTGATGTTTTACTTTCAGTAAAGTTCATATTTATTTTAAATATACTGCTATCAATCTTATCACTGGAGTTCTTACCAATGATTGTTGACATAACCAAACCATTGACCACACCCTGTGTGGTTTTTGGCAAAATGTTCTTCATCGTACTATAAGCAATGGTAACTATTCTGGTAGAGTTGCCTGTTAATGCGCCCCCCTCGATAAACACATTTCCAGTAAAATTTTGCAAGGAGAAATTCTTATTGTAGCTTTCATCTTTGCTCACAACTTTTCCATAAAGCTGAATATTGTTGAGGGAATTATTTTTAAAGTCGATTGTGCCATTGAAGTTCAGATTTTCTGCAAATTTCTCAACAGAATTTAGAATAGTTACACTTTTGTCAGCATTACTTCTCCAAGCGCTGGATGTGGTGACCACAACATCAACTGTTTTTATAAAGTTCTAGGAGAAGAAAAGTTTGGTGTAATTATTTTGTTAAGACTAGTTAACCATAAAAGCTTTAAATTACTCTACTAAAAAAGATTTAATAAGTTACATTCTTATAAAAACATTGTCAAATAAACTGAACACTGTGTGATACCTGAATGTTTATCTAAAATAGAGAGGAGGATATGTAGATTGAGGAGGTGTTGCATAAATATATATTTATTCCTATGGTTGTAACTTCACAAAGCCAAAAAGCAAATTGAGCTTTGTAAATTATTGAACAACCCAATTGCAAACATATCTTCAAAAAGTTATGCACTCAATAGACTGTTTTAAGTACAGTTAACTGTAATTCTACTTTATTTCAGCAGAAAGAAAAACTGCAGGTGCAGCGCAGAATGACAGTTACCAAGATAGCAAGCAATTGTGCTGCAAGAGTGAAAATTACTTGCTAAGCTATTGCTAGACTTGCCAGGCTTCACAAGTTTGTTGCACAATTGCAGCAAGTCTGCATTGCATGACTCCTGATCAACTTTCTTTGCAAACATTCTGCAAGTCTGCTGCAAGTTCTGGTTCAGTTATGTTGTACAATCGTCATCCCACCACAGGGGTCACTGTGGCTGAATTCTCATGCTGTAGACTTGCAGAGCTCTTACTGTAGACTTACCGCTACAACTTTGCTCTTGCTAGAGACTTGCCATACAAATTTGCTACAAATTTTAAAAGTGTCAACTAGAATTTGTGCTTCAAGTGCTCTGCAAGTGTACAACTTGCCAGTGAAAATGTGCAGCAAGTTAACAGACTTCCAATTCAACATGGCCATAAAATATGTTACAAGTTATCCTTGCTATCTGGATAAGAGGTTGCTGTTCACAAGATATTTAGCTGCAGCTCTGCTTGCTTAACTGCTCTATCCAGCGTATGTATAAAGAAAGTCTTGGACAAGAAGACAGCTACAGCCATGATCTTGGTATCGTTTTTTTTAGAGCCAGTGATTGACTACAGCCACCTAATCACTTTTTATAGGTCTTGGAAGGGGGGAACCACCCTGCCACAGCCCACCACTATTCCCAGGTTCTCCCATTTACCCAGGAAGCTTGGGACTGTTGCAAGCAGTTGGGTTGACTGCCAACATAAGAGAGAGGAACAACTATTCCTCCGTCCCTCTCCTCTGTGACAAATGAAGTCAGAATGATGAGGATTTTTTCACTTCCGGTTTCAGTGCTGTTTCTCTGGGCAGTATTGGCCAGGGATGCAGTCACTGCCTTGGAGGGAGAGGAGGGATTTGGGGTCTAATAGATACCTGTTCATTCAAAAAAGAGTAGCTGTCACTGCTCACTGCTCAAACTATCACAAGGGATGCTGTTCAATATAGTTGAATAAAAAAAAAAAGTACAAAAATTAATTTAATTAAAACAAATTTAAGACATAACATTTAAAAGCACTACATTTCCCTGTGCTCATAGCTTTGACTAAGCCCGTGGGAGGACAAAAATTATCAGATGGGCGTGGCTTGGGAGGAGACAAGCTAAAGCCGTTCTTCTACATATGGTGATCAGGCTGGCAATTGTTGTGGTGCTTCCCATTCTCTTTGATAATGAGTTTCCTTTATGTTTGGCTGATAGACAGACATACCTGCATCATGACAGGCTCCACTGTTACGTTTGCTTTTGAAACTGTGGATATGATGTCCACCATGAGCTCTAAAGTTTTGGAGGAATCCGCAATGTTTTGTTTCTCACTGGTGGCTGTAGCAGTGATATTTTCAAGCAATACCGGCAAAGCTTGCTGCACCTCCGGACCGCCTATTACACTCTATGTTAAAGTGATGGACAGAGGAAAGGAAAAGTTTCTGAATTAGTTATCTTATACACTTATTATTGTGCTATTTTTTCTTCACATGCTCTATACTTTAATATATTCCAAGTTAAAGTGGTAATTAGTATTAGAATCTCTTCAAGGTTTTGACTGATGATAACCAGATAATAACAGCTCTTAACCAGTTGAGCTGTATACTACGACAAGAGACATTTTTACATTTTATCCATTAGTTAACAAAGTAATAAATACTGTATATTGTTTTTCTCAGCTGTAACCTTAACCTGGGCAATACAGTCTTGAAAAAATTATTTTATTTTCCCATGTGATCTATAGAAAGTTCTAACAAAACAATAAATGTGCTTTCCTTCAAGTGTGACCAAAATTAGTTAAAAAACAAGCTTTCTTTTATATACAAATTTTATTATATACATTTTTCTATGTATAGTGGCACTTTAATTTTTTTTTTTATTTACAAATTACAAAGCAATGAAATGACAAATTAATTAAAAATTTATAAAAATGAAAACAAGTTTATTAGCCTCTTAATGATCAGCATGTTAAACCTTTTTCCTTTTCAGTCATTTTTCAGTTTTCAGTGATGTGATACTTTGACTGACAATTACTCGGTCATGCAATGCTGGGCCCAAATTATTCTATATCATTTTTTTGACATAGAACCACTGGGTTTGTAATGTTTTTACTATATTAGGGAAAAAAATATATCTTACTTTCTGTTATAAAACATACATCTTGGTCAAAATGTATTCTGCTACATAAAAAAATAAATAAAAAATAAATAAACAAATGAGTTATAGAATCTACAAAATATGGTATATATCATGTGTAGCAGCCTCACCCCATCTCCTTTGTCTAGGGGTATGTCACACAACAGGGTGAGATGCGCTACAGCCCATGTCCTCCCCATAGCTGTGGGTGAGGTGAAGGCCAGCACCAGATATTTCCTCGGGCCTATGTGTTCTGTTATAGAATACAGTCCTGCTGTGTCAACACTTCCCTCTGCTCCCATTAACCAGAGTTCCACACACCGATCACAGTCCAACTCTTGCTTTATTGTACATCTCACAATAAACAGTGCTTCAGTAGCCAACTGGTTGCGACTTGATAACATTTTGATACGGGGGTGAGCAGGTCGAGGCACTATCCTGGTTATTAACTAAACCACTGCGATCTCGCCAGCGGTTACTATAGCATTCAGCTAGAAAGGACTTAGAATCTGGAAGTCTCTACCAGCGACTCAAGAGAACGTAGATAGGAGTACCTTCGCTGCGCTGCGGCCCCTGTCAGGGGAAGATGTCCCTCCAAGGGAGTTACCAGAGGCCCATCCGTCACTGGGTTGATGCTGCTCCAGGCTTTCCGGACGGGTAACCTCCCCGGCCTCCTCACCTCAGACATGGGCCCCATCCACCTCAGGGACCCTCGGACGTCTCCACCCTCACGGCATCCAGTCGAAGTCACTGGACCCCAGGCCTCCTAGTTCAGTACCTCGCCCCCGGCTGAAGGTGCCTGGGATGGACTATGACTCTATTCCGGTCAGGCCTAGGGCACCTGAGCCGGAATCCAGAACCGCCCGCACCCAGGCCTAAGGTGCCTGGGCGCGTGAAGAAGATCCTCCGGAAGAACCTCGTGGCTAGGGCGTCTCCCCCTTTTTATCTCCTCCCATCGACACCACGGCGGGTTCCCCGCCCTCGCCGTACCATCTCCGGAAAGGGACAAAAAGGGTAGCACTATCATGGCAAATCTACCTTGAGCCTCCAGGTACCCCGCCACCCAGAGGCCAAGGAGATTATTACACCATCCAATCCTCCACGAACACAAGTGGTCCACTATTCCTATACTTACACACCTGGGTGTCCCACATAAATTTAGAGACCCCGCTACATACTCCCCCTGTGATTTGACGCTGGTCCCCAGCGTCTGGTGTGAACCCATGTTGCCCATGGAGTGAGGACACAAGCTTAGCCCCAGAGGCTATCTCTAAAATTTTGAACCTCAACCATACCAAGACCTGCTCAAGGGGAAAGGGAATATAAAACAATAAAACTTTTCCCTAAAAACATCTATCATGTACACATATACAATCCCTCCCTTCACTGTCTAAGAACCACCCCATACTCAGTAGTCCCGACAGACGAATCTCCTGCAGAAGGGAAAAAAAACAACACACAAGAAAAGCCACATCCTGACATTCTGTGTTAATTTGGAATGAATAGGTCCATCAGCCAATAGACCCATTCGCTCCAATGAGTAAAGTGATGCGTGTGAGAAAAAAAAACAAACAGCCGTTGCACAACACTGCCACCTGGTGACAGTGCCGCGATAATGACACTTGGTGCAATCTTCATTCTTCCTGCGTCCCTACACTAATTCTACCCCAAAGTCTGTCTTTGAACTGTAAAGAAGAGAGAACAACAAAAGAAAACTTCTCTCATTCCTCCTAAAGAGTGGAAAACAAAAGCCCAAATAAAAAACTAGGGCACAGTTCGGATGCTCCGGCAGGAACACTTCTAGAAGATTGTAGGAAAGGAACAACAAGTGAGTCTTTTCTCACAAATAGAACTTCGGGTCAGGCAAGAACAAGGGCTTCAGATGTTTATCAAAAACCTCAATTGAATAGTCAGCATCCACTTCATCTTTCCTGCAGATGCGCACCTTGTCTGCGTGGATATGGCGACCCCACATCCAGTCTGTTCTGCAGTCCCGAAACTTTTTCGACACGGATGGCGAACAGGACAAATATCTTCGTGCATGGGATACTTTGAGCTTTTCCCAAACAAATTTGTCATACCATCTCTGGCGTATGACCTCAACTTCAAAAAGTAAGTCCCGAGGCAAGTAGGGATATTCCCACCCATACTCACGGGCGACTCTCTGTGAGAAAAGTCGTTGCAATCTGGCCAAATGAGGCATGGCTTCCCGCTCACCTTCTCCGGGTTGAACGATGGCCTCCGGATGCCGAGGTACTTTCACTACCTCTAATGGCTTTTCTCTCGGTGCTCGTAGTGAGGCTCGCTGCATCCCCGCCACCAAGACGAGCATTGTTGTAGATTGTGGGAAGGCACTCTGAGGACTAGACTTACTCGTAGACTCCGGGGCTTGTACCCGGGGCGTGCTGTCTCCTATTGACATAGGGGAATCCTGCGGTACATGTAACACAGGCAATGGGCGTTTGTCCCAGCCCTTCCGATGAAACGGTTCATCAATCTCCCCATCATCTCCACAATCTGACAGCGACTCTAGGTCGGAAGTGTCATACATCTCGGCGGGAAGGTAGTCTCTGGTAGACGTGGTACAACCCTCCCTTGCGGGCTCCATCGGCTGTGGACCCCTGACACCTCCAACCACCACCACAGTCCCAGCCCCTGGCTCACCTTGACCTTTTGTAGAACTGGGATGTCCAGGACTCTTCCAACCGGAACCATCCAGGCCAGGCAAGCGATGGGGTGAAGCTCGACCACGACCACAGGAGGCCTGCACCAGGCCAACTTTCCTCTTCGGAGGTGGGAGCAGAGAATCTGTGGTGACCGAAGCAGCATCCTCGGATTTTTCTCTCTGTCTCTGATTGGGCAGTCACATCGCCCTGGTCAGTGCGTACGGGAACCTCCGCAAAGGCCTGGATCTCTCCTTCTAGAGTAGCGGTACCTGTGAGGCTGTTGAGGCGAAGGGCCCGGGGCCTTACTGTGGATGGCTCCACCTCGAACAAGAACTCTTTGCATGCCTCGCAACGCCCGAATGGCTTCAGGTGGACCACCAGTCCCGAGCACCCGGGGCAGATCACGCTGAGGGCCTCCGTGTCTCTGCATGAGTACAAAGCCAACTGCCCTCGGGGTCTGAGTCTTATCCCCGTGTCTGTAAGGGGAGCAGCGAACGTAGTCATCTTCGTGGGGCAGGGAACCGGAATCCACGGGGAGCTTGAGGCCATCCCGACTATCTGATGCTCCATCACGCACTGACCACACGCCGAAGTCTCCACGTGAGTTCCTCCACATGGCCAGACTCCTCCCATGACTTGCACGTTTTCGCGGGCTTCCTTCAAGCTCCGCCCATGAACTGTACAGTCACGGGGTGCCTCGTGGCGCAGTGCAATAAAAACCCCCACATGTAGTACTTCACACGGCTGGACTCCTCCGGGCAGCAAAATCCAGACACAGCCATTCTTTCTTCCAAAGTTAAAACACATATCATCCCGGACTCACGAACCCCCACGTGTAGCGGCCTCACCCCATCTCCTTTGTCTAGGGGTATGTCACACGACAGGGTGAGATGCGCTACCGCCCATGTCCTCCCCATAGCTGTGGGTGAGGTGAAGGCCAGCACCAGATATTTCCTCGGGCCTATGTGTTCTGTTATAGAATACAGTCCTGCTGTGTCAACACTTCCCTCTGCTCCCATTAACCAGAGTTCCACACACCGATCACAGTCCAACTCTTACTTTATTGTACATCTCACAATAAACAGTGCTTCAGTAGCCAACTGGTTGCGACTTGATAAGATTTTGATACGGGGGTGAGCAGGTTGAGGCACTATCCTGGTTATTAACTAAACCACTGCGATCTCGCCAGCGGTTACTATAGCATTCAGCTAGAAAGGACTTAGAATCTGGGAGTCTCTACCAGCGACTCAAGAGAACGTAGATAGGAGTACCTTCGCTGCGCTGCGGCCCCTGTCAGGGGAAGATGTCCCTCCAAGGGAGTTACCAGAGGCCCATCCGTCACTGGGTTGATGCTGCTCCAGGCTCTCCGGACGGGTAACCTCCCCGGCCTCCTCACCTCAGACATGGGCCCCATCCACCTCAGGGACCCTCGGACGTCTCCACCCTCGCGGGATCGAGTCGAAGTCACTGGACCCCAGGCCTCCTAGTTCAGTACCTCACCCCAGGCTGAAGGCGCCTGGGATGGACTCCGACTCTATTCCGGTCAGGCCTAGGGCACCTGAGCCGGAATCCAGAACCGCCCGCACCCAGGCCTAAGGTGCCTGGGCGCGTGAAGAAGATCCTCCGGAAGAACCTCGTGGCTAGGGCGTCTCCCCCTTTTATCTCCTCCCATCGACACCACGGCGGGTTCCCCTCCCTCGCCGTACCATCTCCGGAAAGGGACAAAAAGGGTAGAACTATCATGGCAAATCTACTTTGAGCCTCCAGGTACCCCGCCACCCAGAGGCCAAGGAGATTATTACACCATCCAATCCTCCACGAACACAAGTGGTCCACTATTCCTATACTTACACACCTGGGTGTCCCACATAAATTTAGAGACCCCGCTACACATGGATCTCTGATTAGTAAGATTTTCATTCAGCAGAGGTCCGAATAGCATTTTTGTGCGATGATTTCAATTCTTTACATCATTGCCCAGATTTGCAAGCATAGCAGTTCATTTATTGGAATGGGCTGCTGTGCCTGCCTTTTCTGCTGGGAAAAGGTCCTGGTACATTTTTAAAAATGCAACCGCATGGAAACTGCATGGTGCATTTGTATCATGGAAAGAAAAGAAAAATGCGCCTACTAAGTGCAGTATGTAAATAAAAACATTAAATTTGATAAAAGGTTCAGCCAAATGGCTACTCACAGGACAGCAGGCAAAACTGCGCATAAAATGGTGTACATGGGGTTACCACCATTTCATGCACAGTTTTGTCTGCTGTCCTGTGAGTAGCCATTTGGCTGAACCTTTTATCAAATTAAATGTTTTTATTTACATACTGCACTTAGTAGGCACTTTTTTCTTTTCTCTCTTTGCCATTACAGAGTCGCTTCACTCTTCAAAGTGCTGCCAACAGTGCATATGTAACATCACCATTATTACTATGGACTCTATTATTTCTCCATTGGGACTTTTTTATTATCATTGTTGTTATTACTAATAGTATGTTATATATATTCTATACCCTCCCCCACTAGTATTCTTATCATTATCTAAGATGACCGCTGCTGTTGTCGTTTTACCTCATATTTAGTATACATTTCTACTTGTGTAACTTTTGGCTTGCTCATCGCGCCGTCACCCTGTTTGCATTTGTATCATGCAATTTGCATGTGCGGGAATCCACACAATGTATTTCAGTTTGTTTAAGAGTTAATGGTACCCCAGCATGTTTTCTGTGCAGCACCTCCATTTTGTGTGCGGCTGCATTTCCCCCTTCACATCTCCCTCACCACAGCACTGCCCCCCCTTTACATATCACCCCTAGAGAACTGCCTATTTTACATCCCCCCACAGCACATATGACCCCCTACACACAAAAAGCACTGCCTCCCTTTACCTGACCCCCAACACACAAACAGCACTGCCGCCCTTTACATGCCACCCACACACAGCACTGCCCTCCTTTACATGACCCTTCCCGCTCACACACAGCACTTCCCCCTTTACATGCCCTTACACACAGCACTGCCCCCTGCACATGACCCCCCTGAACACAAACAGCACTTCCCCCTTTACATGCCACCCACACACAGCACTGCCCCCTTTACATAACCCTTCCCACACAGCACTGATCCCCCTTTACATCACCCCCACACACACAGCACTGCACCCTTCATATCCCTCCACAGCACTGCCCCCTTTACATCACCCCCCACGAACAGCACTGCACCCCTTTACATCACCCCCCACACACAGCACTGTCCCCCTTTACATGAACCCTCCACACAAAGCACTGTCCCCCTTTACATCACCCCCCCACACACACACACACACACACACATCACTACCCCTTCACATCCCCCCACAGCACTGTCCCCCTTTATATGACCCCCACACACAGCACTGGACCCCTTTACATCACCCCCACACAAAGCACTGTCCCCCTTTACATAACCCCCCACACACACAGCACTACCCCTTCACATCCCCCCACAGCACTGTCCCCCTTTATATGACCCCCACACACAGCACTGCACCCTTTACATCACCCCCCACAAACAGCACTGTCCCCCCTTTACATGAACCCCCACACACAGCCCTGCACCCCTTTACATGACCCCCCACACAAAGCACTGTCCCCCCTTTACATGACCCCCCCACACACACACACAGCACTACCCCTTCAAATTCCCCCACAGCACTGTCCCCCTTTATATGACCCCACATACAGCACTTCACCACTTTACATAACCCCCCACACACAGCACTGTCCCCCTTTACATGAGCCCCCACACATAGCACTACCCCTTCACATCCCCCACAGCACAGCCCCCTTTACAGCAAACCGCCATTCACATCACTCCTGCCCCCATCCTCCATAGACATGTGCAGAACGGAAAAATTCATTTAGTTTGGAATAGATTCAGTATGTTACTAATTTTGTTTAGTTGATTTATTTCGGAATTCATTTAGTTTAGTTTCATTTAAGTTGGTGTATTAATTTTCTAACGAATTCAAAATTTTCAGAATGATTCAGATTGGTTGAAAAATGATAGACTGATTCAAATTTTTTGTGAACAATAGCTGGTTGTTAAGGAGCGGACCGGGAAGCCGGCTGCCACATCCTTAAAGCGGTTGTAAACTGCTGGACGTTTTTTTCAACTTTTTTTATCCTGCACGGTAAAGCCTTAAAGCGGAGTTCCACCCAAAAGTGGAACTTCCGCTTAAACCACTCCTCGCCCCCTTACATGCCACATTTGGCATGTAATTTTTTTTGGGGGGGGGGGGGGGGGAGTGAGGGCTTCAGTAGGAGTGGGACTTCTTGTCCCACTTCCTCCTTCCACCCAGGGACCGCTTAGGCGACTCGTCATATGGCCTAAGGCGGCCCCTCCCTGTAGGCGATCACCTGGGACACGTGACAGGTCCCAGGCGATCGTCTGTCCACTCAGATTGCGCAGCGCCGCTCGCGCATGCGCAGTTAGTGCCCGGCCGTGAAGCCGAAAGCTGTCACGGCCGGGGCCCACAGTTAGAATGGAGGCGCCGGCGGAGAGAGGGTGGAGAGGAGCGAAGCTCCGTTCGGCCGCGTCGCTGGACAGTGGAACAGGTAAGTGTCTGTTTATTAAAAGCCAGCAGCTACACTTTTTGTAGCTGCTGACTTTTAATAGACATAATAAAGGCTGGAACTCCCCTTTAATGTGCTAGTATGCAGTGCATTAAAATGAAGTCTTCCCGCCAAGAGATCAGAGCTGGAGGCCCGTTCATGGCACAGTGATGTCACTGGCTGCATGTACAGTAAATATCTCCTAAACAGTGATATTTACACTACCTATAGGTAAGCCTTAAAACAGGCTCACCTATGGGTAAAAGTCAGTGATGGAAGTTAACTTCCACTTTAAGAGCCGATGACTCATCAGCTGTTAGTGGGCTTCCCCACTGAGAGTTGAAATGTAAACAAAAGAATGCCTGCAAAAAAAAAAAGCCAGAAAACAAACAGCATGGGGTCCCCCCCAATCCATGTCAGGTCCTCTGGTATAGATCCTAAGAGGAACCCCATGCCAAAATGTAAAATAAAAATGGCGTAGGGTGCCCCACAAAATTCATACCAGACCCTTATCCGAGCATGCAGGCCAGAAAAGGGGGGGCGAGCGCCCCTCCCTTCTTAACCATACCAGTCTACATGCTGTCAACATGGCGCCTGCCAACCATGACCATGTGAATAGAACCAGTCGGTTTGCACTCAGTTGCAGCACAGTAGCTCCATGTAAAGTCCCCCTGGCAAAAAACAAAACGGGTATTTCGGAAGTGGCAGTAGCGCTTCTGTAAATGACCCCTTACTGGCGCTGACGATCAGCACACTGATTGTAACAGATGATGGTACTGGAGGATACTTGTACTGGGGCTGGTTGGCAATCATTCATTCTAGCTGACATTTGTACTAGATGACACTTGTGCTAGTGTGGCTGGTGATCAAGACACTAATTGTGGCTTTACACTGATGCTGGGTGACACTGGTACTTGTGCTGCTGATGAACAGCATCAGTGAAGACTTTACATTTTCGTGATGCATGGTGCAGAGCCAATTTCATTGGCTCTGTACCTTCTTTTTTTCTCCACTGGATTATGGGTTACTAAGGGGTAACATAAAAACACAGTTTATTTTTGTATCTATTTATTTTTGTTTTGCAAGGTTTCATTAAATGACATCATATGCAGATCAAAGATCACTTCTATGATCCAACTAGAGAGGTTACAATGAAGCAAAAATAACATTGCTACATCCAAACTTTTCTTGGCACTGCACAGGTTGTTCTATGATTGGCAGTTTACAAAGGAGCAGAAAGATCCTGACTGACAAAATTGCTACCAAGAATAGCTGGCAATTGTGGCTTGAGAGCTGTGGGGAAGAAGTAGGGGCAGAGTGTACTCCACACACCCAGAGTATTTAGATTACGTTTTTTTTACCTTTTTCTGTGCATTTCAGCCTAGGCCAGGGATATGCAATTAGCGGACCTCCAGCTGTTGCAGAACTACAAATCCCATGAGGCATAGCAAGACTCTAGCAGCCACGAGCATGACACCAAGAGGCAGAGGCATGATGGGACTTGTAGTTTTGCAACAGCTGGAGGTCCGCTAATTGCTTATCCCTGGCCTAGGCCATGCCCTGCTGCCTCCGGGTATTGCAATGTCATAGCTATCCCAGAAGGCTGTGTGCTGTGCATGTGCACACGCATGCACACAACTAGAGTGCCCAAATACCAGAAACGGATGGTGTATGTGCACATATCCTCTGTGCATGTGCAAATGCACCGTTGGTCTTTGACTGATCCCAAATACCTGGCAGAAACTGGCAGCACACACACCGGACCTTGAAAGATGGAGGCATGGAAGAGGCCTAAACCTATAAAAAAAACTAGATTTTTTTATTTTGTTTTATTGGATATGTTTTATAACAGAATATAGAAAATATAGTATTTTTCCCCCAACATTTTTTTTTTCATTTTTATAATAAAACATAAAAAAACACAGTGGTAATCAATTACCACAAAAAGAAAGCTCTGTGTGTGTGAAAAAAAGATATCAAATTTCATTTGCGCACAGTGGTGCATGCCCGAATAATTACCGGTAAATTAGCACAGTGCCGAAAAGCGAAAAATGGCCTGGTCATGAAGAGGGTAAAACCTTCTGGAGCTCAAGTGGTTAAAGGAAGCTGAAAAATAACAGACTTACTAGCTGGGTCACCAGGTGAAAAAGGAAAAAAGCCTAAAAAAAAGAAAATGAATGCAGCCTCCACAAGAATAGACGAGCTGAAATGTAATACATTTTCCATTGTTTAAACATCAAAAATTCATACTAAAAATAAAGTGCTATCAGTGCTAAATGAGTGACTACTTGACAGTAGCGGCCCATCCATTAGGGGTGCCCAGGTGCTGATCCCTCTATCCACGCCACCCCCCTATATGTATAATAGATAGATTCATGCATGGGATGAATCTAGTCACGGCCCCTGCAGCCACCCCTATTCATGCTTCTGGCCCCTTTCAGCACGCCGGGTGCCTGAATTACAGTGGTGGGGGTGTTTTTTTTTTTAAGCACCTGATTAGAGACATAGGCTCTAATATGCTTCAAAATAGGGTGGGCTGGTGGCGCAGAGCACTGCGCCATGAGCCCACCCATTCGCTGTTGAAACACTGATCCTCAATCTGGCCAATCAGAAGAGACCCGTTTTCCGAGGAGGAGGGAGGACACGGAAGCTGCCACCGCCGTGATGACCCGTGGAGAGCAGGGGAACGGGAGGCTGCCACCGAGCAGGGGAAGCCAGCGGTGAAGTGATGGGGTAAGTGCTACCAACCAACAGGGGGGGGGGCGGTCGGTGCATACTGTTTGCCGCCCCCCCCAAAAAAAATGTATAGCAGGGGTCTCAAGCTGGCCGCCCTCCAGCTGTTGCGAAACTACAAGTCCCATGAGGTATTGCAAGGCTGACAGTTACAAGCGCGAATCACAGAGTCATGATGGGACTTGTAGTTTTGCAACAGCTGGAGGGCCGCCAGTTTCAGACACCTGGTATAGAGCTAAACCTTGAATAATATAAGATTTTGGTTATTATTATAGCAGCTAGTCACTGATTTTGCACTTTATTTTTAGCATGAATTTTTGATGTTTGCAAGTTAAATAGATTTATAGCACCAATCGATGTGTCTCACAGATTTATTATAGTGTATCAAAGGTATTCTTTGATATTCTGGTACAATCATTTTTTATTGAGGAATAAAGACATAACAAAGTACAAGCTTTACAAGTAAAAAGTATTCTTTGATATTCACACAGCAGCTGTCAAGTTTATTTCAAAACTTAGGGCTCTTTCACACGGAGGTCCGTTCAGGTCCGCCTGTCAGTTTTTTAGGCGGACCTGAAACGGATTCTCCATGTACCCCTATGGAAGCACGGATGTCAGCGGAGACATGTCCGCTGACATCCGCTCCGCTCCGCCAAAGTGTGACGGAGGAAAACCCTATTTTTCCTTCCGTCGGCGGAGCAGATCGGATGACAACGGACTCTACGGTCCGTCGTCATCCGATTCCCCATAGGGGAGAGCGGCGCTCTGACAGGGCGGTCCCTGCACAGTGTGTGGGGACCGCCCAGTCATCCGTCGGCTCAGCGGGGATCAACGGAGCGATCCCCGCTGAGCAAGCGGAGCTTCATGACTGATCCGCCCCGTGTGAAAGGACCCTAAGAATTTTATTTTAGTGCAGATTTCTCCAACATTTGGTGTATGTACAAGTGTTGTAATCCATGTAAGTCTCTACATTACTAAAAGAAACACTCTTTAGTGCCAGATTGTTTACATTAACAAGAAAGTGTGCAGTTTGCAGCCCAGAGTGCAGTGATTTATTTTTACATTACTGACTTCTTTACTGAAGTGCAATGAGTCAGACCGCCACCGGAGGATTTTGCAGTGAAGCGCACCATGAAGAAGTACCGGTATACATTTTTTGGAAATAAAAGTCATGTTGTCTCAACAACTCCATTGTATCATCAATTCATTGTTACCTGAACATTCATCAGCTGCTGGAGAACTACTGCAGAGTAGCAGCCGTTTACTGGCGGGGACCAATTCCCATCTTCGCATTTGTACTCTATTGTGCCCAGCATAGCTGGGTTAATCCTCACACATGGCACATTATATGTAGAACCACTGGGAGCTATAGGAAGTTCCTGGGAAGGGTCTGCCTTGCAGTTTCCTGATCTTTCTGGGGATTACAGAAATGGAAATGTGTTCATTATTAGGATCAGAAAATACACCATATTGTCAAAAGTATTGGGGCGTCTGCCTTTACACGCACATGAACTTTAATGGCATCCCAGTCTTAGTCCATAGGGTTCAATATTGAGTTGGCCCACCCTTTGCAGCTATAACAGTTTCAACTCTTCTGGGAAGGCTGTTCACAAGGTTTAGGAGTGTCTATGGGAATGTTTGATTATTCTTCCAGAAGTGCATTTGTGACGTCAGGCACTGATGTTGGACGAGAAGGCCTGGCTCTCAGTTTCCGCTCTAATTCATCCCAAAGGTTTTCTATTGGGTTGAGGTCAGGACTCTATGCAGGCCAGTCAAGTTCCTCCACGCCAAACTCCCTCATCCATGTCTTCATGGACATTGCTTTGTGCACTTGTGCGTAGTCATGTTGGAACAGAAAGAGGCCATCCCTAAACTCACGAAGTTGGGAATCATGAAACTGTCCAAAATATCTTTGTATACTGATGCCTTAAGAGTTCCCTTCACTGGAACTAAGGGGCCAAGCCCAACCCCTGAAAAACAACCCTACATCATAATCCCCCCTCCACCAAATTATTTGGACCAGTGCACAAAGCAATGTCCATAGAAGATATGGATGAGCGAGTTTGGGGTGGAGGAACTTGACTGGCCTGCACAGAATCCTGTCCTCAACCTGATAGAACACTTTTGGAATGATTTAGAGTGACCTCACAAACGCACTTCTGGAAGAATGGTCAAACATTCCCATAGACACACTCCTAAACCTTGTGGACGGCCTTCCCAGAAGAGTTGAAAGTGTTATAGCTGCAAAAAGTGGGCCAACTCAATATTGAACCGTACGGACTAAGACTTGGATGCCATTATAGTTCATGTGCGTGTAAAGGCAGGTCTCAATACTTTTGGTAATATAGTGTACATTGTACCATATTATAGAGCCAATGCATTCCATTCATTGAACTAAGTAGGTCTGAAGCCCTGTACAGCCGCTTTTGAAACAATTGTACGATAATCTGATTGTTAGTACACAGCTTTCATCCAAAATTTTCCCAGGGGACAAACACACAAAAAATTCTCGTACGATGCCAGATCGTAAAATTTTCATTTAATCAGTACAGTGTTCATCCGAAAATACAATACAAATACATTACATTACTTCTGAATTTGTATTCTGTCATATGAGAATTTTTGTACTTTAGTAACCTATTCGTTTTCATATGGAGACTAGCATGCAAAAAAAAAAGGACGATCATTCATCCGATAATCTTATCGTGTGTACTAGGCTTAACCTGCTGCTAATTGTGTGGAAAACACTCAAGACAAAGAAAACTAGCAACTTTTTTTTCTCTGTACACAGCCTAATAAAATGGGTGTGCCTTGCCATATATTTTTGATTTTAAAAAAACTTTTCTCATGACACATGCACTAGTTTTTTGTATAAGAATCTTTATTTGTATTTACATTGTTTACTTTGGAAAACATAACTGTTGAAAAAACCTTAAGGGCCAATTCACACTGGGAGCTGCATGTGACGTGCACAAGAATGCTGTGCGGTTTCTGTGCGCATCACATGCAGTTCTGTGCAGTGCGATTAATTAATTTTGAATGAGCTGAAATCCCACTGCACCAAAAGTAGTGAATGCACTACTTTTTGAAAAGTGCAGCAACTTTTGTACCATGCGATCCGGTGTGAGCAAACGCAGTGCATTTGCGACCTGCGTTTGGGGTGCTGTTAACTCGAACTGAGCCCCGCAGCAGATTGCAAGAACACTGCGATCATTTTAGTGTAAACAGGCTCTAAAACCTTTAATAAAAATAGAAAAAGATAAAGATCCTCTCTCTTGATTCGGCCAAAACAGTAAAACAGATTGTGCCATAAAGGTGTAATTGCGACTGCACACCTATACCCATCATCAACAAACAATGCACCCACAGCCACCCCCCCCCCACCCCGGTCAGTCTGTTACTGACCCCACACTTACCTATGGTGACCACATTTTCAAACTACCATTCAGGGACACCCCCCTTCCCAAGAATCAGCTTGTGCTGCAACGAATCACAGCACAGTGATTGGACACAAGAGGCGGGATTTATGATTTCTCCAATCACAAGCAGGGGGCGGGGATTGTGCTCCTCCAGGCATTCCTGACCAGGGCAAGTACTGTCAGTGAGTAAAGCAGTGATGTGGCAGCCTTTTTTGGGGGCATCAAATTGGCCCGGAGGGTAGCTGTGTCAGTCTCATTCAGGGACACTGTATTGTCCTGGAATGAAGGTGCTCGGGACAGACCTGCAAAATGCGGGACTGTCCCGGGCAATCCGGGACACGTGGCCTGAGTCTCCCCCCATACATCAGGGTCTGCTGCATTGTGTAAATTGTTGGGGGTGGGGGGTGAGGGTTTGGGGGTCACTGTGTCTCATGCTGTTACGCCCCTGGGTTCCCCTGGGGGGACGGGCACGTTGCCTGCCACCCCGGGTACAACAGGTGGCATTCAGGATTTATTAGGGGGTTTGAGGGACTTGTTACAACGTTTTGCGGGGGGTCCTAGTGTGCCCCCTCAGGCTGGGCCATGGGTGGGGGCGGGATCCGGCGTGGCAGATACCCCCTCAGTGGTGGTGGTCGACCCCCTCACTGCTGGGGCAGGTGTTAGCGGAACGTCGGGGGACAAAGGGGGGGAGCAGCCGGCTTCCAGTAGAGCAGATATTGTCCGAATTGCTGATGCGGCCAGGTGTGAGGTTTATGTGTGCTATGAGGGGCCGTTGGGGGCGCATTTGAAACAGGAGGTGCGTGAGAAGATCGGAAAGGGTGAGTATGTAGAATTTTTTTCCTTGCTTCCGTTAGAAAAATTCAATTTGGATAGGGTTAAACCTGACGATTCCAAAAAGGAGGATGAGGAGAAGAGGAGGTACAGACTTATTCCCCGGAAATTTAGCAACTGGCTGCAGGCATTTGCTATAATGGCCAGTGTCATTGGGGAGAAGAGCCCGGAACATTGTTCTGCGCTTTTCTGCTAAATGGATGCTATCGGGGAGGCTCATAGAGTGTATGGGGGTACAGGTTGGCTGCAGTATGACGAACAGTTCCATCAACGGTGGGCGGTACGTCCGGCTCTTAGGTGGGACCACAAAGACATCAGTCTGTGGATGCGGCTTATGTCGTCTCCACGGGCACCGAGTCAGTTTCTTTAGGGGGGGGCCGAGGGGACATCCACCTCTGGACTGCCGGCCGGAAAGAAATGGGGGGTGTGCTGGCAATTTAACGAGGGCACGTGTAAGTTTGAGGGAGCTTGTCGTTTCAAGCACGAGTGCTCCGGGTGCGGGGGGGGGGGGGTCACCCCTTGGCCCGTTGTTTCAAAAAAGGGAAGCGTGCCGGGGAACCTTCAAACAAGAGGGAGGACGCCAATGATGGGGGTAAGGATGCAGCCTTTCCTAGATAGGTATCCGGACAGGGCGGCAGCCAGGTTGTTGGCCTCCGGTTTTTCTGTTCTTTGACGGAGGTGCCTCCTCTGGCGAGGAATTTACGGTCGGCGTTGGAACACCCGGAGGTGGTTGCTGAAAAATTGGCCAAGGAAGTAGAGCTGGGGCGCATGGGTGGTCCATTTAAAGACAAGCCACTGCAAGAGTTGGTGGTCTCTCCTCTGGGGGTGGTGCCCAAGAAGGAACGCGGAAAATTCTGCCTCATTCATCACCTTTCCTTTCTGAAAGGGGGGTCGGTGAATGATGCCATAGATCCTGAAGCATGTACAGTGTCCTACGCATCATTTGACGCCGCTGTGCGTTGGGTCAGGTGTTGTGGTCGGGGGGCGCTCATGGCAAAATCTGACATTGAATCTGCTTTCCACCTGTTGCCAGTACACCCAGACAGCTTTCGGCTGCTGGGGTGCTGTTGGCAGGAAGAATTTTATGTGGATAAGTGTTTGCCCATGGGTTGCTCTATTTCGTGCGCCATGTTTGAGGCATTTAGTTCCTTTTTGGAATGGGTGGTGCGGGATGTGTCAGGTTTGGATTCGGTCATCCATTATTTGGATGATTTTCTGTGTGTGGGCCCTCCTTCCTCTAATGTGTGTGCGATTCTGCTGGCTACGTTGCAGCACATTGCGGGACGGTTTGGAGTGCCTTTGGCAGCGGACAAGACCGAGGGCCCATCAACAGAGCTGAGTTTCTTGGGGATAGTGATAGATTCCATGGCGATAGAATGCAGGTTGCCCAGGGACAAGGTGGTGAATCTGCGGGAGGAAATTAGGGGGATGTTGGGTCGCAGCAAGGTCCAGCTTAGAGCCCTACAGTCCCTTTTGGGTAAATTGAACTTTGCCTGTAGAATCATTCCCATGGGCAGGGTGTTCTGCCGACGGCTGTCGGCTGCTACGTCTGGGGTGAGTGTCCCGACCCATTTCATTAGACTATCTAGTGCGCTGAAAGAGGACTTGCAGGTGTGGCACGCGTTTCTGGAGGAATATAATGGACGTTCGCTTTGGATGGAGGGCCCGGTGAGTAACTTTGACTTGGACTTGGTCACGGACGTGGCAGGGTCCACAGGTTTTGGGGCTTTCTTCCAAGGGAGTTGGTGCGCCGGAGCATGGCCCAGCTCCTGGATTGAGGCTTGGTTTGTTAAAAACCTGGTATTACTGGAACTGTTTCCGGTGGTACTGGCGATGGAGCTGTGGGGGGACTCCTATAGGAACTTGAAGTGTGACAACATGGGGGTGGTCCAAGTCATCAACCGCATTTCCGCATCTTCCGTGCCGGTGGTTCGGTTGCTGCGCCACCTGGTTTTACGCTGTCTACAGTCAAACATCTTTTTGTATGCGGTGCACATTCCGGGGGTTGACAACAGGCTTGCTGACGCTTTGTCTCGGTTTCAGTGGGACAAGTTCAGAGAGCTGGCTCCGCAGGCAGACAGAGTCGGGGTTCCTTGCCCGGGGTGGATGTGGGACATTGCTTTGGAGTCGCAGCGGGGTGGATCAGGAAGTCGGTGAGTGGACCGTCATGGGCGGCGTACGCCAAGGTCTGGGAGGAATGGTCGGAGTTCACACGGCTAGCTGATGCTGAGCTGGGGGAGACTGAGATATGTTGGTTGGTACTGTATTTTGTTGCCAGGCATATGGAAAAAGGTGGGTCAGTTTCGGCCATCGATAAAAAGTTGGCGGGTTTATCATTTTGGTTCAAATTGCAGGGCGGGACGGATCACACAAAGGGTTTTTGGGTGAAGCAGGCAGTGAAGGGTTACCGCAAGTGTCACTCCAGCAGGGATACCCGTAGGCCGGTTTCCTTCTCGGTCTTGCAGGACATTTGTGGGACTCTGGATTCAGTGTTCTTCGGGGTATGAGGTGGTTCTGTTTCGCACGGCTTTTGTAATGGCGTTTTTTGGGGCATTTCGGGTAGGTGAACTGGTGAGCCCAGCTAAGGCAAGGACGGGGGACATGATGCTGGGGGATGTTAAGATTGACGGGGAGAAGGTAGTTTTTAGGTTGTGCCGGTCAAAAACAGACCAGCTAGAAAAAGGGGTTAGTGTGGTGCTATATTCTTTACCGGGTTCGGGGGTTTGCCCGGTGGGAGTGGTGAAGGAGTTCTTGGGGGTACGCCCGTTGGTGGGGGGGCCGTTACTGGTACATAAGGATGGGTCTTTTGTTTTGATGTTCCAATTCACAGCGATGTTCAGAAAATGGTTGCGCGCAGCAGGGTTCAATGACAAAAGTTTTGCCTCGCACTCCTTCCGCATCGGGACGGCTACTGAGGCGGCTCGGTGCGGGTTGGATGAGGCGGCGGTTCGAAGGATTGGGTGTTGTGAATCGAGGAGATTCCGTTCTTTTATCCATCCACACCTTTTGAGAGACTAAGATGGTAGGGGTATGCAAGGTGTGGGGGGGGGGGGGGAGGTGCAGGTGGCTGCTGTTTTTTTTCCTGATGTTATGTGGGAAGATGGTTTGTTAACATTGTTGTTTGTTTCATTTCAGATGGAGGTCAATCATGCTTTGTCTGGATTTTAGGACATTCCTATGTTTATTGGGGGGCCAGGAGAGCGGATATGAGGCAGATGGTAGGCAGCTGGGCATCCCTTGGGGGGAGGCTAGGATTAGGTGGATGGGCATACCAGGGATGGGGTGGGGCAGGGTGCTGCCTGAAGTGCAGCACTATGCTCGACTCGATAGACCTCCGGACATTTTGGTGCTTCATGTGGGAGGGAATGATTTAGGTGTTAGACTGATTGGGGAACTGATTGCGGTCGTTAAGGCGGATTTCTTGACACTCCGCTCGGCTTTTCCGGCCATGTTGCTGGTTTGGTCCGACATTATTGCACGGACGACCTGGCGCATGGCAAGGTCGGTAGATAGGCTCAACAAGGCCAGGGTCAAAGTAAACAAGGTGGTGGGTAGATTTGTGGTGAGAAACGGGGGTTTGGTCATTAGGCACACAGATTTGGAGATTAATGTGGGTATGTACCTCTGAGGAGAATGGTGTTCACCTATCCAAGGTGGGTATAGATCTGTGGGCGTTGGGTCTCCAGGACGGGATTCAGCGGGCCCTGCGGGTGTGGAGGGGCCCTTAAGGGTAAGGTGTTATCCTTGCGGGCTGTGGCGGTGTCCTTGGTCTTTGATGGTGGCAGATAACAGATGTGATGGAAGTGGTGGGGGGCTCATCTGTGGTATGGGCCCCTCTGGGGTTATTCCAGTGGAACGGTGTCTGCTGGAATATGGTTATGGTTGCACTGTGGAAAACAGTGGTTGTCTCCGAGCTGGTTATACGGCTGGAGGCCTGGTACAGTAAAAAGGTACCGCAGTGCAGTGGTGGTAAAAAGTTTAGCAGGGTTGCCGTCAAAGACCAACAGGCTGGTGTTAAAGAAGTTGCTTGGTTAAAATGTTAAGTTAAAAGTATTGGAAATTATTATTTAATAAATTAATTATTCAATTTATTTAATAAATAGGCTGTTATGGCCATTCATACTCCAAAACCTGTGTGTCTCTTCATTAATAGAGGTTTAAGGGGGATAAGTGATGTTAAAAGCCATAGGTAAAGGTGGGGTTATCTGGACTACACTAGTCATGCATTTTATTGCAGGTCACTACAACGCACCTCCGAGGTGCATTACTATGTGAATTAGACACATAGAAAACAATTGTTTTCTGTGTGTCCTAGCGGTGACCTGCATTCATCCAGTGCCGTAAAAAAGGTTACCGCACTATGTGTGAACAATGCCTAAGTTTATAACAAAGTATTGGACAAATTTGTCCACACAACAAATACAACATTTCCCAGTATAGTATATTTGCTTCATATCCATCTTTCTCTTGCCCTTAGAACTGAGCTGCCTAGGCATGCGACTAATTTGTCTTACCTGGAACATAGCGGACAATCATGTTATCGCTTGGAACACTGTCACCCAGATTATTTGAGACCACACAGTTGACAGTAGTTGGTCTAGTAGGACAATCTACAGTTACATTGGTGAAATAACAATCTGAATTTGAATCTGCAAGTAAACATACAGTGTAAGAATATTAGGCACTTCTATGCAAAAGTGAATTAACACGAAGGAGCAAAATTTATATTTTATGGAAACCAAAGTGTGATGTTAACACAGGAGCAGTTCTGACATTTTCATGGAAGGGTGCTGACAACAGTCACTATTTTTACACTTGGTGTAAAGTGCATGTTCGGACAGATTTTTTCCCTTAGTTTTGAATATGATGAAGGATTAGCAGGTTTTACTGCTATCGTGAGATAGATTTACCCTTATGCTGGCCATACACTAATACAAAAAATCGGCCGAACCCATTTTCGAAAAACGAACATGGGCGCAATCAGTGGTGCCATCATGTAATGACCGATAAATCGTTAAGAGAACATAAATAAATAAAAAATTGGTTCGTTTTTTTTTACATATACCTAGTGCAGACAGTTTGGATGGGAAACACATTAACCTTTCAATTTATCGTTCGTTAAGCAGAAGTTTTCCAAACTTGACGTTCGTTTTTTTTCCACAAAACGTCACCAATGACTAACGATTTGTGCCCATTAACTGTTCTACCTCGAACATCAGAATTTCATGTCCTGTGGCTGTAGGGGGGGCCTGTGTGGTGCACCCTGCCGGAGTGCGGCTATACATCATCTCAGCTCCCGTGGCGGACCAATCCTTGGTCACGGCTCCATACTTACCATACCCATTGACCAGATTCCATGTAAGTACCCTAGGTGGGCTCCCGTGTCCCATCCTATATATTTTTTCTGACCAGTAACCAGATAAAGTTATCATACCCCATTATATATTTTGTAGATATACCAAGCATCAGCCCCTGATGAGTGTCAATACACACGAAACGCGTTGGGCACCAGAGATGAAGATATATGCCTTTACAGCATTATCCATTGATAATATGATCATCAACCCTTGAATCTTTACTGGTTTTATTATTTTTATTTCTGTATGTTTTGTATTTTTTATCGCATGTTGCCATGTGACATCTGTACATATGTAAAATCATTTAAAGTGGAAGTAAACCCCCCTATCGTTTTCAGCCAAGGAAGCTGCCATCTTTGCCTCTGTTTAATCTTGAACTGCCATGATGCTGCACATGTGATCAGTTATGACACCAGCCATTGGATGGTTTGACAGTTTGGTTGAGAGCACAACCAATGGAAATGTTACATTTCGGGCATGTGCCGGAAATTAAACTGTTAAATGGATGGGTTTACTTCCGCTTTAATGTATCCAATTATCCCCACTGGCCACCATGTGGCGCCTGGCTATACACTGATGTACCCTTGTTGCCTATATTGTGCATGCCCATATTTAATGTGTGTGTGAATTAAGGAACTACATTTATTAGAATATTTTTTTTTCCCATGTGATTTCTGTTTTGGAGACGTGTTATGCGTTTATGATCAATAAAATATGTACCCCCTTTTTTACCTACACCATGTCTACAGTCTCACTCAAAGTCCCAAACTCCTGTAGTATTTTTCTGTGCCCATTAACTTGCCGAAAAGCAAACAAAGTGTCTACATGATAAGGCATTCAACTTGCTAGGAAGAATGAGCATAACAAAAGGAGTTGGGACTTTGTACGAGGCACAGGGCATGTAGAGCCATGTACCTCCATCCCCGATACTTGGAAAAAAGGAGAACATGGGTGGGACTTTATATGAAGCATACATCTCGGGAGACACCCGACAAAGTGTCTACATGATCGATTTTCAGCCGATTTTTCGTATAGTGTATGGCCAGCATTACTCCCTACAGTATTCTGGTGACAACAGACAGGGAGTAAGGGTAGCTCTCCAACAGCAATACAGAGGGAAGTCAAAATTATGTTCTTTAGTAAAGTAGGGAAAGATTAGAATCCCTCCCATGGGGCGTGCCCATGACACCCTGTACTCACAGTATGTCCTTCCAGACCAAGTAATACTATATGACATTCCATGTGGAGGACATCTTGTGGCAAAAATAGAATAATGCAATTATCCCGAGAGACATTCACCTTCACTACCTGTCCTTCTAACAACATTTTAATAGGAAGTAAGAGAATCTCTCCAAAAGCAACACGGGCGGAAGTAAAATGCTTTTCTTTAGTAGATGTTGGCAAGAACCCTTTCAAATAATTTACAGTTCTTGTCTTCATTGCAGTTTTTCCATCACTTCCTGCCTTGTAAACACCGTTGCCAGCAGGGCAGGAAGGGGAAAATCTCTCTAACAAAGAACGGGATAGTGGTAAACTGGTGGGGTTCTAAGCCTACCCCACTCTATCCAAAACTAGAAAATATGTTTTTGTATTGACATAAACACATAAAGACATGCCCATTGCCCCTACTAGAACTCCTGTGTTGCCCCTACTAGAACTCCTGTGTTGCCCCTACTAGAACTCCTGTGTTATTCTGAAAAAAAAAAACCTTCCACTGCAGCTTTTTTACTAACCAAAGAAAGACAGATGTAGGTTGCCCCGAGCCATTGCTGCAAGTCTCGTCAATGCTGGTCACACAATAAGCCATCACACCTCCAGTCTTGGAAGATGGCCTTATATAACTCTGGCTGCTTACTGCATGGCCAGTGTTGAGAAGTATTGCTATAAAAATGCCATGGCTCAGTGCAAGCTGCAGCTGCCTTCCTGTAGTAAGCAAGCAGCTGGGGTGGGGATGTTAAAGTCCACCCTAAAACTAAAATCCCTGCATCTACAGACATCCACAATCTAATGCCTCGTACACACCATCGGTTTTCCTGTCGGGAAAACTGCCATGTTTTCTTTTGGCCAGGAAAACCGGCCGTGTGTATGCTTCATAGCAGTTTTCCTGGCAGGAAAACTGCGGTGAAAAAAAAATAGAACTTGTTCTATTTTTTCCCGCAGTTTTCCTATGAGGAAACACTGCGAGGGAGCATACACATGGCTGGTTTTCCCAGCCAAAGCTCTCCTGGCAGTTTTCCTGTCGGGAAAACTGGCCGTGTGTACAGGGGAAAAGTGACCAAGCCGGTTCTCCCCTCGGTTTTCCTAGTGGTCTTTTGACCGCAGGGAAAACCGTTTGTGTGTACGAGGCATAACACTAACCTATCTAGCCCTGTAAAGAAGAAATCAGTATACATACCTTTTTGGAAGCCGATCCGACCCCGTCTCCAGCGGCGGAAGTGCTGCAGAGGACACAGCTGACAGTGGCTGTGAAATGAATGGGTAGTAACATCACCCATAGACTTACTATGGGGCTTCCGTTGTCGGATGTGTCCTCTGCACCCACCTCCACAGCGAAGCCGTGGCTGACAACTCAGCGTGGAACCGGGTCGGATCGGCTGCAGAAAAGGTATGTATACTGATTTCTTCTTTACAGGGCTAGATAGGTTAGTGTTAGATCGTCTGTAGATGCAGGGATTTTAGTTTTAGGGTGGACTTCTGCTTTAAGTTATAATAAAGCTCTGGAGAACTAGGCCAGGTTAGTGTACCTTTTATTGGAAGTACAGTTTTGCTTCAAAGAGACCCGGTATATAACCAAAAGATACAGGTAAAAACACAGAAAATCAAGTATTTTAAGTGCATACTTCAAGTTTTTTCCATCTATAGAGTAAAATACTAAAATGTGCCTTCGAACTTGCTAGAAAATTTGACTTTGCTCTCTGCACAGACTATGTACAGAACAGTGATGATGGCACTGCTACTTTTACAAGGGCTTACTAGGACATATGCAGCACACAAAGTGGATTTATATCCTTTGTGGCTATTAAGGGATTTATGCCTGGAGTTCAGCTTTAAACATTTTTCATTGGTTATGTTTGTTAATTTATTTTTCAAATATGCAAAAAATTAGTAGATTTATCGGTAAATAGCTTTGCAATACTTTACCATCAATTTTATTTTTATGGTCATTATAAACAGAACACTAACACATAGAGGTCTATTTATATACAGGTCCTTCTCAAAAAATTAGCATATTGTGATAAAGTTCATTATTTTCTGTAATGTACTGATAAACATTAGACTTTCATATATTTTAGATTCATTACACACAACTGAAGTAGTTCAAGCCTTTTCTTGTTTTAATATTGATGATTTTGGCATACAGCTCATGAAAACCCAAAAATCCTATCTCAAAAAATTAGCATATCATGAAAAGGTTCTCTAAACGAGCTATTAACCTAATCATCTGAATCAACTAATTAACTCTAAACACCTGCAAAAGATTCCTGAGGCTTTTAAAAACTCCCAGCCTGGTTCATTACTCAAAACCGCAATCATGGGTAAGACTGCCGACCTGACTGCTGTCCAGAAGGCCATCATTGACACCCTCAAGCAAGAGGGTAAGACACAGAAAGAAATTTCTGAACGAATAGGCTGTTCCCAGAGTGCTGTATCAAGGCACCTCAGTGGGAAGTCTGTGGGAAGGAAAAAGTGTGGCAGAAAACGCTGCACAACGAGAAGAGGTGACCGGACCCTGAAGAAGATTATGGAGAAGGACCGATTCCAGACCTTGGAGGACCTGCGGAAGCAGTGGACTGAGTCTGGAGTAGAAACATCCAGAGCCACCGTGAACAGGCATGTGCAGGAAATGGGCTACAGGTGCCGCATTCCCCAGGTCAAGCCACTTTTGAACCAGAAACAGCGGCAGAAGCACCTGACCTGGGCTACAGAGAAGCAGCACTGGACTGTTGCTCAGTGGTCCAAAGTACATTCGGAAATCAAGGTGCCAGAGTCTGGAGAAAGAGTGGGGAGAGGGAAATGCCAAAATGCCTGAAGTCCAGTGTCAAGTACCCACAGTCAGTGATGGTCTGGGGTGCCATGTCAGCTGCTGGTGTTGGTCCACTGTGTTTTATTAAGGGCAGGGTCAATGCAGCTAGCTATCAGGAGATTTTGGAGCACTTCATGCTTCCATCTGCTGAAAAGCTTTATGGAGATGAAGATTTCATTTTTCAGCACGACCTGGCACCTGCTCACAGTGCCAAAACCACTGGTAAATGGTTTACTGACCATGGTATTACTGTGCTCAATTGGCCTGCCAACTCTCCTGACCTGAACCCCATAGAGAATCTGTGGGATATTGGGAAGAGAAAGTTGAGAGACGCAAGACCCAACACTCTGGATGAGCTTAAGGCCGCTATCGAAGCATCCTGGGCCTCCATAACACCTCAGCAGTGCCACAGGCTGGTTGCCTCCATGCCACGCCGCATTGAAGCAGTCATTTCTGCAAAAGGATTCCCGACCAAGTATTGAGTGCATAACTGAACATAATTATTTGAAGGTTGACTTTTTTTGTATTAAAAACACTTTTCTTTTATTGGTCGGATGAAATATGCTAATTTTTTGAGATAGGATTTTTGGGTTTTCATGAGCTGTATGCCAAAATCATCAATATTAAAACAAGAAAAGGCTTGAACTACTTCAGTTGTGTGTAATGAATCTAAAATATATGAAAGTCTAATGTTTATCAGTACATTACAGAAAATAATGAACTTTATCACAATATGCTAATTTTTTGAGAAGGACCTGTATAAAAAAAAAAAAAAAAACTGTTGTTGGAAGAGTATGACAAGCATTCACCCAGCTGGGATGAATTCTGGCTGCATTTACAGTGCCTTGAAAACGTATTCATACCCCCTGAAATTTTCCACATTTTGTCATGTTACAACCAAAAACATAAATATTAGTACCATAATATATTTTTGGGGATTTTATGTGATAGACCAACACAAAGTGGCACATAATCGTGAAGTGAAAGGAAAATGATAATGGTTTTCAATTTTTTTTACAAATAAATATTTGAAAAGTGTGGCGTGCATTTATATTCAGCCCCCCTGAATCAATACTTTGTGGAACCCCCTTTCACTGCAATTACAGCTGCAAGCCTTTTTGGGTATGTCTCTTTGAGCTTTGCACATCTAGAGTGACATTGTTGCCCATTCTTCTTTGTAAAATAGCTCAAGCTCTGTCAGATTGGATGGAGAACGTCTGTGAACAGCAATTTTCAAGTCTTGCTACAGATTCTCAATTGGATTTAGGTCTGGACTCTGACTGGGCCATTCTAACACATAAATATGCTTTCATTCTAAACCATTCCATTGTAGCTCTGGCTATATGTTTAGAGTTGTTGTCCTGCTGGAAGGTGAATCTCCACCCCAGTCTCAAGTCTTTTGTAGACTCAAACAGGTTTTCTTCTAAGATATCCCTGTATTTGGTTCCATCCATCTTCCTATCAACTCTTTTTTCAAGTCTTGCCACAGATTCCCAATTGGATTTAGGTCTGGACTTTGACTGGGCCATTCTAACACATGAATAGTCTTTGATCTAAGTCATTCCATTGTAGCTCTGGGTGTATGTTTAGGGTTATTGTCCTGCTGGAAGGTGAACCTCCGCCCCAGTCTCAAGTCTTTTGCAGACACTAATGCCTCGTACACACAACCGTTTTTCCCAGCAGGAAAACTGCCACGGCAGGTTTTCGCCAGGAAAAACGGCCGTGTGTACAAGGCATAACAGGTTTTCTTCTAAGATTGCCCTGTATTTGGCTCCATCCATCTTCCCATCAACTCTGACCAGCTTCCCTGTCCCTGCTGAAGTAAAGCATCCCCACAACATGATACTGCCACCACCATGTTTCACGATGGGGATGGTGTGTTCAGGTTGATGTGCAATGTTAGTTTTCGGCCACACATAGCAATTTGCTTTTAGGCCAAAAAGTTCAATTTTGGTCTCATTTGACCAGAGGACCTTCTTCCACATTATTGCTGTGTCCACCACCTGGCTTCTCGCAAACTGCAAATGGGACTTCCTATGGCTCAACAAAGAGCTTTCTTCTTGCCACTCTTCCAGATTTGTGGAGTGCATGACACACGGTCGGAATTTCCGACAACAAATGTTCGATGTGAGCTTTTAAGTCGGATATTCCGACCGCGTGTATGCTCCATCGGACATTTGCTGTTGGAATTTCCGACAACAAATGTTTGAGAGCTGGTTCTCAATTTTTCCAACAACAAAAGTTGTTGTCGGAAATTCCGATCGTGTGTATCCAATTCCGACGCACAAAAATTCTACACATGCTCGGAATCAATCCGACGCATCTCGGAATCATTGTACTTCATTTTCTCGGCTCGTCGTATTGTTGTACGTCACCGCGTTCTTGACGTTCGGAATTTCCGAGCAACATTTGTGCGACCGTGTGTATGCAAGACAAGTTTGAGCCAACATCCGTCGGAAGAAAATCCACGGTTTTGTTGTCGAAATTACGATCGTGTGTATTAATGCTCTCCTTGCCCAGCCTTCCAGTTTAGGTGGATGGTCACGTCTTGTTAGGTTTGCAGTTGTGCCATATTCTTTCCATTTTCAGATGATGGATTGAACAGTGCTCCGTGAGATGTTTAAAGCTTGGAATAATATTTTTATAACCTTATCCTGCTTTAAACCTTTTCACAACTTTATCCCTGACCTGTCTGGTGTGTTCCTTGGCCTTCGTGATGCTGTTTGTTTACTAAGGTTCTCTAACAAACCTCTGCGGGCTTCACAGAACAGCTGCATTTACACTGAGATTAAATTTCACACAGGTGGACTTTATTTACTAATTTGGTGTGTTCTGAAGGCATTTGGTGCCACTAGATTTTAGTTAGGGTTATCAGAGTATAGGGGGCTGAATACAAATGCACACCACACTTTTCACATATTTATTTGTAAAAAAATTGTAAAACCATTTATCATTTTTCTTCCACTTCACAATTATGTGCCACTTTGTATTGGTCTATTACATAAAATCCCAATAAAATACATTTATATTTTTGGTTGTAACATGACAAAATGTGGAGAATTTTAAGGGGTATGAATACTTTTTCAAGGCCCTGTAGCTCAACCAGTAGCTGACCAGCCACCGTTGTTATACTGCGGCAGGTTGGCTCTCCCGGGCAAATCGCCGTAGCTGTACGTCGGCCCTTTAAACAGCTATAGCAGGCCTGCTCACCTACTGCACGGAGGGGGACCTGATGCGCGTAGGCCAGCAAGCGCGATGTCCGCCGGCCACGCGCATTCGTGGGCATAAGAGCCACACACAAATCCCTGTTCTGACAGGAGAGGAGAGACAGATTGTCTGTTCCTACTAGCTAGGTACAGCGATCTGACTCCTCCTCTAGTCAGTCACATCCCCATACAGTAAGAAACCCTCACGAGGTAACACATTTAACTCCTTGATTGCCACCTAGTGTTAACCCCTTCCCTACCAGTGACATTTACACAGTAATCAGTGCATTTTTATAGCAATGATCGCTGTATAAATGTCAATGGTCCCAAAAATGTGCCAAAAGTGTCCGATCTGTCCGCCGCAATGTCACAGTCCCGCTAAAAATCGCAGATCACCACCATTACTAGTAAAAAAAAATTATAATAATAACAATGCCATAAATCTATTCCCTATTTTGTAAACACTATAATTTTGCACAAACCAATCAATATACGCTTATTGCAATTTTTGTTACCAAAAATATGTAGAAGAATACATATCGGCCTAAACTGAGGAAGAAATATTTTTTTTATATATTTTTTGGGGGGATATTTATTATAGCAAAAAGTTAAAAATATTGCTTTTTTTTCGAAACTGTCGCTCTTTTTTTTTTTTTATAGCGCAAAAAAATAAAAAACGCAGAGGTGAGCAAATACCACCAAAAGAAAGCTCTATTTGTGGGAAAAAAAAGATGTAAATTTTGTTTGGGTACAACGTCGCACGACCGCGCAATTGTCAGTTAAAGTGACGCAGTGCCGTGTCGAAAAAAATGGGCTGGTCATTAAGGGGGCAAATCCTTTCGGGGCTGAAGTGGTTAATAGTGTGTAAACTGTAATTGTCTACTCCATAATGCGGCATTTTTTCTGAAATACTCCAGTCAAGAAAAATACTGCATTATGGCCAAAGAGCTGACGATGACAGGAATAAGATGTGGTCAGAATTTGTCATGGGTGGGTGAATGCTTGTCACATTTGTCCAACAATTTTCTTATAAATAGACTCCTATTTGTATGAATTATAACACTGGTCAAATAGGTAAAACAATGGGGGTTATTTACGAAAGGCATATCCACTTTGCACTACAAGTGCAAACTACAAGTGCAAAGTGCACTTGAAATTGCACTGAAAGTGCACTTGGAAGTGCAGTTGCTGTAAATCTGAGGGGTAGATCTGAAATGAGGGGAAGCTCTGCTGATTTTATCATCCAATCATGTGCAAGCTAAATTGCTGTTTTTTATTTTCCTTGCATGTCCCCCTCGGATCTACAGCGACTGCACTTCCAAGTGCAATTTCAAGTGCACTTTGCACTTGTAGTTTGCACTTGTAGTGCAAAGTGGATTTGCCTTTAGTAAATAACCCCCAATATTTTGTGTTCTTTATTTTTATAGATTTCATAGAAAATAAAAACAAAAGTGCAAGACACTATTGCCAAAAGAATTCCTTGTTTTCCACAAAAAAATGTATTGTTTCATTATCTTAAAGTAGAATTTTAGCATATACTTTAATAATAAAACAGTTTGCCCCAACCCCCCCCCCCCCCACAAAACCTATTCTAAGTAACCTGTGCAAGAAAGATCTGTACACTTACCGATATTCAGGCCGTGCTGGTCTGGTCACGTGATTCAGCTCCCCTGTCAGCTAGCAGCAGCTACAGGGGAGAGGAGGGAGTGCCAGCATTGGAGGGCCAATTGAAGCCTATGGGTGATGTCACTGCACCAGGCGTTAGCAATCATTGTCGAGTCTCTTATTCCCTGCTACCGGCATTGGCTGACACAGGGGAGAATACATGACCAGACAGAAGAGCGCTGAAAATAGGTAAGTGTAAAGCTCTTTCTTACACAGGTTAGTCAGAATAGGTGGAGATAGAGGAGGAAACCCATGTGTCGCACATCCACAGAGGTGTTCGGTAGTGTAGTGTTCGGTAGTGAAATGACAACCTCAGCCTGGGCTCCCCATGATTAAGCTCTGAGGGGCGGAGCGAAACACGTTGGAGACATGGCCTGGTGGGAGCCCAGGCTGAGGTTGTCATTTCACTACCGAATACCTGCGTAGATGCGTAACACCGGGGATTTCTTCATCTCTCTCTCCAACTACTACAGGAGCTGGGACGGGCTCCACTCCCCCGTCAGCACTCCATCAACATCCTCCATACCACTCCCTGAACCAGCTAAACCTGAGCAGCACACTACTCCGTCCAAGGGTCATAGTCACAATAGGTGTTGGGAGGGAAAGGGAGCAGTTTTAACATTAGTTAGGTATAATTTTGTTTAATTTATATTTCTGTAGTGGGGTCTCCTTTAAGACTCTCAGGACTACCTTACCCAGAACCCCATTTGGCACCCAGGGTGCAAGTTTGCCGCCGCAGAGACTCATGGTGGAGCTATATAAGGAAGGGGCGAGGCTAGGCTTGGTCTCTTTGGGACACGAGACTTCGGTGAACAAGTCCTCCTGTGCGGATCTGCTGGTGTGCAAGGCCTGAAGCCTGGGGCCTTGCGCAGCTACCTAAGAGCCTTCCACCCTACTGCGAGCCTGGGTTGTTATTCCTCAACCTTTGTCGGATCGGAGACCCGATCGCTGCGGACGCTGTGTGTGGAGACACAGCAGGTGGAATTCCCGGACTGGGATCGTGTCCGGAGGGGTGAGCGAGCACATGCTCAATCCATATACTTTATACTGTTGTTAGGCCTACAGACTGCCGAGGCCCACCCGCTTATATTTGAGACCCCACTGGAGATCTATAGCAGAACTGAGTCAAAGGGTCTCCAGTGAAGTGTTATGTGTTGTTTCTTTGACCTGTGGATTACAAATGTATTCCTGAATGTGCACCACTATTAAAGACTTGTATGCAAAGAAATCATCTCCTAGAGACTGAGTTTTAGAGTCTGGGTCAGGCCTGACCAAGTGTTAGAGTTTAGTTGCGGCGTCACAGGGAGCTTAGTTAACGGCCGTTACACGTGGTGTGCCATTACTGTATTTCACTAATGTGTAGTATGTTATTCGCTGCAGGGCTCTGCAAGAAGTACGTGTGATCTGTTATAACTGTTGATCTATTATACCAAGGGAGAGTAAACTCGTTATCCTTTAATAGCTTTGCATTGGTGTCTGAATTTTACCATAGAGTATAAGAGCTATTACCCTAGACTAACTGTGCCAGAGTGGGTAGAGTGAATTGCCGGGGGTTGGCGGTGCTGTGTGCAGGGCCTGAGACCAAATTCAGCGGCTCTCTTAGCTGGGGGTGCGCTACACGTGGGGGTTCTCGTCCGGGATCCTGATACAGCAGGTGAACACGCCAGAGGTACCGGCATGGACCCGCTAACAGTAAAAGCGTGGTGCGAAGCATCTAAATCAGACCCAAACAAGTCGGTAGTCATCAGCCTCCCGGGGGAGGAGTGGTCAACAGAGATGGTAAAGCAGCTAATGATGTCCGTGGGTGACAGATCATAAACCGTGGGTGACGGAGATAAAATCAGACCCAGATACCTCGTATCAGTATGCACTAGTGGAGTACTGGGGCGGGATGCCAGAGACTTTAAAGCGCAACTGTGTGCGGACGCCAGACAACAAAACCTATAGGTTGGCGCATGCAATAACTATAAAGAAAGAGCCATCACCAACGGTATCACCACAGGGGGCAACCAGTGTCTCACCTGAAAGAAGAGACAGGGCGACGCCTCCGGCGGCGCCTGCACCTGTTACTGCCATATCACCAGAACTGATAAATGCTATAGGGGATCTGCTAACAAAGTGTCAGAAGACAAGCACGGTACATGTAGAGACTAGCTACCGGAGATTAAAGACATTCTCAGGGAAGCTCCCTGTCCCTGCGGGGGAGGAAGATTTTGATACTTGGGTGGAGAAGGCATTGCAGGCAGTAGAGGCATGGGAGGTGCCTGAAGCGCAGAAGAGGCAACGAGTGATAGAGAGCCTGAAAGGCGCAGCTGCAGAAGCAGTGAAAAGCTTCCGGTTTGGGAATACAGATTGCACGGCTCAAGACTGCCTAGCCATGCTACAAGAGGAGTTCGGTCAGTTAGAAAAGGTGACAGAGATGATCTACCAATTCGAACATACTTTCCAACAGCCAAATGAGAAGCTTTCGGAGTATGTCAGAAGACTGAACAGGTTGCTGTGCAAAATTGTATTGAAGAAGGGAATGATGCCCAAAGATACAGATGCGACCAGAATGAAGCAAGTCCTGAAGGAAGCGTTGCACTCGGATCCAGTCTGGCTTCACCTGAAAACCTCAGGAGGAGGAACGTCACTGACCTACTCTGACTTGATAAAAATCATCAGAGATGAGGATGCACTACAACAGGACCAGTAAATGATTAAGACAAATGCCGCCCCTGCACCAGTGATGGTCAACTCAGTGATGACCCCTGAAAGAGACTCAGAAGTAGACACTTTAAAATCACAAATGTCTAAGGTGTTAGAGATGCTGACCTCTCTGATAGCAAAAGATTCAGAGGGTCCCGAGAGAGAAGTACCAAGGAAGGAACTATTCCCAATTGCCTCAGCACCCGCATATCTACAAGAATGGGGAGATATAGTTTGTTTTAACTGTGGGGGAATTGGCCATATTGCAGCTGTGTGTTCCAGCCCCAAAAAGAAGAAAATAGACAACCGCAAGCCGGCGGGAAACTTCAGAGGGCCCCGGTGAAGGAGTCAACCGGGTGCCCATCATCTTCAGTGAGCTCCAAACTGAATGAGAAGCTAAAGAAGAGAAAAGACAAAACCCCTCAGAGGAAACACAGTATCCCTCAGCAGGGATACACCCCAAAGAGAGAGGGCAAGACCCCTCAGAAGAGGCACAGCATTCCCCAAAGGGGATGCACACCTAAGAAAGACAATAACACCCCTCAGCGGGTCTGTACACCCATTAAAAGGAGGGAAATCAATGCATATCAGGCCCAAGAAAGATTAAAGTCCAAAGGGAGTTGGACGAAAGAAAGTCCGAAGGGCAAGGACCAGAAGAAGGTGACCTCTGCCAGGCCATATCCAGAGAAGCTGGTAGGCCCATCTCCTATAGTACCCATTCAAGTGGAGGGAGTCTACACAAGAGCCATCTTGGATACTGGGGCACAAGTGACCCTGCTATACAGGGATTTCTATGATAAACACTTAAGTCATCTACCCATCCAGAAGATAGAAGAGCTGGAAATATGGGGAATTGGCACCCAGAGTTTCCCTTACGATGGCTACCTGCCCATCAAGATGACCTTTGACCCATCCGTGGCTGGGAGGGCTGAAATGTTCGACACCCTGGCAGTTGTGTGCTCTCGGCCGCCTGGAGCCAACAAGAGTTCCCCCATAATAGGGACGAATACGGATCTGGTCCGGAGACTCCTGACCCCTCTAGTACAAAGGAAGGGCCCTGCAGTCACCAAGATCCATCCCATGCTGAAGACGGCCTACCAACGACTGGTCTTGGAGCAGAAGACCCCTGGAGAGGGGATAGGGAAGGTGTGGAGACTTGGGAGAAAAGGGGTAGTGTTGCAGCCCGGCAAAGTGACCTGTCTCGGAGCCACTGTGAAGCTTACTTGGGAACAACCTGGACCCTTTGTCATGCTGGAGCCCGACCCAAGGGAAGAGCACTTGGGTTTGGAAGTGATCCCAGAAGTGGTTCCGCTGAAGGCCCTGAAGAAGGCTCATTGTAGAGTTCCGGTGAGTGTCAGGAACACTACAGGTGGCCCCATGGAGATTCCCGCTTGAATGCTGCTGGGTCAGATGAGCCCTGCTGCCCCGGTTGCCCTGTCTGAAGTCAAGGGGATGGGTGAAGGAGGAGATGTTTGGGAGAAGCTGTCTATGGAGAACCCGAATCTACCTTGGGCTTGGAAGGAGAGAGCCAAGGCCCAGTTGACCAGATGGGAGAAGATCTTCTCCAAAGATGAGTTCGATGTAGGGTGTGCAAGGAGTGCCACCCACCAAATCCGCCTCCAGGAAGACAAGCCCTTCAGAGAAAGGGTCAGGCGGGTCCCACTAGCAGATCTGGAGGATTTGAGGGAACAACTCGCAGAACTCAAGAGGACTGGTGTGATCCGGGAGTCTAGAAGTCCTTACGCCTCCCCGATAGTGGTGGTCAGGAAGAAGAATGGGTCATTGAGGCTATGTATAAACTACAGGACTCTCAACAGGAGAACCATCCCTGACCAGTACACCACTCCCAGGATAGAGGATGCCCTACAGAGTTTGTCCTGGAGCGAAGTGGTTCAGCGTTATGGATCTCAAAAGTGGGTACTACCAGATCCCTATGCATCCAGAAGACAAGGAGAAGACAGCTTTCATAACCCCAGTGGGGTTCTTTGAATTTGACCGAATGCCTCAGGCACTGTCTGGAGCTCCCGCCACCTTCCAACGTCTCATGGAGAAGACTGTAGGAGACATGAACCTTATCAAGGTCCTTGTGTACCTGGACGATGTCATTGTCTTTGGGAGAACCTTGGAGGAACACGAGGAGAGGCTGGAGAAGGTATTGAGAAGACTCAGTGAGGAGGGGCTCAAGCTTTCGCCCGAGAAGTGTCAGTTCTACCAGTCTTCCGTTAACTATCTGGGACACATAGTGTCGGAAGAAGGGGTGGCCACAGACCCCGAGAAGTTGGAGGCAGTTACCTCCTGGCCTCGGCCCACTACAGTAACAGAACTCAGATCCTTCTTGGGGTTCTGCTCCTATTATAGGAGGTTTGTAGAGGGATTTGCCCGAATTGCCAGACCGCTGAATGAACTACTCAAGACAGAAGGGGAAGAGGACGACTCAGGGCTAGGGATGAGCTTCGTGTTCGAGTCGAACATATGTTCGACTCGAACATCGGCTGTTCGATCGTTCGACGAAGATCGAACGATTTGGGCCGTTCGCGCCAAATTCGAGTGACGCGAACGGCCCACAATGCACTACGCCATCGCAGTGTCATCCAGGCGCTGTGATTGGCCAAGCATGCACTGTGACCCCGCATGCTTGGCCTATCACAGCGCCGGCAGCGAGGAGAGCAATGATTGGCCACAGGCAGGATGCCTGTGGCCAATTATTGCTGAGGGTGTTTAGTACACGCCCCACACTATAAAAGGCCGCCAGCACGGCGGCCTAGTGTAGTGTGTTCCGGAGCAGGGAAAGAGCAGCATAGGCAGGGACAGTGACTTTTATTTCTTTCTTGCTTAACCTGGATTCCTTTAGTTTAGGGAAAGAGAAGGATAGGTAGGGAGAGTGTCAGTGTGTTTTGTGCTTGTGCTATAGTGTGCTTAAAAAAAACATTTTTTCTAGGGACAGAAAACTGTAGGTAGGGAGAGTGTCAGTTTCTTTCACTGTGCAAGTCCTTGTTTCTAGGGACTGGGAAGGACAGTGAGTGAATTCTCCTTGTGCTATAGTGTGCTTAAAAAAAACATTTTTTCTAGGGACAGAAAACTGTAGGTAGGGAGAGTGTCAGTTTCTTTCACTGTGCAAGTCCTTGTTTCTAGGGACTGGGAAGGACAGTGAGTGAATTCTCCTTGTGCTATAGTGTGCTTAAAAAAAACATTTTTTCTAGGGACAGAAAACTGTAGGTAGGGAGAGTGTCAGTTTCTTTCACTGTGCAAGTCCTTGTTTCTAGGGACTGGGAAGGACAGTGAGTGAATTCTCCTTGTGCTATAGTGTGCTTAAAAAAAACATTTTTTCTAGGGACAGAAAACTGTAGGTAGGGAGAGTGTCAGTTTCTTTCACTGTGCAAGTCCTTGTTTCTAGGGACTGGGAAGGACAGTGAGTGAATTCTCCTTGTGCTATAGTGTGCTTAAAAAAAACATTTTTTCTAGGGACAGAAAACTGTAGGTAGGGAGAGTGTCAGTTTCTTTCACTGTGCAAGTCCTTGTTTCTAGGGACTGGGAAGGACAGTGAGTGAATTCTCCTTGTGCTATAGTGTGCTTAAAAAAAACATTTTTTCTAGGGACAGAAAACTGTAGGTAGGGAGAGTGTCAGTTTCTTTCACTGTGCAAGTCCTTGTTTCTAGGGACTGGGAAGGACAGTGAGTGAATTCTCCTTGTGCTATAGTGTGCTTAAAAAAAAACATTTTTTCTAGGGACAGAAAACTGTAGGTAGGGAGAGTGTCAGTTTCTTTCACTGTGCAAGTCCTTGTTTCTAGGGACTGGGAAGGACAGTGAGTGAATTCTCCTTGTGCTATAGTGTGCTAAAGCATTCCTCATCAACCATCTTTGAAATCCTTGTTTTTTGGACAGTCAGGGAAATTGTCGTTGTGCTATTCTGTGCAAAAGCAATCATCCTGAACCATATTTAGAAATCCTTAAGTAAAGGGACAGAGAAGGACACCTGAAGGTAGCCCTTATTGCTTTTTTCCCATCTCCCTGCAGGCCATCTATTAGAATGTCTGGAAGGCAAACAAGGAGAGGCAGACAGTCAGGAGGCAATAAAAGAGGGCAAGCAGGCTCTGTGTCTGGGGGCAACAGTGCTGGTCGTGGACGCGGTGCATTGTCATCAGCACATGGCCATGGGACACGCTTGTCCTTCTTTTCGGCAGCTGGACATGTTGAGCCACATCATGCCGAAGACTTGGTAGAGTGGATGACCAAGCCCTCCTCCTCCTCCTCATCCTCTCTCACCCAGGCTCAGGGTACTGGCAAAGCAGCTGCCAAAGCGTCCTCTTCCCTGGTATCAATGTCAGACTCATCATCAGTCACTCCTTCCCTAGACCCACCATGTCCTCCTCCTGAGGAGTCCCCCGAACTGTTTGAGCACAGTGTTGGGTACATGCTCCAGGAGGATGCCCAGCGTTTCGAAGGGTCTGATGATGAAACCCAGCTACAGGAAGGCAGTAGGGTGAGAGCAGACAGAGGGGATGCTCAAGAAGGACACCAATCTGGCAGTCATGTTCCAGCAGCTGCAGCATATTGCCAGATTGGCTCCAGTGATGAGGAGGGAGGGGATGATGAGGTCACTGACTCCACATGGGTGCCTAATAGGAGAGAGGAGGAGGAGGAGGATGAGGAGGAGGCACATCTCCAACGAGGCAGGATGCCCTTTGGTGGCCAGCGTAAGGGCAGTACACCGACGGAATCACACCGCAGAGCTCCGCCTGTGCAGGGCGCTGCCTCTGCCCGTCATTCAAAAAGTTCCTTGGTGTGGGCCTTTTTTGAGGCTAGTGCATCAGATCGCACAGCTGCTGTTTGCAACATATGTCTCAAGCGTATATCGCGTGGCCAAAACATCAGCCGCTTGGGTACCACATGCCTGACCAGACATATGTTGACCTGCCATGCAGCTCGTTGGCAAGCCTACCTCAAAGACCCACACCAAAGAACAAAGCGGACCTCTCCTTGCACCGCATCAGCTGGGATCTCCAACCCCACTATAACTTCAGTCCTCTCTGAAACATGCACTGAGAGGAATGAAGGTGTAGAATTAGGTGTGTCACAGCCAAGTACTTGCGGCCACTCTGCTAGCAGTACACCGACGTCCGATTCTAGCAGGCAAATTTCCCTGCCCCAGCTGCTGGACCGTCGAAAGAAGTTCACTCCCAGCCATCCACATGCCCAGCGGTTGAATGCTAGCTTGGCTAAATTGCTAGCGCTTCAACTGCTGCCTTTTCAGTTGGTAGACTCGGCCCCCTTCCGTGAGTTTGTGCAATGTGCGGTTCCTCAGTGGCAGGTTCCCAAACGCCACTTTTTTTCACGGAAGGCTATTCCGGCTCTCTACCGGCATGTGGAAGGCAATGTCTTGGCCTCGCTGGACAGGGCGGTCAGCGGTAAGGTGCATATTACCGCTGACTCATGGTCCAGCAGGCATGGACAGGGACGTTACCTTTCTTTCACGGCCCATTGGGTCACTCTTTTGGCAGCTGGGAAGGATGCAGGACAAGGTGCAGTAGTGTTGGAGGTTGTTCCACCGCCACGCCTCCAAAATGCTACTACTGGTTGTGACACACCTCTCTCCTCCACCCCCTCCTCTTCTTCTTCCTCCATGGCCTCTTCCTGTGGTTTGTCCTATGAACCAGCGGTGCTCCGTAGCCGTTCACGGGGCTACGCAAGTACGCAGGCAAAAAGATGCCATGCCGTGCTTGCGCTGGTGTGTTTGGGGGACAGAAGCCACACTGGGGCAGAGGTCCTGTCTGCTCTGCAGGGCCAGGCCGAGAGGTGGTTGACGCCACGCCAGCTTAAGCCAGGAATGGTGGTTTGCGACAATGGCACCAACCTCCTCTCCGCCCTCCGACAGGGACAACTGACCCATGTGCCCTGTGTGGCTCACGTCCTTAACCTGGTGGTGCAGCGGTTCTTGGGCAGGTACCCGGGCTTACAGGATGTCCTGAGGCAGGCCAGGAAAGTCTGTGTGCATTTCCGCAGATCTTATAATGCCAGTGCTCGCCTGGCTGAGCTGCAAAAGGAGTTGAACCTGCCCAAGAACCGCCTTATATGTGACATGCCCACCAGGTGGAACTCAACGTTGGCCATGCTGCAGCGGCTGCACACGCAGCAGAGGGCCATCAATGAGTACCTGTGCGACTACGGCACCAGGACAGGGTCAGGGGAGCTTGGTTTTTTTTCTCCACGCCAGTGGGGCATGATCAGGGATGCATGCACTGTCCTGGCACCATTTGAGGAGGCCACGAGGATGGTGAGCAGTGACAGTGCATGCATCAGTGACACTGTACCTCTTGTCCACCTGTTGGAGCACACGCTGCGTGGAATAATGGACAGGGCACTTGAGGCAGAACAGAGGCAGGAAGAGGAGGACTTCCTTGCCTCTCAAGGCCCCCTTTACCCAGACAGTGTTCCTTCTGTCCCACCCATCGCACAGGAAGAGGAGGAGGAGGAGGAGGAGGAGGAGGATTGTGTCAGCATGGAGGTGGAGGCTGGCACTCAGCATCATCAGCAGCAGTCTTTTAGGGATGATTTACAGTCCCAAGAAACCAGTGGACTTGTACGTGGCTGGGAGGAGGTGGCTGCGGATCATGTCGTCCTGAGTGACCCAGAGGACTCCGGAGCGAATGCCTCAGCAAACCTACGCTGCATGGCCTCCCTGATCCTGCAAAGTCTGCGGAAGGATCCTCGTATTCTTCGGATCAAGGAGAGGGACCATTACTGGCTGGCCACTCTCCTTGATCCACGGTACAAGGGTAAGGTTGCGGACCTTATGTTACCTTCGCAGAGGGAGCAGAGGATGAGACAACTCCGGGAGGCCTTGCAGAAAGGTCTGTGCAACGCGTTCCCAGAGACTGGGAGGTTACAAACTCCTGGTCCTGGACAACGAGTTGCTGAGGCTTCGGCCAGTCAAAGAAGGAGCGGTGGGGAAGGTGGCCGTCTGACCGATGCGTTCAGACAATTCTTTAGTCCGCAGCCCCAAAGTATGATCGGTTCCAGCAACCATCGCCAGCGTCTGATAAACATGGTGCAGGAATATCTAGGGGCAAGGTCAGACTTGGACACCTTCCCCACCGAAAATCCTCTGGCTTACTGGGTCTTGAGGATGGATCACTGGCCAGAGCTTGCACAGTATGCAATTGAGCTACTGGCCTGTCCTGCATCCAGCGTTCTTTCGGAACGCACATTCAGTGCTGCTGGAGGATTTGTCACGGATCACAGGGTGCGCCTGTCCACCGACTCGGTTGATCGACTGACTTTCATCAAGATGAACCAGTCTTGGATCACCACCAGCTACCACACACCTGATGCTGATATAACAGACTAATTGATTTTAACATGTCACATCCCTTCAAGACTGATGCTGATGCTGAGTGCCTGTGCTGTTATGTTGACTGGCTATCCTCCTCCTCCGAGTCCTCAATGATACGATTGATGATGATAGCTTGGAAGATCATTTTTGTTTATGGGTGCCGCCACCAGTGGCTAAGGCCCAATTTTTCAGCCCCTGTTTTACAGGGGCGTGTAATTACAATTTTTTTAGCAATAATTTGCCATAGGGCTCATTGCTGTGCTCCAAGTACAGTATCTGTGAGGGGTTGGAGTGTTGTGGCACCAGTGCCTAAGGCCCAATTTTTCAGCCCCTGTTTAACAGGGGCGTGTCATTACAATTTTTGAAGCAATACTTTGCAACAGGCCTCATTGCTGTGCTCCAAGTAACGTATCTGTGAGGGGTTGTAGTGTTGTGCCACCAGTTCCTAAGGCCCAATTTTTCAGCCCCTGTTCAACAGGGGCATGCAATTACAATTCTTGATCTAATAATTCACAGCAGGGCCCATTGCTGCACCCACCAAGAGTAACTCTGAGGGCTTACAGTGTTGTGGCAACACCACCACCACCACCACCACCACGAAAGGCCCAATTTTTCAGCCCCTGTTCAACAGGGGCATGCAATTACAATTCTTGATCTAATAATTCACAGCAGGGCCCATTGCTGCACCCACCAAGAGTAACTGTCAGGGCTTACAGTGTTGTGGCACCAGCACCACCATCAAAGGCCCAATTTTTACTACCACTGTTCAACAATTATATGTAATTAAAATTCCTGATATAATAGTTGACAGCAGGGCGTTCCAGCACCAACCAAGAGTAACTGTGAGTGCTTACAGTGTTGTGCCAACACCAACAACTAAGGGGCCTATTTCTGCAGAGTATATACGGCAGGTCCCTACTTTCAAACATCCAACTTACAAACGACTCCTACTTGCAAACGCAAGAAGACAACAGGAAGTGAGAGGAAATCTACCACTAGGAAGGAAAATTCTCTCCTGTAAGAATAAATATGGGAGAAAGGTGTCTCCTCTGTACTGATGCTTTATCAGCAATCCTTGTTTCAAGAAAAACACCACATTTCAAAAACAGTTGTCATTGGGACGGAAAGTGAGGTGAAATGTTCTGAACAGGGGCACAGACAGCAAAACAAATGTTACAGGGGTGATAACCCTTACCTATGTTTTCCAAAAAGTTTAAAAATAGATTTTTGGTCTGGAGCTACACTTCAACAATGTACCTGTTCAAAATTACAAACAGATTCTACATAAGAACAAACCTACAGTCCCTGTCTTGTATGCACCGCCTGTATACGGCTGTTCAGAGTATATAGGGCCTTTTTTATTTTATGTGCGGGGTTCCCCTTAATATCCATACAAGACCCAAAGGGGCTGGTAATGGGCTGGGGTGGGGGGGGAGGGGTCATGGGGTAGCTATGCCATTTTTCTTAAAGATTTTCATCCATATTACCGGGACCAGACATTACATTAAAGCCGCAAGCAGTTTTAAATGGCTTTTTTTTTCCTTTAGAAGTGTCATTTTGTGCAGGGACAGTTCTAAACACGGGAAACACGTGGCACTTCACAGGCATACTTTAGACACCCCCCAGGTACGATATTTAAAGGAATATTTGACTTTTTTTTTTTCACTTTATGCATCATTAAAATGACTGCTCCCGAAAAACGACCGTTTTTAAAACTTCTTTTTGCATTGATACATGTCCCCTGGTGCAGAACCCGGGTTCCCAAACCCTTTTTAGGACAATAACATGCATAATAGTTGTTATAATTAGCACTTTAGAATTCGAACGTTCGCATCCATTGTATTTAATAGGGTTCTAATGTTCGTACGAACTTTCGGTCCGTTCGCGGGTTCTGGTGCGAACCGAACCCGGGGGTGTTCGGCTCATCACTACTCAGGGCCCAGGAAGCCGGGAGAGTCAGTCAAAGATCAGTGGAACCAGAGGTGTGAAGAGGCTTTCCAGGCGTTGAAGAAGAGTCTAACCACTGCCCCAGTCTTGGCCTACGCAGACCCAACAAGACCCTATGAACTACACGTAGATGCCAGTCATGACGGTCTGGGAGGAGTGCTCTACCAAGAGCATGAAGGGCAACTGCGGTCTGTTGCCTACGTGAGCAGGAGCCTGACCCCCTCTGAGAAGAACTACCCCACTCACAAGTTGGAGTTCCTGGCTCTTAAGTGGGCGGTAGTTGACAAGCTTAAAGACTACCTGTATGGGGCAGAGTTCACTGTGAAGACAGACAACAACCCCCTTACTTACCTCTTCACCACAGCCAAGCTGGATGCCACAGGACACAGATGGCTGGCCGCCTTGTCTGAGTTCAATTTCAGCCTGAAGTACAGGCCAGGGGCTGGAAATCGAGATGCGGAAGCCCTGTCTAGGAGATCTCATGTCCACACCAGTGAGACAGAAGACTGGACCCAAGTGGGACCTGACGGGGTGCGGGCCCTTTGCCAAGGGGCTGAATTACAAACCAGAGGAGGCTCAAGGGCAGAAGAGATGGGAGTTACCATGGTAGGAGTTCCCAAACAATACTGTGGAGTAACTCAACTCGAAGAAGACAATCTGCCAAAACTGTCAAAGAAGGAGCTGAGAGGTGATCAACTGGAGGACCCTATGGGAAGATGGGTCCTGGAGGCCCTGGAGAATCAGGATTCAAATAGACTCCTGCGTCACCCCTCAAGGGAAACTCGCCTATTGAGGAAGGAGTGGGACAGGTTGCAGGTACATCAGGGAGTGGTCTACCGAAGGGGCCCCTCTCATGACCTGGAAGATAAATAGCAATTTTTTCTTCCCGAGAAACACAGAGAGACTGTCCTGGTCGCCTTACATGACAACCACGGCCACCTAGGGGCTGAAAGAACCTTTCAACTCGTCAGAAGTCGGTTCTATTGGCCCTGCATGAGGGCTGAAGTAGAGGAGTACTGTCATTCATGTGCACGCTGCATCCAGCGGAAGACTTTACCCCATCAAGCTGCCCCAATGGGCCATCTACAAAGTCAAGGCCCAATGGATCTGGTATGCATTGATTTCCTCTGCCTCGAACCCGACCTGAGTGGATTAGGAAATGTTCTGGTGATAACCGATCATTTCACCCGGTATGCCCAAGCTTTCCCAACCAAAGACCAGAAGGCTTCCACAGTGGCCAAGGTACTTATGGAGAAGTATTTCGTCCACTATGGGCTACCGCAGCGACTCCATTCAGATCAAGGGAGGGAATTTGAGAGTCGGCTGATCCGTAAACTCCTGGATTCTTTGGGGATCAAGAAAACCCGAACCACCCCTTACCATCCACAAGGAGATGCTCAGCCGGGGAGGTTTAAACAAACCCTGCTCAACATGTTGGGGACTCTGAATAGCGAGAAGAAACAACATTGGAGCAGACACATAGCAGCTATGGTACACGCTTACAACTGTACCACTAGTGATGCTACAGGCTACTCCCCCTACCGACTCATATTTGGGAGAGAAGCAAGGTTACCCGTAGACCTGGCCTTTGGCACTTCCTTAGACCATTCCTCAGCCACATCCCACAAAGGATATGTGGACCGACTCAGACACAGCTTGAAGTTAGCCTATGAACAGGCCCAAGCAGCCTCAGATCAAAGGGGAGCCCGCAACAAAAGGAACTTTGACCTGAAGGTCCGGATCCAGGACCTGCAGCCTGGGGATCGAGTACTGCTACGCAATCTGGGGGTCCCTGGAAAACACAAACTTGCAGACAGATGGACACCTGAACCCTATGTCATTTGTAAGAAGTTGCCTGGCCTACCTGTCTACAAGTTGAAGCCAGAAGGGAAGGTGGGGCCACTGAAGACCTGGCATCGGAACCACCTGCTCCCACTTGCCGAAGCAGTCAGGATACCTCCAGTGAGGGACTCCCCTGAACCAGCCTGTATCCTGGATACTCCCAGGCCAAACACTCGGTCCCAGACCTCTCGAGCTTAAGATATCGAGGCCTCTGAACTAAGTGGAGATGAAGAACAAGAACTTGATTGGTTGTAGCCTTCCCCAACTCCAGGAGCTTCTGCTATAGATCTTCCAACCACTGAAGACACTATAGACAGTACACTGAATGCAGAAGCTACTGAGTTCATCATATCTAGTCCTTTATCAGATCACTGGGAGGATGCCTGTGACACTTACTCAGAGGAGGACCCCAGAGACTCTATATATCTTCCAGCTCCTGAATCAGATGTTCCAGAGCCCGCCGTGTCCCCCGAGCCCTTCTCTGGAAGAAGAACCTGTGGCGCCAGAGCCAGAAACCCCAAGAGAGCAAAGGGCTCGAACAGTCATAAGGCCTCCCAAAAAGTTAACCTACCCACAAATAGGGAAGAGCTCGGAAGATTCTGTGGTCACTGCCAGGAGGAGTGTAGAGAATCCGGATCCCTCCACTGTTCATTTGGTGGAGGGCAACCCCAACTCACTCTCTTGCACAGTTAGGCAGGCCATTCATGATAGTGTGACCTGTGGGCAAGGGAATTGAGCCCCTCAGTTTTGGTGGGAATTCCCTATGCGAACATCATACGCAACTTTGTTTAGGGTTGTACGTAGTGTATGCTGAAATTATCTTTGGGGACCAAAGAGTTTAAGTGGGGGGAGGGTATAGCGGGGTCTCCTTTAAGACTCTCAGGACTACCTTACCCAGAACCCCATTTGGCACCCAGGGTGCAAGTTTGCCGCCGCAGAGACTCATGGGTGGAGCTATATAAGGAAGGGGCGAGGCTAGGCTCGGTCTCTTTGGGACACGAGACTTCAGTGAACAAGTCCTCCTGTGCGGATCTGCTGGTGTGCAAGGCCTGAAGCCTGGGGCCTTGCGCAGCTACCAAAAAGCCTTCCACCCTACTGCGAGCCTGGGTGGCATCTGACTTTGTTATTCCTCAACCTTTGTCGGATCGGAAACCCGACCGCTGCGGACGCTGTGTGTGGAGACACAGCAGGTAGAAGTCCCGGACTGGGATCGTGTCCGGAGGGGTGAGCGAGCACATGCTCAATCTTTATACTGTTGTTAGGCCTACAGACTGCCGAGGCCCACCCGCTTATATTTGAGACCCCACTGGAGATCTATAGCAGAACTGAGTCAAAGGGTCTCCAGTGAAGTGTTCCGTGTTGTTACTTTGACCTGTGGATTACAAATGTGTTCCTGAATGTGCACCACCATTAAAGACTTGCATGCAAAGAAATCATCTCCTAGAGACTAGGTACAGCGATCTGACTCCTCCTCTAGTCAGTCACATCCCCATACAGTAAGAAACACTCACGAGGTAACACATTTAACTCCTTGATCGCCTCCTAGTGTTAACCCCTTCCCTACCAGTGACATTTACACAGTAATCAGTGCATTTTTATAGCAATGATCGCTGTATAAATGTCAATGGTCCCAAAAATGTGTCAAAAGTGTCCGATCTGTCTGCCGCAATGTCACAGTCCCGCTAAAAATCGCAGATCACCACCATTACTAGAAATTTTTTTTATAATAATAACAATGCCATAAATCTATTCCCTATTTTGTAAACACTATAATTTTGCACAAACCAATCAATATACGCTTATTGCAATTTTTGTTACCAAAAATATGTAGAAGAATACATATCGGCCTAAACTGAGGAAGAAATATTTTTTTTATATATATTTTTTGGGGGGATATTTATTATAGCAAAAAGTTAAAAATATTGCTTTTTTTTCGAAACTGTCGCTCTTTTTTTTTTTTATAGCGCAAAAAAATAAAAATTGCAGAGGTGAGCAAATACCACCAAAAGAAAGCTCTATTTGTGGGAAAAAAATACGTAAATTTTGTTTGGGTACAACGTTGCACGACCCCGCAATTGTCAGTTAAAGCGACGCAGTGCCGTGTTGAAAAAAATGGGCTGGTCATTAAGGGGGCAAATCCTTTTCTGGCTGAAGTGGTTAATAGTGTGTAAACTGTAATTGTCTACTCCATAATGCGACATTTTTTCTGAAATACTCCAGTCAAGAAAAATACTGCATTATGGCCATAGAGCTGACGATGACAGGAATAAGATGTGGTCAGAATTTGTCATGGGTGGGTGAATGCTTGTCACATTTGTCCAACAATTTTCTTATAAATAGACTCCTATTTGTATGAATTCTAACACTGGTCAAATAGGTAAAACAATGGGGGTTATTTACGAAAGGCATATCCACTTTGCACTACAAGTGCAAACTACAAGTGCAAAGTGCACTTGAAATTGCACTGAAAGTGCACTTGGAAGTGCAGTTGCTGTAAATCTGAGGGGTAGATCTGAAATGAGGGGAAGCTCTGCTGATTTTATCATCCAATCATGTGCAAGCTAAATTGCTTTTTTTTATTTTCCTTGCATGTCCCCCTCGGATCTACAGCGACTGCACTTCCAAGTGCAATTTCAAGTGCACTTTGCACTTGTAGTTTGCACTTGTAGTGCAAAGTGGATTTGCCTTTAGTAAATAACCCCCAATATTTTGTGTTCTTTATTTCTATAGATTTCATAGAAAGTAAAAACAAAAGTGCAAGACACTATTGCCAAAAGAATTCCTTGTTTTCCACAAAAAAATGTATTGTTTCATTATCTTAAAGTAGAATTTTAGCATATACTTTAATAATAAAACAGTTTGCCCCAACCCCCCCACAAAACCTATTCTAAGTAACCTGTGCAAGAAAGATCTGTACACTTACCGAAATTCAGGCCGTGCTGGTCTGGTCACGTGATTCAGCTCCCCTGTCAGCTAGCAGCAGCTTCAGGGGAGAGGAGGGAGTGCCAGCATTGGAGGGCCAATTGAAGCCTGTGGGTGATGTCACTGCACCAGGCGTTAGCAATCATTGTCGAGTCTCTTATTCCCTGCTACCGGCATTGGCTGACACAGGGGAGAATACATGACCAGACAGAAGAGCGCTGAAAATAGGTAAGTGTAAAGCTCTTTCTTACACAGGTTAGTCAGAATAGGTGGAGATAGAGGAGGAAACCCATGTGTCGCACATCCACAGAGGTGTTCGGTAGTGTAGTGTTCGGTAGTGAAATGACAACCTCAGCCTGGGCTCCCCATGATTAAGCTCTGAGTGGCGGAGCGAAACACGTTGGAGACATGGCCTGGTGGGAGCCCAGGCTGAGGTTGTCATTTCACTACCGAATACCTGTGTAGATGCGTGACACCGGGGATTTCTTCATCTCTCTCTCCAACTACTACAGGAGCTGGGACGGGTTCCATTCCCCTGTCAGCACTCCATCAACATCCTCCATACCACTCCCTGAACCAGCTAAACCTGAGCAGCACACTACTCCGTCCAAGGGTCATAGTCACAATAGGTGTTGGGAGGGAAAGGGAGCAGTTTTAACATTAGTTAGGTAAAATTTTGTTTGATTTATATTTCTGTAGTGGGGTCTCCTTTAAGACTCTCAGGACTACCTTACCCAGAACCCCATTTGGCACCCAGGGTGCAATGTTGCCGCCGCAGAGACTCATGGGTGGAGCTATATATTTGAGACCCCACTGGAGATCTATAGCAGAACTGAGTCAAAGGGTCTCCAGTGAAGTGTTCCGTGTTGTTACTTTGACCTGTGGATTACAAATGTGTTCCTGAATGTGCACCACCATTAAAGACTTGCATGCAAAGAAATCATTTCCTAGAGACTGAGTTTTAGAGTCTGGGTCAGGCCTGACCAAGTGTTAGAGTTTAGTTGCAGCGTCACAGGGCGCTTAGTTAACGGCCGTTTCACTGCGTGAAACAGGGGCTGTCTCCGAGCTGGTTATACGGCTGGAGGCCTGGTACGGTAAAAAGATTCCGCAGTGCAGTGGTGGTTAAAGTTTAAGCCGGGATGCCGTCAAAGACCAACAGGCTGGTGTTAAAGAAGTGGAGGGAGTCTACACAAGAGCCATCTTGGATACTGGGGCACAAGTGACCCTGCTATACAGGGATTTCTATGATAAACACTTAAGTCATCTACCCATCCAGAAGATAGAAGAGCTGGAAATATGGGGAATTGGCACCCAGAGTTTCCCTTACGATGGCTACCTGCCCATCAAGATGACCTTTGACCCATCCGTGGCTGGGAGGGCTGAAATGTTCGACACCCTGGCAGTTGTGTGCCCTCGGCCGCCTGGAGCCAACAAGAGTTCCCTCATAATAGGGACGAATACGGATCTGGTCCGGAGACTCCTGACCCCTCTAGTACAAAGGAAGGGCCCTGCAGTCACCAAGATCCATCCCATGCTGAAGACGGCCTACCAATGACTCGTCTTGGAGCAGAAGACCCCTGGAGAGGGGATAGGGAAGGTGTGGAGACTTGGGAGAAAAGGGGTAGTGTTGCAGCCCGGCAAAGTGACCTGTTTTGGAGCCACTGTGAAGCTTACTTGGGAACAACCTGGACCCTTTGTCATGCTGGAGCCCGACCCAAGGGAAGAGCACTTGGGTTTGGAAGTGATCCCAGAAGTGGTTCCGCTGAAGGCCCTGAAGAAGGCTCATTGTAGAGTTCCGGTGAGTGTCAGGAACACTACAGGTGGCCCCATGGAGATTCCCGCTTGAATGCTGCTGGGTCAGATGAGCCCTGCTGCCCCGGTTGCCCTGTCTGAAGTCAAGGAGATGGGTGAAGGAGGAGATGTTTGGGAGAAGCTGTCTATGGAGAACCCGAATCTACCCAGGGCTTGGAAGGAGAGAGCCAAGGCCCAGTTGACCAGATGGGAGAAGATCTTCTCCAAAGATGAGTTCGATGTAGGGTGTGCAAGGAGTGCCACCCAACAAATACGCCTCCAGGAAGACAAGCCCTTCAGAGAAAGGGTCAGGCAGGTCCCACTAGCAGATCTGGAGGATTTGAGGGAACAACTCGCAGAACTCAAGAGGACTGGTGTGATCCGGGAGTCTAGAAGTCCCTACGCCTCCCCGATAGTGGTGGTCAGGAAGAAGAATGGGTCATTGAGGCTATGTATAAACTACAGGACTCTCAACAGGAGAACCATCCCTGACCAGTACACCACTCCCAGGATAGAGGATGCCCTACAGAGTTTGTCCTGGAGCGAAGTGGTTCAGCGTTATGGATCTCAAAAGTGGGTACTACCAGATCCCTATGCATCCAGAAGACAAGGAGAAGACAGCTTTCATAACCCCAGTGGGGTTCTTTGAATTTGACCGAATGCCTCAGGGACTGTCTGGAGCTCCCACCACCTTCCAACGTCTCATGGAGAAGACTGTAGGAGACATGAACCTTATCAAGGTCCTTGTGTACCTGGACAATGTCATTGTCTTTGGGAGAACCTTGGAGGAACACGAGGAGAGGCTGGAGAAGGTATTGAGAAGACTCAGTGAGGAGGGGCTCAAGCTTTCGCCCGAGAAGTGTCAGTTCTACCAGTCTTCTGTTAACTATCTGGGACACATAGTGTCGGAAGAAGGGGTGGCCACAGCCCCCGAGAAGTTGGAGGCAGTTACCTCCTGGCCTCGGCCCACTACAGTAACAGAACTCAGATCCTTCTTGGGGTTCTGCTCCTATTATAGGAGGTTTGTAGAGGGATTTGCCCGAATTGCCAGACCGCTGAATGAACTACTCAAGACAGAAGGGGAAGAGGACGACTCAGGGCCCAGGAAGCCGGGAGAGTCAGTCAAAGATCAGTGGAACCAGAGGTGTGAAGAGGCTTTCCAGGCGTTGAAGAAGAGTCTAACCACTGCCCCAGTCTTGGCCTACGCAGACCCAACAAGACCCTATGAACTACACGTAGATGCCAGTCATGACGGTCTGGGAGGAGTGCTCTACCAAGAGCATGAAGGGCAACTGCGGTCTGTTGCCTACGTGAGCAGGAGCCTGACCCCTCTGAGAAGAACTACCCCACTCACAAGTTGGAGTTCCTGGCTCTTAAGTGGGCGGTAGTTGACAAGCTTAAAGACTACCTGTATGGGGCAGAGTTCACTGTGAAGACAGACAACAACCCCCTTACTTACCTCTTCACCACAGCCAAGCTGGATGCCACAGGACACAGATGGCTGGCCGCCCTGTCTGGGTTCAATTTCAGCCTGAAGTACAGGCCAGGGGCTGGAAATCAAGATGCGGAAGCCCTGTCTAGGAGATCTCATGTCCACACCAGTGAGACAGAAGACTGGACCCAAGTGGGACCTGACGGGGTGCGGGCCCTTTGCCAAGGGGCTGAATTACAAACCAGAGGAGGCTCAAGGGCAGAAGAGATGGGAGTTACCATGGTTGGAGTTCCCAAACAATATTGTGGAGTAACTCAGCTGGAAGAAGACAATCTGCCAAAACTGTCAAAGAAGGAGCTGAGAGGTGATCAACTGAAGGACCCTATGGGAAGATGGGTCCTGGAGGCCCTGGAGAATCAGGATTCAAAAAGACTCCTGCGTCACCCCTCAAGGGAAGCTCGCCTATTGAGGAAGGAGTGGGACAGGTTGCAGGTACATCAGGGAGTGGTCTACCGAAGGGGCCCCTCTCATGACCTGGAAGATAAATGGCAATTTTTTCTTCCCGAGAAACACCGAGAGACTGTCCTGGTCGCCTTACATGACAACCGCGGCCACCTAGGGCCTGAAAGAACCTTTTAACTCGTCAGAAGTCGGTTCTATTGGCCCTGCATGAGGGCTGAAGTAGAGGAGTACTGTCATTCATGTGCACGCTGCATCCAGCGGAAGACTTTACCCCATCAAGCTGCCCCAATGGGCCATCTACAAAGTCAAGGCCCAATGGATCTGATATGCATTGATTTCCTCTGCCTCGAACCCGACCTGAGTGGATTAGGAAATGTCCTGGTGATAATCGATCATTTCACCCGGTATGCCCAAGCTTTCCCAACCAAAGACCAGAAGGCTTCCACAGTGGCCAAGGTACTTATGGAGAAGTATTTAGTCCACTATGGGCTACCGCGGCGACTCCATTCAGATCAAGGGAGGGAATTTGAGAGTCGGCTGATCAGGAAACTCCTGGATTCTTTGGGGATCAAGAAAACCCGAACCACCCCTTACCATCCACAAGGAGATGCTCAGCCGGGGAGGTTTAAACAAACCCTGCTCAACATGTTGGGGACTCTGAATAGCGAGAAGAAACAACATTGGAGCAGACACATAGCAGCTATGGTACACGCTTACAACTGTACCACTAGTGATGCTACAGGCTACTCCCCCTACCGGCTCATATTTGGGAGAGAAGCAAGGTTACCCGTAGACCTGGTCTTTGGCACTTCCTTAGACCATTCCTCAGCCACATCCCACAAAGGATATGTGGACTGACTCAGACACAGCTTGAAGTTAGCCTATGAACAGGCCCAAGTGGCCTCAGATCAAAGGGGAGCCTGCAACAAAAGGAACTTTGACCTGAAGGTCCGGATCCAGGACCTGCAGCCTGGGGATCGAGTACTGCTATGCAATCTGGGGGTCCCTGGAAAACACAAACTTGCAGACAGATGGACACCTGAACCCTATGTCATTTGTAAGAAGTTGCCTGGCCTACCTGTCTACAAGTTGAAGCCAGAAGGGAAGGTGGGGTCACTGAAGACCTGGCATCGGAACCACCTGCTCCCACTTGCCGAAGCAGTCAGGATACCTCCAGTGAGGGACTCCCCTGAACCAGCCTCCATCCTGGATACTCCCAGGCCAAACACTCGGTCCCAGACCTCTCGAGCTTAAGATATCGAGGCCTCTGAACTAAGTGGAGATGAAGAACAAGAACTTGATTGGTTGTGGCCTTCCCCAACTCCAGGAGCTTCTGCTATAGATCTTCCAACCACTGAAGACACTATAGACAGTACACTGAATGCAGAAGCTACTGAGTTCATCCCATCTAGTCCTTTATCAGATCACTGGGAGGATGCCTGTGACACTTACTCAGAGGAGGACCCCAGAGACTCTATATATCTTCCAGCTCCTGAATCAGATGTTCCAGAGCCCGCCGTGTCCCCCGAGCCTGCTCTGGAAGAAGAACCTGTGGCGCCAGAGCCAGAAACCCCAAGAGAGCAAAGGGCTCGAACAGTCATAAGGCCTCCCAAAAAGTTAACCTACCCACAAATAGGGAAGAGCTCGGAAGATTCTGTGGTCACTGCCAGGAGGAGTGTAGAGAATCCGGATCCCTCCACTGTTCATTTGGTGGAGGGCAACCCCAACTCACTCTCTGGCACAGTTAGGCAGGCCATTCATGATAGTGTGACCTGTGGGCAAGGGAATTGAGCCCCTCAGTTTTGGTGGGAATTCCCTATGCGAACATCATACGCAACTTTGTTTAGGGTTGTACGTAGTGTATGCTGAAATTATCTTTGGGGACCAAAGAGTTTAAGTGGGGGGAGGGTGTAGCGGGGTCTCCTTTAAGACTCTCAGGACTACCTTACCCAGAACCCCATTTGGCACCCAGGGTGCAATGTTGCCGCCGCAGAGACTAATGGGTGGAGCTATATAAGGAAGGGGCGAGGCTAGGCTCGGTCTCTTTGGGACACGAGACTTCGGTGAACAAGTCCTCCTGTGCGGATCTGCTGGTGTGCAAGGCCTGAAGCCTGGGGCCTTGCGCAGCTACCAAAAAGCCTTCCACCCTACTGCGAGCCTGGGTGGCATCTGACTTTGTTATTCCTCAACCTTTGTCGGATCGGAAACCCGACCGCTGCGGACGCTGTGTGTGGAGACACAGCAGGTAGAAGTCCCGGACTGGGATCGTGTCCGGAGGGGTGAGCGAGCACATGCTCAATCTTTATACTGTTGTTAGGCCTACAGACTGCCGAGGCCCACCCGCTTATATTTGAGACCCCACTGGAGATCTATAGCAGAACTGAGTCAAAGGGTCTCCAGTGAAGTGTTCTGTGTTGTTACTTTGACCTGTGGATTACAAATGTGTTCCTGAATTTGCACCACCATTAAAGACTTGCATGCAAAGAAATCATCTCCTAGAGACTAGGTACAGCGATCTGACTCCTCCTCTAGTCAGTCACATCCCCATACAGTAAGAAACACTCACGAGGTAACACATTTAACTCCTTGATCGCCTCCTAGTGTTAACCCCTTCCCTACCAGTGACATTTACACAGTAATCAGTGCATTTTTATAGCAATGATCGCTGTATAAATTTCAATGGTCCCAAAAATGTGTCAAAAGTGTCCGATCTGTCTGCCGCAATGTCACAGTCCCGCTAAAAATCGCAGATCACCACCATTACTAGTAAAAAAAAATTATAATAATAACAATGCCATAAATCTATTCCCTATTTTGTAAACACTATAATTTTGCACAAACCAATCAATATACGCTTATTGCAATTTTTGTTACCAAAAATATGTAGAAGAATACATATCGGCCTAAACTGAGGAAGAAATATTTTTTTAATATATTTTTTGGGGGGATATTTATTATAGCAAAAAGTTAAAAATATTGCTTTTTTTTCGAAACTGTCGCTCTTTTTTTTTTTTTAGAGCGCAAAAAAATAAAAAAACGCAGAGGTGAGCAAATACCACCAAAAGAAAGCTCTATTTATGGGAAAAAAAGACGTCATTTTGGTTGGGTACAACGTTGCACGACCCCGCAATTGTCAGTTAAAGCGACGCAGTGCCGTGTTGAAAAAAATGGGCTGGTCATTAAGGGGGCAAATCCTTTTGGGGCTGAAGTGGTTAATAGTGTGTAAACTGTAATTGTCTACTCCATAATGCGGCATTTTTTCTGAAATACTCCAGTCAAGAAAAATACTGCATTATGGCCATAGAGCTGACGATGGCAGGAATAAGATGTGGTCAGAATTTTTCATGGGTGGGTGAATGCTTGTCACATTTGTCCAACAATTTTCTTATAAATAGACTCCTATTTGTATGAATTATAACACTGGTCAAATAGGTAAAACAATGGGGGTTATTTACGAAAGGCATATCCACTTTGCACTACAAGTGCAAACTACAAGTGCAAAGTGCACTTGAAATTGCACTGAAAGTGCACTTGGAAGTGCAGTCGCTGTAAATCTGAGGGGTAGATCTGAAATGAGGGGAAGCTCTGCTGATTTTATCATCCAATCATGTGCAAGCTAAATTGCTGTTTTTATTTTCCTTGCATGTCCCCCTCGGATCTACAGTGACTGCACTTCCAAGTGCAATTTCAAGTGCACTTTGCACTGGTAGTTTGCACTTGTAGTGCAAAGTGGATTTGCCTTTAGTAATCAACCCCCAATATTTTGTGTTCTTTATTTCTATAGATTTCATAGAAAATAAAAACAAAAGTGCAAGACACTATTGCCAAAAGAATTCCTTGTTTTCCACAAAAAAAGTATTGTTTCATTATCTTAAAGTAGAATTTTAGCATATACTTTAATAATAAAACAGTTTGCCCCAACCCCCCCACAAAACCTATTCTAAGTAACCTGTGCAAGAAAGATCTGTACACTTACCGACATTCAGGCCGTGCTGGTCTGGTCACGTCATTCAGCTCCCCTGTCAGCTAGCAGCAGCTACAGGGGAGAGGAGGGAGTGCCAGCATTGGAGGGCCAATTGAAGCCTATGGGTGATGTCACTGCACCAGGCGTTAGCAATCATTGTCGAGTCTCTTATTCCCTGCTACCGGCATTGGCTGACACAGGGGAGAATACATGACCAGACAGAAGAGCGCTGAAAATAGGTAAGTGTAAAGCTCTTTCTTACACAGGTTAGTCAGAATAGGTGGAGATAGAGGAGGAAACCCATGTGTCGCACATCCACAGAGGTGTTCGGTAGTGTAGTGTTCGGTAGTGAAATGACAACCTCAGCCTGGGCTCCCCATGATTAAGCTCTGAGGGGCAGAGCGAAACACGTTGGAGACATGGCCTGGTGGGAGCCCAGGCTGAGGTTGTCATTTCACTACCGAATACCTGCGTAGATGCGTGAAACCGGGGATTTCTTCATCTCTCTCTCCAACTACTACAGGAGCTGGGACGGGTTCCACTCCATCAACATCCTCCATACCACTCCCTGAACCAGCTAAACCTGAGCAGCACACTACTCCGTCCAAGGGTCATAGTCGCAATAGGTGTTGGGAGGGAAAGGGAGCAGTTTTAACATTAGTTAGGTATAATTTTGTTTGATTTATATTTCTGTAGTGGGGTCTCCTTTAAGACTCTCAGGACTACCTTACCCAGAACCCCATTTGGCACCCAGGGTGCAATGTTGCCGCCGCAGAGACTCATGGGTGGAGCTATATATTTGAGACCCCACTGGAGAGATCTATAGCAGAACTGAGTCAAAGGGTCTCCAGTGAAGTGTTCCGTGTTGTTGCTTTGACCTGTGGATTACAAATGTGTTCCTGAATGTGCACCACCATTAAAGACTTGCATGCAAAGAAATCATCTCCTAGAGACTGAGTTTTAGAGTCTGGGTCAGGCCTGACCAAGTGTTAGAGTTTAGTTGCAGCGTCACAGGGCGCTTAGTTAACGGCCGTTACACGTGGTGTGCCATTACTGTATTTCACTAATGTGTAGTATGTTATTCGCTGCAGGGCTCTGCAAGAAGCACGTGTGATCTGTTATAACTGTTGATCTATTATACCAAGGGAGAGTAAACTCATTATCCTTTAATAGCTTTGCATTGGTGTCTGAATTTTACCATAGAGTATAAGAGCTATAACCCTAGACTAACTGTGCCAGAGTGGGTAGAGTGAATTGCCGGGGGTTGGTGGTGCTGTGTGCAGGGCCTGAGACCAAATTCAGCGGCTCTCTTAGCTGGGGGTGTGCTACATTTCAAACTGACAGGTAGTGCAGATACACTGCTGAAAAACATGTCCCTCACATCAGTATGACATTTTACTTACGACGTGTGGCCGGGGTGCCATTTGAGAACGTTATATGGTAACTAGAGAAATCAGGGTCAGTTACACAGCAGAATAATTGTGTCGGTTTATCACAGCTTGTTATAACTGGTGTCAAAGTATAAACAGATATCGCTTCTTTTCTAGGCAAAGGTTCAATATTCACTGTGACGTTGGCAGATGTGGAAAGACTCCCCTGATAGATAATACAAAAGTAGGTGCCTGTAGATAGCAAAACAGAAAACAGGTCAGGTTTGTACCTCACATGTCCCACAACAGATAAACAGATAATTCAGTAAAACATTCACAACACTTTTCTGGTGGTAGGGTCCCTTCACAACAACTTCCACCTAATTCAGGCAAGCTTTGTTCAGGTTTCCGACTAGGGTTGCCACCTCATCCCTTTAAACCCGAACACATATGAATTACACAGGTTCTGAGGCAAATTTACTGCAGAAAAGGCACCAAATGAGTTTAATTACCACCTTAACCACTTAAGCCCCGGACCATTTCGGGCCATTAGGACCAGGCCTGTTTTTGGGATTCGGCACTGCGCTGCTTTAACTGTAAATTGTGCGGACATGCAATGTTGTACCCAAATGAAATTTGCGTCCTTTTCTTCCCACAAATAGAGCTTTCTTTTAATGGTATTTGATTGCCTCTGCGATTTTTATTTTTTGCGATATAAACAGAAAAAGACCGAAAATTTTGAAAAAAAATGATATTTTCTACTTTTTGTTATAAGAAAAATCGAATAAACTCAATTTTAGTCATACATTTAGGCCAAAATGTATTCAGCCACATGTCTTTAGTAAAAAAAATGTCAATAAGCGTATATTTATTGGTTTGCGCAAAAGTTATAGCGTTTACAAACTAGGGTACATTTTCTGAAATTTACACAGCTTTAAATTTATGACTGCCTATCTCAGTTCTTGAGGTGCTAAAATGGCAGGGCAGTACAAAACCCCCCCAAATGACCTCATTTTGGAAAGTAGACACCCGAAGGAAATTGCTGAGAGGCATGTTGAGCCCATTGAATATTTTTTTTTTTTGTCCCAAGTGATTGAATAATGACAAAAAAAAAAAAATTACAAAAAGTTGTCACTAAATGATATATTGCTCACACATGCCATGGTTATATGTGGAATTGCACCCCAAAATACATTCTGCTGCTTCTCCTGAGTACGGGGATACCACATGTGTGGGACTTTTTAGGAGCCTAGCCACGTACGGGACCCCGGAAACCAAGCACCGCCTTCAGGATTTCTAAGGGCGCAAATTTTTGATTTCACTCCTCACTACCTATCACAGTTTCGAAGGCCATAAAATGCCAAAATAGCACAAACCCCCCCCAAATGACCCCATTTTGGAAAGTAGACACCCCAAGCTATTTGCTGAGAGGCATGTTGAGTCCATGGAATATTTTATATTTTGCCACAGGTTGCGGGAATATGACAAACTTTTTTTTTTTTGCACAAAGTTGTCACTAAATGATATATTGCTCACACATGCCATGGGCATATGTGAAATTACACCCCAAAATACATTTTGCTGCTTCTCCTGAGTACGGGGATACCACATGTGTGGGACTTTTTGGGAGCCTAGCCACGTACGGGACCCCAAAAACCAAGCACCGCCTTCAAGGTTTCTAAGGGCATAAATTTTTGATTTCGCTCCTCACTACCTATCACAGTTTTGAAGGCCATAAAATGCCAAGATGGCACAAAACCCCCCCAAATGACCCCATTTTGGAAAGTAGACACCCCAAGCTATTTGCTGAGAGGCATGTTGAGCCCATTGAATATTTTTTTTTTTTTGTCCCAAATGATTGAATAATGACAAAAAGAAAAAAAAATGTACAAAAAGTTGTCACTAAATGATATATTGCTCACACATGCCATGGTTATATGTGAAATTACACCCCAAAATACATTCTGCTGCTTCTCCTGAGTACGGGGATACCACATGTGTGGGACTTTTTGGGAGCCTAGCCGCGTACGGGACCCCAAAAACCAAGCACCGCCTTCAAGGTTTCTAAGGGCATAAATTTTTGATTTCACTCCTCACTACCTATCACAGTTTTGAAGGCCATAAAATGTCAAAATAGCCCAAAACCCCCACAAATGACCCCATTTTGGAAAGTAGACACCCCAAGCTATTTGCTGAGAGGCATGGTGAGTATTTTACAGCTCTTATTTGTTTTTGAAAATTAAGAAAGACATTTTTTTTTCTTTTTTTTTTTCTTTTTTTACATTTTCAAAACTTTGTGACAAAAAGCGAGATCTGCAAAATACTCAACATACCTCTCAGCAAATAGCTTGGGGTGTCTACTTTCCAAAATGGGGTCATTTGGGGGGGGTTTTGTGCCATCTGGGCATTCCATGGCCTCCGAAACTGTGATAGGCAGTGAGGAGTGAAATCAAAAATTTACACCCATAGAAATCCTGAAGGCGGTGCTTGGTTTTTGGGGTCCCGTACGCGACTAGGCTCCCAAAAAGTCCCACACATGTGGTATCCCCGTACTCAGGAGAAGCAACAGAATGTATTTTGGGGTGTAATTCCACATATGCCCATGGCATGTTTGAGCAATATATAATTTAGTGACAACTTTTTGTACATTTTTTTTTTTTTTTGGTCATTATTCAATCACTTGGGACAAAAAAAAATATTCAATGGGCTCAACATGCCTCTCAGCAAATAGCTTGAGGTGTCTACTTTACAAAATGGGGTCATTTGGGGGGGGGTTTTGAACTGTCCTGGCATTTTATGCACAACATTAGGAAGCTTATGTCACACATCATCCACTCTTCTAACCACTTGAAGACAAAGCCCTTTCTGACACTTTTTGTTTACATGAAAAAAAAAAATTTTTTGCAAGAAAATTATGTTGAACCCCCAAACATTATATATTTTTTTAAAGCAAAGGCCCTACAGATTAAAATAGTGGGTGTTGCATTTTTTTTTTCCACACAGTATTTGCGCAGCGATTTTTCAAACACATTTTTTGGGGGAAAAACACACTTTTTTTATTTTTAATGCACTAAAAAACACTATATTGCCCAAATGTTTGATGAAATAAAAAAGATGATCATAGGCCGAGTACATGGATACCAAACACGACATGCTTTAAAATTGCGCACAAACGCGCAGCGGCGACAAACTACATTCATTTTTAAAAGCATTTAAAAGCCTTTACAGGTTACCACGTTAGATTTATAGAGGAGGTCTACTGCTAAAATGACTGCCCTCGATCTGACCTTCGCGGTGATACCTCACATGCATGATGCAATTGCTGTTTACATATGACGCTAGACCGACGCTTGCGTCCGCCTTTGCGCAAGAGCAGGGGGGACAGCGGTGCTTTTTTTTTTTTTTTTTTTTTTTTTTATTATTTATTTGGCTTTTTTATTTTATTTTTAAACTGTGCCTTCCATATTTTATTTTTTTACCATTTTTATCGTTATCTCAGGGAATGTAAATATCCCCTATGATAGCAATAAGTAGTGACAGGTACTCTTTTTTTGAAAAAAATTGGGGGGTTAGACCCTAGATCTTTCCTCTGCCCTCAAAGCATCTGACCACACCAAGATCGGTGTGATAAAATGCTTTCCCAATTTCCCAATGGCGCTTTTTATATCCGGGGGGGGGGACATTCCCTCCCACTGCTTGTAAAAGCAGTCTAGAGGCTAATTATCTGCTAGAATTGCTTTTACATGAAAGCCGGCTGCTGGCTGAAAAGAATGATACCAAGATGATAACTAAACCCGCAGGCATCATTCTGGTATAAACATTCAAAGTCCAGCAACATACCAGTACGTTGCTGGTCCTTGTTGGACATGTATTGTAATCTTTTTTTTCATACAGCCTATTGGCTGAACGAAAAAAAGAGATTGATTGGTGGGTATGCCCACCATTAGAATACCTCCCTTCATCCACCCACTTCTAATGATGGGCATATATGCCGAAGCATGGGGGCATCCTCCCGCAAAAAAGTTATGCCGCGTACACACGGTCAAGCCTTCGTCGGAATTTCGACCGTATGTACGCGGCATAAAAGGTTATGCCGCGTACACACGGTCGGACTTTTCCACGGGCAAGCCTCCGTTGGAATTTCGACCGTATATACGCGGCATTAGGAGCAAAATCGCTCCTCCGCCCCTGCTGCCCCCATGCTTCGGCATATATGCTCTTTTTTTTAACTGTGGTGGTGAAATCACCTCCTACAGCGTTGGAGTCACGGCTGTCAAGATAAATAGATCCGCGCTGCAACTGAATGGCGTACCTGCTAAGCAAATGGTGGTTAACATTAAAACAAAGTAACATTACAGTACAACAGTAAGACCTTACCATGCCATACCTGCAAAGCAAATACCAAAACAAAACCTAGTAAAAAATAAAAAAATGTTTTAACGCAACCTGTGCCTAAAATATATATATGCCGAAGCATGGGGGCATCCTCCCGCAAAAAAGTTATGCCGCGTACACACGGTCGGAATTTTCCACGGGCAGGCCTCCGTCGGAATTTCGACCGTATGTACGCGGCATTAGGAGCAAAATCGCTCCTCCGCCCCTGCTGCCCCCATGCTTCGGCATATATGCTCTTTTTTTTAACTGTGGTGTCACGGCTTTATGTATCGTGGGAGCAAACGCTGTTGCTGTCAAGATAAATAATTCCGCGCTGCAGTTGAATGGCGCACCTGAAAACAAAAAATTACATACCTGAAAAGCAAGCATGATAAAACATTGCAGAATAGAAAACAGTAAAAAAGAGCAGAACAATAGAGAGAAAATAGAGAGAGAGAGAACAATAAAACGACAACTATTTTTGGTTTTTTTATTTTATATTTTTTTTGTGTTTTGTTTTTTACGTTTTTTTTTTCTTTTTTACACTTTTTTTGTAACTTTACAACTGTAATGGTTCGGGTCTCTCAAAATGTAATGGCATCTTGGGAGACCCTGTGTAAGTGTGTCCTTGTCTGTGAAATGCTGTACCCTATGCTAAAACTTCACTTTTGAGTGGTAGCGTTCAAAACATTCACCTTGGACTGGTTGATATTGATGGTTGCTATGGACTGGTTGCTATGGACGGTTGCTATGGACAGTTGCTATGGACGGTTGCTACGGATTGGTTGTTATGGACGGTTGCTATGGATTGGTTGCCATGGACAGTTGCTATGGACTGGATGCTATGGATAGTTGCTATGGATGGTTGCTATGGACAGTTGCTATGGACGGTTGCTATGGACTGGTTGCAATGGATGGTTGCTATGGACAGTTGCTATAGACTGGTTGCTATGGATGGTTGCTATGGACGGTTGCTATGGACTGGTTGCTATGGACGTTTGCTATGGACTGGTTGATATGGATCAGGCCTGTCTCTGCGAACGCTGCAGTTATGTGTGTTGTGTTTGGTAAGTGACAGTGATCGATCGATACTGCACTTGGGTGGGCTGGGCTGGGCTGGGCGGAGGGGCTAAACGCAGGCGCTAGCAGGTATCTGGGCTGATCCCGCTAACACTGCGTTTTTGGGAACCCTAAACCGCTGGGGATGCTAGTATAGATCTGATCAGATACTATACCACTAAGGGGGGTGTATGCTTTGCGCGTGGGTGTTAGCGTTACTGGCACTAACCTAACACTGCCTGGGGCGACGCAGACCCTCTCTGGCGCTAAAACCTAATTGATCTCACCCGCCGGGCGATCAGGGGGGTTAAACCTTTATTGGGTTATATACGGCGGGTGCCCTGATGCTATAAAAAGCAAACTAATCAACCAGCGTCACCCGTAACCTTTATATGGTGATCACTGGTGAAAGGGTTAACTAGGGGCAATCAGGGGGTTAAAACCTTTATTAGGTTAAATATGGGGGTACCTGACACTATATAAAAACCTGACGGGTAACCTAAATAACTAAATAACTTACTGGCTAACCAGTGACACCAGTGACGCTTATACGGCGATCACTGGTGAAAGGGTTAACTCTAGGGGCAATCAGGGGGTTAAAATAATATATGGGGGTACCTGACACTAATAAAAACCTGCGGCGAACCTAAAAAAAAATAACTAATAATCTAAAACACCAGCGACACAAATACAGCGATCGGAAAAACAATCGCTTAGTGACGCTGAAGTTAGGGGGTGAAAGGGTTACCTGGGGGGTGATCAAGGGGTTAAACCTTTATTAGGGGGGGTTAGGGGGCTACCCTGGACCTAAAGGGGCCTAATCCTAACTGCCCTGCAACTTTTTACAATCACAGATGACACTAAATGCAGTGATCAGTAAAATAAATGATCACTGCAATCAGTGACACTGTGATTGGGGGCTTTGGGGTGACCTGGGGGGTGATCTGGGGGTGACTGGGGGGTGATTTGTGTGCCTATGTGTACCTACGTGTCAGTGGACTGTTGGTGCACTAACCTGCTTCTTCTCTGCTCGGCGCCGGGAACGAAAAGACTGCAGCGAGGGAGATGACATCACTTCCTCCAGCCTTGTTTACATCACATGGCGGAGGAAGCATTTTCATTGGCCGGGAGCGATCGCGAGGGGGGGGGCGGAATCGAGCGGCCGCCCCCTCATGCCTGATCGCTCCTGAACACTTAACGGCCGCTCACTGCAGTGAAGGGGGGTCCGGATGGACCCCCCAACTGCACAAAGGCGATCACGTAGATCTACGTGATTCTGCCTGTCCGTGCAATTCTGCCGACGTAAATCGGCGGTGGGCGGTCGTTAAGTGGTTAATCAGCCAAAAAACCTGTGTGATTAATGTGTGTTCGGGTTTAAAGGGATGAGGTGGCAACCCTATTTCCGACACATGCAATAGATTCAGGTAGTTCTTAGTACTGCCACTTTAAGAACCTGTCGCTATGACTGCAACAGATTCAAAAATAATTATCACCAGTTCACTGATTAGGAAACTGGCGGTAATTAAAGGGTTAGTTCAGCTTTACTAAAAAACTGCCTATGCAGATAAGGGGCTTCTGTAGATAAAACCAAACTGTGCAGCTTTGACAGAAGTGGAAAAATGCCCTTGCTATAGGTGTAGGCCATATATGCGCCTCATGAAGCCTGATTGGAGAACTCTTAGGGCATTGCTAAGGATACTGCTAAGATATACTTCGCTAATTCTGTTCACCCCCACCATTACAAGAGCAAACTCGCAAACACTCAGCTCTGCATCAGCTGCTGCATCAGGGGAGAGAAAATGCATGTGAGAGGATTTGCATCAAAGAAAGAGCTCGCTCCAGTAAGGCCCGGAGTGGACAAAACAAAGTGATAAAATAACGTAGGGCCGGGGATGACTGATGTGTAAAGGAAGCCAACAGGGGGTTAAAAAATAGAATGGTGAAGGGGAGGTGACAGGATGGAAAATGATGTGGAAAGGGAGGAGCAATATAAATTAAGGGGCGGGGTCTCCCGGGAGTCAGTTCAGCAAGAAAGAACAGGAGGAGGCAGTTTTTCCCACCCACCCTCTGTGTGTTATGTTTTGGTGTTGTGCGTCTGTTTTCTTTTCTTTCAGGTTCCAGGGATGGTGGTCATCATAACAGCATGTGGCGGTGTCCTTGGTCTTTGATGGTGGCAGATAACAGATGTGATGGAAGTGGTGGGGGGCTCATCTGTGGTATGGGCCCCTCTGGGGTTATTCCAGTGGAACGGTGTCTGCTGGAATACGGTTATGGTTGCACTGCGTGAAACAGGGGCTGTCTCCGAGCTGGTTATACGGCTGGAGGCCTGGTACGGTAAAAGATTCCGCAGTGCAGTGGTGGTTAAAGTTTAAGCCGGGATGCCGTCAAAGACCAACAGGCTGGTGTTAAAGAAGTTGTTTTGGCTAAAATGTTATTTTAAAAGTGTAGCGGGGTCTTCAAAGTTAGTGGGATACACCTGGGGGTAGAGTGACCCAGGTGTGTAATTATGGCAGGGTTTAGACCCCTTTTTGTTATTCGTGGAGGATTGGGTGGTGCAATATTCTCCTTTGCCTGTGGGTGGCGGAGTACCTACAGGCTCGAGGTAGAATCACTACCACAGTGCTACCCTTCTTTGTCCCTTCCTGGAGATGGTACGGCTGGGGCGGGGAACCCGCCGTGGTATCGACGGGAGGAGATAAAAGGGGGAGACGCCCTCGCCACGAGGTCTGTCTTCGAGGATCATCTCTTCACGCACCCAGGCACCTTCAGCCTGGGTGCGGGCGATTCAAGGTTCCCGGCCTCGGCGCCCTAGGCCTGGCCGGGATGAAGTTGGGGTTCCATCCCAGGCACCTTCAGCCTGGGGTGAGGTACTATTGAGGAGGCCTGGGGCCCGGTGACTTCGACCGGGTCCCGCAAGGGTGAAGTGGTTCCAGGGCGCCCCTTGCGAGGGGACCCGCATCTGAGGTGAGGAGGCTGGGGAGGTCACTCGTTCGAAGACCCGGTGTAGTGTCAACCCGGTGACGGATGGGCCTTCGGTAACTCCCTTGGAGGACATCTTCCCCTGATAGGGGCCGCAACGCAACTTAGGTATTCATGTCAAGACTCCTACAACCCTTGGTCATAGCACAGGGGGTGTAGGGACCCAGATCAGTATAGTGCCTCGACCTGCTTATCCCACCGTATCATGCCATCGCATTGCCTGTATGTGGAGATACGAAATAAACCAACAGTTGGACTGTGATCGGTGTATGGACTCTGTTAATGGGAGCAAAGGGTGGTTTGGTGGTTTCTGCACAACAGACTCGGTACATGCCCAGGACACACCGGCCCGAGGAAACATCAGGTATTGGCCTTCACCTCACCCACAGTTATGGGGAGGACATGGGCCGTAGCGCACCTCACTCTGTCGCGTGACATACCCCTAGCTAAAGAGGACGGGGTGAGGCCGTTACACGTGGGGGCTCGTTCGTCCGGGATTGTGTGTGTCTTGGCGATGGAACTGAGAACGTCTGTGTTTGAACTTTGCTGCCCGGAGGAGTTCCGAGCAGGTCGGCCATGTGATTGGCCAAAGTGCATCCCTGCTCGGAGTTGTGGACATGACCCTAAGTCGGGAAAGGCCCACGCGGAGGAGCGTAAAAAGGGAGAGGTCCAGCCGTGTGAAGTACTACATGTGGGGACTGTTAATGCACTGCGCCACGAGGCACCCCATGACTGTGCAATTCGTTGGCGGAGGCTGGCGGAAGCCCGCGAAAACGTACAAGTCGTGGGAGGAGTCTGGCCACGTGTGGAGATACACGTGGAGACTCCGGCGCGTGGTCAGCGCGTGATGGAACAGCAAGTGGTCGGAATGAATTCAAGCTCTCCGTGGATGCCGGTATCTTACCCTATGAAGATGACTGCATTTGCTGCTCCTCTGACAGACACGGGGATAAGACTTAGGCCCCGAGGACAGTTGGCTCTGTATTCATGCAGAGACACGGAGGCCCTCGGTGTGATCTGTCCCGGATGCTCGGGACTGGTGGTCCAACTAAAGCCATTCGGGCGATGTGAGGCATGCAAGGAGTTCCTTTTTGAGGTTGAACCATACACGGAAAGGCCCCGGGCCCTACGCCTCAACTGCATCACAGGAACCGCCACTCCGGAGGGAGAGATCCAGGCCTCTGCGGAGGTCCCCGTACGCGCTGACCAGGGCAACGTGACTGCCCAACCAGAGACTGAGAGAGAAAAATCCGAGGACACTGCTTCGGTCACCACAGACTCCCTGCTGCCACCCCCGAAGAGGAAGATAGGCCTGGTGCAGGCCTCCTGTGGTCGTGGTCGAGCTTCGCCCCGCTGCTTGCTGGACCTGGATGGATCCGGTCGGAAGAATCCTGGACATCCCAGTGCTGAAGAAGGTCTAGGTGAGCCAGGGGCTGGGGCTGGGGTGTTGGTTGGAGGTGTCGGGAGTTCACATCTGGTGGAGCCCGAAAGGGAGGGTAGCCTTCCGTCTACTAGAGACTACCTTCCCGCCGAGATGTATGACACCTCCGACCTAGAGTCGTTGTCAGACTGTGGGGATGACGGGGAAATAGACGAGCTGTTTCACCGGAAGGGCTGGGACAGACGCCCGCTACCCGTGCAGAGTAAGCCACAGGACTCCCCCATGTCCATAGAAGACAGTACGCTCCGGGTGCAAGCCCCGGAGTTATTGAGGAAGCCTAGTCCTCCAAATAACTTTCCTCATTCAACTACATCACCCGCTCTGATGGAGGGGACGCAGCGTGCTTCGTTGCGGGCACCAAAGACAAAGCAACCCGAGATGGTGAAGGTACCTCGGCACCCGGAGGCCATCGTACAGCCAGGAGAAGGTGAGCGAGATGTGATGCCGCCTCTAGCCAGATTGCAGAGACTTTTCTCCCAGAGAGTCGCCCGTGAATATGGGTGGGAGTACCCCTACTTGCCTCGGGACTTATTGTATGAAGTCCAGGTCCTGCGACCAAGGTGGTATGACGAGTTTGTATGGGAAAAGCTTAAAGTACCCCATGCCAGGTGATACCTGTCACGTTCGCCGCCTGTGTCTAAAAAGTTCAAGGACTGCAGAGCTGATTGGAGACTTGGGTGCCATATTCATGCCGATAAGGTGCTCATCTGCAGGAAAGAAGGAGAGGATGTCGAGTATTCGGTGGAAGTGTTTGACGGGCACCTGAAGCCTCTGTTTCTGCCGGATCCAAGGTTCTACTTATAGGAGAAGTGAGCTCCTATCTTGTTGCTGTTGAAACTTTCTGGAAGAGACATTCCCAGACGCCTAGAACTGTGCCCTACTTTTGTTTTGATTTGGGCTTTTCTTTTACTCACTGGAGACTTGGGAGCTGTTGTTTTTTTTTCTCCCTTTTCTTCATGTGCCAAAGGCAGAGACTTTTGGGGTAGAGTCAGAGTAGGAAAGCAGGAAGAATGAAGATCTCACCAAGTGTCATTACTGCAGCTCTGTCACCAGGTGGCAGTGTTGTGCAACGGTTGTTCGAAATGCTACACATGCATTACTTACTTATTGGAGTGAGCGGGTCTCTCGGCTGACGGACCCACTCATGCCAAGTTAACACAGAGTGTTAGGATGTGTTTTCTTTTTGTTGTTTCCCTTCTGCAGGAGATTCATCGGTCAAGACTACTGAGAGTGGGGTGGTTCTTAGACAGCGATGGGAGGGATTGTACATGTGTACAGAATAGATGTCTTATGCAAAAGTTTATCGTTTTATATTTTCCCTTTCCCTTTTGAGCAGGTCTTGGCACACTTAGTATCCAAAAATTTGAGGGATAGCTTCTGGGGCCCACTTCATGTCACCACTCCTTGGGAGACATGGGTGTGCACCTGACGCTGGGGACCAGCGTCAAATCACCAGGGGGAGTGTGTAGCGGGGTCTTCAAAGTTAGTGGGATACACCTGGGGGTAGAGTGACCCAGGTGTGTAATTATGGCAGGGTTTAGACCCCTTTTTGTTATTCGTGGAGGATTGGGTGGTGCAATATTCTCCTTTGCCTGTGGGTGGCGGAGTACCTACAGGCTCGAGGTAGAATCACTACCACAGTGCTACCCTTCTTTGTCCCTTCCTGGAGATGGTACGGCTGGGGCAGGGAACCCGCCGTTGTATCGACGGGAGGAGATAAAAGGGGGAGACGCCCTCGCCACGAGGTCTGTCTTCGGGGATCATCTCTTCACGCACCCAGGCACCTTCAGCCTGGGTGCGGGCGATTCAAGGTTCCCGGCCTAGGCGCCCTAGGCCTGGCCGGGATGAAGTTGGGGTTCCATCCCAGGCACCTTCAGCCTGGGGTGAGGTACTATTGAGGAGGCCTGGGGCCCGGTGACTTTGACCGGGTCCCGCAAGGGTGAAGTGGTTCCAGGGCGCCCTTTGCGAGGGGACCCGCATCTGAGGTGAGGAGGCTAGGGAGGTCACTCGTTCGAAGACCCGGTGTAGTGTCAACCCAGTGACGGATGGGCCTTCGGTAACTCCCTTGGAGGACATCTTCCCCTGATAGGGGCCGCAACGGAGGTATTCATGTCAAGACTCCTACAACCCTTGGTCATAGCACAGGGGGTGTAGGGACCCAGATCAGTATAGTGCCTCGACCTGCTCATCCCACCGTATCATACCATCGCATTGCCTGTATGTGGAGATACGAAATAAACCAACAGTTGGACTGTGATCGGTGTATGGACTCTGTTAATGGGAGCAAAGGGTGGTTTGGTGGTTTCTGCACAACAGACTCGGTACATGCCCAGGACACACCGGCCCGAGGAAACATCAGGTATTGGCCTTCACCTCACCCACAGTTATGGGGAGGACATGGGCCGTAGCGCACCTCACTCTGTCGCGTGACATACCCCTAGCTAAAGAGGACGGGGTGAGGCCGTTACAAAAGTATTGGAAATTATTATTTAATAAATTAATTATTGGAATTATTTAATAAATAGGCTGTTATAGCCATTTATACTCCAAAACCTGTGTGTCTCATCATTGGTAAAGGTTTAAGGGGAGTAAGGTATGTGTAAAAGGTTATAAGGAAAAGGTTGGGTTATCTGGACTACACTAGTCATGTGATGGTGAAGGTGAACAATAACAGCTAGGCATCTCTTAGCAATGTATTTAGCAATGTCCAAGGAGTACCCCTGTCAGGCGTCATAAGGTATGTAAATGGCGTACACCTATGTAGCACTCAGGGGAGGGCTGGTGGCCTTAGGCCTGGGGGGCAAGTCCAGTCAAGTGGCCCATTGAACCACCGAATCAGCTCACCATCCATGGCCCACCTGGTTTTTCAATGCAGCCTCACCAGTGCACATCAGTTCAGCCAACTTCAGTGCCCATCAATGCAGCCTGATCACTGGGGCAGGTTACATGGGGTGTATGGTGGGGGAGATGGGGGGTCAGCTAGGGGTGTCAGGGTCTCTCACCTCAGCAATCTCAGCTCAGCAGGTCCTTGCATGCCACGGTCTCCTGGGGGGGGTAACGCTCCTGATCCTGGGGTCAAGTTGCAGCCAGCGCCCGGCCCTGCGTCCTGACTCCCTGGCACGCCCTACCTCTGCCTGCTTCCAAGAATCCAATCCCAGGGAGTTGTAGTTTCCTCTGTGCTGCTGTGTTTTCCACCCACCAGAAGCTTGAGTGCGGATTACAACTCCCGGAATGCAACAGCTAGTGGTCGGCCACCATGGCCATGCCCCGGCCCGACTTCCTAGACTAGAATAAAAAAGAAAATGGTAGCGGGCAGCGGCTGCCGGCCATTTTGAACATAAGTTAGGGCGGCCTGGGAGGCAATTGCCACCCTGCCCCCTGGCCCAGCCCTCCCCTGGTAGCACTCTAAAGTTTAGGCAGGGTTGCTCTTAAACTTACTTGCCAGGTATAGTGGCCTTGGCTAATTGCTAGGGATCAATTGATTTCATCCTAAGTCTAGAATTGCTGCACTTCTCTCTTCTGTCGCTAGGTGGCTGGTTACCTGGCGACATTAGATAAGACAAGGGCAATGCAAGGACAGATTAGGAGTATATGGGGGATCTCAGCTAATGGGCAGGGGTTTTCCTAAATCCTGTGGCCTGCTGGAAGAACCTATATATGTGGATGGAGTCAGGTGATCGGGGTTCTGTGCCACCTGGACAGCTGTCTGGGTGGACGTGTGTTGTGTTGCCCAAGTCTGAGACCTATCCCGGGCACATCTTGCTGCTAGGCTGTCTGAGGGCCTATCCAGAAGCAAGAGAGCTGCGCAGGGTTGGGATTGCGGCTTGCAGTCCAACCAGAAGTGACGGTTCTGCCAGCCGGAGAACCTGTTGTGGTCAGAGGTAGAGGGGAAGCTGTCACAACTAAGGGACCAACCACCTTATTACCAGGGACCACAGTGAGTTGCTGAAGCAAGTATAGGAGCAGTATTCTTACCAACCGGGGACGGTGAAGAATAGGGAAACATCAGCAGGTGTCAAACCAGGGACTCAGCCAGTGGAGGTGACGCTTGCAGAGCAGCCTTGTGTGCCAAGCCAGGGACCCAGCAGGGAAGCGGGGGTGACGCTTGAGGAGTATCTGTGAGTGCCAATCTAGGGACCCAGCGGGGAAGTGGGTGTAACGCTTGAGGAAGAGACTCAGCGAGAAGGTTGGAAGAGCTCAGGAGATCCAGTGGTAGTTGATCAGCAAGTCTAGTAAGAGAGACTGGGAGCTCATTGGAATGAAAATCTACAAGAACACCAGTACTCACGGTGGGGGATGAATATGCTGGAAATTTGTTATAATTGTAGCGGGTGTTTGAATTTATGTGAGGACTCTGATGGTGTGGGGTTCCTTGTGGTCCCCGGGTGGTGCTGTTGCCCTGGGCCGGAGCTGAACTCACACCGCAAATTGTGCCTTTTTGTCCTCCCCTGGAGCTGGTACAGCGGGGCGGGGAACCCGCTGTGACGCGAAGGGAGAGGTCATAAAAGGGGCAGGCGCCCTTATCACGGGGTTAGACCTTGGGTCGGAGTTGGAGGACGCGGCCGCACCCAGGCACCTTCAGCTTGGGTGCTGGCGTTCCGGTGTTCCGGGCCTAGGCGCCCTTGGCCTAGCCGGAGCGGAGATGGAGTCCATCTCAGGCACCTTTAGCCTGGGGTGAGGTACTATGGCGGATGCCTGGGGCTCAGTACCTTCGACTGAGTTCCGCGAGGGTGGAGGAATCCGAGGGGGCCCTAACTCCTTGGGTGCCCGTGTCTGAGTTTGTGAGCATTGGTGTGCAGTAACTTCTCCGAAGAGTCCGGCGCGGCATCGCTGGTGACGGAGAGGCCTCCACTTCTCCCTTGGACGGATTTCTTCCTCTGACAGGGGCAAAGTGAGCAAAGGTAATTCACGTTCTATATTACCTAGTCAGTGGCAGTGACTATTCACCACTGGTGACAGCACAGTGGGCAGCAGCAAGAAGGGAAAGGATTGTGCCTCGATCTGTCCCCATTTTCTAAAGAAGAAAGATTGTTTTATTGCTTGGCAAGAAGAATAAAACTGAGTTGTAACTATTCACTGTTTGGAACTTGGGTTACTAAAGCAAAGGAGTCGGGGACGAAGCACTGGACTTGACTCTAGGACGCCTACACAAAAGCCCAATCTTCTGGCCTTCACCTCTTAGTTACGGAGGACATGGGCCGTGGTGTGCATCATCTCTCTCTCTCTCCCAGGTACCCCTAGACAACAGCCATATAACCGATAAAGCAAGGGAGAGGGGTGAGGCCGCTACATAATTGTGACAGCCTCCCTCACAGGGCACAAGGGATGCTATGACACTTGATTTCCACTGGCATCCTAGCAATCAGTGACTCATCCTTGGCCCTTCTCAGCTGCCAGCCAGGATATTCCCCAGCCAAAAGCTGAATGTAAACAATGGGTCAGGGATGCTGACTGATGTCATTACACAAATATGGCAATGGGCAAATTTGAACAATGACAGGAATTTACCAGCGGAATGGGATCGGGATGGTCTATTGGTTGTTATGATTTTCATCATTTTTAATCGTCTGCTTTTTTTTTTTTTATACATTCAGTTGTCAGCAGGGAACTCGCTGACAGCTGATGAGTCATCTGTTGTTAAGGACGTGGCGGACGGCTTCCCAGCCTGCTCCTCAGCAATCAGCAATTTGACAAAAAACAGCATGGGGGTCCCCTCAAACCCTCATGCTGTTTTTTGACAAATACTGCATGTAATACCGCCAGCAGAACTGCATGCTTTTTTACTCTCTGGTCCATTTGTTAATTGGACTCGAGTTTTTAAAGCGGTAATCGTTATTTTTTTTTATTTTTTATTATGAATTGGAATTAAAGTGTTTGTAACCCTAAAAAAAATTATATATTGTTCACTTACAGCAGGTTAAACAACACAGTGCTTGTGCTGTCCAAGCTGCCCCTCTCTAAGATGTAAAAAAAACCTGGCTGATCCTGCCTTTTCCTGTGTCCTGACCACGATAATCATGGCTGCTAAGCCCTGACTACCATGGTCAGTTTGCGTGCCTCCCTCATCCGCAGCTCTCATCTGTACTCCTCACCCCTCCCTACCTGCCTGTCAGCTCCGTATCTGTGTCTCGCGTGCCCCCTCCCACTTGCCGCTTTCAGTAGTTAAAAAAAGTGTAATTGTCACTGGCAGCCCCTCTGTTTTATCCAGGGATAATTCACTGTATAAGTGTTTTTTTTTAAATAAATGAAGCCTCTAAATACCTTTTTTGCAGCTTCATTCAGGCTGGTCACATGACTCCCGGCTACACTGCTACTCCGATCCAAGGCTATAGTGGGAGGGGCCAAGCGGCCACGTGACCTCCCTGGCTTTTGTTTGTATATGACAGGATGACTGAAGGGAACGCAGCTCTGCCTTATTCACTAAGCATGAAAAGTCTCTTTGGTTTTAATAAATCAACCCCAATGAGCACATTGCATTTGATCGGCTAATAAAATATGAAATGTACTACTTATGGTAACCAACATAAATTTTCATTTTTACTCACCAGACCAGGCTGTCGTTGCACTACTTGTAGATAATTTTTTGCTATAGAATACAATATTAGTGAGGGTGTATTTTGCCCAGGCTATAGTATTGCTTTCAGGGTTGGTATTACATGCTATTTCCAGATGTTTGCCTGCTGATATTTTATATGATGATGGGATACTGATGTTGGCTGTGGGAAACAGAAAAAAACTGTGATATAATAAAGAAAGGTTTATGGTCATCCTGTGTCATGATTAAAGTATATTCTAAAGCCATGAATAAAATGTAAGATATTGCTGCTTGACAGTCCTTAGATGTGGTGTCTGCATTAGTTTTCTTTTTCAGGCCAAGTACATTTTCTGCAGGTAAAGACATTTCATTTTGATCCTGCCAGAAATCCAATGTGCTTGTAATGTCCTGTGTTCTGAATTGAACAGCTTTCCCAGTTTTCTTTCCTGGACTTTAGAACACCTTCTCTGTTGATATGGAAATGGAGAGGGGAAGTGTTTGCAGTCCAAACTAGGGGAGCATCCTAAAGTACGTTGCATGAGCATTGTCACCCTAAGACAGGAAGTGTGTTACTGGCTGGAACACTGGGTGAAAAAAAGTCCCCTTTCGCACAAAGGGTCAGATCAGGTCTGCCTGTCAGCAGTGGCCACTGGTAGTTTTTTTTTGGGGGGGGCAGCAAACAATCACCCATCAACCCCCAACGAGCGGGACCCACCCCCCGCTGTTTTCCAGTCGGTTCAGCACTAACCCCATCGGCGGTGGCAGGTGGGAGGCAGCGTGGTGCAGCGGTTCCATGTCCTGTGCTCCATGGCGGCTTCCAGCTCCTCACCTCCTCCTCCTAGGCATCCAATGGGATCGCCTGTCCTTTCAGCCAATTGGGCGACCAGTGTCAAAACCATCTTCCTGATTGGCCGGAAGGAGGATCAGTGTTACAACAGCGAATATCCATTCGCTGTTGTGACACACCTGGGTGGGATCAGAGCGCACTCTCTGCGACCTGAGCCCACCCTGTATTGAAGCCTATTCGAGCTTCTGACTCTAATCGGTGCTTCAAAAAACCAGCCCTTCCCTCACATTGGACTCCATGTGCCAGTGTCCTAAAAGGGACTGGACGCATTGGATGGGGGGGTGGCGATGGACAGGGAGGGCTGCGCCCCGTGCACGCCTAATAGATGGGCCGCCCCTGCCTGTCAGTTTTTCAGGCATACCTGATCATTCCTACATTCACCCCTATGGATCGGCAGGTGTAAAAGGACTTGTGTCCATTTACACTCATCAAGCTCCAATCCGATCTGGTCCGCTAAAAAAAATGGAAGGGGATCTGTCCCCCTCCATCTAGTTCAGGGGTAGGCAACCTCGGCCCTCCAACGGTGGTGAAACTACAAATCCCATCAAGTCTTTGCCTCTAGGAGTCATGCCTGTGATTGTCAGGGTCTTGCAATATCTCATGGGACTTGTAGTTTCACCACAGCTGGAGGGCCAAGTTTGCCTACTCCTGGTCTAGTTGGATCGGATTGGAGGGCAGTCTGGTGTAAACAGATAGAAAGTCCATTTACACCAGGCCACTCAGAGCAGGGCGGGCTTTGTTGTTATCTGCTTTAGCCTTCCAATGCTGCTTACTGTTATGGCCAGCTATAGATGAGGGCGGTGGACATGTTTTTGTTTTCACCTGTGGTGCTTGTATTGGTCCAGCAGCGCACCAACACCTTTGCTGCCATTGTGCTATGCTGGGTGTTTGGTGTGCTCCTGTACCTTTAAGGAGGGGTGGCTCCCCTTCAGTCCACCTGTCCTCATCTAACCATCAGAATGCATGTGCCTCCATTGTGGGGACACTCACAGTTAGTGTAGGACCACAGATTCCAGGGGGCCTTGGCGTGGCTCTGTGGCTCACGCATGCGTTTGCAAATGCGTGCGGACAAACCCCTGTTTTTAACGCATACTGTTAGACAGGTTAATTGGTTGTCAGCTAGCTGGTCGGTAAGTATGCTTGGTTTTTTCCTGGGCATTCCCCAGGCCTTTGTTGTTATCTGCTTTAGCCTTCCAATGCTGCTTACTGTTATGGCCAGCTATAGATGAGGGCGGTGGACATGTTTTTGTTTTCACCTGTGGTGCTTGTATTGGTCCAGCAGCGCACCAACATCTTTGCTGCCATTGTGCTATGCTGGGTGTTTGGTGTGCTCCTGTACCTTTAAGGAGGGGTGGCTCCCCTTCAGTCCACCTGTCCTCATCTAACCATCAGAATGCATGTGCCTCCATTGTGGGGACACTCACAGTTAGTGTAGGACCACAGATTCCAGGGGGCCTTGGCGTGGCTCTGTGGCTCACGCATGCGTTTGCAAATGCGTGCGGACAAACCCCTGTTTTTAACGCATACTGTTAGACAGGTTAATTGGTTGTCAGCTAGCTGGTCGGTAAGTATGCTTGGTTTTTTCCTGGGCATTCCCCAGGCCTTTGTTGTTATCTGTCCGTGTCCGCTCTGCATAAACTGACATTTGCCCGCTCTGCACTGATGAGCAGGGGATCAGCGGACAGATCCCCTGCTGATCACATCGAAAACCGCCTTTTGTGAAAGGGACCTAAAAGGAAAACGTTTTTAAAAAAAATAATGCAGTCACCATATCTAAGGACTGATAAGCTGCAATATATACAATTTGTGTTCATGGGTTTAGAAGAACACCAGCTGACCTGCTTAAATCCAACAGCTTTTAACCAGCTGTCAAATTACAAAAAAATATTCAGTGGAACCACTTGAGCACTGGAAATCTTTACCCTCCCCCTTCTTGACCTGCCCATTTTTTGCTATTCAGCATTGCTCTACTTTAACTGACAATTGCTTGGTCATGCAACACCGTACCCGTTTTTTATATAGGGCGATTAAACTTGGATGGGGTAAGGGTTCTTATGGGATGCCCCCTTGATTAGTAAGAAATTCTTTAGGGACACAAATTATATACATCCGGTATATACACACTTCTCTTCTGCCTCCAGCACAAACTTGGTTGTAGAACTACAACTCCCAGGACCAGCTACTCTAGCACTGACAGAATGGTCTGAAAAGAGTGTAAGCAGACCATAGAAAATGCCCTTTGCAGGCAGGGACTGTGGGCCCCATTTGCAGTGTAGCAAAAATATAGGTCTTTGGTGGTAGGTGTCCTCTCCTGTGGCTACTGCTCCCAGTACCACCTCTTCAGGCAGTGCCAGCCCGCCTGGCTGCAGCTGCCTCTTTCGCTAGCCCTCCTGGCTACTTCTCCACAGTCCTTCCAGACTGATTCTGCATCCATCTCAGACTGCTTGCACCCAGTCCCTTCAGGCATGCCTCTCAGTCCTCTGACTGCAACACTCACCAGCCCTCTTGGCTGTCTTCCTCCCTGGGGATTTTCCCGGCAGTGTTCTGCTGTTTTCTCCGTGCTCCCGTGCCTCCTGGTCAGAATCCTTCTATGTGTCATGAAGAGGGGTCCCTTCCACACCCAAACCCAGGCCTGAGTCCCCCCCACCAAACTAGAGCGCTACTTTCAAAGGCCCCGACAGCCTAACACTCCATCTCCATCTTCCACCCGAACTCCACATTGCCCCAGCTGGGATGACCCTGAGTATTTTGAGGGGGCCTATCCCCTGCCAACCCATCTGTTGGGGATTCGTCAGGGCCCTCAGAACACTCCAGCCAGCTCCTCCTAGAAACCTTCCAACTGCTTCTGGAACCTTCTCCAGGTTTCCAGCAAGCAGGGAGGAGTCACCAGAGAAGCTGCTGCTGAGTGATCAAGCGTAGCTGTGTCACTTAAACCCTGACCCAGAAAAACACACAGGCTTAGCTGCCAGCCAAGCCTGACAATTTGTCTAACCTAATAAAAACCCTATGACTTAGCACTCTAGCCATGCTAGGGGGTGCTACATTTATGAATTTCCACCAAAATGTATTTTGCTACACGTCTTTGGTAAAAAACTAAAACAAATTTCATTAAGTGTATATTAATTGGTTTGTGTGACATTTATAGTGTCTACAAACTATGCAGGGGTATATATTTGAAAATAAAAGGGGTTGTAAACATTCAAGGTTTTTTACCTTAATGCATTCTATTCATTAAAGGTGAAAAACCTCCCGTCACAAACCACAGCAGTCACAAGAGGGGCGTGCTGCATGCTCCTAAACCACAGCAGGCTCAATCTCATAAATATATATATATATATTGTGAGGGGGTTAGCTCGGTAGCGGGTGTGTGTGACCCCCTGGATGGGCTCCCCACACAAAAACAGGCCCAGCAGACGGAGGTTGTGGTTTTCAAGATCAAAAGGTGCGGTTTATTTCTCTATTTACAGTGACAAAAACACAGCAAAGCAAAAAGAAACATAAACAAAATAAATCCTGGTCAGCTTGACCTCTGACTAAACATGCAGGTTTCCCTAACTAACAACTGGGATCAGCCTTGTGCTGTCCTAGTCCCTAAGTCCCTGGGTTAGTAAATGTCCAAACAAATAGCCACACAGGCTTGGTCTCACCGCACAGGGGTTCACTCTCCCTAGACAGTCCACACAGGTCTGGTTCCAGGCATGAGCAAACACCTAATGAAGCTGGGAGTTTTTATAGAGGCCTTAAACGAGCTGACAAGCTTCAGCTGGTCTCATCAACTCCCTGCCTGCACGACGCCCAGCACTCTCCCTAGAGGTATGAATCATCCATGAGCCCACTAGCCTCAGCTGGGCTTCATCAACTCTCTCCCTAGTTGTATAAGTCGGCATAAAGCCTGAATCTGGGAGAAATATACCTACCCCCCTGGATGCAACCAGGTGACTTTACCTTCCTGCTGTCACATACCCCCCCCCCCTCTTGTTTTAACCTTGGGGTTGGAACACCAGCAATCAGGCATTCATGTACTCGAGACAAAGCATCCACATTCCCCATTTGAACGCCAGGGCGATGCTTTACTGTGAAGTTGAATTCCTGTAGGGCCAGGAACCACCTATTTACTCTTCTATTTGTCTCCTTGTTTTGAGCCATCCACTTTAACGGAGCGTGATCCGTAACCATGTCAAAGTGCCTACCTAGCAGATAGTACCGAAGGGAATCTAGAGCCCACTTCACCGCTAAACACTCCTTTTCAACCGTGGCGTAATTTACCTCATGGGACTTCAACTTCCTGCTGAGGTAAATGACTGGGTGCTCTTCCCCATTCCAGACCTGGGACAATACTGCTCCTAACCCCACATCTGACGCATCACTTTGTACGACAAAGTCTTTAGAGAAGTCGGGTGAGTACAACACTGGCTGGCTACATAAGGCTTGTTTCAAGAATTGGAACGCTGCCTCAGCCTCGGGGGTCCATTTAATCATGACCGACCCTTTCCCTTTCGTCAGGTTGGTTAGGGGCACAGCCTTAGAAGCAAAGTGGGGAATGAAGCGCCGATAATAACCCGCGATTCCCAGAAAGGCTCGTACCTGCTTCTTGCTGTTGGGACGTGGCCAACTCTGGATGGCCTCGACTTTGTTGAGTTGGGGTTTTATTACTCCCTTGCCAATGGTGTACCCAAGATATTTGGCCTCCTCCTGCCCAATGGTACACTTCTTGGGGTTAGCCGTAAACCCCGCTTCCCGGATAGAGTCTAGGACTGCTTGCACTTTTGGCAGATGTGAGGCCCAATCTGTGCTATGGACAATTACGTCATCCAGGTAAGCCGCAGCATACTTCCGATGGGGCCTCAGTATCTGGTCCATTTTCCGCTGGAATGTGGCCGGCGCATTCTGTAACCCGAACGGCATTCTCTTATATTGGAACGCCCCGTCTGGGGTTACAAATGCGGATTTCTCTTTGGCCGACTTGGCCAGGGGAATTTGCCAATACCCTTTTGTGAGGTCAAGAGTCGTCATGTATCGGGCTGTTCCCAGCCGGTCGATCAACTCATCTATACGTGGCATGGGGTAGGTGTCAAATTTTGTAACTTTGTTCAACTGACGAAAATCGTTACAAAATCGCCAGCTCCCATCCGGTTTAGGCACCAACACAATGGGACTAGACCAATCACTTTGGGACTCCTCTATCACCCCTAAGTTCAGCATTTTCTGTACTTCCTCCCGTATTGCCTCCCGTCGGGCCTCTGGGATCCGATAGGGTTTTAACTTCACCCTTTCACCGGGCGGGGTAATAATATCATGCTCTACCCCAGATGTTTGTCCCGGCAGCTCAGAGAACACCTCCTTGTTGCGAAGCACAAACTCCTTAACCTCCTGTTGTTGGGGTTGTGACAAGGTGGCTGCTATTCCAACCTCCGGAATCACGCAACCAGTTTGAGCTGGTGACCAAGTTTCTGCGACTAGGGACTCTCTATCCCTCCAGGCTTTCAACAGATTAACGTGATAGATCTGTTCGGGCTTTCGCCTTCCTGGTTGTCTGACCTTGTAATTCACTTCGCTCACTTTTTCCATTATCTCGTAGGGGCCTTGCCATTTGGCAAGGAATTTACTTTCAACCGTAGGGACAAGTACCAATATCCTATCCCCCGGGGAAAAGGTACGGGTCTTGGCTCCACGGTTGTACACTCTCTGCTGTGCCAACTGCGCTTGGGCCAAATGTTCCTTCACGATGGGCATTACCTGTGCAATTCGATCTTGCATCAGGGCGACATGCTCAATCACACTCCTGTGGGGAGAACTCTCATTTTCCCAAGTTTCCTTGGCAATATCCAACAGCCCTCTTGGGTGTCTCCCATACAGTAACTCAAAGGGGGAGAATCCCGTAGAGGATTGGGGCACCTCCCTAATAGCAAACATCAAATAAGGAAGTAGACAGTCCCAATCCTTTCCATCTCTATCCACCACTTTCTTCAACATTTGTTTTAGGGTTTTGTTGAATCTTTCAACCAGCCCATCGGTTTGGGGGTGATACACAGACGTACGCAATTGCGTCACTTTGAACAATTTACACAGCTCTTTCATAACCCGGGACATAAAGGGTGTACCTTGGTCCGTAAGCAGTTCTTTACAAATACCCACCCGGCTAAAAACAAGAGATAGCTCTTTGGCTATGGTTTTGGCCGAGGTATTTCGGAGAGGGATCGCTTCTGGATAACGGGTGGCATAGTCCATTATAACTAATATGTACTGGTGCCCCCTAGCGGACTTGATTATAGGACCTACCAAATCCATTGCGATCCTCTCAAACGGGACCTCAATGATGGGTAGAGGGACCAGCGGGCTACGGAAATGTGGCATCGGGGCCGACCTCTGACACACAGGGCAGGAGGAACAATAATTTTCTATGTCCTTCATCACCCCAGGCCAATAGAATCTCTGTAATACCCTCTCTCGGGTTTTCTCTGTCCCCAGATGACCTCCAAGAATGTGCCCATGGGCCAACTCCAACACCAACTTCCTGTAAGGTTTGGGCACCACAAGCTGCTCAACGGTTTCTTCTGCCCTTTTTGCCACCCGATACAGTAGGTCCTTCTCTACGCTGAAGTATGGGTAAGTGCAGGTATTATCTGGGTTCACTAACTCGCCATCTATTTCCACTACGTTTTCCCGTGCCTTTATTAGGGCGGGGTCTTTTAACTGTTCTGTGGCAAAATTTTCCCTGTGAACCTCAAGATCAGAAAACTCCACAGACGGTAGGTTTTCGTCTGAGGAGGTGGGCTCCTCTCCAGTTTCTTGAGTCTCGCCTGCCAATACTGACAAGGGAAATTCTGGAGAGTCCTCACCACTCTCAGAGGAGTTCTGGCTATCACCTTCCTGGTACATAGGGGCACCAGTGGGGGGCTCAGGATCATCCCACAGTTCCCAGAACTTCGGAAAATCCCTTCCCACAATGGCATCATGCGGTAATTGAGATACTAACCCCACTGGATGAGAGAGGGTACCTTTGGGGGTCTTGAAACACACTGTAGTCACTGGATACTCTCGGGTGTCCCCATGCACACAAATAACAGCTACCTTGCTATTCCCAGAGACCTCTGTTTTAACTAATTCAGCCTTTATCAGGGTCACAAGGCTACCTGAATCCAGTAATACCACAACATTTCTACCATTAATACACATTTTGCATAAATGTTTCTCAGTTCCCCGAATGGCAGTGCATGCGACTGTCGCACACAGCGACTGACGTCTGTCCGTCAGAAAGTCACATTGCATGGGTTCCTCCACAACCGGGCAATTTGCTGCAATATGTCCCGTTTGCCGGCAGCGGTAGCAAACAATCCTTTTGGCTGCCTCTTGAGCCCCCGACTTCCCAGGCTGTTCTCGCCAAACCCTGGGCAGAGCTCCCACCCTCTCACTCTCTCCACCCTCACCCCTTGGAATCATCTTATCCGCCCCTGGGGATGGTCTGGTCTTAGGGTGAAAAGTCCGAGAGTCTCTGGAAGAGGCCGTCAGGTTCTCTGCAGCCAAGTATCTCTCTACACGATCCACAAGTTTACCGGCCGTTTCTGGGTCTCCATGGCTTACCCACTTTTGAATGGCGGTAGGAATAGCTCTCAAGAAACGATCCATCACAACACGTTCCACAATCTCCGGTGCGGACAAAGTCTCTGGCTGTAGCCACTTCCTGCTCAGGTGAATGAGATCATACATTTGAGACCTGGGGGGTTTTCCAAGCTGGAAAGTCCAGTTATGCACACGCTGAGCCCGGACAGCCAGGGTGACACCCAGCCTTGCCAATATTTCAGCTTTTAGCATCACATAGTCTTTTGCTTGGTCAGGCTCTAGGTCATAGTAAGCTTTCTGCGATTCACCAGTTAACAGAGGAGCCACCAGTCCAGCCCACTGCTCCTCAGGCCACTTTTCTCTTTCAGCAGTCCTTTCAAATGTGGTCAAAAATACCTCTGGATCATCCTCTCCAGTCATTTTTGTCAATAAACGACTCACCCCAAAGGACGCGGTATTAGTGGGACGGCTTTCCTCACTGGTCTGCGGACGTTGCTGCATTACTGCTTCCATCTGTTGTTGTAGTCTCTGCTCTTGCTTCTGCAACAGATCTATGAAGCGGGCCTCAGATTGCTGCTGGGCTTGTTGCTGGGCTGCAAGGCTCTTTTGCAAACCTGCATTTGTCTGCTGTTGATTGGCATTTGCTAGAGCCAGCTGTTTCAGTATCTCCTCCATGCTGGCTTAAAAAAAACTGCCACTGGTTCTCCACCAACTGTGAGGGGGTTAGCTTGGTAGCGGGTGTGTGTGACCCCCTGGATGGGCTCCCCACACAAAAACAGGCCCAGCAGACGGAGGTTGTGGTTTTCAAGATCAAAAGGTGCGGTTTATTTCTCTATTTACAGTGACAAAAACACAGCAAAGCAAAAAGAAACATAAACAAAATAAATCCTGGTCAGCTTGACCTCTGACTAAACATGCTGGTTTCCCTAACTAACAACTGGGATCAGCCTGGTGCTGTCCTAGTCCCTAAGTCCCTGGGTTAGTAAATGTCCAAACAAATAGCCACACAGGCTTGGTCTCACCGCACAGGGGTTCACTCTCCCTAGACAGTCCACACAGGTCTGGTTCCAGGCATGAGCAAACACCTAATGAAGCTGGGAGTTTTTATAGAGGCCTTAAACGAGCTGACAAGCTTCAGCTGGTCTCATCAACTCCCTGCCTGCACGACGCCCAGCACTCTCCCTAGAGGTATGAATCATCCATGAGCCCACTAGCCTCAGCTGGGCTTCATCAACTCTCTCCCTAGTTGTATAAGTCGGCATAAAGCCTGAATCTGGGAGAAATATACCTACCCCCCTGGATGCAACCAGGTGACTTTACCTTCCTGCTGTCACAATATATATATATATATATATATATATATATATATATATATATATGTGTGTGTGTGTCTGAGCCTGCACGTTCCTTCCTGCTACTGCAAATGTTCTGTGGTTCTGTGGCAGGGGCGCCAAGTGGTTAAGTCCATCTACCAACAGTGGAAAGTGGTTGAAATTGTATGAAATGTACCACTAAGTTTATTTTGACTTTTTAAAGCCTGACTTTTCTCAATCTTCATACAGTATTTTCTTTGGAGAATCCACGTTTTTACCTGTGACTTCTTCTTGGAGTTCTTGTAAAGCTCTGAAAATTCTGCAACCTAGAACCTAGAACCAATCCTCCCTCTGAAGTTTACAGTCTAATTCCCCCTCTATAGTAAATTATACATTGATATAGCTGTGACATAATCTGCAGACAACAATTACACAAGGCATGTTCCATCCTGAATTTCAACTATAATACCAGGAGGAATGTTCCCATAGTAGAACATATGACAGGAGTTAAAAGGTAGATATGACTGCCAAGGATTAATATAATTTTGGCTGCATGATATGAAGGTAGATATGGCTTCAGGGGATGGAAGTAGATTTGATTGCAGGGTATGGGGTGGATTTGGTTTCAGGGGATGGAAGTAAATTTGGAAACAGGGGATGCAGGTGAATTTGGGTGCAGTCGATAAAGGTAGACTTGGCTGCAGGGGATGGATGTAAATTTGACTGCAGGTTGTAGAAGTAGATTTGACTACAGGGGATAGAAGTAGATTTGACTGCAGTGGGTGGAAGTTGATTTCACTGCAGGGGGTGGGCGTTTGATTTGGTTTCAATGGATAGTAGTACATTTGGATGCAGGGAATGGAGGTTAATTTAGTTTGCAGGGATGGGGTGAATTTTGCTGTTAGATGGAGGTAGACTTGGCTACAGGAGATGGAGGTAGATTTGGCTACAGGGTAGTCTTGCTGGATAAGTTGTATGGGGATATGACTAGTTATTTGGCAAAATGCTTTGACGATATTCCTGTTTTTTTATTTTTTACTAAAGCTGACATACCAAACACATGGCTTTCTTTATAGACAAGGGTCAGCATTGGAGTTTATCTATTCCTCAGTATCTAACATTAAAGGGGTTGTAAAGGTTTGTTTTTTATTTTCTAAATAAGTTCCTTTAAGCTAGTGCATTGTTGGTTCACTTACCTTTTCCTTAGATTTCCCTTCTAAATGTTTTTTTTTCTTTGTCTGAATTTCTCACTTCCTGTTCCTCCTCGGTAAGCTTTCCCCCATCATCCGAGCCATTCTGTAGGGAGAAGGGAAGGTAGCCGCTCCAGGTGGGAGAACCTTGATAATAATCCACCTCACAGAAGCCACAGGTGCAGGCAATGCATTTAGCAGGGCAGGAATAAGAACATATATTTCTGGACAGCCGCACTCCAAACAAACGTTGCCTTTATTAAAATAGAACATCACTACAAGCCACAGCAAACTACTATCTTCAGAAATGCGGGGCCTCCATGGGAGCGAAGTTTTCGCCCTCACTCGCCAACCTATACATGGGTTGGTGGGAGAGGTCCCGCATTTTTGGACATGGTAGCCCCCGCCGTTTGGATACGGTTTTCTTTTGTCGCTACATAGTTGACCTGCTTTTTGTTACGTCAGATGGGGAGGCCAACTTAGATGACTGGCTCACATATTTCAACTGTAATGTCTTGAACCTCCAATTCACGGGAGACCTCCAGGCTGTCACTATGGATTTTCTGGACGTCAAGCTTTCAGGCATGAATGGCATGGTAGTTACCAGCCTTCACAGAAAGCCCACGGCGGGTAACGCTCTTTTAAGAGCTGACTCAGGTCACCTGAGCCACACGGTCCGCGGGGTCCCTTATGGACAGTTTCTCAGGCTCAGACGTTTGTGTAGGAAGCCTGAAAATTTTGCAATTGAAGTTGACCATATGGCTCAAAGATTCAGGGGTTATCCCAACAAAATTTTCAATAGAGCCTTCTTGGCCGCTAGCGCCACCCCCAGGGATACACTATTGAAGGATCATGCTGGGAGAAGCGATAACGGTTCCATCATGTCTTTTAGTAATGTCCCAGTGTTTTCCACTCCTTACAGCCTGGAGTTCAACAAGATAAGACAGACCATCACTAAATATTTACCCATTTTATTAAATGATCCAATTTATCAAGAAATTCAATCCAAAGGCGTTAAATCAGTGTCCCGAAGAGCACCTACTCTGGGGGGCCGCCTTTCACCCAGCCTATTCCAAAGCAAGTCCCCAAGTTCCAATTGGTTGAATTTCAAAGGCACCTACAAATGTGGCATCAAAGGATGTAACTACTTTCAACACATCAAGACAGGCCAGTATATACATTCAAGTACCACCAATAAAAGTTTTGATATCCAGCTATTTATTAATTGCAATACTAAGTTTTTAGACTATGTAATTAATTGCGATCTGTGCCATGTCCAATATGTGGGGCGTACCATCCGCAGACTTAGAGGCCGACTGTACGACCATCTCTACGATATAGAGAAAACTAAAAACACAAATGTCGCCAAGCACTGGAACTTGGTACATTTCAAAGATGTCTCTTGCTTCTCTATTCAGGGGATCGAGAGGATCAACACCCCTGTTAGAGGGGGGGGGGGGGGAGAGATTCAGGATACTGTGCAGATGCGAGGTATACTGGATATTCATGTTACATACGAGAATACCAGCTGGGTTGAATTTTGAATGGGACGTTTCCCATTATTACGATTAGCCACCTTCCCTCCTGTCTGCACTGTAGCTCCAAGTCTGTTTTACCCATCTGATCTTTTTGAGCAGCCGACATACCTCTTTTCCTTTTACATCCCTTCCATCTCCATTTATTTTTTATTTAATTTTTTTCATAAACCTTTATATTTTATATATATTTTTCAATATAATGTTCATCTTATCAGTATCTTTGAAACAATGTGACATCTACCTGTACACATTGTGATCACCAGGGCTGATGGTATATGTTCAATGGAATTTTTCCAGCCATGACATTTTTTAAATGACGTGTCGAGGTTCCGATGGAGTCGTTTATTTTTTGTTTATCTGTGCACCCTTCATGTGTAACTTTATCTTAATTTACATCAGAGGTGGTAACTTATACTCTCATTGAGGTATCTGTTTGGCTCCTACACTATTCTTCTCCTCTTCTTTTTGCCTCTTTTTTCTTTTCCCTTTTTTCCCTTCTTTTCCCCTCTTTTCTCTGCCATTTCCCTTCCCTCCCCCCTCCCCCTCCCCCTCCCCTCTTAACTCCCCTTCCTCCTTGCCCCCCCCTCCCCTCCCACCCCCTCTTCCCTCCCCCCCCCCTTATTTCTATTTTCCCGTTTTCTTCTACTTGCAACTTTTGTCCTTCCCCTTTTTTTCTTCCCTTTTTCCATCGCCTCAACGTATCCTTATACATTCTCTTAGTGAAAGAGAAAAAGATCACCGCTCTAGGTGAGTGCAGGTGAGCAAAACAGTGTCCTCCCAGGAACCACGGGTGCTGGCAATGCTGTAGACACGAAAAGGAAGGCAGGATATATGGACAGCCGCACACCAAAAACCATTGAGGTTGCCTTTAATAGGTAAAATACATGAAGCACTGCAAGTCACAGCAAAAACAAGGGGGTACATTCTCTTAGTGACGCCAAGGTCAACGGTTTACATATATAACCGTTTTTAATTTAATATAATATGCAGGCTATATCTAGGCATATATACATCTATACATATGTTGGACGATCTGGCTATGTTCTATGTGAGGGTCCTGCTGATTTCATGAGTTTTCTTTGTCCTCTTTTCTCTTCCCCTGTCTACACAGTTTATGGATCACCATCTATATACCTATTATGTTTTGAGAAGCGGGACCGAGATGCTCATGTATTTGCACATTGCCAATTATTGCAAAATGTATATGTCAATGTGTCATGTTCGATGTTTTGCATCTGAGGACTGTTGATGTTTAATGTTATTTTCATTTCTACTTTTTTATAACTTATGGTAACAATGTAATTATTTTTGTATGTTTGTAAACAATGTGTTAGAATGACTTTTTAATATGTATCTTAGTTGTGACGGTTGTGTTTAAAGCTACTTATCTGTATGTATACTGACATGTTATAACATCCATGGGGTACACCAGATATATATACACTTAATTTTGTTATAATGACCGCAGGTGTATGTACCTATAGATATTGTTTTCGTTACCTATACTTCAGGCTTATCCATACGGCTTTCCTCCATCACACTAACACCCAAGTAATTTCAACAGTATATGCGCCACCACACTGTACAGTTGAATGACCTCCTCCCCACCCCCCTTTTATGGGGGGTGCATTAGAGCCCAGCATAGAGCTTGTGATAAAATCTTTTACATAATTATAATTTCAAGTCACACCACTCTCTGTGACCCTTTGGTCTTCTCCTTTGGGTGTTCATTACATTATATACTTAGTCATTCATTCATCGATTTATTTATTTATTTGCTTTGTTTTATTTGCACACAAACACAAATAGTCACATTATTCACTATTAAACTCATTTATTATATTATATCATATCACATCACGGTGTGTGTGTGTGTGTGTGTATATATATATATATATATATATATATATATATATATATGTAGCGGGGTCTCCTTTAAGACTTCCCGGGACTACATTTCCCAGAGTCCCGTTTGGCACCCAGGGTGCAATTTTGCCACCGCAGAGACTTGTGGGAGGGAGATAAAAGGAGGAGGCACGGAGAGCTCGGTCTCTTTTGGACACCGCGCGGCTGCTGACTGGTCTTCCTGTGCGGATCTGCTGGAGTGCAGGGCCTGAAGCCTGGGGCCTTGCGCAACTTCCGAAGAGCCTTCCATCCCATTGCATAGCCTGGGTGGCATCTGACTTTGTTTCCTGCGGACATCAGTTGGATCGGGGACCCGATCGTTGCAGACGCTGTGTGCAGAGACACAGCAGGTGGAAGTCCCGGACTGGGATCGCGTCCGGAGTGGTGAGCGAGCACCTGCTCAATTCAATAGGCTGTACTGTGTTTAGGCCTATAGACTGCCTTGGCCCACCGATCATTTGTTTGCTGTTCTGCTGGAGACCGGTAGCAGGACAGAGTTAAAGGGTCTCCAGCATAGTGTTCCTTGTGATTACCTACTTTGTGGATTACAATATTGTTCCTGAACGTGCACCACCATTTCAAGTTTGCATGCGAAGAAATCCTAATTCAAAAGACTGGATTTAATTCTGTGTCAGGCCTGACCAGGGAGGGGGTAGAATATTGTTTAGGGCGCGTAGATAATAATAGCTGCGCGTGGTGGATTACCACGCTGTGCTATTACTGTACACTATATCTATTGCTGTAGATATCTAAGTTATGTTTTGACCTATGTCTTTTAGCCTAAAGTAAAGCCGTTACCTTACCACTTGCTATCACTGAGTTATTATTGCACATAGTGCTTATATCTCACGAGAAGTTGGGGTGTGTGTATAATCAGGTATAGATTGTGATAGATAACATCCCTAGACTAACTGTGCCATAAGAGACTAGACAAGATTGCCGGGGGTTGGTGGAGCTGTACTCAGGGCCCGAAATCAAACCAGCGGCTCTCTTAACTGGGGGTAGCGCTACATACATTCATACATACATACATACATACATACATACATACACATTATATATATATATATATATATATATATATATATATATTCATTCAACATCAAGTTTGACACATTATTTTACACAAATTATTATGTTTTATTCTTTTTCACTTTTTATTTTATTTTTCATTATACATTTTGTATTGCACCGTGGATTCATTTAATTCATTTGTGGCGTGGCCAGGAGGGATCCACCTATCATATATGGTGGACATGCCCCAAGGTCAGGAGATTCTGGATAAGGGTTTGAAACTTTATATATTCCCTCACCCAGATTAATCTAACAAAATCCGCGAAACACGCACTCCTGGGTGGCAGGGTGTCGGAAGCATCTAGTCATCAAAGACGGCCCCTCACGTTTATATTTATATCAGCTAAGATAACTATAGCTAGGAATTGGAAGACGACAGTTATACCCTTCGATCAGCTTAAACGCAAATTATCATGGCTTATGCTGAACGAACGACTAACAGCGTTGGTACAAGATAGGATGAAGTTGTTTCATAAAGTATGGAATCCATGGATACAGTATCTGACTAGTGACCCCGGCACACTTAGATGGTAATTGAGCACGGACCCGTGACCCCCTCCTCTCCCCTCCCCCCTCCTGTCTTTCCTTTCTCTCCTGTACTATACTTTCTTTGACCCAATCATTCTCCTCCTTTAACTACTGTCTGTTCGATTGGGATATTGGTTCTCTCCTCCTCATTCTCGATGAGACATTGTTATTTTAAGATGCTGAGGGTGCTCCTTTCGATTGGAGGAGCTGGACTCCCCCGATAGATAGATGGGGAGCCGTTTTTTTCCTGGAGGGGGGAGCATACTCTATAGGTGATGATGGGGAGCATGAGTCAGGTGTACTTTCAAGTAGTACGATCAATAGTTGAAGTGCATAGAAGGTATATGGCCTGTGCATTATGAATACTGATGTACATATGATTCAAGCTATGACAGAAGATGATACAGCGATACGCCAGTTACCAGTGCAGGACTCTCTTAACGTACCGTTTGATGCCCTATTGAAATTGTCTGAAACGCAATATATGTGTAGCGGGGTGTTTAATTTAGGGGGAGTGTCTGAGTGGTAGTTGGACTCAGACACACTATTGTTAGGGTTAATGGACCATTCCGGTGCCATGGGAGCTAGTATTGGTGTGTAGTTCCCTGGGGCCTACAGGTGGCGCTGTCGCCATAGGTCCGGGTTGAACCACAATACAAGGTTGTGCCTTTTCTTGTCCCCTCTCGGCAGCAGTACGGCGGGGCGGGGAACCTGCTGTGCCTGTCGGGAGAGGGTATAAAAAGGGGCGGCCATCTTCCATGGGGGTTCGTTGTGGGTCGTCTGAGCCCAGGCACCTTCTGCCTGGGTGCGTGTGGGTGTCATCTCCAGGTGCCCTAGGCCTGGAGGCCTGGTTCCTGTTCCATCCCAGACACCTTCAGTCTGGGGTGAGGTACTAATTTGGAGGCCCAGAGCCCAGCACCTTCGGTTGGGTTCCGCCAGGGATCGAGGACTCCCAGGGTGCCGCCGTGCGAGGGGACCCGTATCTGGGATGAGGAGGCCAGGAAGGTTACCTGTACCGAAGACCCAGCGCAGAGTCGTGGTGACGGTGTGGGCCTCTGGTAACTCTCCGGAGGGATGTCTTCTCCCTCCCATGGGCCAAGCACTCTCTAGAAGGAAGTTTGCTTACAGGTCAGTGGCAGTGGTCTAACAGGGCCGTGCCCTTTTCTCCAAGTCAGTGGCAGTGTCTCTATTCACCCGGTCAGTGGACGTGATCTGTTCTACAAGTCAGTGGCAGTGACTTCCTATTCACCTGGTCTGTGGCAGAGACCAACCTCACCGTCTGTGGCAGAGATCGTGCGCCAAAGCTGTTTGTGATGCCTAAACAGTCAAAGAACCTGATTCAAGTTTGTGCCTGGACCTCCTCCCACCTAAGCTGTCCTGTGTATTGTTCCAACCTGTCTGCTGTCAAAGAGGCATATTTGTTATCCATGTGAAATAAATATAGAAGTTGGACTTTCACTTGGTGTGGACAGTTACATTACTGGGAAAACATAAGGACTTGCATCTACCTAAGTAGAGGTGAGAATCATCCTCGGGAGGATTCAACCCCAACCGCAGGCAGGCCTGAAAACTTACACCGCTCAACCTCCTTACTCAGGAGGGTATGGGCTTGTAGTGTGGTGTGCCTCTCCCCTCCCTGCGAGGAGCCGAATCACATACACAAAAAGGCAGGTAGGGGGAGAGGTGAGGGCGCTATATATGGTTGAGACGTTTGTTCTTATTATTGAAAACCTTAATAAAACTGCTGAAAACGAATTAATTTGTGGCACGATATGTATGCTTACTGCACATCATGTATACATTGTGGATTTAATTCCCATGTCTTATTACACAGATATGCGCTTCTATACGAGTCGTTACCATATATATATATATATATATTCATTCATTTATGCACTATTTGAATCCATTCATTTCAATACCACACATTTGTTTTCACTTGTTTATCAACTACACTGGTCACTTCCCCATCATGTACACAGGAGGTTCAAATCATTCACTCCAATCACTAATTTGATAATTAGATGTAATTCACCATCCCTTCCTCCAGTCACATGGTCATTCATGAGTGGTATTTATTTTAATGTTTTGTTGTGTTAGTCAGCTATTATTAAACACTAGGAATAGTGTGAAACGTGTCAGCTGTCCAGTTTTGCTGTTTTGCTGTGGCTTGTAGTGCTGTTTTATTTTAATAAAGGCAAAGTTTGTTCGGAGTGACTGTTCAGAAATATATGTTCTTATTCCTGCCCATCCGAGTCGTTCTGGCTGGGGGTAAGTCAGCGTGCTCGCCCCCTCCCTTAGGACTACATCCCTGCGGGGAAACGCTGTGAGCGTTCACAGCGTCTCCCCGCAGGGATGTAGTCCCAAGGGAGGGGGCAAGCATGTTGATTTACCCCCCAGCCAGAATGGCTCAGATGATGGGGGCAAGCTTACAGGAAGTGAGAAATTCAGACAAAGAAAAAAACATTTAGAAGGGAAATCGAAGGAAAAGGTAAGTGAACCAACAATGCACTAGCTTAAAGGAACCTATTTAGAAAATAAAAAACAAACCTTTACAACCCCTTTAAGTTGCCAAGTACTGAGGGGCAATGTTTTGACACAAATTGTTAAAAGGAGCTTCCCTAACCTTTAGGAATCATATAAAGCTTATTGAATGCTTAAAAAACACCTTTATCTTGTCTTTTCTATAGACTCCAGTGCAAATTGCTGATATGGCAAAATGTCCAGATTTCCCCCAAAATATTAGTAAAGCAAAAATTGTAGGAAAGCTGCTGGGGGTGCAAGGTCCAAGAACTTCAAGCTCTTCCTCTGGATGCATTTATAGAAATACAAAATAACATACCTCTTTGAATGTAGTTCACTTTTATCATCTTTGAATAGGTTGCCCCTTCACACCGGGTAAAATTACAGTTGTAACTAATAACAGTGGGGCAAGACTGTGTGATGTTGGGGGTCAGAGTGTATATGCTACAACTTCCATTGCTTGTTGTGATCCCTGCAATTCCTGTTGAGAATTATATAATGCGTATATATGAGTTACAGTTTATTACACACTTTTAGTAAAAGGACAGCAAAAGGGGAAATTGACAACAAATGCTTGTCTAAAGTTAGAATCAGTGGCTTTTGCAAACTCCAAGTGGGCTTCCGTGTTTTTTTTTCACTGTGGAGAGGCTTCCGTCTAGCCACTCTGCCATAAAGCCCAGATTGGTGGAGGGCTGCAGAGAAAGGTTGTCCTTTGTCCCATCTCCACACAGGATCTCTGGAGCTCAGTCAGAGTGACCATTGGGTTCTTGGTCACATCTCTCACTAAAGCCCTTCTCCCACACATGATGAGTTTGGCCGGGCAACCAGCCCTTGGAAGAATCCTGGTTGTGCCAAACATACTCCATTTGAGAAATATGGAGGCCACTGTGCTCTTGGGAACCTTCAGTTTTTTTGTAGCCTTTCCCAGATCTGTGCCTTGCAATAATCCTGTCTCTGAGCTCTGCAGGCAGGCAGTTTATTTGACCTTGTGGCTTTTGTTCTGAAACAGTGTGTATTGTGAGCTGTGAGGCCTTTTATAGAGAGGTGGGTGCCTTTCCAAATCATGTCCAATCAATTTAATTTACCACAGGTGGACTCCAATCGAGGTGTAGAAACATCTCAGCAACGATCAAGAGAAATGGGATGCACCTGAGCAAATTTCAAGTGTTGTTGCAAAGGATCTGAATACTTATGCCAATGTGATATTTCAGTTTTTTATTTTTAATAAATTCACAGAGATTTCTAAAATTCAGTTTTTGCTTTGTCATTATGGGGTACTAAGTGTAGAATAATGAGAATTTTTTTTTTTTTTTAACCACTTCAATACAGGGCTTTTTGTACCACTTCCATACCGGGCCTATTCTAGCACTTCTCTCCGACATGTACAAATCATCATTCTTTTGCTAGAAAATTACTCAGAACCCCAAAAAATGATATATGTTTTTTTTAGCAGACACCCTAGGGAATAAAATGTCGGTCATTGCAACTTTTTTTCTTGCACGGTATTTGCACAATAATTTTTCAAACGCCTTTTTAAAAAAAAAAAAAAAATGGTTTCATGAATTAAAAAATAACAAAACTGTAAAGTTAGCCCAATTTTTGGGGAAAATATGAAAGATGATGTTACGCTGAGTAAATAGATACCTAACATGTCACGCTTTAAAATTGCGCACACTCTTGGAATGGCGCCAAACTTCGGTGCTTAAAAATCTCCATAGGCGACGCTTTCATTTTTTTTACAGGTTACCAGGTTAGAATTACAGAGGAGGTCTAGTGCTAGAATTGTTGCACACGCTCTAACGCACGCGGCGATACCTCACATGTGTGGTTTGAATGGCGTTTACATATGTGGGCGACTTACGTGTGCATTCGCTTCTGATCGCAAGCTACCGGGGACAGGGGGCGTTTTAATTTTTTTTTATTATTTTTTTTTTTATTTATTACTTTTTTTTTTTTTATCACTTTTATTCCTATTACAAGGAATGTAAACATCCCTTGTAATAGGAATGTGTGTGACAGGTCCTCTTTATTGAGAGATGCGGGGTCAATAAGACCCCACGTCTCTCCTCCAGGCTGGAAAGCATGAGATCAGTGAATTTTTTTTCACTGATCTCATACTTACTAGTCGCAATGGCGGCTTTGTTTACATTTGAGGACCCGGACGTGACGTCATCACATCGCGCCCGGGCCTCCGACGATCATAGAGATGACTGGTGACCATCTGGTCACCAGTCATCTCTATGCTCATCACGTGACCCACCAACGGTGCCGGAAGATTCGCTCCGGGTCCCCGATCGCACGGGAGAGCCCGGAGAAGCACCGGATGGCGGCGGGATGTCCCCTCCCGCCGCCTATAAGAACGATCAAGCGGCGGAATCGCCGCTATGATCATTCTTATGGTGCGCAGAATCGCCGGCACTTTAAAAGGATATCTGAATGATGCCTCTAGCTGCAGGCATCATTCAGATATCCCCCTACAAAGCCAGGACGTCATATGAAGTCCACCCAGGATGGGAGATCCCATCTGTGGACGTCATTTGTCTATGGCTGGGTAGGGAAGTGGTTAAACAACTGTAGTATCAGACTGCAATGGAACAAAATTGAAAACGTGAAGTGGGGCTGAATACTTTCTGAATGCACTGTATATAATATGTATATATATTGGATCCTAGCAGATTTGGTCACTGACTAGAACTGTAGCAGATCAAGCCACTCTACACCAGTGATGGAATTTGATGCCAGAGAAGGAAGCCTTACAACTCCCACTTGAAAATGTACAATGACAGTAAAAATGGAAAATCCATATCCAGACAGGCTACAGGAGGTGGGTGCTGGAAACTCATTGGGAGGAAGTCCATGGGATTCCCAGTGATTAAAGACTGGTACTGGTGCATATATCAACCCTGGTATTCACTCAGAAGTAAGACCAATGAGGAGAGACACACTACAAGTAAGCACACGGACAAATCGCCCCTCCAAGGATAAAAGGGGTGACGGCATTCCAGCAAAAAAAAAGAATAAGATGATAAAAATGTCTAAACATCGTTCATTGAAGTCTTCAAAACATGAAGAATAGAAGCATCCGAAATACGAGTTTCTATTCTTACGAATTTTATACGAAATACGAAATTTTATTGACTAATTTAGTTTCGGGAGTGGGAGACTGCTCAGACTGGTACTGGTAGTCGATGGGAGATTCAGAATTGGACAAAATAAGAATGCTCGTTAATATCGTTTTATTATTGTCATCATCATAACGAATAATCGTAATTATTAAGTTAAAAACCCAGGAAGTCAGTACAGCACAGGGATGGTGGGAGCCCCTCATAATGAGCACAGCAGGGGTACAGCCCCAGGAGGAAGTCAGCACAGCACAGGGATGATGGGAGACCCTCATAATGAGCACAGCAGGGGTACAGCCCCAGGAGGAAGTCAGCACAGCACAGGAATGGTGGGAGCCCCTCATAATGAGCACAGCACAGGGATGGTGGGAGCCCCTCATAATGAGCACAGCACAGGGATGGTGGGAGCCCCAGGAGGAAGTCAGCACAGCACAGGGATGGTGGGAGCCCCTCATAACTTTTTGTAACAATTACGAACATTCGTTAACGAATCTAATTCGTATTTCGTACGAAACAAATCCAAATTGAATTTCGGACACGAATTACGAAATCCGAATTTTCGTCTAATACGAAACTAAACGGAACGAAACAAAACAAATTTATTGACGGCGCACATATTTACCTTTTATTAGCTTTGCTTCCCTTATCTGGACTCTGTCCAATTCAAAGACATCCTTCCTGAAGATTGGTGACTAAAACTGGATGGCATACTGAAGATGTAGCCGAACCAGAGTTTTGGAAAGTGGTAGAATTATGATTATATCTCTTGATGAAATTCCTTTTTTAATGCATGCTAATAGTCTGCTGTTCTTGCTTGCTGCAGCTTGGCATTGCATGCTATTACTGAGTCTGTCATCTCTTAGGATCCTCAGTTCCTTTTCCATCCTCGATTCCCCAGAGGTTCTCACTCTAGTGAGTAACTTGCATTCAAATTTTTTACTCCCTAGTGCATTATTTTACATTTTTCAATAATAAACCTCATTTGCCATCTACAGTAGCTGTCCACCTCTCTATTTTAGTTGCTATATTCTGTTGCAACATTATTGCCCTGCTTAGTTTTGTATCATCAGAAAACACTGAGGTTGAACCATTTATCCGGACTTCTATATCATTTAAGTCAAACAGAATTGGTCCCAGGACAGAGCCCTGGGGTACTCCACTTACAACTGTAGACCATTCAGAAAATTCAACATGACAGACAGGTAGGCAAAATACATGTTTACAAGCACATAACACTCGTAATCCATAAGTCCATTTGACTTTTCCGTGGATTTTTGTCTGAAGGGCACTGGCCGTGAACTTAGTATGCATACACACGGCAGCCAACTTTCACCAAATCACATGGTTTTTCAGCTCTTTACCGCCACCCTTTGGGCAACTTCTGCTATTGTTGTCTGATGCTTAGCATTGGTTCTGAGCATGCGTGTTTGTACTTTGGACTTTAGTCCGATGGACTTGTGTACACACGATAGGATTTTGCTCCATCGGACATTTGTTGCCGGAAAGTTTGTCTGTTTTCACATCGAACATTTGTCCGATGAAAAACACAAAACATTTGTCCGATGGAGAATACACACGGTCGGATTGTCCGCTAAAACAGGTCCATCGGACAATTGTTGTGAAAAAGTACGATCGTGTGTATGGGCCTTAAGAGACCTCACAATTTGGGTTTTAAAAAGCTTGCAAAGTTAAATTTTCCAAGAAGTGATTACTTCTGCGGTTTTCAACTGCCACCAACGGGTTCACCCACTGCATAAGAGGAGCAGTAGGAAGAGGAGACAGCTAGACAGAGAATATAAGATGTAAACCCAGCACTGTCAAACCATTTATACAATCCTACACTGTTATCTACAAGGCCTAAAAGTTATATTATTTCTGCAAGTGCCATAAAAGAATATATTTTAAAAAAAATATTAAATATTAATAGATGCATAATTTTATATATTTTCTTTACAAATATATTGTTTATGGCAGTTGCAGAAAAAATATAACTTTAGGCGTTGTAAATAAGAGTATAGGATTATATAAATGGTTTGACAGCGCTGGGTTTACATTATATATTCTAGAGGATTCTTGCACCTTATACCACAGCAGCAGTCACTTTTTATTAACTGATACACATACCGTAGCGCAGGGGCAACAACATTTAAGTAGACAGAGAAGCAAGACAAAAGGAAGTGCAGGGAAGGAAGGAAAAAAATAAAAATAAAAGGGGGAGAGGGACGCCCTACTACAAGAAGGCACTCTAATTGGCCTTTAAAAGATTCAGAGAATGCGGAATCAATTAGGACAATGAATGAAATGAATTGGGGGGTTCAGACATTACTGTCTTATATTCATCAGAAGTTTGGTAAATGAACCAACAAGCCAATTTTTGGGCAAAAAACGAGAGTCTGTCCAATAAGTATGGATAAGTTCTTGGATCAACGCCACTTTGTTTAATTGCGTAAACCCTTACCCTAAAGAGGGCACCTGATGCTGATGCCAGTGAACAGGAATGCACATTCGGGCTGCAATGATCATCTGCATGGTAAGGGATTTATGACAAGTGCCTTTCAAAACTGTGGTGTAGAAGGTACTGCAAGGGTGAGAACTTGAGAGGATAACTAGTTATCTTTGAAGTGATGGCATGCACGCCTGTCCAGTAAAGTCGTATGTCCGGGCATTGTCACCAAATATGCAACATGGAGCTTTCCGCTCTCTCGCACCACCATCAATTGCTAGGAATAAAGGTGAGGGGAGGGGCATGAAATGTCCCCGCCCATCACACATGGAAAGCTGTCAGACAAAAAATTGTAATTTAAGGCAGTTTTTAACCGTTTTATGCACTTACCTGTAATTGGTTGAAATGGTAACGGTCTTCTTGGCACGAGTATTTTCCTATAAAAAGAAAAAAATGCGTCACATTAGTACACTCCGGCGGTGATCTACAGAGAAGAAGCTTGTATTCACTATCATGGAGTCATTGCTGCGTCGAGTTCTGGAAAGGGCCGGTACCGAAGAGGGTGAGCGCTGGCTTCAATTATGCTTGTCGTTACCTCCTCCTCCGTCTGTGTGCGGCTTCCCGGTGGTTCCGTCCACTTCAACTGCTCCGGCTGTTCATGATGCTGGTCTCCGCCATGATGTTGTTCCCCTTTCGTCGCCTGCCCCGGATCTTCCTCTGACTGCGGCTTCCGCTTCCTCCATCTGGTGTCCTCCTATTGACCCCGTGGATCGTCTTGCGTCATTCGGTAATCTCCGTAATGACGGCGGATATTCTCCGATTTCTGAGGACGCATGCGCAGTTCGCCCGGAGGTCCCTTCAAAGAGAAAACGTAAGAAGCCCGGCAAATTTGAATCTCCTCCACAGCGCAGAGATACGGAAAACAGGAGGCTGAAGAAGAAGACATTGGGTAATGGACGGGCAGTATCGGACATTCAGAATGCTGACATATTTCAAGGATCGGCTATGGATAGCGGTAAGGTTAACCCTTCGCTTGCTGGTGACAGTTTTAAAAATGTACCGGCTGGTGATGTGGTTGCTATGGCACCCGGGTTTACGGGTGCTGAAGCTGCAGCGGTTGCTGCTATGGTTACTGACGCTGCTCCTCGGTCGGCTAATGTCACTCCTGTTATTCTGCCTGCAATCCAGGTTGCTGATTGTGAGGATGGATTGAATAATGCTGCTGCTGCTGAATTTGACTTGATTCCTGAAAACAGTACTGCATTTTCTTCCGCTTCTAACTCGGCTTTACAGCAAGGAGGTGAGCATGTGGATGCCTCTGTATTGAAAAATTTTGCTCTGTCTATGACGAATTTGTTGTCACAATTGTTACCTGTTAAGCGAAATGTTGTACCTACTTTGAACCCTGGTCTTGCTTCTGTATGGAGAGATAATTTGTCTGTTGATAATTTTACGCCGATTGTTCAAGAGGTTGCTACCCACACTCCTGTCCTGCAAACTGCGCCAAAAATGGCTTTGTCTAATGCTAGTGTGCCTGAAGCTTATATGAAAGAAGTTCTTTCTTGCGAACTTTCTCCTTTAGGTTTCCATTTAAGTAATACTGTAAAAGAAAGAATATGGAAAGGAGAATATATTGATTTGCTTTCGTTATTGCCTTCTACTAAAGATCATAGGTTGAAGAAGGAGGACGAAAAATTTGATGACGAAAAACGTAAATTTGTTTCTCGAAGCTTTAATAATTGGTTACAAGCATTCAGTATTTTTGCAGGTGTTATGGGTGAAAAACGCCCTGACTTATGCAGTGGCCTTTTTCAACATGTTGAGATAATATTGGAGGCTTATAAGAATTTTCCAGGTCTATCATGGTTCTACTATGATGAGTCATTTCGACAAAAGCTTGCGGTACATAGAAATTTAAAATGGGGTATGAAAGATGTAGGCCTCTGGTTAAATCTGCTATTGCCTCAGAAACAGGTTGTTAAAACTGTTGCTCCTGCTGTTGGTCCTTATCGTAAAGGGCTTTGTTTTAATTTTAATGAAGGTCATTGTAAATGGCTTTCTAACTGTAGGTATAAGCATGAATGTGCTCATTGTGCTGGTACTCATCCTGCTGCTCAGTGTTTTAAAAAATCGGGTCATCTCACCCCTGCTGTTTCCAAGGATAATACATTTCTTAAAAGCAATTACGCCAGTGATACTGGAAAACATGTTGCCCTGGCTCCTTCTCTATCCGGACAGCATGAATGCAGACATGTTAATTAGTGGATTTTGTTATGGTTTTCTACTGCCATCTTTTTCGGGTTCTGGTTGCGAAGTGTTTGATAATTTGGCCTCCGTTGTTTTTCATAAGGATGTTGTGCGACAAAAAATTTTGAAAGAAAAAGAAGATGGTAGAATTGCTGGTCCTTTTGATCACCCTCCATTCTCTAATTTTCGGATATCCCCTCTTGGCGTTATCCCCAAAAAGGAGGCTGGTTCTTTTAGGCTTATACATCATTTGTCCTTCCCTGACGGTTTTTCTTTGAATGATGACATCGATTCGCAATTGTGTTCGGTGTCTTATTCTTCTTTTGATGATGCGTTATCAAAAATTCGTTCTGCAGGTAATTCGGCTTTGTTAGCAAAAGCTGACGTGAAATCTGCGTTTAGATTATTGCCTATTCACCCTTCGGCGTTTAATTCCTTAGGTTTTGTTTTCGACGGTAAATATTATTTTGATAAATGTTTGCCTATGGGCTGTTCTTTGTCGTGTCGTTATTTTGAAATGTTTTCTTCTTTTCTTGAATGGGTTGTTTGTCGCCGTTCAGGTTTTGAACTTTGCGTTCATTATTTGGATGATTTTTTATTTATGGGTAGAGCGAATACTTTGGATTGCTTATACATTTTTACTGAGTTTAAATTGATGTGTAGTTTGTTTGGTGTCCCTTTGGCCCCTGAAAAATCGGTTTCTCCTACCACTTGTTTAGAATTTTTGGGTATTCAGATTGATACGGTATCCATGGTTTTTAGGCTTCCTATGAATAAAATTGTTAAGATACGGTTGTTGTTAGATTTCATTTTGTCGAGACGAAAGGTACAATTGCGTACGATTCAGTCTTTGTTGGGTTTGTTGGCCTTTGCTTCAAGAGTTGTGCCCATGGGTAGAATTTTTTCAAAACGTCTTTATAGAGCGATTTCTGGTATAAAATCACCTAGACATTTTGTTTGTATTACTAAGGATATACGCGACGATTTATTGGTCTGGCGTAAGTTTTTGAGTTCGTTTAACGGCTGTTCACTTTGGCAAGATCTTTTTTGGGTGGCTTCTGCTCTAGATTTGTTTACTGATGCTGCTGGTTCGTTAGGTTACGGCGCTTTTTGGCAGGGACATTGGTCGGCCGATCTTTGGCATTCTTCATGGATTGAGAGAGGTCTTGTTTCTAATATTGTTCTGTTGGAGTTGTTTCCTGTTGTTGTTGCTTTTGAATTGTGGGGCGATCATTTTCGAAATAGGAGGATACTTCTTCATTCGGATAATAAGGGTGTTGTTTTTGCAATTAATTGTTTAGTTTCTAAATCACTTCCCGTTATTTCTGTTCTTCGTTTTTTAGTTTTTCAATGTCTGGAATTAAATATCTGGTTAAAAGTGAAATATGTCCCTGGTAGTTTAAATGATATTGCTGACTCATTATCTCGTCAACAGTCACAAAGGTTTCGGGAGCTGGTTCCGGATGCGGACGAAATTGGACTGTCCTGTCCTCCTCATCTTTGGTTAATAGTATGAGTCCGGTGATGACTGCTTTAAAGAATTCTTTAGCACCGTCCACGCGAGCATGTTATGAAGCTGCGTGGGACTTATGGCATTCCTGTCTAGGCTGTTTTGAAGTTTCGGACGCTTTGAGTTCTGAGGATTTAGTTTTATTTTTCTTAAATACTTTGATGAAAAAGGGTTTTTCTTATTCTCATATTATTAAATTATTGGCGGGAGTTTCATTTTTTAAGAAATTGAATGGTGAGGCTCCGTGTCTTAGTTTTTTCACTGTCAAACAGGCATTAAAAGGTTATCGCAAACGACATGTGTTACCTGATAAGAGATTACCGATTACTATTGATTTATTACAAAAAATTTGTGCAGCTACTGATGTTGTTTGTTTCTCGACTTTTGAGGCTTTGTTGTTTAAGCTTACTTTTTGTCTGTGCTTTTATGGTGCTTTTAGAATTTCGGAATTGCTTCCTCCTAAACGATTAACTTGTTTGGGTCTTCCTTGGGCAGCGGTGTCTGTTCATTCTGACGTTATTCGTCTGTTTTTACGCAAGAATAAAACTAAAAGTTTGGTCATGGTAGGTGGATCACCATTCACAAACATACTGATACGTCTATGTGTGTGGTTGTACTTGTTCACCGTTACCTGCTTGTTCGTCCGTCTGGTGATACGCAATTCCTCATTCATTCTGATAATACTCCATTGACCGTTTATCAATTTAATTCTGTGTTGAAGAAATGTTTATTTCATTTGGGTTTGGGACATCTACCAATCTCTTCTCATTCCTTTAGAATTGGAGCAGCTACAACTGCTAATAATATAGGTTTGGATGTTGCTGCTATTAAAAAAAATGGTAGATGGTCTTCTAAATGCTATAGTACATATGTTCGCCCTAATTGTTCTATTTAATTTCAGGTTCTGCACTTATTACTTGGATCGTTGGTCACTCATTCGTTTACTGGGCACATAGAAGAGCAGAGAGGAGATGTTATGGTAGTGATCTGGGCCTGGATTCTGCTAATGTTAAATTGTTCTGGTATGGGCATAGGGGATTGACTTGGGCCAGTTTGAGTAGAGTTTTGACATTGTTATGTTCTAAATGGCCTCTGCCTCAAATTATCATTTTCCATTTGGCTGGGAACGACCTTGGTCGCCGAAGGACTTTAGATGTTATTTCTAGTATAAAGAATGATTTTGTGCATATTCATGCCGTATTGCCTGAATGTGTGTTGGTGTTTTCGGAGATTGTCCCTCGTCTACTTTGGTGTTCCCCCGAATGGAAACATTTTGACAGAATGAGAAAAAATGTTAATAGAGCAATTGCAAAATTCATGCCTCTGTTAAACGGTTTATCTTATAGACATATTGATCTGGAGGGTGGTATGCCTGGCTTTTACCGCCCTGACAGTATCCATTTGTCTGATGTTGCTCTAGATATTTTTAATTTAGGTTTGCAAAATAGTGTGGAATGGGCCGTGGGCCGGTGGGGGTGCCGTGCTTATTGTCCATAAGCTCGGCGTATGGGACTTAATGTTGTGTAATGTAGCTTGAGCTTTAAATAGCTAAGCTTTATATATACATGGTATTAATTTTTGTTGAATTATATATCTAATGTGATATAAGTATTGATATATTTATAATTGATAAAATATTTATCTATACCAATAATAAAGGCAGCGGCCATTACATCCACATGCAATAGTATTTGGGTTTTTTATTTAAAATGATTTATATTTAAAGTAAATAAGTTATGACTAGCTTTCCATAAAGGTGAGGGGAGGGGCATGAAATGTCCCCGCCCATCACACATGGAAAGCTGTCAGACAAAAAATTGTAATTTAAGGCAGTTTTTAACCGTTTTATGCACTTACCTGTAATTGGTTGAAATGGTAACGGTCTTCTTGGCACGAGTATTTTCCTATAAAAAGAAAAAAATGCGTCACATTAGTACACTCCGGCGGTGATCTACAGAGAAGAAGCTTGTCCCTCCCACCCTCCCTTGTCGCGGCTTTATTATGTGGTTGTTGTCCTTTTCTGTTTGAAAAGGGACTTAATGTTGTGTAATGTAGCTTGAGCTTTAAATAGCTAAGCTTTATATATACATGGTATTAATTTTTGTTGAATTATATATCTAATGTGATATAAGTATTGATATATTTATAATTGATAAAATATTTATCTATACCAATAATAAAGGCTGCGGCCATTACATCCACATGCAATAGTATTTGGGTTTTTTATTTAAAATGATTTATATTTAAAGTAAATAAGTTATGACTAGCTTTCCATGTTACGGAAGATCTGGTGAACCAGCGCAAGTACACCTTAAAATTGTGTTCCTGTATAGTAACATTCAACAAACCTTTGTACATAGTGTTAGAAGCTGCTTTGCAATCCTCTGTTCCTGTTCCAAACACTGGGAAAATGAGGATAGCTTAGACTGAACATCCGAAAAGAAAAAGCCATAGATAGTAGAAATAGGATGATGCCATGAGGACTGGGAAACACAAAGTTTCTCAAAATGTGTGAGGGGCCTGTAATAAAGGATTCTCCTTTTCAGATCATTTAAAAAGTAATGCACTTGCAAGTAGGCCCAGAGGGGAAATGGGGCTGTGCGAAGCAAATCAAGAAGGTCTGTTCTGTCACGAAAGACACCCTTAGGAAGGAATTTCAATTTTAATTGGAAAACCATAATTACCATAACCATAAATACCACGTTTTGAGTTTCTTAGCCCATTAAAATTAAAAAGATATAGGGACCTTACCTGAATGGTCACTCAAAGTCCATGTCACATTAAATTTGCTGATGTCAGCACTACAGCATGTCAAGTTAAATGCAGGGCCATCACAGTACGAGTCCATATAATTTGAAGATTGAATCTGTAATGTCTCAATTGTCCTGATGGTTGTGGTTTGATTTAGTGGTGTTCCACCAGTTGTATGAGAGCAGGTGTAGTTACCTATAGAAAGGGGAAGTTCCAAAATGTTTATATGTACCAGGAAACAGAGGATATTACCAAAGTGCTGAGACTCATACCTCCCAACTGTCCCTGATTTTGAGTGACTGTCCCTCATTTGGAACAAGTTCCCTCTGTCCCTCTTTACTTGTCCCTTATTTTGGTCTGATCTATATAGTTGTATATAAAATGCACTATTTATCAAAAAGTGTTCTCCAGTGCTAAAACTTTCATCCAATTACCAAATTGCTGCATTTGTAAATGTTAAAAGCCAGTATAAAGGAATATTAGTGGTAAAAAAAGCACTTGTGGGTTTAGCCAACCATTTTTTTTGTACAATTCTCCTTTATGGGGGGGGGGGGGGGGGCGTGGCAGAGGGTGGGTCTTATGCCCACATTCTTTTTCTAATAGGTGTCCCTCATTCCCATTTTAGAAAGTTGGGAGGTATGGCTGAGTACATCTGATTAGGTAGAGGTGGCTTATCAGACATTTGGCAGATAAAAAGCGGACGCTAAAAGAGTCCCCACATTTTTAATGGGTCGATAGTAGAAACCTCCCCACACAATCCAGGAGGCCAGGTGGCCTGCTGAGTGATCTTGTCACAGGTAGCCCCTCAGAAACACCAGACTCCACTGCACTAAACACCAAATGCGTACACTGGTTGCATCAGACAAGTTGACGGCTCTTGAGAGGAGTTCTTAGGCAGGGTGGGGTGATGTTTTCGGGAAGCTATGTAAAGCACCCTTTCGGCCTCTCCCATCAACCATGATCTGCCTGGATTGTATTGAAAAGCACAGAGACCTAATGATGACATCGCTGAGTCTAAAATAAGGTATGTAATCAGGTTTCCTTTAAAAATGGCATTACCGTGTTGAAGAGGGTGAGGGAGGGAGGAATCAGAAAAACTTTAAATGGCTTTAAAACTTTAAATTGCACTGAAAATAGAAGTATATGGGAAAGCTTGGGTTAACCCGCATGAAAACTGTGGGTACACTGCAATGTAACTGTGTGCGGTTTGGCTGCCTCTAAGGGCTAATGCACATGTGCTGCAGCGCGCTGCTATAAAATGAAGACATGTTGCATTTTATTGCAACGCACCATGCTGAATCACATGGCAATATATGGCAGAGCAGCGCATCACGCTACTGTATTTTGCCACGTATGTTATGTACACTTCACATAAAGTTTGTACAAAAAAAAGGGGACCATGGTATACGCTGAATCACGCACCACACTACCCCTTGCCGCAGCCGGGAAAACACATTGTGAGCAAAGGTTGCTGTTTTTTACTTATCGGTTGATGGAGAATGCGGGTCGCATTTTCATTTCACTTTTTTTTTCTCAGGGGTACAAAACAATCAGAAATTATAGCTTGCTCACAGCCAAACATCACTGATGTGTTTTAGGGTCGGAGTGACTCACCTTTATCCGTATCATTAACATTTATTATCATCAGTGAATATTGCACTATTGTGCCTTGCCGATCGGAAGACGTGTTGTATTTTTGAAAAGGTGCTGTAGTTTTAGTATTTTTGTCTAAAATTGGCATACTTGAGTTCAAATACCAATAAATGTTGCCAGACGCACTGAACGTACAATAAATTGTTACTGTGTCTCCTTGAAAAAAGGTGTCTGGAGAAATTGTTATATTTGACCTTGCTATAAGAAAAAAGAAAGATGTGATTATAGCAAATGTAAACCTAATCACTTAAATGGACAGCTTTTTTCCCTTAATAAATGATATCATCATTTAAAAATTGCATTTTGTATTTACTGGGGTTATCTTTGTGTAATATAAAAAATTTGTTTAAAAAGATGAATCATTTAGGTGTGACATATATATATATATATATATATATATATATATATATATAATTAAAAAATATCGCGCCCAAAATACATGAAATAAATAATGAAAGTTAATTAATTGAATATACACAGGTGACACAACTCAAGTGAAAAAACCCCTTATAAAGGGGTTCCTACCACCAAAATAAATGAATATGGTTGCAAAATGTGTAAATAAAATACTATAGCAATATTAATAAACGCTATTAGCATAAGATGAATGGTCAATCCGAGTGAGTAATTATTATCAATAAATAAAAACACCAGTGTCCAATACATTAAATTAAATTCAAATAAGATGCTTGAAAATCTTTAGAGCAAGGTTCCAAGCTACAAAAAATTTCATAGGAGAGGAAGTCCAGCGTATATATAAAAGTATCAGGGGAGAAGAAGTTCAGCACAGATATGGAAGTGTCGCCTTCATACTGGGTAAAAGGAGAAGAAAAACTCTGGAAGGTAATTCAAGGTGAGAGATGATAGTGCAGGAGAATTATCCCAGAGAATCCACGATTATCAGAGAAGATCAAATCCACCACGGTGAATACGTATGTTAAGAAATGGGTACGTTACCAGAAGTGGTGGACCTCCGCTATGGCAAGGTCTAACAGGCCTGCAGATATCACCCTCTGCGAGGTACAGGAGTTCATCCACCTGATTTTGCGAAGCTGTTATCCCAATGCAGTTTGATAGTATCCACTAATACTGATTCCTTCACTTCAAGGTGCCCTTTGAGAACGTTTGAAGTAAACGAAACTAGTCAGGGCGGTGCAACGCACTGACGTCACTACCACGTGACCCCGCTAGCACGGGCGAACGCTACTTTTTATGCCGGCTATTTTAAATACTAATTTTACCTTGTTTATTGTTTTTTGGCTGTATACCTCTGCAATTGGGAATAAATCTTTCATTGAGGTAATACACTACTGGAGTCCCTCTCCTCTTTTTGTTTCCTATACAAACTCGGAGATTTCGTTTCTATACCATTTGGAGTGATTCATCGCAGCAGCCATAGTGAAGGAATCAGTATTAGTGGATACTATCAAACTGCATTGGGATAACAGCTTCGCAAAATCAGGTGGATGAACTCCTGTACCTCGCAGAGGGTGATATCTGCAGGCCTGTTAGACCTTGCCATAGCGGAGGTCCACCACTTCTGGTAACATACCCATTTCTTAACATACGTATTCACCGTGGTGGATTTGATCTTCTCTGATAACCGTGGATTCTCTGGGATAATTCTCCTGCACTATCATCTCTCACCTTGAATTACCTTCCAGAGTTTTTCTTCTCCTTTTACCCAGTATGAAGGCGACACTTCCATATCTGTGCTGAACTTCTTCTCCCCTGATACTTTTATATATATGCTGGACTTCCTCTCCTATGAAATTTTTTGTAGCTTGGAACCTTGCTCTAAAGATTTTCAAGCATCTTATTTGAATTTAATTTAATGTATTGGACACTGGTGTTTTATTTATTGATAATAATTACTCACTCGGATTGACCATTCATCTTATGCTAATAGCGTTTATTAATATTGCTATAGTATTTTATTTACACTTTTTGCAACCATATTCATTTATTTTGGTGGTAGGAACCCCTTTATAAGGGGTTTTTTCACTTGAGTTGTGTCACCTGTGTATTTTCAATTAATTAACTTTCATTATTTATTTCATGTATTTTGGGCGCGATATTTTTTAATTTTATATTGTTTGTATATGGTTTCACATATTTTATTTGTCGCAGCCTTGGTGTGATTAGCACAATTATTTTTCATATTTTTCGTTTTCACATTAGCGCAGTACATACTCCCAATTTTATATATATATATATATATATATATATATGCAAAAAAAAAAAGCAAAAGGGAGCAAATACTTTTTCACAGCACTGTATATCATCCATACTCTGTGGTATACAGTATATTTAATAACGTTGTTGGACTTAAAGGGGTTGCTCCACCGGAAAAAAAAAATTAAAAGCCAGCAGCTACAGCTACAGCAGCTGCTGGCTTTTAATATTTGGACACTTACCTGTCCTGGAGTCCAGCGACGTCCGCAGCAGAGGACGAGCGACCGCTCGTCGCTCTGCTGCTCCCTCCGCCATCCTCGCTGAGGGAACCAGGAAGTGAAGCCCTGCGGCTTCATGCCCGGTTCCCTACGGCGCATGCGCGAGTCGCGCTGCGCCGTTCTGATTGGTGCTCCTGTGTTCTGGGAGCCGAGTGTCTCCCAGAACACCAAGGGAAGTCTGCGGGAAGTGACGTAACTCCCGCAGATTCCCGGAGACAGGACTCCCGGATGTGGGTGAAAATACCTGTCTTAGACAGGTATCTTCACCCCCCTCCCCCCTGAAAGGTGTCAATTGTGACACCGGAGGGGGGGAGGGTTCCAAATAGCAAAAGTTGCTATTTAGGGTGGAGCTCCACTTTAAATTCAATCATATATTTTTGACAGCTTTTTGATAGGCATCTTCAGCCTGAAATGTCCACAGTGGCCTCAGTGACCCATGAGTGTTGTGGTCTGGTCCTGTGGCCTCAGTGACCCATGAGTGTTGCGGTCTGGTCCTGTGGCCTCAGTGACCCATGAGTGTTGCGGTCTGGTCCTGTGGCCTCAGTGACCCATGAGTGTTGAGGTCTGGTCCTGTTGTGATGGAGTTTATAAAATGATTATTTTATATGAATGATCTTTCTCTCTATTATCTACTCAAATATGGGTTTAGAAATTTAGTATAGGTTAAATGACTCTTGTATACAGCTGCACATATGGTTCACTGCCCCCACTCAGGAATTTAGAGTAACTAGTATCCTTCTGAGAATGTGTCTGCAAGGAACAATAGAAGTGCTCTTTTGAAAGAAAGTCTGATATGCACACACCAAAAGATATGTTTGTACAATAAGAAACTTATTGATGTTCATATTGGGAACTAGAAAGTTAATGTATGCTAACTAAGGATATAAGTTAGGAGTACTATCATGTGTGTGTTTGGGTAAATCTTATGACCAGACAGTAGTATTTTCCCTTACATAAAATGACAAAACAGATGTTTCTTCCATCCACCACGTCTTAATTCACTCTTCAACTCACTCCTCAATGCCCCCTTCCATCGACACCAAGCAAAATGGCTGCAGAGTCCTGGCATGTGAAAACACGTGGAAGAAATAGACTTGAGAGGAAGACGACCATATATGGAATCAGCCAATCATATGTACATGTTTGTGATGACGATTGCTTATGTCACCTTGTCTATATAAGCTGGATTTAAATAAAAGAACTTCCTGTTCTGTTGAGCCACAGATGAGGAAGAACCAATACTGACATGTCTGTTCTCAGTGTGCAATTCTTCAAGCAGGCCTGCATGTATATTCACACCATAAATTTGGATCAGCGGCAGAATAGCGAATAGTTTCTGGTATTGGGCCAGAACCGATCTATTACACTGTGGCCTCAGTGACCCATGAGTGTTGCGGTCTGGTCCTGGTGATCCCTCTGTGTAGTGGTTTGAAGAAAGTGGCAGCAAATTTTCATTCTTTATTATTTTAACAATGGCGCCTACATACTATATGTACAGTATCTTTTCTTGCACAGTGTGGGTTAATACCAAAAGTACAGTATATGCATTGTATATATGTATACATGAATTGGAGCATTTTATTTAATGGTGTTCTCTTATTATATCCTACACATCTACATCTCTGAGGAAGAACTAAAAAAACTACTTCAAAATGCATTGGGTGCTTCTGTCTTCAGACCAACTTTGTTGTTGACAGATATAGGCAGGATATCTATTGCCTCGTTTCCACTGAGCGTAACGATTTGGGTCGGTACAGTTTGGAACGGTTAGAATGGTGCGGTCTATTCTAGTGAGCGTTTCCACTGCAAGTCGGACCGTCAGGGGCCATACAGGGTTTAGAAAAAATGCCTAGCGTATCCGTCAATCAGTGGACTGTATTGTAGCTCCGCCCTAACTGAACCGTTCCATTTTCTATGGTCCCACATCTGAAGCAGGACCCTGAATGGTGTGGTACGGTTCGGTTTTATGGCACGCTTTCATAATGGAAACACCCAAAATAGCGTACTGTACCGAACCGTACCAAACCGATCTACTCAGTGGAAACGAGGCATAATGTGATTCATACTATGTGATATGTACCGTACATATGATCAGGGTCTTTTTTCAGGGGGAACTTGGTGGAACTCAGTTCCACCACCTCTGGCTCAGACCCTTTGGTGCCTGCTCACCACAATCACTTGTAAACACAGAAGTCTGGTTTCTGTGTTTACAAGTGACAGCTCTGCACTCTGTATGTAATGCAATCCTGGTTTTTAATGCCCCTTTAAGACCCTCCTACTGTTTTTGTGAAATTTGACTGAACACACCCACTATTTGATGTGATTTGGAGGGTGTGTGTAGGGGGAGGGGTTTTGTGGGGCCGTTGTTAAGTTCCAGCACCTATTGTTTGAGAAAAAAAAAGCCCTGCATATAATCATTACTGCAAACTGTGTTTTTGGATTAACCACTTCTCTACTGTGCACGAAAACCCCCTTCCTGCCCAAGCCATTTTTCAGCTTTCAGCGCTGTCACACTTTGAATGACAATTGCGCGGTCGTGCGACGTGGCTCCCAAACGAAATTTGCGTCCTTTTTTTCCCACAAATAGAGCTTTCTTTTGGTGGTATTTGATCACCTCTGCGGTTTTTATTTTTTGCGCTATAAACAAAAGAAGAGCGTCCAGTTTGGAAAAAAAACACTATTTTTTACTTTTTGCTATAATAAAATACCCATTTTTTTTTTTAATAAAATTTTCCTCAGTTTAGGCCGATACGTATTCTTCTACATATTTTTGGTAAAAAAAATAAATCGCAATAAGCGCGTATTGATTGGTTTGCGCAAAAGTTATAGCGTCTACAAAATAGGGGATAGATTTATAGCATTTTTATTTTTTTATTTTTTTATTAGTAATGGCGGCGATCTGCGATTTTTTATTGTGACTGCGATATTGCGGCGGACACATCGGACACTTTTGACACATTTTTGGGACCATTCACGTTTATACAGCGATCCCTGCTATAAAAATGCATTGATTACTGTATAAATGTGATTGGCAGGGAAGGGGTTAACCACTAGGGGGCGGGAAGGGGTTAAATATGTTCCCTCAATGTGTTCTTACTGTGGGGGGAGGGGACTGACTGGGGGAGGTGACCGATGGTTGTCCCTATGTACAAGGGACACACCATCGGTCCCCTCTCCCTCACAGGACGTGGATCTCTGTGTTTACACACAGAGATCCACTTTCCTGCTCGTTTCCCGGGCAATCGCGGGTGCCCGGCGGCAATCGCGGCCGCCGGGCACGCGCACCGGGGCCTTGTGAACGCGGCGGGCAAGCGCGCGCCTCCTAGCTCATTTTAAAGGGAGGACGTCATATGACGTCCTCCCAGAATGAGAGTATCCTCCGCCCGCCGTCAATTGACAGTGGGCGGGGGACAATTGGTTAATAAAGTTTTGTATGTTTTATATAGTTTACACTTACTTTTGCCAATAATAGTCTCAAAAAATAGAGGGAATTGTTCTGTATTATAGTGGCAGGAGGCAGAAGCTATAATGCAAGATGCATCCCTTAGTATAAGGAGTTATGGGGGGTGGGGGCACAGCCAATCACAGTAGGTGCACCATTGAACAGACACAGTGCACCTCCTTATTATACTCCATCAAAGGTGGGCAATGAGGTGGGCCACAGGTAAGATTGCCACCTGGCCGGTCAAAATGTTGCCTTGTTGGTATTGTTGTAATGAAAAGAGATCATAAATTTGCTGTTTTTTTCCAGAAAAGTTGTTTAGCACCAGCAATGCAGTCAGGAGGGTAAGCAGATAAAAGGCTAAAGCAGTCCAACAAATATAAATAAATCATGCAAGGCATTGACTTACGTATGCAGTATTGTTGCAGTGGAAGGGTGGTAATGCAAATACAGCTTCCATTGACACATGGTCTAGATGTTCCTAGGCAGTCATAATTTTCACTACAGGAACAGTTTGCATAGGATCCATTGAAAGTACATGCTAAACAACAAAGAAAAACATTTGAGAATTTAAAATAACTTTCCTCTCTAGATTCACAAGGCCAAGGGTTCACGCTCTGTTGTGTGTCTTTACCTGTTTCATTATTGACTGGTTTACCAATACCATATTTCACCTGCCATGGCATTGCAACCTGTCTATTTTGGCATAGTGGTACTCTGTGGGTTCATTTTCATGGGGTTAATTTACTAAAGGCATATAGGCTGTGCAGTTTTCAAATTGCAGTTGCACTCTACAAGAGTAGTTGCTCCAGAGCTTAGTAAATGAGCAGAAGCTCTGCTGACTTCCATTGTCTAATCATGAACAAGCAAAATGCTGTTTTCCTTTTTTTTTTTCATTGCACGTGATTGTGATGTGAACGAGACCTACATGATCCCATAATACATCTTTGTTACGTTACTTACCTTTTTTTTTTATTTCTTGTTGTCATTTCCAGAATCCCTACACCAAGGTGAGGGAAGAAGATGTCGACTACAACAGTTCTCCGACAGTCAGTGGAACTTGGCAGAGATTTGCAGTGTGTCGGCACACGCACTGGCACAGACTTTTGCAGTTGTTTGCTCGTCTATGAGACCCATGGTGGTTTGCGAATGCACAAGAGGGAACATCACATCAGCACATGCTCAAACGCAGCGAGTCTTTGCAACAGTCTCCATAGGTATTAAAGGGATCTTGTTCCAAGATGGGGGCTCAGGGAGAGCAGTGCGGGGGGGGGGGGCTTTGGCTGCAAGAAGCGACTACTCCATGTGCTCTGTGCACTAGCAAATATTTTTTATTCATATAGGGACAGCAAGTAAGGACCCTGGTAGAAAGAGTGAAATTCTTCTATAATTGGAAACATTAGGTTAAGTATTAAATTTTAAGCCCTGTACACACGATCGGATTTCCGATGGAATAAAATCCAATGTTTTTTTCCATCGGATTTCCGATGAAGCTGACTTCCATCAGTCTTGCCTATACACCATCAGTCGAAAATCCGACCGTCCCAAACGCCGTGAGTACTAGAGCCAGGGAAACTGTTCTGGCTCTACTCCTGTGTGAGTAGGGCCAAAACTAGGACACAGCTGTGTGCTGCCACTGTGTCAGAAAGCTCCCAACCCACCAGCTCTCCAGCAGATGCCTCCCTGGTAAGACCCTCTTAGTTCATACTGTGTCCACTGTGCCTGGGGATACAGTACTTCACTGCACAACTGTAAAAGCCCTGCTCACAGAACTTACAGCGCTGAGAACCAACATACCACATCAGGACTTATACAAGTAATAATAGGGTCTGAAGAGGCAGCCACATTTGTTTACCATTACCAGCCCTTTTTTCACTGCTTTACAGAGTAATCCTGTATATGCATTATGTCATGTGTGAAAATGATCATACATCTAAAATACTATTTGAAATAAAAAGAAAAAAGAAAATCATAAAATGCTTTCTGCAAAAACTAGTACACCAGGATACTTACCCCCAGAGGATGCTACACTGGTAATCACTATAGTATTTGGCAGCAAAGCATTCATATTCTGCATAACATTTGCATATTGTGTAGTCGAACCAGCATCAGGGAAGCTTATTTCAATTTCAACTTCATAGCTGGACATATCCTGGTTGGCTGCCATGATAGAGAAACAGATGAGGTCATCTACATATTAAAACGCCTTAAATAGGAAATTGGTTTGCAATGATATGTGAACATGGGGGCACCACTACTAAAAGTATATATATTCTGTATTATATTTATTTGTTTTACATTTCTTCAGTTAACTTCTGGTTTCTGGCCTAGGCAAATGATGTCATACATCCCAGGAGTCTTCAGGAGGGGAGGAGGGCTTTCTCAGATAAGTATACCCTCCTGTCTGTTTGCCTGAGCTAGTGGCAGATGGATTCCAGGAAGTAAATTCTACATGTATCATCTGCCCTTACTCAAGATGGCCACGACCAGAAATGCTAGGGGGGTGTTTTTCAAATAGATTTCTCAGCAAAATAAAGCATGGAGACATGGATGGATGGGGAAGTTTGCTTTGAATATTAACCACTTCCGGACCGTCCTCATACCGTGGCAGGGTGGCCGAGCTGCGCGAAGCGACATACCTGTACGTCGGTTACATTAGATACAGCCCCCCCCCCATCACGGTGAAGAGAGGTAGAACAGGGATCTGCCTATGTAAACAAGTTGGATCCCCGTTTTGACAGGGGAGGAGAGAGAGAGAGAGAGAGATCAGCTGTTCCAAGTGATCAGGAACAGCGATCTCTCTCTACTCACAGTAAGGCCATCGACCTGGCAGTTAGAAAGCACATCCCTAGGGAACACTTAACCACTAGTGTTAACCCCTTCCCTGTCAGTGTCATTTATATAGTGATCAACACATTTTTATAGCACTGATGACTGTATTGGTGTCACTGGTCACCAAAAAGTGTCACTTAGGGTCAGATTTGTCTGCCACAATGTTGCAGTCCCGCTTAAAATCGCAAATCGCCACCATTATTAGTAAAAACAATAAAAAAAAATTAAGTTCTTAAATCTTTCCCCTATTTTGTAGATGCTATAACTGTGTGCAAACCCATCAATATACTCTTATTGCATTTTTTTTTAACGACAATATGTAGCAGAATGCATATTGGCCTAAACTGATGAATATATATATATATATATATATATATATATATTGTGATAGTGAAAGTCCCTGTCCCTATGGAAAGGGAGCAAAAACGGACACAGAGTCTGCATGTCAGCAGACTGCAGAACTACAGAGCATAGCTTGGAAATTGAGAAAACTGTTTTGGCAGCTTTCTCCGGGTTTTGCTAAGTTCGGATGGGGCTGTGTAGTTTGGAGATCCCGCAGAGACTTGGGTGGGATGGGATCTCCAACCCTGTGTCCGGGTCTTGTGGACAGCCAGCATGGTGTGTGCTCAGGTGCACACAACCAATATGAGGGGCTGGTGAGAGCAGAAGGTGGAGGATGGTGGAGAGTGAGCAACTTGCTACTGCTAAGTGAAGACAGGCCTATGTCTGGAGAGCGGTCTGCCCTGTGGGAGACTGCAGCCCATGTAAAGGGGATTCTTTGCCCAGGGACTGGGAAAGGCTGGCCAGCCTTGAGAGTCGGGGAGACTGAGGAAGCCAGTAAGTCCAGGGAGCTGGAAAGAATCGTTTCTATTTGAAAGCAAGCAGAGGAACTGCTGACAAGAGCCAGGTGGCTTGGTATGTTTTCATTTATGTGCTGAATGAAGTTTAAACCCCTGCGTGGGAATCCTGAATAGACATTTTTTCTTTTGTTTTTCTGTTTAAATAAACGTGGGCTACCAAGCCCTTAACTAGAATGCCTGTCTGATATGGACTCACTGCATAAAAACGCATCTATCCACTTGAGCTAAAACACCCCAATATCACAGTGGTGGATTCAGCGGGCAACACTACGGTGGAATCCGGGTCCTTGCTCCATAGTGAGTTCAGATCAGGAACTGTTGGCTGTCTATGGAAGTGCAGCCAGGCAAAAGGCATTGCGTGTTGCAGGTGGTGTACCTGTAAAGGAAAAGTTATATATTTTTCTTTCTCGTACATCACGGGACACAGAGCGACATAGTCATTACTAATGGGTTATATAGATACCTTCAGGTGCTGGCACTGGCAACTTCCAAAACCGGAAGTACCCTCCCCTATATAAGCCCCTCCCATCCGGGAGCACCTCAGTTTTTTGCCAGTGTCTAAGGTGTTGGCCAAGAAGTAACATGTGTTTTTCACTGAGCTTGCGTACAGGTTCTTTTGGGCCTCAGTAAGCTATTCCGGATCCGACCAAAAAAGCTTCATAGCTAAACGGTCGGTACCCGGGCCTTGCAGAGAAGAGCAAGGTTTTGCCTGTAATGCCTCTCTTAGGAGGGCTGGACCCTGGGATCCAGAGCTCTGGTCATACCCACGACCAAGATGTTTTCTGTGCAGGGTGCTATACAGGTCCAGGGGAGTGGAATCCTTGGGAACCCGGTCCCTGAAGGTTTGATTACAATGCCTGCCGTGATAGGTGAAGTTTGGGCTTCTGTGGACCAAACAGAGTCCTGCGGCGAGGAAAAGGTAAGTGGGGGCCCTCGGGAACTTGGTTCTATTGAGGGACCCCCAAGCCTATTTTGTCTTTCTGCCTGTTACCTAAGGTATTCCCGCTAATATTCTGTGTATGCCTGTTACTACTGAGAAAATGTAAAAAAATGTAATAGTAGGCAAGGAAAAAAAAAAAAAAAAAAAAAAATGTAAGACCGCGGTACCTGTGTTAGACACTACAGGCCGCTATGGTTCTTTTTCTTGTAATGTGGATTTTTTTCTTCCAGAATCAAATCCAGGCAGTTGGTATGTTCTCTGCTGGGAAGCTGTCTCCTCTGCCCTGTTGCTGCGCTCATCCATCCCCGGGCCCTGCGGCAAAGGGACCCTGGCTCCCATCTAGCTCCTTATTGTTTTCAAAAAAGGCGCCGAAGGCGCACGTGCCCGCGCGCGTGCGCGCGCCTCTATATATAGAGGCGATCTGGAAAAAGGGGCGGAGCGGGTGGATGACGCTCAGGTGTGCGTCACTGCGCATGTGCGGGCGTCCAGCGTGTTTTAAAGCACATTATAGCTGGCTATTGAAGTGCACAGACAGAGCTAGCAACAGTATAAAGGCACACAGAGGCGGTTGATGCAGGCATCCCCTAGAAAGGCACTTTAGTAGACACCAACTGTGATATAGCAGCAATTGTGCTAGACTATTCTCAGTAAAAGTGGTGTATTACGGCTGGAATACCTCAGCTTTAGGCTTAGGAATATGCCGTCCAAAAGCTCCGGAACTGAATCTTCCAGGAAGCGAAGGGGGTCTCATCGGGCTCTGAGGATCTTGGGCATGCTTCTGCTGCACCAGTCTCCCCTGAAGTTCAGAGGTAAGTGACCGTAGAGACCCCGCAGGGGTACTTGGTACTGTGGCTGTCCTCAGTTCACCTGCTCCTGTGTATGTAACAGAGGAGGTTTTTTTCCTCAGCTCTGGGAGGATTAGAGAGAGATTGTCAACATTGATCGCTGCCTCCCTGTCAGGGAAAGCACGCCCGATCTCCGTCTCCTCCTTCAGAGTGCCTGTTAGCAGAGCAACAGTCCCATACAGGGATCGACCTGCCTGAAGGGGATCAGGATGAGGTTGATTCTGTTATAGAGGAATCAACAGTGGGGGAACCTTTTCTCAGCATCTCAAGCTGAAAGATTATGGGTTCAGTCTCTGACTAACATGGTCCGATCAGCATTTAAAAATGCACCTTGCGGAACCATCAACCACTACTGTATCCTCGTTGGGGTCGCTAGAAGCCACCAGACTGTCTGTTCTTTTCCACTTCACCCTTTACTGAAAGGGCTCATTTACCAGGATTGGGAACGTCCTGAGAAAATATTTATTACCCCAAGAGATTTCCGGTGGTCTATCCCATGGAGGATAAGTTCATCAAAAAATGGAAGGTCCCTACAGTGGACACAGCCATCTCTTGTATGTATAAATCACTGACATATCCAATGGATAATGCCCAAATGTTCAAGAACCCAATAGATAAAAGATTGGAGTCCTTATGAAAGTCTGCTTCTTTCTACAGCAAGCTTGGTGACACAACCAGCAGTGAGGTCTGCTAAGCAGTGAAGGATCAGTTGAAACAGGTCTTGAGGGACTTGACAGATCAGCAGGCCTTGCCCTAGCTGATCTACCTAGAGCCTTAGGCTTTGCGGTTGACACCATAAAGGATTCAGTCCATCAGGCCTCCCGCCTTACGCTGTCTATAGTACATATGCGTAGGCTTCTATGGCTCAAAAACTGGTCTGCTGAAGCTCCCTGTAAAGAATGGCTGGTTAGCGTCCCATTTCATGGTGAACGCTTATTCAGGGAAAACCTGGACAAATATATCCAGAAAATTTCCAGCGGTAAAAATACGCTCTTGCCGGTTAAAAACAGAGTTAGAGGTCCCTCTTTAAGAGGCCTGCTTCTCCAGTCCCTGGGGCATCGGCTGTGTAACAGTTCCGACGGCCTCCTCGGTCAATTCCCGGGGGTAAAAAAACAGGGACAATAGCAGGGTAATGAGAAACCCTGGGTCAGGGGAGGTACAAAACCTCCCCCAAAGTTAAATTCATTGAAGGATTGCCCCCACTCAGTCGGGTGGGGGGAGGACTCCAGTTGTTCGCAAGAGACCTGGCGGGACACGATCAAGACAGATAGGTGCTCTCCGCAGTATGTTTGGGATACAGTTTGGAGTTAAAAGACTCTCCTCCTTCCCATTTTTGAGGTCAAACGTGCCAAGGGATCCCCGGAAGAGAGAGTCCCTCCTGTTGGCACTAGAACAACTATTGCTCCAAGGAGTAATTATGGAGGTTCCCCTGGAAGAATGAGGGTTCGGGTTTTACTCAAACCTCTTTACAGTCCCGAAGCAAACGCGGACGGGAGGCCCATATTAATTCTAAAAGGGCTATACAAATTCCTGTATATCAGGACTTTCCGATGGAGTCGATCCGATCGGTGGCCACTGCCCTACAAGGGGAGGATTGGTTAGCCGCGATCGACATCAAAGATGCTTATTTGCACATTCCCATCTTTCCAGTCCACCAAAAATTTCTACGCTTTGCAGTAGAAGGGCGCCATTTTCAGTTCAGAGCCTTACCCTTCGGTTTGGCCACAGCACCACGAGTGTTTACAAAAATTCTGGCCCTTTATTGGCCAATCTAAGAACACAAGGTGTAATGATAATGGCATATCTAGATGACTTGTTGCTGATAGACCACTCAGTGAAAAAACTAGACGTGGTCGTTCACAAGACAATCAAGTATCTGGAATCTCACGGTTGGATTATCAACCGAGACAAGTCAGCCCTAAAAAACAGTCAAAAGTCTGGAATACTTGGGGCTAAGGTTGGATTCAGGCCAGAGAAAAATATTCTTGCCTCGAGGAAAGGTGTTGTCTTTGAAAGATTTGATCCACTTAGTGGGTACAAAAAAGACAGCCGTCCATACGCCTGTGCATGAGGCTGCTGGGAAAAATGGTGGCATCATTCGAAGCAGTACCCTACGGTCAATTCCATTCAAGGAATTTGCAAGGGGCCATACTGTCAGCCTGGAACAAAAAAGTTCAGGCCCTAGACTTACAATGTCCTTGTCCCCTTCCGTTCGCAAGAGCCTCCGTTGGTGGTTGGTTCCCCAGAATCTGGAAAAAGGGAAATCCTTCAGTCCGATTTCTTGGAAGGTGGTCACTACAGATGCCAGCCTTATAGGCTGGGGAGCAGTACTGGAGCAATAGTCTCTCCAGGGCAGATGGTCGGATGCAGAAAAGGCCCTGCCCATCAATCTCTTAGAGATACGAGCAGCCCGGTATGCCCTAGTAGCATGGACATCCAAACTCCAAGGGTCCCCTGTCAGAATTCAATCAGACAATGCCACAGCAGTGGCATATATCAATCATCAGGGGGGCACCAGGAGTCGTGCAGCCCAGAGGGAAGTAAATTACATCCTGAAATGGGCAGAAAGATATGTCCCAGCCATATCTGCGGTATTCATTCCAGGAGTGGAGAATTGGAAGGCGGACTTTCTAAGTCGCCAGCAATTATGCCCAGAGGAAGGGTCCCTTCACCCCGAGGTTTTCTGGACAATATGTCAGCGGTGGGGAACATCGGATGTAGATCTTCTAGCATCCAGATTCAACGCAAAGGTGGACAGGTTTGTCTCTCGGACAAGGGATCCCCTAGCTTGCGGCTCGGATGCCCTAGTGTTCCCTTGGGATCAGTTCAAGCTGATATATGCATTCACACCGCCACAATGGTTACCTTGATTACTCTGCAGAATCAGGGTAGAAAAGAAACCAGTGATTCTGGTGGCTCCAGCGTGGCCCCGAAGAGCGTGGTACGCGGAGATTGTAAAATGTCAGTGGGGAGTCCTTGGACTCTCCCACGTCGTCCGGACCTGCTTTCGCAAGGACCGATATACCACCCTTCCTTACCAGCCCTAGGTTTGACGGCCTGGCTATTGAAGCCCACATTCTAAAAAAGAGAGGGCTCTCTAATTCTGTGGTATCTACCATGATCAATGCCAGGAAGCCGGTATCCAGGCAGATCTACTATAGAATCTGGAAGGCGTACATCGCCTGGTGTGAGGCCAAGAAATGGCATCCACGTAAATACGTAATAGGTAGGATTCTGGACTTCCTACAATGGGCTGTAGATAGGAAGCTTGCCTTGAGTACTATCAAGGGTCAGATTTCGGCCTTGTCAATATTTTTTCAAAGGCCCTTGGCTTCGCATTCACTAGTCAAAGCCTTTATACAAGGAGTGATGCGTATTAGTCCTCCGGTTAATATTCCCATATGTCCATGGGATCTAAACTTGGTTCTGTCGGTTCTACAGAAACAACCATTTGAACCATTACAGCATATTTCTTTGGTTCTTCTCACCAGGAAATTGATTTTTCTAGTAGCCATTTGTTCGGCTAAAAGAGTGTCGGAATTAGCAGCTATGTCCTGTAAGGAGCCATATCTGGTTATCCATAAGGATAGAGTAGTGTTACGCCCTCATCCAGCCTTTCTTCCTAAGGTGGTATCGAGGTTTCATTTGAACCAAGATGTGGTTCTTCCTTCTTTTTTCCCCAAACCTACTTCGGTAGAGGAAAAGTTATTGCATTCTTTGGATGTAGTAAGAGCAGTTAAAGCTTATCTAAAAGCCACTGCTCAGATTCACAGAACGGATACTTTGTTTATTCTGCCGGAAGGCCCCAGAAGGGGTCAGGCAGCGTCAAAATCTACTTTAGCCAAGTGGATTCGAAAGGTCATAATGCAAGCCTATGGCTTGAGAAGGAGACCGCCTCCGTTCAAAGTTAGAGCGCACTCCACGAGAGCAGTTGGAACTTCATGGGCAGTGCATCACCAGGCCTCCCTGGCTCAAATCTGTAAGGCCGCAACATGGTCTTCAGTACACACGTTTACTAGGTTCTACCAGGTGGACGTTAGAAGTCAGGAGGATGTCGCCTTTGGGCGCAGTGTGTTGCAGGCCGCAAAAGATCCTCATGTCTGATAGCGCTCAGCTTATGTATGGTGTATCCCCCCCCTCGTTGGGCATTGCTTTAGGACATCCCATTAGTAATGACTATGTCGCTCTGTGTCCCGTGATGTACGAGAAAGAAAATAGGATTTTTATAACAGCTTACCTGTAAAATCCTTTTCTTGGAGTACATCACGGGACACAGAGCTCCCACCCCTCTTTAGGGACACTTATTGCTTTGCTACAAAACTGAGGTGCTCCCGGATGGGAGGGGCTTATATAGGGGAGGGTACTTCCGGTTTTGGAAGTTGCCAGTGCCAGCACCTGAAGGTATCTATATAACCCATTAGTAATGACTATGTCGCTCTGTGTCCCGTGATGTACTCCAAGAAAAGGATTTTATAGGTAAGCTGTTATAAAAATCCTATTTTTTCTCTCTGCGGTGAACTGCTGCTAGCTGTGTGTGGCAGCCAGGCGAACTGCATTGCGCAGAAGTTTATTTGATGGACTGTTGCATGCAGGTAGTGCACCTGTGAGAATTTTTTCCTTTTACTACTGTGAACTGTGTAACAAACTGCTGTGCATGTGACTGCAAAGATGAGGCAGTCAAAACACAAGAAGTTCATATTAAATCAAGTTCAAGGGGAAGTGAGCTCAGCGTGGCCTGAGAAGATGTCTACGCCTAGGAGGGCCAGTCAAAAGGGGCCAGTGGTGTATGAGACCGTGAATGAGTGGTTCAAGCGGAACCAGACTAAAGAGTCAGATGCAGTTCAAGGGGCTATGATCTTGGCCTCTGATTACATACAACCCATGCTACCCACAGAGGAGGTTGGGGACTTCCTGGAAAAATTTGAAAAAGTCGCTGTAAGGAGGAAATGGCCTAGGAATCGGTGGCCAAAATTGCTGCAAACCTTGTTACAGATAGAGTTCCGGTCGGTTTACCATTTGATGGATGGGGACCAGGATGACTACTGCAAGTTTAAAGAGGAAATCCTTCTCAGAGGAGAGTTCCATCGCATCATGGGCTACAGCAAAGAGAGGTCATCGCCCATAGCAACGGGAGACGCATTACTGCGACAACAAAGCACCAGTCGAGCGGTGGCTCGGGAGAGCATGAGTGTGCATCGGTGTACCAGCCCTGCGTTTTCTGCAAGCATATCGGTTGTCACCCCTGGCAACAGTGGCAAGAAGTCTGTGTGGACTGCAGGGGGTACCAATGAGCATGAGGAATATAAAGATGTGTATTATGGCCGCTTATGTGAAGTGGTCAGCCCAGAAAGAAGGGCACAACAGTCTGTATTCACCAGGAGGTGTAGCCAACCATCTTTGGAGTGCTGGTCTGCTGTTACCCCTAGCAACAGGGATCCTGTGTTACATGCAGGGGGTGTTGGTCAGTCCGGAAAGGCTGCAGTGTTGCTCCATGACCACATGGAAGAGTCAGCCTGTGGAGACCCCACAGATGAGAGACAACGCACTCAAATGAAGGCTATGACAACGGCTACAGGAATTGGTAAGACTGTTGCAGTTTATGGGACAGAACCCAATGAAATTAAAGTGTGTTCAGCGGGGAGATCCGCAGTACAGGTGGACTTGCTACAGTGTGCTACCCAGAGTAGGGGGAAGGCACAAAGTAAAGCCCAACTGGCAGCAGGACTAGAGACTAAAAAGGACATGGGGACTCTGTATGTACCTGGTGGAATCCAGCACAGTGCTGGAAGAGCTGTACTAGGGGTGACCAAAGAAATCCATATACCATGTTCCCTAGTGACAGAGACAGGTGCTGCAGGGTTGCCCAGGAAAACCTCCCAGGAGCCCACAGTGTTGGAGCAGAGGGTTTCCCAGGTCAGCTGTGGAGCTGCTCAAGTGGGTAAAGGGCCACCCACAATAGCTACAGCTATGTCTAAGTGTCATGATGATCCTCTAAAGGTTGAGAAATGTATTTCTGGAAATGTCATGTTTGAAAATAATGTTGGTAATGTGTTTACTAAAAAGGTTGGAGGCAGAGCTGCAGGGTTGTCTGTGGAAACCTCTAGGGATCTCCCTGTGTTGGACCTGGAGGTTTTCCAGGACCGCTCTGGCACTACTCTGGGGGAACAAGGAGTGACTGCACCACACAATGAGAGTGTGTGGGTGCAGACCACCCGCCTGGTATGTGACCAGATTGGTGAACAAGTTATTCACCCTGTTAAAGCTGGTAGTGTAAAGCTGGATGTGATGGTAGCGCCACCAGAACAATCTGGTCAAAATAGTGTATTGCACCCTGCGTTCTCTGACGAAGCATCGTCCCAATGTGACATAAGTGAAACTGTGCTTGTACAATGTGATGCGTATAGAGATGACAAATGTACAGTATTGGGTAATGAGTCCCAGGTTCCTTTGGTGCCTCTTGGAACAGGTGATGCACTGCTTCAGGATACCTGTCAGGGAAGTACCACTGACTGGGACAGCTGGGCCAAACAATTGCTGGCCATGCTGGATAAGGCTAGGTTACGTAACACAGATGTGGACATGACACCTGCTATGCCCAATGGTGGGATTGCAGGGTGGCCAGTGGCCAAGGGCGTGTTGGCCCCGGCAGAGATTGGCCCCCTCCAATCAGAAGGACCGGTTAAGGGCGCATGCATGGCAGTTGGGTTATATGCAGCCCAACTGCTGGAAAATAGTGAATGCAAAAATGGCAATGTGACGTATGACCTGCAGCGGCTCGCTGATGCTGGGACCGAGAGGGTAAATGTGAGACGCACATCTGACAGCGCTCCAGTTGAGCACCAAGCTGTGGAGACCGATACCGCCAGTGAAGTGGAGGTCACTGTATATGTCCCTACCTTTCCAGCTTCAGTGGATGAGCCCCTCCACGTCATTGATAATGGAACAGTCCCTAGAAAGGTCTTGCATGTAGATGTGGATTGCATTAAGATGACAAATGTGTTGTTGAAAATTCTTGAAGTCCAAAAAACACATTTGCTGTACACTTGGGTGTCTACACCGTGGTCGGACAAGGTGGTACTGCATAGTACCAGTAGGTGGAGCCAAGTAGTACAAGCTATGCTTGATGTTAATCACGAGAGGAACTGGTTGGTACCATATTTATTAGCAGTGTGGCAAATGGTCTCAAGGTTCTCTGAGAGGGTGCTTCCAGTTACCGGTTTGGATGGAAGGCGCTCAGGAGAACATTTGAAAACATCAGAGGTCTCTCCGCCTGATGCTGTGACTAGGAAAAGTTCTGCTGGTGTGGTCCAAAGTGCGGCTGAGCAGTCGTCAGTAGAGGGCACGGACACTGCCTCACCCACTAGACCTCACGTGAAGGAAGGGCCCGAAATAGACGTGGCAGTAGCAGAGATTTTTCATGTCATTCGCACAAAGGTACAAATTAAAGTACCCGGAGAAACTCTGAGGGGAACCACTGATGGTATTGGAAGTGGTAACATCAGAATTTGTGGTATGTCACTGGTTGTTACTGATAACAAGGGTTTAGTTGCCGTGGGTAACCTCATAAAAGTTGTTAAACCAAAAAAAACTGTTGTGATGGGAAAAACTGGTATCGGTGAAGGAAAAGGTGGTTCCCCATCAGGCAAAGTATTGGGAACAGGTCCCCTATATCAAGAAAGTGAGGGTATTAGGGAAGGCAGAGTTCACCAGAGAAAAGCAAATAAGCCCAGGAACCCCAGAAGAGGGAGAAAGCATAGAATAAAAACGAGTAGGATCCTATGGAGAGTTAAGGAAGGACTTGGCTGGAAGCGCACCCGAAAAAAGGGCTGGGCCTACGCGGCTGACAGCCGGCACAGAGGTGTCCCAACCCTGATGACGTGTGCTGGTGTTCCTCCCTCCGGATCGAAACATAGGGGGGGGGGATATGTGATAGTGAAAGTCCCTGTCCCTATGGAAAGGGAGCAAAAACGGACACAGAGTCTGCATGTCAGCAGACTGCAGAACTACAGAGCATAGCTTGGAAATTGAGAAAACTGTTTTGGCAGCTTTCTCCGGGTTTTGCTAAGTTCGGATGGGGCTGTGTAGTTTGGAGATCCCGCAGAGACTTGGGTGGGATGGGATCTCCAACCCTGTGTCCGGGTCTTGTGGACAGCCAGCATGGTGTGTGCTCAGGTGCACACAACCAATATGAGGGGCTGGTGAGAGCAGAAGGTGGAGGATGGTGGAGAGTGAGCAACTTGCTACTGCTAAGTGAAGACAGACTTATGTCTGGAGAGCGGTCTGCCCTGTGGGAGACTGCAGCCCATGTAAAGGGGATTCTTTGCCCAGGGACTGGGAAAGGCTGGCCAGCCTTGAGAGTCGGGGAGACTGAGGAAGCCAGTAAGTCCAGGGAGCTGGAAAGAATCGTTTCTATTTGAAAGCAAGCAGAGGAACTGCTGACAAGAGCCAGGTGGCTTGGTATGTTTTCATTTATGTGCTGAATGAAGTTTAAACCCCTGCGTGGGAATCCTGAATAGACATTTTTTCTTTTGTTTTTCTGTTTAAATAAACGTGGGCTACCAGGCCCTTAACTAGAATGCCTGTCTGATATGGACTCACTGCATAAAAATGCATCTATCCACTTGAGCTAAAACACCCCAATATCACAATATATATATATATTAACATGTATTATAGCTGAAAGTAAAAAATATTGTCTTTTTTTTCAAAATTGTCAGTCTTTTTTTTGTTTTATAGCTCAAAAAATAAAAACCGCAGAAGTGATTGAAGTCCTTTACCTGCTCGCTTCTCACGATGTAAAGAAATGTGGTTGATGTCATCCAGATGGAAAATCTGGAACAATAGATGTCAAGTTGTTTTTGTTCACCAACATTTATAACAGTAGAAATGTGAAGAGAGAACACCAAAATGTTCAAATGTATGAAAAGTGTCACATAACGCAGTTCTCACACAGACCAACAAAGCATTACCTTTAAAGCAGAAAAAGGATATACTGTGGAGCAAAAAAGTATTTAGTCAGCCACCAATTGTGCAAGTTCTCCCACTTAAAGTGGTTGTAAACCCACTTTGTAAACAAACACCTACATGTAAGCCTAGATTAAGGCTTACCTGTAGGTGCATGAAATATCTCCTTAACCTACACGGTTAAGAAGATATTTGCATTTAAAAGCGGCGCCGCTGACGTCACACGCATGCGCATGGGCTTAATCCTATTCACAAATTCGGCTAGGTCGCAGCATTCGACGACGTAGCCGAATTCGACGGCTCATGTGCGCATGCGCGGAGTCACGTCTTCGCCGCTCCGGCCAATCACAGTGCCGGAGCGGCGCTGTGATTGGCTGGAGTGGCGATACCCGGAAGTAACCTTCCGGCTATCGCCGCAGAGATGGCTGCGGCTGAAGAGGGAGACGAGGACGGGGGGCCCCGATCTAAGGTAAGTGATGCATAATGAGCTATTATGCTAGTCATATTAGCTCATTATGCCTTTCTCTTACAGGTAGTTTAAAAAAAAATTAAAAAAAATTATAAGGGTTTACAACCACTTTAAAAAGATGAGAGAGGCCTATAATTGTCATCATAGGTATACCTCAACTATGAAGCCCTGTACACACGATCGGTTTAACCGATGAAAACCGTCCGATGGATTGTTTTCATCAGACAAACCGATCGTGTATGGGACCCATCGGTCTTTTTTCCATAGGTTTTAAAAAATAGAACATGTTTTAAATTTTTCCGATGGATAAAAAAATTATTGAAAACTCCGATCGTCTATGGGCAAGTCCATCGGATAAAAAACCCACGCATGCTCAGAATCAAGTCGACGCATACTCAGAAGCATTGAACTTAATTTTTCTCGGCTCATCGGAGTGTTTTACGTCACCGCATTTGGAACGGTCGGTTTTTTGACTGATGGTGTGTAGGCAAGACTGATGGAAGTCAGCTTCATCGGATTTCCGATGGACAAAACCATCGCATTAGAATCCATAGGATATCCGATCGTGTGTACGAGGCTTGAGAGACAAAATGTGGAAACAAATCTAGACAATCACATTGTCTGATTTGGAATTTTTTTTTGTGCAAATTATGGTGGAAAATAAGTATTTGGTCACCTACAAACAAGCAAGATTTCTGGCTCTCACAGACCTGTATCTTCTTCTTTAAGAGGCTCCTCTGTCCTCCACTCATTACCTGTATTAATGGCACCTGTTTGAACTTGTTATCAGTATAAAAGACACCTGTCCACAACCTCAAACAGTCACAATCCAAACTCCACTATGGCGAAGACCAAAGAGCTGTCGAAGGACACCAGAAACAAAATTGTAGACCTGCACCAGGCTGGGAAGACTGAATCTGCAATAGGCAAGCAGCTTGGTGTGAAGAAAACTGTGGGAGCAATAATTAGAAAATGGAAGACATACAAGACCACTGATAATCTCCCTCGATCTGGGGCTCCACGCAAGATCTCACCCCGTGGGGTCAAAATGATCACAAAAACAGTGAGCAAAAATTCCAGAACCACATGGGGGGACCTAGTGAATGACCTGAAGAGAGCTGGGACCAGCGTAACAAAGGCTACCATCAGTAACACACTACGCCACCAGGGACTCAGATCCTGCAGTGCCAGACGTGTCCCCCTGCTTAAGCCAGTACATGTCCGGGCTCGTCTGAGGTTTGCTAGAGAGCATTTGGATGATCCAGGAGAGGATTGGGAGAATGTCATATGGTCAGATGAAACCAAAGTAGAACTGTTTGGTAGAAACACAACTCGTCGTGTTTGGAGGATAGAGAATGCTTTGGGGCTGTTTCTCTGCAAAGGGAACAGGACAACTGGTCCGTGTACATGAAAGAATGAATGGGGCCATGTATCGTGAGATTTTGAGTGCAAACCTCCTCCCATCAGCAAGGGCATTGAAGATGAAACATAGCTGGGTCTTTCAGCATGACAATGATCCCAAACACACCACCCGGGCGATGAAGGAGTGGCTTCGTAAGAAGAATTTCAAGGTCCTGGAGTGGCCTAGCCAGTCTCCAGATCTCAACCCCATAGAAAACCTTTGAAGTCCGTGTTGCCCAGCGACAGCCCCAAAACATCACTGCTCTAGAGGAGATTTGCATGGAGGAATGGGCCAACATACCAGCAACAGTGTGTGACAACCTTGTGAAGACTTACAGAAAACGTTTGACCTCTGTCATTGCCAACGAAGCATATATAACAAAGTATTGAGATGAACTTTTGATATTGACCAAATACTTATTTTCCACCATAATTTGCAAAAAAAAATATTTCCAAATCAGACAATGTGATTGTCTGGATTTGTTTCCACATTTTGTCTCTCATAGTTGAGGTATACCTATGATGACAATTACAGGCCTCTCTCATCTTTTTAAGTGGGAGAACTTGCACAATTGGTGGCTGACTAAATACTTTTTTGCCCCACTGTACGTATCTATTTGTTTGGAAACAGGAGAATTCTGTCTGCGGGTGCATAATTTGGTTGCCCCTCCCCTATGTCATCAGAATACACCTGTGCCCAGACATTACTTATACTTAATGAGCATAAAAAGAGCTGTAAGGGCCAGTTCTCCCCGCTTGCGGAGAGGGAACTGCTCGTCCGTTTGTATTTCATGCACCGCACGGGAATGCGCTGCCCTCTTTAGATGAGCGTGGGTGCCATTAATTGTTAACAGCACCTCAAAATGCATCTAACAAGCGTGTGCATGTTTGTACGCACCAAAGAGCATGGTACCACAGTACCATGCAGTTTGGTGCAGTGCAATTTTGTAAAGTCACGACTGATGTACAGTACTTTTGTTGCATGTTCCTGCGCATTTGGTAGCCCATTAAAATGGTTGGGAGCGTGGGAACGCACAAATTTACAACTTCTGCTGTAAATGGAATCACCACTCTTGGAAAATGTTCATTCAATTGTTTAATTGTGTAGAAAAAAAAACAAAACACAGGCATGCCTCAAAACTATTTTCATTTAACATTCCAACCTTCTGGCTTTAAGAAACACTTAAAAAATAAAAATAAAGAAAAAACTGTAGTCAATTGCAACTGTTTTAGCAGATCAAGCAGGGGAAAAAATATGGAATCACTCAATTCTGAGGAAAATATTATGGAATCACGAACAAAAAAAGTACACCACTATTACTTTGTTGCACCACCACTGGCTTTTATAACAGTTTGAATTCTCTGAGGCATGGATTTAAATTATCGACAAACAGTATTCTTCATAAATCCCAACTTTTTCTTATTGGAGTTGCCAGATTAGCTTTGCAGGTTGGAGCCTTGTCATGAACCATTTTCTTTCATTTCCACCATAAATTTTCAATTGGATTGAGGTCTGAACTATTTGCAGGCCATGCCATTGACATATGTCTTTCTTTCTCGTACATCACGGGACACAGAGCGACATAGTCATTACTAATGGGTTATATAGATACCGTCAGGTGCTGGCACTGGCAACTTCCAAAACCGGAAGTACCCTCCCCTATATAAGCCCCTCCCATCCGGGAGCACCTCAGTTTTTTGCCAGTGTCTAAGGTGTTGGCCAAGAAGAAACTTGTGTTTTTCACTGAGCTTGCGTACAGGTTCTTTTGGGCCTCAGTAAGCTATTCCGGATCCGACCAAAAAAGCTTCATAGCTAAACGGTCGGTACCCGGGCCTTGCAGAGAAGAGCAAGGTTTTGCCTGTAATGCTTCTCTTAGGAGAGCTGGACCCTGGGATCCAGAGCTCTGGTCATACCCACAACCAAGATGTTTTCTGTGCAGGGTGCTATACAGGTCCAGGGGAGTGGAATCCTTGGGAACCCGGTCCCTGAAGGTTTGATTACAATGCCTGCCGTGATAGGTGAAGTTTGGGCTTCTGTGGACCAAACAGAGTCCTGTGGCGAGGAAAAGGTAAGTGGGGGCCCTCGGGAACTTGGTTCTATTGAGGGACCCCCAAGCCTATTTTGTCTTTCTGCCTGTTACCTAAGGTATTCCCGCTAATATTCTGTGTATGCCTGTTACTACTGAGAAAATGTAAACATTTTAATAGTAGGCAAGAAAAAAAAAAAAGAAAAAAAAAAAATGTAAGACCGCGGTACCTGTGTTAGACACTAGAGGCCGCTATGGTTCTTTTTCTTGTAATGTGGATTTTTTTCTTCCAGAATCAAATCCAGGCAGTTGGTATGTTCTCTCCTGGGAAGCTGTCTCCTCTGCCCTGTTGCTGCGCTCATCCATCCCCGGGCCCTGCGGCAAAGGGACCCTGGCTCCCATCTAGCTCCTTGTTGTTTTCAAAAAAGGCGCCGAAGGCGCACGTGCCCGCGTGCGAGCACGCGCCACTATTCATAGAGGCGATCTGGAAAAAGGGGCGGAGCGGGGTGGATGACGCTCAGGTGTGCGCCGCGGCGCTACTGCGCATGTGCGGGCGTCCAGCGTGTTTTAAAGCACATTATAGCTGGCTGTTGAAGTGCACAGACAGAGCTAGCAAAAATATAAAGGCACACAGAGGCGGTTGATGCAGGCATCCCCTAGAAAGGCACTTTAGTAGACACCAACTGTGATATAGCAGCAATTGTGCTAGACTATTCTCAGTAAAAGTGGTGTATTACGGCTGGAATACCTCAGCTTTAGGCTTAGGAATATGCCGTCCAGAAGCTCCGGAACTGAATCTTCCAGGAAGCGAAGGGGGTCTCATCGGGCTCTGATGATCTTGGGCATACTTCTGCTGCACCAGTCTCCCCTGAAGTTCAGAGGTAAGTGACCGTAGAGACCCCGCAGGGGTACTTGGTACTGTGGCTGTCCTCAGTTCACCTGCTCCTGTGTATGTAACAGAGGAGGTTTTTTCCTCAGCTCTGGGAGGATTAGAGAGAGATTGTCAACATTGATCGCTGCCTCCCTGTCAGGGAAAGCACGCCCGATCTCCGTCTCCTCCTTCAGAGTGCCTGTTAGCAGAGCAACAGTCCCATACAGGGATCGACCTGCCTGAAGGGGATCAGGATGAGGTTGATTCTGTTATAGAGGAATCAACAGTGGGGGAACCTTTTCTCAGCATCTCAAGCTGAAAGATTATGGGTTCAGTCTCTGACTAACATGGTCCGATCAGCATTTAAAAATGCACCTTGCGGAACCATCAACCACTACTGTATCCTCGTTGGGGTCGCTAGAAGCCACCAGACTGTCTGTTCTTTTCCACTTCACCCTTTACTGAAAGGGCTTATTTACCAGGATTGGGAACGTCCTGAGAAAATATTTATTCCCCCAAGAGATTTCCGGTGGTCTATCCCATGGAGGATAAGTTCATCAAAAAAATGGAAGGTCCCTACAGTGGACGCAGCCATCTCTTGTATGTATAAATCACTCACATGTCCAGTGGATAATGTCCAAATGTTCAAGAACCCAATAGATAAAAGATTGGAGTCCTTATGAAAATCTGCTTCTTTCTACAGCAAGCTTGGTGACACAACCAGCAGTAGCAGCTATTGGGGTCTGCTAAGCAGTGAAGGATCAGTTGAAACAGGTCTTGAGGGACTTGACAGATCAGCAGGCTTTGCCCTAGCTGATCTACCTAGAGCCTTAGGCTTTGCGGTTGACGCCATAAAGGATTCAGTCCATCAGGCCTCCCGCCTTACGCTGTCTATAGTACATATGCGTAGGCTCCTATGGCTCAAAAACTGGTCTGCTGAAGCTCCCTGTAAAGAATGGCTGGTTAGCGTCCCATTTCATGGTGAACGCTTATTCAGGGAAAACCTGGACAAATATATCCAGAAAATTTCCAGCGGTAAAAATACGCTCTTGCCGGTTAAAAACAGAGTTAGAGGTCCCTCTTTAAGAGGCCTGCTTCTCCAGTCCCTGGGGCATCGGCTGTGTAACAGTTCCGACGGCCTCCTCGGTCAATTCCCGGGGGTAAAAAACAGGGACAATAGCAGGGTAATGAGAAACCCTGGGTCAGGGGAGGTACAAAACCTCCCCCAAAGTTAAATTCATTGAAGCCCCCACTCAGTCGGGTGGGGGGAGGACTCCAGTTGTTCGCAAGAGACCTGGCGGGACACGATCAAGACAGATGGGTGCTCTCCGCAGTATGTTTGGGATACAGTTTGGAGTTAAAAGACTCTCCTCCTTCCCATTTTTGAGGTCAAACGTGCCAAGGGATCCCCGGAAGAGAGAGTCCCTCCTGTTGGCACTAGAACAACTATTGCTCCAAGGAGTAATTATGGAGGTTCCCCTGGAAGAATGAGGGTTCGGGTTTTACTCAAACCTCTTTACAGTCCCGAAGCAAACGCGGACGGGAGGCCCATATTAATTCTAAAAGGGCTATACAAATTCCTGTATATCAGGACTTTCCGATGGAGTCGATCCGATCGGTGGCCACTGCCCTACAAGGGGAGGATTGGTTAGCCGCGATCGACATCAAAGATCCTTATTTGCACATTCCCATCTTTCCAGTCCACCAAAAATTTCTACGCTTTGCAGTAGAAGGGCGCCATTTTCAGTTCAGAGCCTTACCCTTCGGTTTGGCCACAGCACCACGAGTGTTTACAAAAATTCTGGCCCTTTATTGGCCAATCTAAGAACACAAGGTGTAATGATAATGGCATATCTAGATGACTTGTTGCTGATAGACCACTCAGTGAAAAAAATAGACGTGGTCGTTCACAAGACAATCAAGTATCTGGAATCTCACGGTTGGATTATCAACCGAGACAAGTTAGCCCTAAAAACCAGTCAAAAGTCTGGAATACTTGGGGCTAAGGTTGGATTCAGGCCAGAGAAAAATATTCTTGCCTCGAGGAAAGGTGTTGTCTTTGAAAGATTTGATCCACTTAGTGGGTACAAAAAAGACAGCCGTCCATACGCCTGTGCATGAGGCTGCTGGGAAAAATGGTGGCATCATTCGAAGCAGTACCCTACGGTCAATTCCATTCAAGGAATTTGCAAGGGGCCATACTGTCAGCCTGGAACAAAAAAGTTCAGGCCCTAGACTTACAATGTCCTTGTCCCCTTCCGTTCGCAAGAGCCTCCGTTGGTGGTTGGTTCCCCAGAATCTGGAAAAAGGGAAATCCTTCAGTCCGATTTCTTGGAAGGTGGTCACTACAGATGCCAGCCTTATAGGCTGGGGAGCTGTACTGGAGCAATAGTCTCTCCAGGACAGATGGTCGGATGCAGAAAAGGCCCTGCCCATCAATCTCTTAGAGATACGAGCAGCCCGGTATGCCCTAGTAGCATGGACATCCAAACTCCAAGGGTCCCCTGTCAGAATTCAATCAGACAATGCCACAGCAGTGGCATATATCAATCATCAGGGGGGCACCAGGAGTCGTGCAGCCCAGAGGGAAGTAAATTACATCCTGAAATGGGCAGAAAGATATGTCCCAGCCATATCTGCGGTATTCATTCCAGGAGTGGAGAATTGGAAGGCGGACTTTCTAAGTCGCCAGCAATTATGCCCAGAGGAAGGGTCCTTTCACCCCGAGGTTTTCTGGACAATATGTCAGCGGTGGGGAACATCGGATGTAGATCTTCTAGCATCCAGATTCAACGCAAAGGTGGACAGGTTTGTCTCTCGGTCAAGGGATCCCCTAGCTTGCGGCTCGGATGCCCTAGTGTTCCCTTGGGATCAGTTCAAGCTGATATATGCATTCACACCGCCACAATGGTTTCCTCGATTACTCCGCAGAATCAGGGTAGAAAAGAAACCAGTGATTCTGGTGGCTCCAGCGTGGCCCCGAAGAGCATGGTACGCGGAGATTGTAAAAATGTCTGTGGGGAGTCCTTGGACCCTCCCACATCGTCCGGACCTGCTTTCGCAAGGACCGATATACCACCCTTCCTTACCAGCCCTAGGTTTGACGGCCTGGCTATTGAAGCCCACATTCTAAAAAAGAGAGGGCTCTCTAATGCTGTGGTATCTACCATGATCAATGCCAGGAAGCCGGTATCCAGGCAGATCTACTATAGAATCTGGAAGGCGTACATCGCCTGGTGTGAGGCCAAGAAATGGCATCCACGTAAATACGTAATAGGTAGGATTCTGGACTTCCTACAATGGGCTGTAGATAGGAAGCTTGCCTTGAGTACTATCAAGGGTCAGATTTCGGCCTTGTCAATATTTTTTCAAAGGCCCTTGGCTTCGCATTCACTAGTCAAAGCCTTTATACAAGGAGTGATGCGTATTAGTCCTCCGGTTAATATTCCCATATGTCCATGGGATCTAAACTTGGTTCTGTCGGTTTTACAGAAACAACCATTTGAACCATTACAGCATATTTCCTTGGTGCTTCTCACCAGGAAATTGATTTTTCTAGTAGCCATTTGTTCGGCTAAAAGAGTGTCGGAATTAGCAGCTATGTCCTGTAAAGAGCCATATCTGGTTATCCATAAGGACAGAGTAGTATTACGTCCTCAGCCAGCCTTTCTTCCTAAGGTGGTATCGAGGTTTCATTTGAACCAAGATGTGGTTCTTCCTTCTTTTTTCCCCAGACCTACTTCGGTAGAGGAAAAGTTATTGCATTCTTTGGATGTAGTAAGAGCAGTTAAAGCTTATCTAAAAGCCACTGCTCAGATTCGCAGAACGGATACCTTGTTTATTCTGCCGGAAGGCCCCAGAAAGGGTCAGGCAGCGTCAAAATCTACTTTAGCCAGGTGGATTCGACAGGTCATAATACAAGCCTATGGCTTGAGAAGGAGACCGCCTCCGTTCAAAGTTAGAGCGCACTCCACGAGAGCAGTTGGAACTTCATGGGCAGTGCATCACCAGGCCTCCCTGGCTCAAATCTGTAAGGCCGCAACATGGTCTTCAGTTCACACGTTTACTAGGTTCTACCAGGTGGACGTTAGAAGTCAGGAGGATGTCGCCTTTGGGCGCAGTGTGTTGCAGGCCGCAAAAGATCCTCATGTCTGATAGCGCTCAGCTTATATATGGTGTATCCCCCCCCTCATTTGGCATTGCTTTAGGACATCCCATTAGTAATGACTATGTCGCTCTGTGTCCCGTGATGTACGAGAAAGAAAATAGGATTTTTATAACAGCTTACCTGTAAAATCCTTTTCTTGGAGTATATCACGGGGCACAGAGCTCCCGCCCCTCTTTGGGGACACTTATTGCTTTGCTACAAAACTGAGGTGCTCCCGGATGGGAGGGGCTTATATAGGGGAGGGTACTTCCGGTTTTGGAAGTTGCCAGCACCTGACGGTATCTATATAACCCATTAGTAATGACTATGTCGCTCTGTGTCCCGTGATGTACTCCAAGAAAAGGATTTTACAGGTAAGCTGTTATAAAAATCCTATTTTCTTGAAGGAAAGTTTTCATGGCTTTTACCCAATGGCAAGAAACATTATCATCCTGAAAAATTATGTCATTATCACCAAACATCCTTTCAATTGATGGAATAAGAAAAGTGTCCAAAATCTCAATATAAACTTGTGCATTTACTGAAGATTTAATGACTGTCATCTCCCCTGTACCTTTACCTGACATGCAAGCCCATCAGTGTTGCCAACCGTTTGTAGATTTGCGTACAGCCCGCGAATTTAACCCCTTTTTCGGGGTGTACGTTAAAGTCCGTTATGGGCACCGGCGCCCATCAAAAAGATGGGCGCGAGCCGGTCATACAACTGCGCATGCGCCGTTCCGAAAGCCGGCCGAGCTCAGGGAAACTTGTTCACGTTCGGCCGGGCGGCGCACGCGCGGTAACGTGCTGGCGCCATTTTTGAAAAGGCCACAGCGGCTGGCGCGACACCTGTAGTGAGTGCATGCATGCCATGCACTCATCATAGGTGGAGGAGGACTCGGTGCGAGCGGACTCGGAGCACTGACAGGGCCCAGGGCCCAGGGGAGAGGAGGACGGACTTGACTCGAGTTTCAAGGTCAGTGAAACTGGGGGGGATACAAGCGAGTGAGAGCCTGGCGTCCTGGGAGCCTGAAGCCGTGCCATGCAGGGGAGAGACTGATGTGCTCTGTCCACCACCATATTACTTCTCAAAATCATCAGTGTGTGCTGTGTCCTCCTCTGGTTCCTGTGCCCCTTTCACCTCTCCACAGGTCAGGGCAGCACAGTGCAGCACAGTGCAGCACTGACCTGTGGAATAGTGAAAGGGGCACAGGAGGAGGACACAGCACACTGATGATGTGGAGAAGTAATATGGTGGTGGACAGAGGAGGAGGCTACTGTGAGGGGGTGAGGAGGGCACCATCATGTCCACAGCCTGTCTCCACGGGCACCTCCTATAGTATGTCCGCAGCCTCTGTCCCCCTCCTGTAGTATGTCCGCAGCCTCTGCCCCCCTCCTCTATTATGTCCGCAGCCTCTGTCCACCTCCTGTAGTATGTCCGCAGCCTCTGTCCCCCTCCTGTAGTATGTCCGCAGCCTCTGTCCCCCTCCTGTAGTATGTCCGCAGCCTCTGTCCCCCTCCTGTAGTATGTCCGCAGCCTCTGTCCCCCTCCTGTAGTATGTCCGCAGCCTCTGTCCCCCTCCTGTAGTATGTCCGCAGCCTCTGTCCACCTCCTGTAGTATGTCCGCAGCCTCTGTCCCCCTCCTGTAGTATGTCCGCAGCCTCTGTCCCCCTCCTGTAGTATGTCCGCAGCCTCTGTCCACCTCCTGTAGTATGTCCGCAGCCTCTGTCCACCTCCTGTAGTATGTCCGCAGCCTCTGCCCACCTCCTGTAGTATGTCCGCAGCCTCTGTCCACCTCCTGTAGTATGTCCGCAGCCTCTGTCCACCTCCTGTAGTATGTCCGCAGCCTCTGTCCACCTCCTGTAGTATGTCCGCAGCCTCTGTCCACCTCCTGTAGTATGTCCGCAGCCTCTGTCCACCTCCTGTAGTATGTCCGCAGCCTCTGACCACCTCCTGTATCGTGTCCGCAGCCTCTGACCATCTCTTGTCTTTTGTCTGCAGTCTCTGAGGGGATCCTAGAAAGGAGTCAAGAGTGGAAGTGCTGCCGGGATAGGGGTTACGGCCCAGGAAGAAACAGACGTATGGACTGGGGAGAGGAGATCAGAGCCACCAAGCTGGAGCCGTCTGACTGAGCCCCGCACGGTGCACCTGAGAGGAGGTCAGTGACAGTGCCGCCAGGCCATTCTGAGGGGGGGGGTCACTGATGTAAGGAGGTGAATGAATACAATAATGTAAGGGGGCACTGATATAAAGGTTTCCCCCTTATATTAGTACCCCCCCCTTACCTTAGTGTATTCACTCTGCGGAAGGTGGTCTCTGTTCACCAGAGCCCCCCTCCACATCAGAGTTCCCCCTTACATCATGATCTGCAGCGTTCCCCTTTACATAAGAGTTCCCTTGCACTGTAAGGGGGATCCCTGCAGACTCTGATGTAAGAGGGAACTCTGTGCTGGCTGGGTTATAGTATCCTGACCTTCATGTGAATTGAGAAAAATGTTTTTTTACTTTTGTTTAACTTAAACACATTGATAATAGCATTAGCTGTGTGTTTATAGTTCAAATATTGATATTTGCACTGTTTAGCACTAAAAACAGTGATTGTAGGTACTTTTTTGCAGTGTCAGTAAAAAATGCGGCTCTGCCAGCAATTTTCATGATTTTTGCCAGTAAAACATTGGTGCCATACAGAAATTTTGGCATCCTTGCCAGTAAATTTCACTTCAGGGGGTTGGCAACACTGAAGCCCATATCATCAAAAGACTTCGAGAACACACACAAAATATAAAAAAATTGATTCCCAAAACACAGTCTTTCCAGACATTATGATCAATACCATAATAGTGTGGGGGATTGAAAAATACAAATCTCACTGGAGGGGGGACAATAAAGTTATAAAATTAAGCCAGGCAGAATCTCGATGGATACATGAGCTACTTACTTTAGTACCGCTAGGACACAAAGTGGAGTTTGACCTAAATTGTTTTATATCTAATTATTAATTTTATCATCCTTCCTTTATTCTCTCAATGTTTTCTAGGATCTTATTAATTTTATACTGGAAGCCTATTCAGATGTCGTATTTTATATTTTTATTTCGGATTTTAAGTATTGGCAGCTTATTAGTATATTTATTGAATGTCCATGACTCATTCTCCTTAACCTGCTGAGCGGTATTCCCGAGTTAGGCTCGGGGTGAATTTTTCATACCAAAAGTGGCAACCCCCAAGCCACACCTGGGTTCACATTGCAGGATCCATGTAGAGGTTACTTACCTTGTCCCCTGCATCCTGTGATGTCTCCCTGCTGTGATCTGCGAGCCGCTGTGTCTCGCTCGATTCACAGTGTCGAGCTCCGTTCCCTGCGAGCGTTGACACGCACGGGGACGGAGCACGGCGCCAAATTCAAAAAGTAAAAAACACAGTATAGATACAGTAATGTAATCTGTAAGATTACAGTATACTGTATCAAATAAATACACATCTTTGTCCCTAGTGGTTTGTCCAGTGTCCTTCATGTAGTTTTATATTATAAATACTTTTTTCTGCCTGGAAACTGGAGATTGTCCATAGCATCCAAAAAGTGTCCCTTTACATAAAAAGTGGTTTTAGACAAGCTAGAAAACAGCGATAATAAATTAGAATCACTTGCAGAATTGAGCGATAGCGATTTGTGGGGAAATTTGACATCAAACACTGAAAGTAATGACAGCGACAATTCTGCAACTGAGCAAATTTCAGTGTATTTGATTTGATTACATTATTGAATAAATTTGTTGTAATAATTTATAGTTATTTATTATATTATAATTAATGATTTAGTGTTTCAAACTTTACCATACCTGGGATGTCTACTAGACTCTTGTTTGGACAGATTTAAGTGAGTTATTCCTAAGAATTACAGGCCTAAAATATAAAACGCCAAATTTCCATGCAAAATAATGGTACCGCTTTCAGTACCTAAAATCTGACATAATCATACTGCCAGGGAGGTTAAGGGATGTATTATGTGATTCACCCACTAGATGAGTGTTCTGTCCATCAGATGTCTATATTCTGCTTATCTGCATTTGTGTTGATTAAAATTACATTTAACCACTTAACGACCGCTCACTGTATATATACATCGGCACAATGGCACCGACAGGCACAATCACGTAGAGTGTACGTGATTGCCTTTGTACAGTTGGGGGTCCAATCGGACCCCCCTTCTGTACAGTGAGCGGTTGGAATTCGTCTGGGAGCGTTCCGAGATGGGGGGGGGGGCGGCCGTTCGATTCCGGCCACCCCCCCGCGATCGCTCCCGGCGAATGAGAATGCCCCCTCTGCCTGTGTAATGTAAACACAGGCAGAGGAAGCAGGAGGAAGTGATGTCATCTCTTGTGCGGCGCTCACATATACCGAGGTTAGTGCACAAACACTACACTAACACCAGCACACATAGGCACATAAATCGCCCCCCCAGATCACCCCCCAGTCACAGTGTCACTGATTGCAGTGACCATTTATTTACTGATCACTGCAATCAGTGACATTTGTGACTGTAAAAGTGTCACTACATTTAGTTTTAGGTCCAGTGTAGCCCCCTAACCCCCCCTAATAAAGGTTTAACCCCTTGATCACCCCCCAGATAACCCTTTCACCCCCTATCACCACTGTCGCTAAGCGATCATTTTTCTGATCGCTGTCTTAGCGTCGGTGATGCAGATCGGTAGCCAGTATTTTTTTTTAGGTTCGCTGCAGGTTTTTATAGCGTCATGTACCCCCAAAAATTATCTAATAAAGGTTTAACCCCCTTGATCGCCCCCCAGGTAACCCTTTCAACCCCTATCACCACTGTCGCTAAGCGATCATTTTTCTGATCGCTGTCTTAGCGTCGGTGATGCAGATCGGTAGCCAGTAATTTTTTTTAGGTTCGCCGCAGGTTTTTATAGTGTCGGTACCCCCATAAATTATCTAATAAAGGTTTAACCCCCTTGATTGCCCCCCAGGTAACCCTTTCACCCCCTATCACCACTGTCGCTAAGCGATCATTTTTCTGATCGCTGTCTTAGCGTTGGTGATGCAGATCGGTAGCCAGTATTTTTTTTTAGGTTCGCCGCAGGTTTTTATAGCGTCATGTACCCCCATAAATTATCTAATAAAGGTTTAACCCCCTTGATCGCCCCCCGGGTAACCCTTTCACCCCCTATCACCACTGTCGCTAAGCGATCATTTTTCTGATCGCTGTCTTAGCGTCGGTGATGCAGATCGGTAGCCAGTAATTTTTTTTAGGTTCTCCGCAGGTTTTTATAGCGTCAGGTACCCCCATATATTATCTAATAAAGGTTTTAACCCCCTAATTGCCCCTAGTTAACCCTTTCACCAGTGATCATCATATAAGTGTAACGGATGACGCTGGTTAGTTAGTTTGCTTTTTATAGTGTCAGGGCACCCGCCGTATATATAACCCAATAAAGGTTTAACCCCCTGATCGCCCGGCGGGTGATATCAATTAGGTTTTAGCGTCAGAGAGGGTCTGCGTCACACCCCAGGCAGCGTCAGGTTAGTGCCAGTAACGCTAACACCCACGCGTGAAGCATACACCCTCCTTAGTGGTATAGTATCTGAACAGATCAATATCTGATCTGATCAGATCTATACTAGCGTCCCCAGCAGTTTAGGGTTCCCAAAAACGCAGTGTTAGCGGGATCAGCCCAGATACCTGCTAGCACCTGCGTTTTGCCCCTCCGTCCAGCCCAGGCCACCCAAGTGCAGTATAGATCGATCACTGTCACTTGCAAAACACAACACACATAACTGCAGCGTTCGCAGAGACAGGCCTGATCCCTGCGACTCCAGTGCTGTAGGAGGTGATTTCACCACCACAGTTAAAAAAAAAAAAAGCAAATATGCCGAAGCATTGGGGCAGCAGGGGCGGAGGAGCGATTTTGCTCCTAATGCCGCGTACATACGGTCGAAATTCCGACGGAGGCTTGCCCATGGAAAAGTCCGACCATGTGTGTGCGGCATAACTTTTTTGCGGGAGGATGCCCCCATGCTTCGGCATATATAAATGGTGCATGTATGCCCATCATTAGAAGTGGGTGGATGAAGGGCGGTATTCTAATGGTGGGCATACCCACCCGATCAATCTCTTTTTTCGTTCAGCCAACTGGCTGCATGAAAAAAAAAGATTACAATACATGTCCAACAAGGACCAGCAACGTACTGGTATGTTGCTGGACTTTGAATGGTTATACCAGATTGATGCCTGCGGGTTTAGGTATCATCTTGGTATCATTCTTTTCAGCCAGCGGCCGGCTTTCATGTAAAAGCAATCCTAGTGGCTAATTAGCCTCTGGACTGCTTTTACAAGCAGTGGGAGGGAATGTCCCCCCCCGGATATAAAAAGCGCCATTGGGAAATTGGGAAAGCATTTTATCACACCGATCTTGGTGTGGTCAGATGCTTTGAGGGCAGAGGAAAGATCTAGGGTCTAGACCCCAGTTTTTTCAAAAAAAGAGTACCTGTCACTACCTATTGCTATCATAGGGGATATTTACATTCCCTGAGATAACAATAAAAATGGATAAAAAAAAAAATATGGAAGGAACAATTTAAAAATAAAATAAAAAAGCAAAATTAATAATAAAAAAAAAAAAAAGCACCCCTGTCCTGCCCTGCTCTTGCCCAATGGCGAACGCAAGCGTCGGTCTGGTGTCATATGTAAACAGCAATTGCACCATGCATGTGAGGTATCACCGCGAAGGTCAGATCGAGAGCAGTAATTTTAGCAGTAGACCTCTGTAAATCTAACGGGGTAACCTGTAAAGGCTTTTAAATGCTTTTAAAAATGTATGTAGTTTGTCGCCAATGCGCGTTTGTGCGAAATTTTAAAGCATGTTGTGTTTGGTATCTATGTACTTGGCCTAAGATCATCTTTTTTATTTCATCAAACATTTGGGCAATATAGTGTGTTTTAGTGCATTAAAATTAAAAAAAAAGTGTATTTTTTCCCCAAAAATTGCGTTTGAAAAATCGCTGCGCAAATACTGTGTAGAAAAAAAAAATGCAACACCCACCATTTTATTCTGTAGGGCCTTTGCTTTAAAAATATATATAATGTTTGGGGGTTCAACATAATTTTCTTGCAAAAAAAAAAATGTTTTCATGTAAACAAAAAGTGTCAAAAAGGGCTTTGTCTTCAAGTGGTTAGAAGAGTGGATGTAAGCTTCCTAATGTTGTGTATAAAATGCCAGAACAGTTCAAACCCCCCCCCAAATGACCCCATTTTGGAAAGTAGACACCCCAAGCTATATACTGAGAGGCATGTCGAGTCCATGGAATATTTTATATGTTGACACAAGTTGCGGAAAAAAGACAATTTTATTTTTTTTTTTTGCACAAAGTTGTCACTAAATGATATATTGCTCAAACATGCCATGGGCATATGTGGAATTACACCCCAAAATACATTCTGTTGCTTCTCCTGAGTACGGGGATACCACATGTGTGAGACTTTTTGGGAGCCTAGCCGCGTACGGGACCCCAAAAACCAATCACCGCCTTCATGCTTTCTAAGGGTGTAAATTTTCGATTTCACTTCTCACTGCCTATCACAGTTTCGGAGGCCATGGAATGCCCAGATGGCACAAACCCCCCCCAAATGACCCCATTTTGGAAAGTAGACACCCCAAGCTATTTGCTGAGAGGTATTGTGAGTATTTTTTTTGTTTAATATATTTTTTATTGAGAAGCTATGTAGATACAACAATAGAAACAGATACAAAGAAAATGGTACTTCGGGTTAGAAAACAAAGGAGAGTCAACCCGTTGTAGAATGAAAACATCTTGAGTAACCCAAGTACAATGAAATAAACAACAAGTCAATTAACAAATATAGAAGAGAGGAGGAAAAAGGAAGAAGAAAAGAAAAAAGGTGAAAAAAAGGGGGGGCTAGGAGAGAGGGGGCAAGGGAGGGGGGAGCAGGAAGGGGAGAGGGGAGGCTGGCATACTTGGCAGTAGCAATGAGCAAATATCAAATACGTTTACAGTAGGAAGATCTTAGGGGGAGGTTAGTGCCTCCACAGCCAATATAAATGTAACAAAAACGGTACCAGGAATAGTGGTTAAGCTATGTAAGAAGCTTAGGCAGCTCAAGGGGAAGAGGAGATGATGTCTTTGTAGTATTGGGTGGAGAGGAAGGAGGACCAGGGTGCCCAGGTTAGGTTATGCTGTTTAGTAGTGTCTCTCGCAATGTGGGTGAGTTCCTCCATGAGACATACTTCTGAAACTTTTTGTATCCAGGTCTTTATGGATGGAGTTGTGGGTTGGCCCCAGAGGGTAGGTATGAGAGCTTTAGCAGTATTGAGGAGATGTGGCGTGAGTGTACGTTTATATCTTCCTATGGACATCGAGGTAGCGTGAAAGAGGACTATCCACGGATCCATAGGTAATCTAACTGTGGTGACTTGGTGAATCAGGTCTAGTACTTCAGTCCAGTAAGGGCGAATAAGGAGGCAAAACCACCATATGTGGGCATGAGTGGCATTTTGACCACAATTCCTCCAGCATAGCGGGGAGTTAACAGGGAACATGCGGTGAAGTTTAACAGGCGTGTGGTGCCATCTAGTAAGAAGTTTAAAGTTAGACTCAGCCATGGAAGAAGCCAGAGAGGAGACATGGGTAAGTTGGAGAATTTTGTCTTTAGTCTTGTCTGTGATAGTAGCATCCAGATCAGTCTCCCATCTGGGCAGGTAGTTTGGGTACGCAGGACTCTGCAAATTTATGAGCGCTTTGTAGAACTGGGAGATGCTGTGTATAGGGGGGTCCTTATGGAGAAAAAGCTGTTCAATACCATTTAGGTCTTGGATGCCCCGTAATGGTTGGGGGAGAGTTTGAAGGAAGCATTTCAGTTGATTATATCTCCATGTGTCCATAAATGTAATTGGTTTATGCCCCAAAATTTCTGGCAAATGTTTAAGGGTGTTGGAGGATAGTACATGATATAGCTGGAGAGGGCCACTGGGCGACCAGGATTTAAATCCTGGGTCAAAGAAGCCTGGCATAAAGTATTTATAATGTAGCAGGGGGGTTAGTGGGGAGTCATAAGACCACGCAAATTTTCTATGGAGACCATCCCAAACGTCCAATGAGGACGTGGTGAGAGGCGATGTGTTGTGCGAGAGGTTTCTAGAAGGGCGTGGGATCCACGGGGCCGTGGAGAGATCTGAATCACTTAAGGAATATTCCAATTGTACCCAAAGTTTAGAAGCAATGGCATACTTCCAGTCTGCTATACGTGACAGAATAATAGCATTATAATAGGCTTTAAAATTAGGAAGGGACAGCCCCCCAGAACACTTGGCCCTGTAGAGAACTTCCCGAGAGATCCTGGGGTGACCGTCCCTCCAAACAAAGCGAGCGACCATGGTCTGCAGAAGAGTAAAGAAGCCTATGGGGACCTGCAAGGGGATCATTTGAAGAATGAAGAGGATGCGGGGGAGTATGTTCATCTTGATTATATTAACCTTGCCTAGCCATGAGTGTGAGAGGGAAGACCATTTCCTGAGATCTGCTCTGATATTATTAAGGAGAGGGATGTAATTATGCCTAAAAAGGGAATGTAGGCGAGGGGTAAGGTATATGCCTAGATATTTCATTCGTGAGGATTCCCATCGAAAGGGGAATAAGGGTTTCAATTGATCAGCTATTGATTGGGGTACTGTGATGTTTAAAATTTCAGACTTAGCTAGATTGATTTTGAAGTTAGATAAGGTTTGGAAGGTGGAGAATTCGGACATTAAATTCGGCAGGGAAATGCGCGGTTGTTGAATGTAAAACAAAATATCGTCAGCGTATGCTGCATATTCATGAAGCCTATCACCGACTTGGATGCCATGAATATTCCTATTGTGTCTAATGGTAGCTAGGAAGGGTTCAAGGGAAATGGCAAATAAGAGAGGAGATAGAGGGCAGCCCTGTCTGGTTCCGTTATGTAAAGTGAAGGGGTCGCTCAAGGAGCCGTTTATACGTATTTGCGCGGTAGGGTTAGAGTAGAGAGAGGAAATACGATGGAACATTTTGGGGCCAAGGCCAAAGTACCTAAGGGTAGTTTTAAGGTAGTCCCAGTCCACCCTATCAAACGCTTTCTCCGCATCAGTAGAGAGAAGGAGGGTGGACTGGGAGCACCTGCGGACATGGTGGATCAAGGACAGAGTGCGGAGAGAGTTATCTCTGGCCTCTCTATTAGGAATGAACCCAGTTTGGTCAGCTGAGACCCACTTAGGAAGAAGGGGGAGCAGTCTATTTGCCATTACCTTGGCATACAATTTGGTGTCGACGTTTAGGAGAGATATGGGCCTATAGCTACCGCATAGTGTGGGGTCCTTGTCAGGTTTGGGAATAACGGTGATGTGGGCAGATAGGGATTCCGGACGGAGGCCAGATTTGTGGGAAATTGAATTTGCATAAGTTGTGAGATGGGGGAGTAAAATGTCACTGAAGGTCTTATAATATAAAAGGGTGAAACCGTCTGGGCCAGGAGCCTTGCCGGAAGGAGAGGATTTTAGCGCGCATTGGAATTCTTCTACTGAGAAATCTGCTTCTAGGTCATTAAGGGCCGATTTTGACAGTTTTGGGAGGCTGGCGTCCTTAAGATATTTGAGGATACGCTTACGTTTTTCTGGTAGTGATAGAGAAGCCAAACCTCCCTCCACATTGTATAAATCAGCGTAAAATTCCCTGAAGGCCTTTGAAATTTGCGGGGTAGTGTGCACTAGGTCTCCTGATGGCAATTTGATTTTGGGTATAAAGGATGAAGTTTTTTTTGCCATAAGGGATCTAGCCAATTGTTTACCAGGTTTGTTACCCCATTCATATACTTTCTGAGATACGTAGTGAAATTTCCGCTTAGTTTCTAGGGCGAGGAGAGTTTTAAGTTCTTCTCTTTTAAGGGTGAGCGCTTCGAGGTGTGAGGCGTGCAACGAAAGTTTGTGTTTTTTATCTAATTCAGCAATTTGTTGCAGGACCTGTTTAAGCTGATGACCATGTTCTCTCTTTCTCCTTGCACCCAATTCAATAAGGCTACCTCTCATTAAGGCCTTGTGTGCCTCCCATAGAACAGAAGGGGAGGTGTCTGAGGCGGAGTTTTCTATAAAGTATTGGGATAAAGTAGTAGAGAGGATGGAAACCTCTGTTGAGTTAGTGATGAGAGAGTCATTAAGCTTCCAGCTATTGGGGCGAGGAGGTAAATCGGGCACGGTCAAGCAGACAGAAACAGGTGCATGATCAGAGAGGGTAGCCTTCCCTATGTCAGCTGAGCTCAGGAGGGGAAGGTGGAAGTGGTCTAGGAAAATGTTGTCTATTCTGGAGTATGAGTTGTGGGTTTTTGAAAAGTGGGAGTAGTCTCGTCCTTTAGGGTGCAGGAGACGCCAAGCGTCCATAAGTTGTAGATCTAGTAGTTTTTTTTTCACTTGTGCTAATCTTTTAAATGGGATACTAGAACGGCCATGGGAAGTATCTATAGTGGGATCTAAAGGCATATTTATGTCCCCCGCAAGGACTAACATTCCCTCAGTGAATTGTGAAAGTTTTGTGAGGGTTTGAGTGAGATAAGTAGGCTGATTTCGATTGGGACAATAAACATTGGCTAGGGTACAGCGAGTATTGCCAATATAACCTTTAACAAAAAGAAAGCGACCATGATCGTCCGCTAACATGTCAGTAAAACGAAATGAAGTACCTCTGCTAATTCCAATGGCCACCCCTTTGGCCTTGTTAGTGTCTGATAGACTATAGTACCATTGAGGAAAGTGTTGCGAGTATAATTTCACCGAGGTAGTATGAGTCAAATAGGTTTCCTGAAGGAAAGCAATAGAACATGCGGAGCTCCTTAATTCTCGCAACACTTGATGTCTCTTTGCGGGCACACTGAGGCCTCTTACATTATAAGAAAGGAGCTTTAAGTTAGCCATGTCATCAGCGGGAGGCAGAACACTACTTTATATAACCATGTATGCCAGTAATACAGAGGGGGAAGAGGGAGAGGGACAAAAGGAGGGGGGCAAGGAGAATCCAGAAGGGTAGGAGAAGAGGAAAAGAAAAAGGAGAAAAACATATGAAAAACCTTAGAACAATCGGAAGAACGAATGGGATTGCAAGAATAGTCACGCAGAAATCTGCGGTGTTCCCAGTGGGGATGAGGGGAGCAGGCAGTCAAAAAGGTTTCCCAAAGGGAATTAACAAGGAGAAAGTAAAGACTACCAACTCCCATCAACCCCAAGAGAATAGGGGCAGGGAGCAAACGCCTTTGTGAGGGCATCAATTGGAGCATTAAGCTCCGTCAGCTATCGGCCTATAAAATAAAAAAAAGAAAAAAGGGAAATTAACATTTGTAATAGACAAGCAATGGTCAGAACATGGATGTAACACTCTCCAAACATCAGAGTAACTAACAGACCTAATGTGAACATAATAACGGTTCTCTAGGAGTATATCTAAGAGAATTTAGCAAGGTAGGACAAACTTTTTGTATGGGAGAGAAGTAATTGAAATTGAAGTGCAGATTGTCATCCAGATAAGGAGGAGAGCTATCAAGAGGGATGATTGTATTCAGGAGAGGACCTCAACCATTCTTCTGAGATGAACATGGAGTAGGAGCACGCCTTTGCTTGGCTGGGGTTTTCCGCCACTGGGAGGATTGGGGAGCAGAGAAAATGGGTATGGGGTTCTGCCAGCCTGGCAGCTCCACGCGCGGTAAGTTTAGGTCCTGAAGAAAGGTGGGAAGATCCTCATGGAACCGCAATGTGGAGGAGCGGCCATTCTTAGTAGCAATTAAGCATGCGGGAAAACCCCATCGGTAGTTAGTTCCATCACCCCTTAGTTGCTCCAAGAGGGGCTTCAACGCCCGACGGCGATCAAGAGTCTCCTTAGAAAGATCCGGAAAGATGTTAAGAATAGCACCGTCAAAGTCAATGTTAGGGGTGTTCCGCATTTTGGTCATGATGGCGTTTTTGTCTTCGAAATAATGGAGACGGCAAATCACATCTCTAGGTTGGTCAGACGAGAAATTGCGGGGTCTCAGAGCGCGGTGCACTCTGTCGAATCGCAGAGGATCCGTAGCAGGATTACCCAGTATAGTATTAAGGATACCTCGGACCGAGGGTTCTAGGTCATTATCCCTGGTTGCTTCTGGCAGTCCGCGTATACGCAAATTATTTCTGCGGTTGCGATTCTCGAGATCTTCGAGTTTGTATAGTGAGGCCCTATTTGCATATGCTAATTGAGTGACGGTTTCCTGCAATTCTTTGATAGCAACCTCATGTGAGTCTTGACGCTGTTCTGTTTCCTCTATTCTGACGAGTATGTGCGCCACATCCGCTCTGACCGCGGAAATCTCCTTTTTGATGGATTTTTCCATACTGTGAAACATACCCGCCATCTCCTTTTTAAGTTCATTCATTAAGGAAGACATATCAGAACCCGTTGGGGACCCGGGCTCCTCCATTATTTCCGAGCCGCAAGAAGAGGCTGGCGAACTCTCGCGGGCAGAGGCGGCGTGAGAGGCTGGAGAGATAAGCGATCTTGAGGCTCTGGTTTTGTTGAACCTAGAGCTGGGGCTTTCTCGTTCCGCGGCTAGGAATTTTTTAATGGTCCCCACACCGGTTTGATGCAGTTTTGCAGAACGTTTACCTAATTTTGAGCGGGAGGAAGAGCCTTTGGATGGCATTGCTTGTTGCTGTGAGGCCGATAGCTAGACGGAGGTCAGTTCAAGTGCTTCCTTTTAGCGCCATGCGTAGGCTAGCTGCCCCGGAGGGGTCGTGTAGGTGGCGCAAATGAAGCAGGGGGAATGGCCTTTTGAAATAAGTCACCCATATACCAAGGGAGTTGTGGAGGTTAAATTGGGGAGAGGTAAAGAGGCTGTGAAAAAGTTTCAGGGTGTAGCAAAATGTCCGCCGACCTCTTGCTATGGTCACTTGCCTATTGAGAAGGGCACCTCTGCAATGACCGTGGGGAGGGGATTTAAGAGCAGGCCACTGTGTTGTAAAAGAATTTGGAGCTGGGCAGCAGAAGAGCTGGGATTGTGAGGAGTTTTAAGCTCCTGGGTGTAGCAAGATGGCCGCCGCGTTCCGGGAGTAGGCCGAAGCCGGGGACTTTCCTGAGAGTGGCGCAGGAGCTCCACTCCGCTCGGGCCGCGGATTCGCTACACTGGATAGGGGACAGTTCCCAGCAGGTATGATGGAGGTGGCAGCACAGGGATGAGCTCGGGGGTGAGGGCGAGGGATGGTGGAGGGGCCAGGGAGTCACAGTACCTGAGGGGGCGGCTTCAGCCGGGTCAGCAGGCCGCAATATGGCGCCGGTTCCCACCCAGGATGTAGGAGCAGTCCTCCGGTGATCGCTCCCGCTGTGTCGCTGCCCAGTGTCCTCCGTGCATGCAGCGGCTGTTGGACAAGCCTGGAGAGTGCAATCCCACCGGTATACACGTCACGCTGGCTCAGGGGCATATGAGGCTTCACAGGCCTCAAGATGGCGGCGGGCCTCAGCAGTGTGGAGCCAGATGCAGGCTAAATGCAGTAATAGCCGGATTACCTCCTCAATATCGACAGGCACTGCCTCAGTACGTGTCCATGGGTGGATATAGGTAGTTGGAAGTGTCTCTGGGTTAAAATAATAAAAGGATGGGGAAGGATTGTTTCTGGATATGTGGAGCACAGTACCAACACGTCTTCTCAGCTTCGCGTCCGGACACGCCCCCCCTATTGTGAGTATTTTGCAGATCTCGCTTTTTGTCACAAAGTTTTGAAATTTGAAAAAAAATAAATTTCTTTCTTCATTTTCAAAAACAAATGAGAGCTGTAAAATACTCACCATGCCTCTCAGCAAACAGCAAACAGCTTGGGGTGTCTACTTTCCAAAATGGGGTCATTTGGGGGGGTTTTGTGCTATTTTGGCATTTTATGGCCTTCGAAACTGTGATAGGTAGTGAGGAGTCAAATCAAAAATTTGTGCCTAGAAATCCTGAAGGCGGTGCTTGGTTTTCGGGGTCCCGTACGCGGCTAGGCTCCTAAAAAGTCCCACACATGTGGTATCCCCGTACTCAGGAGAAGCAGCAAAATTTATTTTGGGGTGCAATTCCACATATAACCATGGCATGTGTGAGCAATATATCATTTAGTGACAACTTTTTGTAATTTTTTTTTTTTGTCATTATTCAATCACTTGGGACAAAAAAAAATATTCAATGGGCTCAACATGCCTCTCAGCAATTTCCTTGGGGTGTCTACTTTCCAAAATGGGGTCATTTGGGGGGGGTTTGTACTGCCCTGCCATTTTAGCGCCTCAAGAAATGAGATAGGCAGTCATAAATTAAAAGCTGTGTAAATTCCAGAAAATTTACCCTAGTTTGTAGACGCTATAACTTTTGCGCAAACCAATAAATATACGCTTATTGACATTTTTTTTACTAAAGACATGTGGCTGAATACATTTTGGCCTAAATGTATGACTACAATTGAGTTTATTCTATTTTTCTTATAACAAAAAGTAGAAAATATTATTTTTTTTTAAATTTTCGGTCTTTTTCCGTTTATATCGCAAAAAATAAAAATCGCAGAGGCAATCAAATACCATTAAAAGAAAGCTCTATTTGTGGGAAGAAAAGGACGCAAATTTCGTTTGGGTACAACATTGCATGTCCGCACAATTTACAGTTAAAGCAGCGCAGTGCAAAATTCTGAATTCACCTCTGGTCCTTTAGCTACCAAATGGTCCGGGGCTTAAGTGGTTAAGGTTGTAATTTCTATAGAAATCATTTGCAGTGCGTAGGCGCCATCTAGCGTCCCTTTTTGGTATTGTTTCAGTAGAATCGTTATTAAATGCATTAATGTGTAACCTAGGAAGTGATTAGAAAGCAAAGTATTCTGGGTATATCTCTACAGGAAGAGACACATTCATCATGCTTTTTCAAGACACTGCAGGAGGCAGGATATGTCTTATTTCAATCTCTTACCATCAACCCTTGGAGAACTTAAAAAGTACGTTTTTACTGTCTCATATTGTACTGTGTATCTTTGTCTCTGCAATGTATGCTAATTGTATGGAATATTGTACTTATCAAGGTTTATTCTTGTTATTTGTAGTTTCACCTAGCTTGTTCCAATAAACTGCGATCAAAGAAATATGGTATCATGTTTATGAGATAAAAATGGTTTAGCTGAATGTCCTTGAGACAGAACAATGAGCACCTTACATTATTAGCTATTAATATTGTGGACTGCATTCTTTTAATTATTCATTAGATGTCGCTATTTATTCTAATGTTCCACAATGCAGTAATTCACTTTATCCACTAGATGTCCCTGCCGCTGTGTCAATCTTGAAGAGTGTTATTTACTTAGTTGGCCACTAGATGGATTTCCCGAGAGTTGTGATTTTTAATGATTATGCTCGTTATGTAGTTTTGTTTTTAAGTCTTAACTTTAAGTTATGGATTTATTTATTACATTTAGGAAGTCGTTAGAACCATTATCTAGGTGTTTTTATAGGAATATGGACAGTAACTAAGCCCGTGGACATTGCGGTATTGGTTACCATGCAGCGACTCGCCTTATAAGTCACCTCCGTACACCGCGGCTCTATCCCCTTTGAAAAAGTCACGTGGACAGTGATGCAACGCGTCAGCGAAACACAGCCGTGGTGACATCACTTCCAGTCGCGGCCGAGATCGGAAGTCTTTTTCATATATGCTGTTTTTCTGCTGTTTAACTGTAAGTGCATTGATTTATTATGATTAAAATATTTTATTAACCACTTTAATACCAGGCACCTATACACCTTCCTGCCCAAGCCAATTTTCAGCTTTCAGCGCTGACCTAATTTGAATGACAATTTGCGCGGTCATGCTACACTGTACCCAAACAAATGTTTTATCATTTTGTTCCCACAAATCGAGCTTTCTTTCGGTGGTATTTGATTGCCTCTGCGATTTTTATTTTTTGCACAACAAATAAAAAAAAAATAGCGAAAATTTTGAAAAAAAACTAAGTTTTTCTTTGTTTCTGTATTTTTTTTTGGTAAATAAGTATGTTTTCTTCTTCAATGATGGGCACTGATATGGCTGCACTGACGGGCACTGATAAGGCGGCACTGATGGGCACCGATGAAGTGGCACCAATGAGGTGGCACTGATGGGCACTAATGATGGGCACTAATAGGTGGCACTGGTATGCCGCACTGATGGGCACTCATAGGCGGCACTGATGGGCACTCATAGGCGGCACTGATGGGCACTCATAGGCGGCACTGATGGGCACTCATAGGCGGCACTGATGGGCACTCATAGGCGGCACTGATGGGCACTCATATGCGGCACTGATGGGTACTTATGGGTGGCACTGATGGGTGGCACAGAAGGGCACTGATAGGTGGGCACGGATGGACACTGGTGGGTGGCATTGCTGGGCATCACAAAAAATATTTGTGCCAAGATGGTGCCAGTCAGTGCCCATTTGTGGGCACTGATTGGCATAAGTTAGGCATATTTTTATACATGTGGATGGCCATGGGGACTTACCTGGCCATCCACGTTAGGTGCTTCCCTGGTGGTCCTGGGCGGCATCCTGGTGGTCTAGTGTGGGCATCTGAGGGGGGGCTGCACTGATAAACAATCAGCACGAACCCCCCCTGTCAGGAGAGCCGTCGATCGGCTCTCCTCTATTTGCATCTGTCAGACGCGAGTGAGGAAGAGCCGATCAACGGCTCTTCCTGTTAAATCATGATTAGCTGTGATTGGACACGGCTGATCACGTGGTAAAAAGCCTCCGCCGGAGACTCTTTACCGAGATCAGTGTAGCAGTGGGTCAGACTGACACACCGCTCCACCGATCGCCGCGATGCGCACCCTTCCGGGCGCGCGGTGGCTGTTATCCTGCAGGACGTCAATAGACGTCCAGTCAGGATAACACAACCACTTCCCGGACATCAATCTCCTATTGACCAGGCGGGAAGTGGTTAAACGTACTGCACAGTCCCCCTCTTCCTTTTTATATCATTGAGCATGAAAATCCGGGGAATCTGACTATTCTGAACGATCAGGGAATCGTTGTACCAGGGACTGCTCGGCCGGTGTGGATTCATTAAAGAGGCTTATTTATGAGCCAGGTGAGGCGAGAGGCTGGGGGAAACGTGGGCACCTGCACTGGATGGAGGAACATGCACTTTGCATCTGAGGAAATTTCAATTGGATTCATTATTTTGCACTTGGACTCTATGCACTTTATATGAGATTGCTTTATTCATTGGATTTGGAACATTTACCCAGCACAGAGACTTTCTTTGCACATTTTTTTTTTTACTTGGAAGCTCAGAATTGTGATTTGCACATATTTTTTAGCACTGAGGATATATACGGTATATATATAATTTTTGCACATTTCCTGTGTTTGGAAACTTGGAACAGTTTTTTTGTTGCACATTTTTTGCACTATTTCTTGTTTGCACATTTGATGTTTGCTTATTTATTTGCATTTTTGCACATGAAGATTTGGGCACAGATTGATCTTATCACTATTTATTGCACCATTATTGCATATTTGCACAGGAGTATTTATTGCACCATTATTGCATTATTTGCACAGGATTACTTGGCATGTTTTTATACTTGCAGCGTATTTGATTATTAGATATTTTCCACTGGAGACATAGTAAGCGCCACATTCTTTCCCCTTTCCATATCATGAATGATTTTTCAGGCAGTCGTCTTCATACATTTCATTGGAACGGCAACAAACAAAAGTTCCAGCATCATCACCCTGCCCAATGCAGATTGGAGATTCATCACTGAATATCACTTTCATCCAGTCATCCACAGTCTATGATTGCTTTTCTTCAGCCCACTGTAACCTTGTCTTTTCTGTTTAGGTGTAAATTATGGTTTTCATTTGGCTTTTCTGTATGTAAATCCCATTTACTTTAGGCAATGTCTTACAGTTTGCTCACAGTCATTGACTCCAGTTTTTTACCATTTGTTCCTCAATTGTTTTGTTGTGCATTTTCTGTTTTCAATGCATATTGCTTTAAGTTTTCTATCTTGATGCTTTAATTTAGTCTTCCTTAGTCTACCAGTACCCTTTCCTTTAACAACCTACCCATTTAAGAGGGTCCAGATTTTAGACACAGCTGAGTGGGAACAACCAACATCTTTTGCAATATTCTGTGATGATTTACCTTCTTTTTCTTGTCAAAATATTTTATTAAAGTTTAATGTTGCAGTGTACAAATAGTCTTAAATACTTATATTTTAACAAGTGACACTATACAGATGAGCTTATTTGAGAACATGTTGATATTCATCAGAAAGTTATTATTCACTTATCTGAATATGTGATATAGTGATGATAATACTACATTTATAACATACTAGAACTTTATATGTTCCATATAAACATTCAACTTGTTTGTGATTTTATACAACCTGTTAGAGTAATGCTTAAATAATAAAAAATATGGATGTGTAACTCAGGAAGTATATTTTTATAAAACAATTGAAGCAAAATAAAGGAATGTGTGAGGCAAAATTTAATTTCGTTCTTAAAAAATAAGGAAAATAGGAAATGGAAATGAGAGAGAAATGAGGGAAGAAGAAGAGAAAAGAGAAGAGAAGTCCGCGTGGTCAGGTCCGGATCCACCGCTGCAACTGAAAAAATAATGTTTTGGGTTGTCTGTCACATCTACCATGGTAAAAGAACTGTGTTGTCAAAGGTTGATAACATGGTATAGTCGATCCAGGGCTGCCAACGTTTTTCAAATTTGGGTATCGTGTCTATGGCAGTCATCTTAGCATGAGTCATAGCACTATTCATTCTTGCTAATATTTCGGTTATGCTTAGTTTAGGGGATTTCCAGGCCTTTGCTAAAGCTTGTTTTGCTGCCGTAAAGAATTGTACTAATAGTTTAAATTGCATGTGCGTTACATTTTCCGGTTTCAAGTTAAGTATTGCTGTTGCCAGGTCTAGAGGAATTATCTTACCCAATATTTCAGAGGCAATTTTAAAGATTTTATTCCAAAATTTTAGAGCAACTGGACACGACCACCAAATATGAAATTGTGTTCCTATTTCTGTGCACCCTCTAAAAGAGTGTCCTGAATAATTTGTAACATACTTTGCTATCCTAGCTGGTACAAGGTACCAGCGTGTTAGTACTTTGTAATTGGCTTTGACCGCCAGTATGTTAGGGGAGGCAGATTTTGCAGTTAACCATACCTGGTTCCATTCTATGTCATCTAAGTTTCTTTGTAAGTCTTCCTCCCATTTCAGAACATAATGTGGCTTACCTGCATCTGCTTGAGTCAATAGCTGAGAATACAGAGTGGATATTGCTCCCTTGATGTGCGGATCTTTTTTGCAGATTGCTTCAAAGTTTGTCAGTTGAGTTATTGGGGTTGAAGTGTTTTGTATTGGAGAGAAAAAATATTTTATTTGGAGGTATCTAAATAGTTCTGATTGCGGCAAACCATAAGTTTCGCAAAGGGTCGGGAAGGGGATAAATGATGTTGAGTTTATAAATTTGTACTTGTATATGACATCCCGAGAAGTCCATTCTCTAAAGGAATTAGGAAGGACCCATGCCGGGTAAAAAGCAGGGTTTTTATAAAAGGAGAGTAGAGGGTTGTGTATGGATTGTAGTTGGTGTTTATTTTTATATCTATCCCATAAGGAGATAAAATGCTTCGTAATTGGGTTTTGTAAATTTTTGCGATATTTTGGAGGGATCCAAAGTAAATTTGAGACTGAAATTGGATCACACTCAGCCGCTTCTATGGATACCCATAGTGGGATTTCATTTTGAGCATGTAGTTTACTGAGACTGGCTATATGCGCTGCCCTATAGTAACATGCAAAGTTTGGACATCCTAGGCCCCCCTTTACTTTTGGCAGATAAAGTGTGCGTTGTTGTATTCTTGGTTTAGCTGAACCCCAAATAAATGATGATGATTTCTTTTGTAAAATTCTTAGGTAGTATGCCGGTATCGGGATAGGCAGAACTCTAAACAAGTATAATATTTTTTGGCAATATCGTCATTTTTACAGCATTGATTCTTCCTAACCATGATATCGGCATGTGGTCCCAAGAATTCATCAATTTTGTTATTTGTTTCAGAATCGGTGGGTAATTATAAGAGAATAAATCTGAGAGAGATGCTGTAATTTTAATACCTAGATATGGAAGTGCCCCTTCTGCCCATGTGTAGGGGAGGCCCACTTTAGCAGCTGACAATTCAATGTTTGAGAGAGATATGTTTAGGGCGGAACTTTTTTTGGGATTAATATATAAACCTGAGAATGTGGCAAAGTTGTTAAGAATTGGGATAAGATTAGGGCCCGATATTTGGGGGGATGATAGAAATAGGAGGATATCATCTGCAAATAAGCAGATCTTATGTTGATAACCTCCTATTTCTATTCCTGTTATAGTGGGTTCTGATCTGATTTTATGAGCAAGCGGTTCTATAAGAAGGGCGAATAATAAGGGTGAAAGTGGACAACCTTGTCTTGTACCTCTCTCTATATCAAAAGATTCAGACCTGTATCCCGCATATCTTACATACGCTCTCGGTTTATCATAAAGTGCCTTGATCCAATTCATGAAGTTTGGGCCAAAGCCCCATTTTTGTAAAGTATATGTCATGTAAGGCCAGGATACTGAGTCAAAAGCCCTTCTAACATCGAGAGAGAGAAAACTGGCTGGTATGCCTCTTTTTTTCGCAATTTGTGCCAAGAGAACTGCTCTGCGAACATTATCTCCTGCTTGACGAGAGGGCATGAATCCTACTTGGTCACGATGCACGAGTGTACCTATTACTGTGTTTAAACGGGTTGCTATGATTTTCGCTAATAATTTTATGTCTATATTTAGCATGGAAATGGGACGGTAGTTACTGCTAAGCGTATCATCTGTTTGTGGTTTTGGGATCATACATATGATTGCCATCAGGGATTCTTGCCTAAATGTTTTGTTGTTTAATAGATCATTGAATGCTTCTGCGAGTGCGGGAGAAAGAGTGTCCTTATATGTACGATAATACAGTGCTGAGTAGCCATCTGGGCCAGGTCTTTTGTTTATTTTTAATTCTTTAATAGCTGCATCTACCTCAGTACTTGTAACTGGTTTTTCTAGTATTGTTTTTTGGGTATCCGTCATTTGGGGAAGGTTGATTTTTGAGAAAAATGCATCAGCTGCAGTAGTGTTAAATATATTTGTCTCTTTGTATTGAGTTTTCAAGTAGGTACTGAATTTTTGTACTATTTTTTGTGGATTGCTGGTGTAGATATTGCTAGCCAATTTGAGTTTGATAGGTTTGAAGGATTTGTTAAACGATTTTAATGCTTTTGCTAGATATGTGCCGGGCTTATTAGATTTCATGTAGAATGCATGTTTGGTTTTGCGTAATAATTTATCTGCCGAATCAGTGAGAAAAAGGTCATATTCTATACGTGCTTTCTCTAGACGTGATTTGGTTGTGGAGGTAGGATTATTTTGAAAGCTCAAATGCTGTGTTAAATTCTTTTTCTAATTTTTGTGAAAGTGTTTTACGCTCTCGTTTCAGAATCCCTATTTGTTGTTGAAAAACCCCCCTTAGTACTGGTTTATGCGCTTCCCATAACGTGAGTGAGGAGATTTCAGGGCTAGTATTACTCTTTAGATAATTTTTTAATTCTTGTTCTATTAATATGCGGTAGGATGGATGCTTGAGTAATATGTCTGGTAGGTACCAGGTTGGGTCATGTGCTTTGGGCAGGATGGAGGCAATAGTGGTACATACCGCATCATGGTCTGACCAGGGGATGGGGATTATGGTTGAAGACATAATTTCTGGGACCATACCTATTGTTGTAAATATGTGATCTATTCGAATAAATGTTTGATGAGGATTAGAAAAGTATGTGTAGTGTTTAGTAGGATTGGATTCTCTCCAAGAGTCTACCATATTGTGTTTGGAAAGAAGCTGAGAGAGAGACCATTTGGATTGATGTTTCGCCGGGGTGTAAGGGGATCTATCCAAAAATGGGAGGAGGACCTGATTAGAGTCTCCGCATACAAGAAGAGTTCCTTTCTTATGTGAGTTTATTACTTGAAAAAGATGAGATAGGAAAGGAAGGGGTTGTGTGTTTGGTGCATAATATGAGACTACCGTTACAGCTGTGTCCATGATGTATCCTGTTAGAATTATGTAGCGGCCTTCAGGATCTTTTATTTCTGAATGCAATGTGAACGGAGCTGTACGGTGGAATGCGATAAGCGTACCTCGTTTTTTTGTGGTGGCTGAAGCCGTATATACTTGAGGGTAGGATTTACTAAAGAATTTGGGGGTTTGATTTGGTGTAAAGTGTGTTTCTTGTAAGCATACAATATGTGCTTTCTTAGTTTGGAATGACCGGAAGGCTTTTGTGCGTTTTTGTGGCACATTAATACCTTGGACATTTAATGAGAGTATGTTTAGAGGGGCCATGGTAGATGAAACAAAAAGCCATTCTTACCCGTTACTTTAGTGCAGTGGATTCCCGGGCCCTTCCACGCGGACAAGAAAGAAGATAAGGAAGAATAGGATCCAGTGCGATCAGTCTTAAGGAAGAAGTAAAAAACAAATGAGACTATACAACACACAATTATTGTAAAGATATAGTGATACTTGAAGTTTACCCGTGATGGGGGGCGAAACCCCCCATCAGGGGTCAGGGGACTTTCGTTGAACTCCCATTTATTACTGTGGGAGTCCGAGGAAAGTCTGGTGGGGCGCATGGGGTTTCCGCGCAATGGGGTGCCGCTCTGAAAGATGGGATGTACATCCTGTGGATGTATGCGTATTAGCCCTAATTGTGTTTATAAATGTTACTTACAAATTAGTAATTTAGCTTTCAGAGAGAGTGGGGAAAGAATAGTCACTATGCGATGAGCCTAGGGGATTAACTTAAATGTATCAAATCTTGTCAACTCGAAAGGATACTATAGGATATTAATGAGAAACAAAGTCATAAGAACCAAACTGCTTAAGAACTGCATATATGATACTCATCTTTAAGTCATCTACTATTGTTAAAAGTAAGTTACTATGTTATTTAATGCACCGCAGAGACTAAAAGGTACAATGTAGATGGCTCGTCCTTTATAGATGAAAGGGTCTGCTGCAAAAAAAAATTAACCATTAATTAACATATGTAAAGGTAAAAAAGAGCAAACTTCGGTAACAAAACTGTTGCATCCCTGTATTTCAGTATGAGTTTTAGTGGTTTAATAATAATATACGTCAGCTGAAAGAATGAAAATATAAAAATGTAAAAAATAAAAATGAAAAAATGGCCTTTTGAATTGGGGTAGGAGAGAGACCACTATTTTGTGCTTTGTGAGGGTTTTTCAAAGATCTCCTATGTTGCAAATTACTTAGTGCAGATTGAAACAGGGATATTAAAGTCCAATATACAAAACCTTGTCACCCGTAGGTGACAAAATCACCTATTTCGGGAAAGTACAAAAAAAAAAATGAGTGAATAATATAAGAATAAATAAATAACTAAAAACAAAGAAAGGATTTTGTTATCCTGACAGTTATGTCACTGTGTTTCTATTGAAAATATCAGAGACAAAATAATATGCTTCTAATGAAAAGTAAAAAAATAAAAATAAAAAATAAATAAATAAATAAAAAAGAGAAAAAATTTAATAAAAAAAATAATAGATAAAGCTGAAATAGAAAAAATAAGAATTTTAAAATAAGAAATATAAAAATATTAAAAAATAATAATAGTAAGAACCATAGGACCAAATATAAATATAAAAAGGAAAGAAAAAATTTCAGATAGGGATAGGAGAAGAAGCCACTGTAGTTTGTTTGGCGTGTATTTTGGATGTCTCCTAAGTTATGTGTCACTAATAGTGATGAGCCGAACACCCCCGGGTTCGGTTCGCACCAGAACCCGCGAACGGACCGAAAGTTCGAACGAACATTAGAACCCTATTAAATACAATGGATGCGAACGTTCGAATTCTAAAGTGCTAATTATAAAAACTATTATGCATGTTATTGTCCTAAAAAGGGTTTGGGAACCCGGGTTCTGCACCAGGGGACATGTATCAATGCAAAAATAAGTTTTAAAAACGGTCGTTTTCCGGGAGCAGTCATTTTAATGATGCATAAAGTGAAAAAAAAAAAGTCAAATATTCCTTTAAATATCGTACCTGGGGGGTGTCTAAAGTATGCCTGTGAAGTGCCACGTGTTTCCCGTGTTTAGAACTGTCCCTGCACAAAATGACACTTCTAAAGGAAAAAAAAGCCATTTAAAACTGCTTGCGGCTTTAATGTAATGTCTGGTCCCGGTAATATGGATGAAAATCTTTAAGAAAAATGGCATAGCTACCCCATGACCCCCCCCCTACCCCAGCCCATTACCAGCCCCTTTGGGTCTTGTATGGATATTAAGGGGAACCCCGCACATAAAATAAAAAAGGCCCTATATACTCTGAACAGCCGTATACAGGCGGTGCATACAAGACAGGGACTGTAGGTTTGTTCTTATGTAGAATCTGTTTGTAATTTTGAACAGGTACATTGTTGAAGTGTAGCTCCAGACCAAAAATCTATTTTTAAACTTTTTGGAAAACATAGGTAAGGGTTATCACCCCTGTAACATTTGTTTTGCTGTCTGTGCCCCTGTTCAGAACATTTCACCTCACTTTCCGTCCTAATGACAACTGTTTTTGAAATGTGGTGTTTTTCTTGAAACAAGGATTGCTGATAAAGCATCAGTACAGAGGAGACACCTTTCTCCCATATTTATTCTTACAGGAGAGAATTTTCCTTCCTAGTGGTAGATTTCCTCTCACTTCCTGTTGTCTTCTTGCGTTTGCAAGTAGGAGTCGTTTGTAAGTTGGATGTTTGAAAGTAGGGACCTGCCGTATATACTCTGCAGAAATAGGCCCCTTAGTTGTTGGTGTTGGCACAACACTGTAAGCACTCACAGTTACTCTTGGTTGGTGCTGGAACGCCCTGCTGTCAACTATTATATCAGGAATTTTAATTACATATAATTGTTGAACAGTGGTAGTAAAAATTGGGCCTTTGATGGTGGTGCTGGTGCCACAACACTGTAAGCCCTGACAGTTACTCTTGGTGGGTGCAGCAATGGGCCCTGCTGTGAATTATTAGATCAAGAATTGTAATTACATGCCCCTGTTGAACAGGGGCTGAAAAATTGGGCCTTAGGCACTGGTGGCACAACACTGCAACCCTTCACAGATACTGTACTTGGAGCACAGCAATGAGCCCTGTTGCAAAGTATTGCTTCAAAAATTGTAATGACACGCCCCTGTTAAACAGGGGCTGAAAAATTGGGCCTTAGGCACTGGTGGCACAACACTGCAACTCCTCACAGATACTGTACTTGGAGCACAGCAATGAGCCCTGTTGCAAAGTATTGCTTCAAAAATTGTAATTACACGCCCCTGTTAAACAGGGGCTGAAAAATTGGGCGTTAGGCACTGGTGGCGGCACCCATAAACAAAAATGATCTTCCAAGCTATCATCATCAATCGTATCATTGAGGACTCGGAGGAGGAGGATAGCCAGTCAACATAACAGCACAGGCACTCAGCATCAGCATCAGTCTTGAAGGGATGTGACATTTTAAAATCAATTAGTCTGTTATATCAGCATCAGGTGTGTGGTAGCTGGTGGTGATCCAAGACTGGTTCATCTTGATGAAAGTCAGTCGATCAACCGAGTCGGTGGACAGGCGCACCCTGTGATCCGTGACAAATCCTCCAGCAGCACTGAATGTGCGTTCCGAAAGAACGCTGGATGCAGGACAGGCCAGTAGCTCAATTGCATACTGTGCAAGCTCTGGCCAGTGATCCATCCTCAAGACCCAGTAAGCCAGAGGATTTTCGGTGGGGAAGGTGTCCAAGTCTGACCTTGCCCCTAGATATTCCTGCACCATGTTTATCAGACGCTGGCGATGGTTGCTGGAACCGATCATACTTTGGGGCTGCGGACTAAAGAATTGTCTGAACGCATCGGTCAGACGGCCACCTTCCCCACCGCTCCTTCTTTGACTGGCCGAAGCCTCAGCAACTCGTTGTCCAGGACCAGGAGTTTGCAACCTCCCAGTCTCTGGGAACGCGTTGCACAGACCTTTCTGCAAGGCCTCCCGGAGTTGTCTCATCCTCTGCTCCCTCTGCGACGGTAACATAAGGTCCGCAACCTTACCCTTGTACCGTGGATCAAGGAGAGTGGCCAGCCAGTAATGGTCCCTCTCCTTGATCCGAAGAATACGAGGATCCTTCCGCAGACTTTGCAGGATCAGGGAGGCCATGCAGCGTAGGTTTGCTGAGGCATTCGCTCCGGAGTCCTCTGGGTCACTAAGGACGACATGATCCGCAGCCACCTCCTCCCAGCCACGTACAAGTCCACTGGTTTCTTGGGACTGTAAATCATCCCTAAAAGACTGCTGCTGATGATGCTGAGTGCCAGCCTCCACCTCCATGCTGACACAATCCTCCTCCTCCTCCTCCTCCTCCTCCTCCTCCTCTTCCTGTGCGATGGGTGGGACAGAAGGAACACTGTCTGGGTAAAGGGGGCCTTGAGAGGCAAGGAAGTCCTCCTCTTCCTGCCTCTGTTCTGCCTCAAGTGCCCTGTCCATTATTCCACGCAGCGTGTGCTCCAACAGGTGGACAAGAGGTACAGTGTCACTGATGCATGCACTGTCACTGCTCACCATCCTCGTGGCCTCCTCAAATGGTGCCAGGACAGTGCATGCATCCCTGATCATGCCCCACTGGCGTGGAGAAAAAAAACCAAGCTCCCCTGACCCTGTCCTGGTGCCGTAGTCGCACAGGTACTCATTGATGGCCCTCTGCTGCGTGTGCAGCCGCTGCAGCATGGCCAACGTTGAGTTCCACCTGGTGGGCATGTCACATATAAGGCGGTTCTTGGGCAGGTTCAACTCCTTTTGCAGCTCAGCCAGGCGAGCACTGGCATTATAAGATCTGCGGAAATGCACACAGACTTTCCTGGCCTGCCTCAGGACATCCTGTAAGCCCGGGTACCTGCCCAAGAAGCGCTGCACCACCAGGTTAAGGACGTGAGCCACACAGGGCACATGGGTCAGTTGTCCCTGTCGGAGGGCGGAGAGGAGGTTGGTGCCATTGTCGCAAACCACCATTCCTGGCTTAAGCTGGCGTGGCGTCAACCACCTCTCGGCCTGGCCCTGCAGAGCAGACAGGACCTCTGCCCCAGTGTGGCTTCTGTCCCCCAAACACACCAGCGCAAGCACGGCATGGCATCTTTTTGCCTGCGTACTTGCGTAGCCCCGTGAACGGCTACGGAGCACCGCTGGTTCATAGGACAAACCACAGGAAGAGGCCATGGAGGAAGAAGAAGAGGAGGGGGTGGAGGAGAGAGGTGTGTCACAACCAGTAGTAGCATTTTGGAGGCGTGGCGGTGGGACAACCTCCAACACTACTGCACCTTGTCCTGAATCCTTCCCAGCTGCCAAAAGAGTGACCCAATGGGCCGTGAAAGAAAGGTAACGTCCCTGTCCATGCCTGCTGGACCATGAGTCAGCGGTAATATGCACCTTACCGCTGACCGCCCTGTCCAGCGAGGCCAAGACATTGCCTTCCACATGCCGGTAGAGAGCCGGAATAGCCTTCCGTGAGAAAAAGTGGCGTTTGGGAACCTGCCACTGAGGAACCGCACATTGCACAAACTCACGGAAGGGGGCCGAGTCTACCAACTGAAAAGGCAGCAGTTGAAGCGCTAGCAATTTAGCCAAGCTAGCATTCAACCGCTGGGCATGTGGATGGCTGGGAGTGAACTTCTTTCGACGGTCCAGCAGCTGGGGCAGGGAAATTTGCCTGCTAGAATCGGACGTCGGTGTACTGCTAGCAGAGTGGGCGCAAGTACTTGGCTGTGACACACCTAATTCTACACCTTCATTCCTCTCAGTGCATGTTTCAGAGAGGACTGAAGTTATAGTGGGGTTGGAGATCCCAGCTGATGCGGTGCAAGGAGAGGTCCGCTTGGTTCTTTGGTGTGGGTCTTTGAGGTAGGCTTGCCAACGAGCTGCATGGCAGGTCAACATATGTCTGGTCAGGCATGTGGTACCCAAGCGGCTGATGTTTTGGCCACGCGATATACGCTTGAGACATATGTTGCAAACAGCAGCTGTGCGATCTGATGCACTAGCCTCAAAAAAGGCCCACACCAAAGAACTTTTTGAATGACGGGCAGAGGCAGCGCCCTGCACAGGCGGAGCTCTGCGGTGTGATTCCGTCGGTGTACTGCCCTTACGCTGGCCACCAAAGGGCATCCTGCCTCGTTGGAGATGTGCCTCCTCCTCATCCTCCTCCTCCTCCTCTCTCCTATTAGGCACCCACGTGGAGTCATTGACCTCATCATCCCCTCCCTCCTCATCACTGGAGCCAATCTGGCAGTATGCTGCAGCTGCTGGAACATGACTGCCAGATTGGTGTCCTTCTTGAGCATCCCCTCTGTCTGCTCTCACGCTACTGCCTTCCTCTAGCTGGGTTTCATCATCAGACCCTTCGAAACGCTGGGCATCCTCCTGGAGCATGTACCCAACACTGTGCTGAAACAGTTCGGGGGACTCCTCAGGAGGAGGACATGGTGGGTCTAGGGAAGGAGTGACTGATGATTTGTCTGACATTGATACCAGGGAAGACGACGCTTTGGCAGCTGCTTTTCCAGTACCCTGAGCCTGGGTGAGAGAGGATGAGGAGGAGGAGGAGGGCTTGGTCATCCACTCTACCAAGTCTTCGGCATGATGTGGCTCAACATGTCCAGCTGCCGAAAAGAAGGACAAGCGTGTCCCATGGCCATGTGCTGATGACAATGCACCGCGTCCACGACCAGCACTGTTGCCCCCAGACACAGAGCCTGCTTGCCCTCTTTTATTGCCTCCTGACTGTCTGCCTCTCCTTGTTTGCCTTCCAGACATTCTAATAGATGGCCTGCAGGGAGATGGGAAAAAAGCAATAAGGGCTACCTTCAGGTGTCCTTCTCTGTCCCTTGAAACAAGGACTTTCACAGTGAAAGAAACTGACACTGTCCCTACCTAGAGTTTTCTGTCCCTAGAATAAATGTTTTTTTTAATCACAATATAGCACAAGGACAATTCACTCAATGTCTCTCCAGGTCCCTGGAAACAAGGACTTGCAGAGTGAAAGAAACTGACACTGTCCCTACCTAGAGTTTTCTGTCCCTAGAATAAATGTTTTTTTTAAGCACAATATAGCACAAGGACAATTAACTCACTGTCCTTACAGGTCCCTGGAAACAAGGACTTGCAGAGTGAAAAAAAAAAAACACTCTCCCTACCTACAGTTTTCTGTCCCTAGAAAAAATGTTTTTTTTAATCACAATATAGCACAAGGAAAATTAACTCACTGTCCTTACAGGTCCCTGGAAACAAGGACTTGCAGAGTGAAAGAAACTGACACTGTCCCTACCTAGAGTTTTCTGTCCCTAGAATAAATGTTTTTTTTAAGCACAATATAGCACAAGGACAATTAACTCACTGTCCTTACAGGTCCCTGGAAACAAGGACTTGCAGAGTGAAAGAAAAAAAACACTCTCCCTACCTACAGTTTTCTGTCCCTAGAAAAAATGTTTTTTTTAATCACAATATAGCACAAGGAAAATTAACTCACTGTCCTTACAGGTCCCTGGAAACAAGGACTTGCAGAGTGAAAGAAACTGACACTGTCCCTACCTAGAGTTTTCTGTCCCTAGAATAAATGTTTTTTTTAAGCACAATATAGCACAAGGACAATTAACTCACTGTCCTTACAGGTCCCTGGAAACAAGGACTTGCAGAGTGAAAGAAACTGACACTGTCCCTACCTAGAGTTTTCTGTCCCTAGAATAAATGGTTTTTTTAAGCACAATATAGCACAAGGACAATTAACTCACTGTCCTTACAGGTCCCTGGAAACAAGGACTTGCAGAGTGAAAGAAACTGACACTGTCCCTACCTAGAGTTTTCTGTCCCTAGAATAAATGTTTTTTTTAATCACAATATAGCACAAGGAAAATTAACTCACTGTCCTTACAGGTCCCTGGAAACAAGGACTTGCAGAGTGAAAGAAACTGACACTGTCCCTACCTAGAGTTTTCTGTCCCTAGAATAAATGTTTTTTTTAATCACAATATAGCACAAGGACAATTAACTCACTGTCCTTACAGGTCCCTGGAAACAAGGACTTGCAGAGTGAAAGAAACTGACACTGTCCCTACCTAGAGTTTTCTGTCCCTAGAATAAATGGTTTTTTTAAGCACAATATAGCACAAGGACAATTAACTCACTGTCCTTACAGGTCCCTGGAAACAAGGACTTGCAGAGTGAAAGAAACTGACACTGTCCCTACCTAGAGTTTTCTGTCCCTAGAATAAATGTTTTTTTTAATCACAATATAGCACAAGGAAAATTAACTCACTGTCCTTACAGGTCCCTGGAAACAAGGACTTGCAGAGTGAAAGAAACTGACACTGTCCCTACCTAGAGTTTTCTGTCCCTAGAATAAATGTTTTTTTTAATCACAATATAGCACAAGGAAAATTAACTCACTGTCCTTACAGGTCCCTGGAAACAAGGACTTGCAGAGTGAAAGAAACTGACACTGTCCCTACCTAGAGTTTTCTGTCCCTAGAATAAATGTTTTTTTTAATCACAATATAGCACAAGGACAATTAACTCACTGTCCTTACAGGTCCCTGGAAACAAGGACTTGCAGAGTGAAAGAAACTGACACTGTCCCTACCTAGAGTTTTCTGTCCCTAGAATAAATGTTTTTTTTAAGCACAATATAGCACAAGGACAATTAACTCACTGTCCTTACAGGTCCCTGGAAACAAGGACTTGCAGAGTGAAAGAAACTGACACTGTCCCTACCTAGAGTTTTCTGTCCCTAGAATAAATGTTTTTTTTAATCACAATATAGCACAAGGAAAATTAACTCACTGTCCTTACAGGTCCCTGGAAACAAGGACTTGCAGAGTGAAAGAAACTGACACTGTCCCTACCTAGAGTTTTCTGTCCCTAGAATAAATGTTTTTTTTAATCACAATATAGCACAAGGAAAATTAACTCACTGTCCTTACAGGTCCCTGGAAACAAGGACTTGCAGAGTGAAAGAAACTGACACTGTCCCTACCTAGAGTTTTCTGTCCCTAGAATAAATGTTTTTTTTAAGCACAATATAGCACAAGGACAATTAACTCACTGTCCTTACAGGTCCCTGGAAACAAGGACTTGCAGAGTGAAAGAAAAAAAACACTCTCCCTACCTACAGTTTTCTGTCCCTAGAAAAAATGTTTTTTTTAATCACAATATAGCACAAGGAAAATTAACTCACTGTCCTTACAGGTCCCTGGAAACAAGGACTTGCAGAGTGAAAGAAACTGACACTGTCCCTACCTAGAGTTTTCTGTCCCTAGAATAAATGTTTTTTTTAATCACAATATAGCACAAGGACAATTAACTCACTGTCCTTACAGGTCCCTGGAAACAAGGACTTGCAGAGTGAAAGAAACTGACACTGTCCCTACCTAGAGTTTTCTGTCCCTAGAATAAATGTTTTTTTTAAGCACAATATAGCACAAGGACAATTAACTCACTGTCCTTACAGGTCCCTGGAAACAAGGACTTGCAGAGTGAAAGAAACTGACACTGTCCCTACCTAGAGTTTTCTGTCCCTAGAATAAATGTTTTTTTTAAGCACACTATAGCAGAAGCACAAAACACACTGACACTCTCCCTACCTATCCTTCTCTTTCCCTAAACTAAAGGAATCCAGGTTAAGCAAGAAAGAAATAACAGTCACTGTCCCTGCCTATGCTACTCTATCCCTGCTCCGGAACACACTACACTAGGCCGCCGTGCTGGCGGCCTTTTATAGTGTGGGGCGTGTACTAAACACCCTCAGCAATAATTGGCCACAGGCATCCTGCCTGTGGCCAATCATTGCTCTCCTCGCTGCCGGCGCTGTGATTGGCCAAGCATGCGGGGTCACAGTGCATGCTTGGCCAATCACAGCGCCTGGATGACACTGCGATGGCGTAGTGCATTGTGGGCCGTTCGCGTCACTCGAATTTGGCGCGAACGGCCCAAATCGTTCGATCTTCGTCGAACGATCGAACAGCCAATGTTCGAGTCGAACGTATGTTCGACTCGAACACGAAGCTCATCCCTAGTCACTAAGACTGACTTGAAGCTGGGGTAAAGATTCCCTAAATGCTTCTACTGAAGTATATTCAGCAGTAAATTCGTCCCATAAAATGTCTATCATTTCTTCAGTCCATAGAATCTTCTTGGCCTTGGGGTGAGGATGTGAATCGTCCTCTTTTATGTGCCTGGATATCACCATTACTGTTCTCAGAATGGGTTGCTTTTTGTTTGAAAGAGGCTGGGGATGATCTTCTTCGTGAAGTACTTGGTGCAGAGCTCCCTTCTGTCAGATTGAGATCCTGGAGGGCTTGTTGTAGTTCTTCTGATGTTCTACATGAAATTTTGGTACCCTGGTAGGTGAAACGTAGAGCGAAAGGGAAACCCCATTGGTATTTGATATTATGGCGTTGGAGTTCCAATAATTGCGGTTTCATTGCCCTTCTTTTGGAGATTGTTGATTGTGATAAATCTGCAAAGATCTGATATGCATGCCCTTGAAAAAGTAGGTTATTTTGTTCTCTTGCTGCATTTAAAAGTTGTTCTTTTGTCCGATAGAAGTGGAACTTTGCTATGATATCGCGAGGTGGTCCTTCTGTTTTTTTGGGCATTAGAGCCCTGTGTACTCTGTCCATCTCCATTCTTTCTACCGGTATACCTGGTGCTAGTTCTTGGCACAGTGCTAATATTGTTGCTTGCAGGTCTATTATAGATTCTGGTATACCTCTGAAGCGTAGGTTAGCACGTCTTGCCCGATTCTCAAAATCTTCAAGTCTATTTTGAAGTATTATATTTTCCTCTTTCATGTTTTCTAATTCTGACAGGTGCTCTTGTGTGGTATTTTCTATTTCCTCCACTTTAATTTCTAGTGCAGATGTGCGGTGTCCCAGTTCTCTGATTTCCTTTGTTAAATTAGTGGTGATTTGTTCTGAGGTATGTTTCAGCGCTTTGTGAAGCATTTTTTCAAATTGTTTTAAAATATTTGAGGGAGTAGTTGTTTCTTGTGACAATAGTTGTGGTAAAAAAGCCTCAGCTTCTGAATCTGAATCTCCTGAGGAGAAAGTTTGTGTTTTTTTAGGTTTGCTTTTCTGCTTTGTGGTGAGTGTGTCTGAGGTGACTGGCGCTTTTTTCTGTGAGGTATTCCGCGCTTGTGAGCTGCTATTGGGGTTCATTTTCGTTCTGCTGCGGGCTCCTCCAAATACCATTTTGTATTTAGTTTATCCCCCTCACCTCTCTGATAGTTGCTACAGCTTTTCTGTAAATTTCGTGATGGTGGGAGGTAGTTATCCAGCGGTTTTCCCCCTCACGGAGCGGAGCTCTAGTCAGGCATAACCATCCTGCTAGCCTCCGCGCATGCGCCTCCGATGATTTACCTTCTTGAAGGAGTCCTCTCATTGGTTTCAACTGACATCTCTCATGTTAGAACCATGACTCATGTCAATCAGGTGGGTTCAACTGCTCACCAACTTGTGCAAGTACTCTTTAACTGCAGACTAAATAGCAGATGTAATTTGATGCAGATGTTTGTTTTAGAACTGCAAAGTACATGGTGATTCTATAATATTTTCCTTAGAATTGAGTGATTCCACATTTTTCCCCTCTGCTTGAGCTGCAAAAACAAATGAAATGGACGACAGTTTTCCTTCTTTTTTTTTTTAAGTGTTGCTTAACCACTTGCCTCCCAAGCCAATTCTGACACTCCTCTCCATGTAAAAATCATATTTTCTTTTGCTATAAAATTACCCCGGACCCCAAAACATTTGATATATTATCAATCACAATTTTTATACTCCACCCACATCATTTTACATGAATGCCTCACCCATAATTAAAGTGCATTCTCTACCTACAATGGCTTGTTTAAAAAATTCAGTTATTCATGGTTGTGGCTCGAGTCGTAGTGACTGGGCTGCCTTTTTTATTTGGATAATTAAATTGATTATTTATTTTAAGTCTTTTAGAATGATTTAATAATTGCAGTTTTACAGCTTAATTTATGCCGCATTTGGGTTTGTAAGTTTATTTAATGTTATTTTTATTTCTTGCTTGCCTATGATCCCATACAGGATCTTACCATCTGGCCTCGTTAACATTGAGTGGTTATAACCATGCCCCATGCATTGTAGTGTTTTACCGGCACTGGGATGCACAGGTGTTGCAGGTGCACTGCCCTCAAACGCACCTTGGGTGCATCTGCATGGATGTCACATTGGGAGCAGTGGCTGTGTCCATGTGAAAGAGGCCTTTTCCTGTAAGGGTGTACAATAACATATGCCCATGCAGGGTCGTGTGTGTAGCACACAGACCCTTTTTTCCTGCCTACCTTCACTTGCAGGGGTAAAGGCACACCATGCCACATGCTCGTATTCTCCTGGTATAAGAGGTTGAGCGGTGTTCTTACAATTTTGGGTCCTGCAGCGAGTTACCTCCCTCCATTGGTTCTCATCCCTAGAATGTAGGGAAAAGTCTATTCTTTCCCCCGAAAGAAGGCCAATGTCCAGACAGTATTTAAACTCCAACAGATGAGTTTATTTTCCTTGCTTGAAACTAATTGGGGAAAAGGTTGAAGACAGCAATAGGATTAGGTAGGGAGATGGGTTCAGGCACGCGGCACCCAGTCACCCTATTCTCCACTCAAGCCTGATTGGTATTGCTCACCCGGATAGATCCCTCTCACAGTTCTAGCAGCCGGAGTGAAGCATGAACAGTCACTTCAGATTTAGTCCCCTTCAAAGATAAGTTCAGGAGATCCTCTGCCACAGAATCCTTTAGTTCCTGAATTTAGAACTTTCTAATGCCTGTAGATTATTAGAGACCATAGGTGCCAATGGGGCACACTACAGGAGCTATCTTGCAACTCACGAATCCTTCCCTCTGATAGGCAACCAGGCCTCCCCGAGACTGACTTCCTTCACTGATCCATCGGACAGGTCCTCCCCTGGTTTCCTCTTCTTCAGAGTGGGCCACCCTCCCTCGGGTTCCCTGGGACTCCAGTGGGTTGGTTGTAGACCCAGCTGAAGGTACTGGGCCTATCTGGAACACTATAGCCTCGGGCTAAAGGTGCCCAAGACTCCTCGACCAGTTCACACACCCCCCAGCCAGCAGGGCCAAAGGGCGCGACTTCGCCACCAGGGGTCCTCCTTGGAATCCCCCCGGCACACCACCACAGATCATGGCGTCTGCCCCTTATGTACCCTCTCCCGGCATGCACAGCAGGCAAAACCCGCCCACCACACGGCAGCCGAGAGTGGACACCCAATCACACCACAACGCCACTTGTGGTTCAACCCGAGACCTGGGCAACAGCGCCACCTACAGGTCAACTATACTCCAGGCAACATTACAGCAGAGCAGAGTCCAAAAATAACAGAATTGGAGAACCTTAACCAAACTATTGTCCAGACTACCCTTAAATTTAGAGCATAGCGACCCCAATTTTGGGGGTCCGCTACATGTGTATCCGCACAGGTGTTCTGAGTATCCCAGTGCATGCAGTCCCATTCATTTCTGCTGCTCCTCTCTGCCAATCCCTTCACTGGCTTCCCCTACCCCACCGTATAAAATTCAAAATGCTAACCACAATATACAAGGCCATTCACAACATCGCCCCCATCTACATCACCAACCTCATCTGCAGATATCGCCCAAATAGTCCCCTCTGCTACTCCCAGGACCTCCTGCTCTCTAGCTCCCTTATTACCCCCTCCCATGCTCGCCTTCAGGACTTCTCCAGAGCCTTTCCCATCCTCTGGAACTTCCTTCCCCGGTATGTCCGATCAGCCCCTACCCTGTCCACCTTTAGGAGATCCCTGAAAACTCATTTATTCAGGGAAGCCTATCCCACACCCACCTAACAACTGTCCCAGAGACACCCCCATCAACTCATTCTCTGCAGCTACTACCTTTTGTACCACCACCCCTCCCTTTAGAATGTAAGCTCTATGAGCAGGACCCTCCTGTACCTTCTGTATTGTACTGTAATTGTGCTGTCCCCCCTCTACATTGTAAAGCGCTGCGTAAAATTATTGGCGCTATATAAATTGTGTATAATAATATAATATAATACTAATTTCTATTGGGACACAGTGGCTGTGTCCCAATATGATATCTGTGTGGGTGCGGGTGCATGCAGGTCCCCAAACTCACACCTACACAGATGCCATATGGCTGGGTTCCAATTGACATGAATGGGACGGAACACCTGTGCATCCCTGTGTGGGTAAACATGGCTCTTTACATGGGTGTATGATATTGTTTGCCCTGTGTGAATGATATTTTCCTTCTAGTGATTGGCTGTAACAAACGCATGCAATATGTTATTTGTGTTGTTCACTTACAAATGGTGCTAAATCATCTTGAAAATCTTTCTCCAATAAGCCGCTGGATGTTTGCCATGAGAGACATAAAAATATGTACAAAATTGATGGCAGTCCCATCATTCTGCTGGAGGTTGCTGAAAGAAAATAATAAATATTGAAGGACTGATCAAGAAACCCAGTGAAAGAGTTGTTTATGATTGCTTAGTAAATTAAGACAGTGCTCATTTAACGTAGCAAATACGGCCTCATTCAGATGGGCCTACTTATAGTGTTACTAAACCCAGGACCGTGCATTCACTATATCTGGTCTCCCACAGTACACAGTAAATAGTAAATATAAACTGATATATACTGCTGATGAGAAAAAGGTATTTAACAGCCTTGTGACTTCTATCAGTTCCTAGTAGGGATGAGCCGAACACCCCCCCGATTCGGTTCACACCAGAACCTGCGAACGGACCGAAAGTTCGCGCAAACTTTAGAATCCCATTAAAGTCTATGGGACTCGAACGTTCGGAATCAAAAATGCTAATTTTAAAGGCTAATATGCAAGTTATTGTCCTAAAAAGGGTTTGGGGACCCGGGTCCTGCCCCAGGGGACATGAATCAATGCAAAAAAAAAAAAAAAGAAGGGTTATCACCCCTGTAACATTTGTTTTGTTGTCTGTGCACCTCTTCAGAAGATTTCACCTCACTTTCTGTCCCAATGACACATTTTTGAAAATTTGGGGTTTTTAGTGAAACAAGGATTATTGATACAGCATCAGTGGAAAGGAGACACGTTTTTCCCATATTAACTCTTACAGGAGAGAATTTCCCTTCCTAGGGATAGATTTCCTCTCACTTCCTGTTGTCTCCTTCCGTTTGCAAGTAGGAGTCATTTGCAAGTTGGATGTTTGAAAGTAGGGGCCTGCCCTATATACTCTGCAGAAATTTGGGCCTTAGGTGTTGGTGTTGCCACAATGTAAGCCCTCACAGTTACTCTTAGTGGGCGCTGGAACGCCCTTCTGTGAACTATTATATCAAGAATTGTAATTACATGCCATTGTTGAACAGTGGTAGAAAAATTGGGCCTTTGGTGGTGGTGGTGGTGCTGGTGCCACAACACTGTAAGTCCTCACAGTTACTCTTGGTGGGCGCTGGAACGGGCCCTGCTGTGAAATATTAGATCAAGAATTTTAATTACATGCACCTGTTGAACAGGGGCAGAAAAATTGGGCCTTAGGCACTAGTGCCACAACACTGCAACCCCTCACAGTTACTCTAGTTGGAGCGAAGGAATGAGCCCTGCTGCAAAGTATTGCATCAAAAATTTTAATTACACGCCCCTGTTAAACAGGGTGTCAGGGAAATGGCTGTGGAAGTACTGGCAATCTTGCCAGTAGAAGAAATGGGCGCCATAGGCACATCATGTGACAGGTGGATCCCCCTGCTGGCCTATAAAAGGCTGCCACTGCCTGACCCAAATTGCTGGATTGTCGTCAGCTTCCTGTACACCTGAACCTCTGTGTTACCTTTTGGATCTCATTTTCTTGACCCGGCTCGTTCCAGACCTGTTGACCTCCTCTCTTGGCTCATCCCCTGGCTTGCTCCTTGACCTTCCTTCTGCTGATTACCTGTGCATGACCCCGGCTTGCTATAAGGACTTTGCCTCTGCCTGATTAACTGTGCAAGACTCCGGCTTGCTATACTCAGGCTGGGCAGCAACACCTCAGGCTGGGCAGCAGGCAGGAACACCTCAGGCTGGGCAGCAGGCAGGAACACCTCAGGCTGGGCAGCAGGCAGGAACACCTCAGGCTGGGCAGCAGGCAGGAACACCTCAGGCTGGGCAGCAAGCAGGAACACCTCAGGCTGGGCAGCAGGCAGGAACACCTCAGGCTGGGCAGCAGGCAGGAACACCTCAGGCTGGGCAGCAGGCAGGAACACCTCAGGCTGGGCAGCAGACAGGAACACCTCAGGCTGGGCAGCAGACAGGAACACCTCAGGCTGGGTAGCAGACAGGAACACCTCAGGCTGGGCAGCAGGCAGGTACACCTCAGGCTGGGCAGCAGGCAGGTACACCTCAGGCTGGGCAGCAGGCAGGATCATCATCAGGCTGGGCAGCAGGCAGGAACATCATCAGGCTGGGCAGCAGACAGAAGCTCATCAGGCTGGGCAGCAGACAGAAGCTCATCAGGCTGGGCAGCAGACAGAAGCTCCGCAGGCTGGGAAACAGGCACCACAACCCCAGACCGGGAAACGGGCACCACAACCCCAGGCCGGGAAACGGGCACCACAACCTCAGGCCGGAAAACGGGCACCACAACCTCAGGCCGGAAAACGGGCACCACAACCTCAGGCCGGAAAACGGGCACCACAACCTCAGGCCGGGAAACGGGCACCACAACCTCAGGCCGGGAAACGGGCACTGGCACTTTGAGCTGGAACACTGGCACTTCGGGCTGGAACAGATTGGTGGGTGTGGAGGCAGGTTCGGTTAATGGCAGGATCGTTTTGGTTGGAAAAAACTTTTGCTTCTTTTTGGGCTTAGCCACTGCAGATTTATAAATGTGAATGAAGATGTAGCGCTAACAGTGAAAGAGAGGCCAAAAAAATTGGTCTCAAAGTGAAAATAAATGTGAGTAAAAAAACAACAATAAAGTGAGACTCCATTCACACAGGGGCAACACGACTTCCAGCCCGATTTTGAGGCAACTCGGACACGACTTGAGTATGAATCACAGCACGACTCCAGGCAACTTACAAGGCAACTTCAAGTTGCCTGCAGGACAGGAGACATTCCAGTGGCCAATCAAACAAGAATTAGCTCTGTGGGAGGGAGGGGTTTGCCTGAGAAATGTATGTTATCTTCCTGAAAAGTTGCTTATCTTAAGACAGTGATCCGACTTCAGAGTAAACTCCCATTGAAATCAATGGGTACAGGTCGCCTAGAAGTTGGATTGAAGTAGTACAGGGACTTTTGAGGTTGGAGCGACTGCAGTAGTGTGCATTAAGACAGCTCCATTAACTTACATTGATTTCCTCAGCCAGCGCGACTTGAGGCGACTAGGGGTGATTTGAAGTCGGATCCAAAGTTGCCCCTGTGTGAATGGGCTCTGAGTCCACAAAGTGTCCATAAACGTATCCATGATAAAAACAATATTTGAAGCAACACGTGAAACAATATGGATCATCACAACTTCTGGAGGTGAAGGAAGGTAGAATACCCTTACCGGAACAGATGGATCTGCGGGTCAAGGCAGATCAAAAAGGCATGGAAAAGTTCTTCCCGGAATAGCAATCACACATAGAGAGAGCGCTTCGACTCAATCGACCATAGGAAAAGATTGAGAAAAGTGCTCCGATGGTTTTAATAAACCTGCATTGACCTGCACTATCGGAGCACTTTTCTAAATTTTTTCCTATGGTCGATTGAGTCGAAGCGCTCTCTCTATGTGCGATTGCTATTACGGGAAGAACTTTTCCCCGGATTCAAGGTGGTTCCTGTCTTATCTGATGTCTATGGAGATCGTGTTCGAGTCCTGAGTCTGCTTCCAAGTCGGGGAACCTGCCGGGAAGTCCTCGTCTGAGATTCGTATGATCTAGCCTACAGACAAGCAGAAGGGAATCACCACTGAGTCTTTTCAATGCCTTTTTGATCTGCCTTGACCTGCAGATCCATCTGTTCCGGTAAGGGTATTCTACCTTCTTTCACCTCCAGAAGTTGTGAGGATCCATATTGTTTCACGTGTTGCTTCAAATATTATTTGTTTTTATCACTGATACGTTTATGGACACTTTGTGGACTCACTTTTTTGTTGTTTATTCACATTTATTTTCACTTTGAGACCAATTTTTTGGCCTCTTTTTCACTGTTAGCGCTACATCTTCATTCACATATATCTAATATTAGTCATATTTTATGTAGCAGCTTCACTACCCACTATTTTTTGTTTTGAGACTAGCGCAATATTACCTATTTCATGCAGATTTATAAATAACTGGAGGAATGTAAGAAAAGGAAGTAATTGGGCAAAAAGAAGGGCTGGAATGCGGTGGAGATATGGGGGCAGAGGCTGGAGGAGATTTTTGTGGGATTGTTACAGGAGAAAGGGAAGAGGCAGGTGGATTGAAGGCAGGATAAGTGTGGCAAGTAGAGACTGGGTAATAGTACTTGGTAGGAAGCTGAGTATACTGGGCTGTAGCTGAGATTGCCATGAGCGACGGAGAGATAGATACTTGGGAAGGCAGATAACTAATGGCAGGGCTGGATTGAAAAATGCATGTAAAGTGAATTATAATGCTGTTTATTAAGATAGTTGATATACAAGTAAATACAAACAGTGCAAAACCAACCAAACAACCCACAAACAACAAATAGTATATACAGCTAAGGGCGGTACCAGAATCTAGAACGTAAGCCAGGCCAGGGTCATACACAGCAGATCAGTAGATGGACAAAGGGGTGTTCCAGAAGCATAAACGTAGCCAGGCCAAGGTCATACACGGGGAGTCAGCAGATGAGGACACGGAATAAACAAGACAGGGAGAGGGCGGATGGAAAGGCTGCAGGGCAGGGATCCAAGCAAATCAGGTATGAAAGGTAATCAGGGGTTACAGGTCAAGGAAAGGCTCAGGGTGGGGATCAGGTCAGGTGAGGTACAGGCTCAAGGTCAGAATACAGGCAGCGAGGTCAGGGCTCAAAGAGAGATAGAGATACCAAGGCGAGCATGTAAGGGCTCGCCGGGTATTTATTGGACTGCAGTGATTGTCCTCATGTGACAGCTGAGAGGAGGAAGTGCTGCCTGCCCCACACTGCCGGAATACACCCGGTGGTGGACGCCGGTACTACGGCCCATGGATCAGGCATTACCACCAGCAGGTGAGATCCTCTATCAAAGATACTGGCTGCAAGAGGACACCTGCTGGTGGACACTAGTACTGCAATCTATAGGACCAACAGTGCCACCAGTGGGTGAAGCCTTTCCTGACAGCTCCACCTCCATGCTGACACAACCCTCCTCCTCCTCCTCCTCATCGTCCTCTTCCTGTGATAGGCGGGCCAGCAGGAACACTGTCTGGATAAAGGGGGCCTTGAGAGATAAGGAAGTCCTCCTCCTCCCTCTGTTCTGCCTCAAGTGCCCTGTCCATTATTCCACGCAGCGTGTGCTCCAACAGGTGGACAAGAGGGACAGGGTCACTGATGCATGCACTGTCACTGCTCACCATCCTCGTGGCCTCCTCAAATGATGAAAGGACAGTGCATGCATCCCTGATCATGACCCACTGGCGTGGCAAAAAAAAACACACAAGCTCCCCTGACCCTGTCCTGGTGCCATATTGGCACAGATACTCATTGATGGCCCACTGCTGCATGTGCAGCCCAAGCAGCATGGCCAACGTTGAGTTCCACCTGGTGGGCATGTCACAGATTAGGCAGTTCTTGGGCAGGTTGTATTCTTTTTGGAGGTCAGCCAGCCGAGCACTGGCATTATATGACCGGCGGTAATGCACACAGAGTTTCCTGGCCTGCCTCAGGACCTCCTGTAAGCCCGCGTACCTGTCCAAGAACCGCTGCACCACCAAGTTAAGGACGTGAGACAAACAGGGCACATGGGTCAGTTGTCCCTGTCGGAGGGCGGATAGGAGGTTGGTGCCATTGTCGCAAACCACCATTCCTGACTTAAGCTGGCGTGGCGTCAACCACGTCTGAGCCTGCCCCAGCAGAGCTGACAGAATCTCTGCCCCAGTGTGGCTCCTGTCCCCCAAGCACACCAGCTCAAGCACCGCATGGCATCTTTGGGCCTGTGTACTTGCATAGCCCCTTGAACGCCTATGGAGCACCACTGGTTCCAAGGACAAAGCACAGGAAGAGGCCATGGAGGAAGAAGAAGAGGAGGGGGTGGAGGAGAGAGGTGTGTCAGACTCACCAGTAGTAGCATTTTGGAGGCGTGGTGGCGGAACAACCTCCAACACTGCTAAACCTTGTCCTGCATCCTTCCCAGCTGCCAGCAGAGTCACCCAATGCGCCGTGAAAGATAGGTAACATCCCTGTCCATGCCTGCTGGACCTTGAGTCAGCGGTAATATGCACCTTACCGCTAGTGATGTTGCGAACATAAAATTTTCCGTTTGCGAACGGCGAATGGGAAGTTCCGCAAATGTTCGCGAACAGGCGAACCGCCATAGACTTCAATAGGCAGGTGAATTTTAAAACCCACAGGGACTCTTTCTGGCTACAATAGTGATGGAAAAGTTGTTTCAAGGGGACTAACACCTGGACTGTGGCATGCCGGAGGGGGATCCATGGCAAAACTCCCATGGAAAATTACGTAGTTGACGCAGAGTCGGGTTTTAATCCATAAAGGGCATAAATCACCTAACATCTCTTAATTGTTTGGAATAACATGCTTTAAAACATCAGGTATGATGTTGTATCGATCAGATAGTGTAAGGGTTACGCCCACTTCACAGTGACAGACCAAACTCCACGTTTAACGCACCGCAAACAGTCCATTTGCACAACCGCAAGGCTTTAATGATCGACTTATATGATCACAAAGAAAATTAATGTTTTTTCTATGCAAAATTATCCAGCCGATCGCTTATGGTCTGTTCACAATGAAGCAACGACCTATCATCTGGGGTGTGCCAACATTGCCATTGCCAACACACTCATAGAGGTGGTCGCTTCATTGTGATATGCAAGCCCCTTCACCAGTCACCACAACAAGGTAACGATCACGAAGGGGAATTGACACATGTGTGTGCTTTTTTTTTTTGTTTTGTTTTTGCAGCCACAGTGCAGCACCAGAGGCCAGAAAAATTAGGCATGTACACATGCCTGAAAAATTAGGTATTGTTGCAGCCGCTGCTGTAACAGCAGCCAGAAAAATTTATGTTTTCCAGGCAGAAAGTGCCCTAAACATTGCGGCTTTGTCATGGATATGCACTAATGTCTGTCTGCCATCTTACCTTTCCTCCTCATCTTAGAGGTCAGACCCCTTCACCTGGCTTCCTTTATAATCTCCTCCCAGCCTGACTCCACCCCAGGCCCTATCACAAAAACACTATATTAACCTGTGCACTGCAAGCCTGCTTTGCTGATCAAAGAGTTTGTTAAGCATTGTGTGTTTGGGTTCCTGCCTGCCGTATGCTACGTCTGTCTCTTTTACGATATAGGCTTGTTCCTGACTATCCCTGTCAGCTTGTGACCCTTGACCTTCGGCTTGTCCTTTGTTTAACCTTGTCTGCTCGTGCCCCTTGACCTTCGGCTTGTCCTTTGCTATTCTTGTATCCTGTGCTGCTGCTTCCCCTTTTTCCCCCTTACCCTACGGGGCGTGAGCTAGGAGACTCTAGGGGCCGTGACCTGGACCTAGCTGCAGAGCAACATCCTCACCACTAGAGGCTCTGGTGAAAACCTGCTGGGTCTTAGACTCCGTGCCCTGGGGAATCTCGGCTCTAGCTTCCTGTGGATTCCGGTTGTGCTCCTCTGGTCCCGCGTTCCACAACCACCCAGTTTCCTATTCGCAGCAGTCAGCCATAGGGTTCACTATCTTCTGGTGCACTCCTGTCCTCCTACGGTGTGCATCTGTCCACAGGTGACCTGACAGGCTTGAACCCTAGTTGGTGGCGGATAAGTCACGCAAGTCATCCGGCATGCAGAGATAAAATACAGCAGCGTGTGGACCATTTTTAGCCCAAGGCAGCTCATCTCATCAGGCCTTTTTTAGTCAAATGTATCGCCCACTGTCAGTCCCTTTGGGATCCATGCCTCATTCATCTTAATAAAAGGTGAGGTAATCTAGACTTTTTTGACCTAGGCGACTTCTCTTCTCAGTGACAATACCTCCTGCTGCACTGAAGGTCCTTTCTGAAAGGACACTTGAAGCGGGGCAGGCCAGAAGTTCTATCGCAAATTGGGATAGCTCAGTAGTAGTCAAGGGGTTCATCGCTCCTCAGAGTGTCGATATCTGCAGTTAAGGCGAGGTAGTCTGCTACCTGTCGGTCGAGTCATTCTCTGAGGGTGGACCCCGAAGGGCTGTGGCGATGCGTAGGACTTAAAAAGCTCTGCATGTCCTCCATCAACAACACATCTGTTGCTGTCCTTCTTGGTCACCCCCTTTCTCTGGGCTCACGTTACTGCCTTCCTCTAGATGGGTACCATTATAGGAGCCTTTAAAACGCTGGGCATCCTCCTGGAGCATGTACCCAACACTGTGGTCAAACAGTTCGGGGGGACTCCTCAGGAGGACATGGTGGGGCTAGGGAAGGAGTGACTGATGCCATTTGTATGAGAATACCAGCAATTGTATTCAGGTAGCTTTAGGTGCACACTGTGCAAAGGACACAGTACACTAACTGTAAATACTGCAGCTGCCTGCCTGTGATATTAATATGATCAGAACACCAGCAATTGTCTTCAGGTAGCTTTAGATGCACACTGAAAAGACACAGTACACTAACTGTAAATACTGCAGCTGCCTGCCTGTATTTGTATGAGAACACCAGCAATTGTATTCAAGTAGCTTTAGGTGCACACTGTACAAAGGACACAGTACACTAAATGAAAATACTGCAGCTAGCACAATCACCTTGCCTGCCTGTCAGTATATTATGAAGAGAATAACAGGAATGGATCTAGCTAAACTGAATACAGTATATTTTACACACACACAGTGGAGAGAACAAGTATTTGATACACTGACGATTTTGCAGGTTTTCCTACTTACAAAGCATGTAGAGGTCTGTAATTTTTATCATAGGTACTCAACTGTGAGAGACGGAATCTAAAACAAAAATCCAGAAAAATGGCATTGCACGATTATTAAATAATTAATTTGCATTTTATTGCATGATATAAGTATTTGATCACCTACCAACCAGTAAGAATTCCCGCTCTCACAGACCTGTTATTTTTTTATTTTTTTTAAGAAGCCCTCCTGTTCTACACTAGTTACCTGTATTAATTGCACCTGAATGAACTCGTTACCTGTATAAAAGACACCTGTCCACACACTGAATCAAACAGACTCCAACCTCTCCACAATGGCCAAGACCAGAGAGCTGTGTAAGGACATCAGGGATAACATTGTAGACCTGCACAAGGCTGGGATGGGCTACAGGATAATAGGCAAGCAGCTTGGTGAGAAGGCAACAACTGTTGGCGTAATAATTAGAAAAAGGAAGAAGGTCAAGATGACGGTCAATCTCCCTTGGCCTGGGGCTCCATGTAAGATCTCACCTCGTGGGGCATCAATGATCATGAGGAAGGTGAGGGATCAGCCCAGAACTACACGGCAGGACCTGGTCAATGACCTGAAGAGAGCTGGGACCACAGACTCAAAGAAAACCATTAGTAACACACTACGCCATCATGGATTAAAATCCTGCGGCACACACAATGTCCCCCTGCTCAAGCCAGCGCATGTCCTTGCCCATCTGAAGTTTGTCAATGACCACATGGATGATCCAGAGGAGGAATGGGAGAAGGTCGTGTGGTCTGATGTGACAAAAATAGAGCTTTTTGCTCTAAACTCCACTCGCCGTGTTTGGAGGAAGAAGAAGGATGAGTACAACCCCAAGAACACCATCCCAACCGTGAAGCATGGAGGTGGAGACATCATTCTTTGGGGATGCTTTTCTGCAAAGGGGACAGGACGACTGCACCGCATTGAGGGGATGATGGATGGGGCCATGTATTGTGAGATCTTGGCCAACAACCTCCTTACCTCAGTAAGAGCATTGAAGATGGGTCGTGGCTGGGTCTTTCAGCATGACGACGACCCGAAACACACAGCCAGGGCAAATAAGGAGTGGCTCCGTAAGAAGCATCTCAAGGTCCTGGAGTGGCCTAGCCAGTCTGCAGACCTGAACCCAATAGAAAATCTTTGGAGGGAGCTGAAAGTCCATATTGCCCAGCAAAAGCCCTGAAACCTGAAGGATCTGGTGAAGCTTTGTATGGAGGAGTGGGCCAAAATCCCTGCTGCACTGTGTGTGAACCTGGTCAAGAACTACAGGAAACGTATGATCTCTGTAATTGCAAACAAAGGTTTCTGTACCAAATAATAAGTTCTCCTTTTCTGATGTATAAAATACTTATGTCATGCAATAAAATGCAAATTAATTACTTAAATATCATACAATGTGATCTTCTGGATTTTTGTTTTAGATTCAGTCTCTCACAGTTGAAGAGTACCTATGATAGGCTGCTCGCAGAAATTTGAGAAGCTCTGGGGACCGTGGTTAGATACTCCGGGCTTAGCACCGGACGATATGGTTATGGACAGGCTATTAGGTATAATCTGAGTTTGGGAATATTATTGAAGAAGTGATACATCCAGTGAGATGAAAGTGTACTTCATAGTTGACTGAAATTCGGAATAAGGCTACAAAGGCATGCTCATGTTATTGGGGGAGGAAGATATTGGTTGGGAGGGAAGAGGCGGGTCAGGGACAGGGGAATGTAACAATGTTTGTATAATGATATGCTGCGAGGGTGGAGGGAGGGGTAAGGGCTTTCCACTGTAAATGATGTTTTTGAAAAGTGGTCACTTGAACTGTATGTGTTTTTCCTTCAAAATAAAGTTCTTTTTTGGATAAAAAAAAAAAAGAGTACCTATGATAAAAATTGCAGACCTCTACATGCATTGCAAGTAGGAAAACCTGCAAAATCAGCAGGGTATCAAATACTTGTTCTCCCCACTGTGTGTCTGTGTGTATAATATATATATATATATATATATATATATATATACACACACACAGGTATGTAGCGGGTACTTACTTTCCCGGGTGCATTTTTTGAATCTAGCTGTGACATCAGTGCTATGTTCCCTGCGGTCCACCAGGTGGCGCTGTCACCGTGGCCGGAGGGACGAATCTCACTGTGTGTTGAACCTCCTTTTTGTCCTCTCTCGGTAGCGGTATGGTGGGGCGGGGAACCCGCCATGCTTGCTGGGAGAGGGGATAAAGGGGCCGGCCATCTTGGTCACGGGGTCTTCGTCCCAAGCACCTTCAGCTTGCGGACGTGGGTTCGTGCTCGTCCCCTAGGAGGCCTCGGCCTAGGGGACCAACGGAGATCGTGTTCCACCTCAGGCACCTTCAGTCCTGGGGTGAGGTACTTACAAGAAGGTCCGGAGCTCAGTGCCCAACACTGAGTTCCGCGAGGGAAGGGTCCTAAGGTACTTCGGGGATGGAGGCCTGAATCTGAGTAAGACGCAATGGACCGGGGAGAGCTCCTCGCTCGAAGACCCGGTGCAGCAGACTGCCGGTGACGGGTGAGTCTCTTGTCGGAGACCGTCCAGAAGGATCCCCTTCCTCTCGTGCGGAGACCATAGCCCACTCTCCAGGAGGAGAGTGGAGGAGCGAATTTGTGTCTGGGCCTATTCACACTCACACCTCCTTTCCTGTTCTATCGATCAAGGGAGTCCATGTATGGTGTGTTCTAATAAAGGAGTGTTGGACTTTAATGGTGTGAGGCTCACTTCCTGGCGGACGAAGTTCGCGGTGACTCTTGGAGGGAGGATCCGGGTGCACAGCACAGACCCGAAGGTAAATGAGACATTGCTGATACCACAGGTATTCCCACGTGGTGGAGGCTAGGCATAGCCCACCCGCTCTCTCTCTCTCCACCCTACCAGATACCCCTAGACGAGAGACAGTGCGAGCTGCACGGAGAGAGGAGAGGGGCAGGCGCTACATATATATATATATATATATATCGGGTATTTGAATTTAGGGGAAGCATCAGGGTAGTAGTGTAACCCAGATGCACTGATTGCTAGGGAATCTGAGACCCTTTTATGGTTCTTGGAGGACTCTGGTGGTGTGAGGTTCCCTGCGGCCTACAGGTGGCGTTAATGCCAGGGGCCAGAGGTGAACTCACACTGCAAGACTGTGCCTTTTTGTCCTCCCCTGGAGCTGGTACAGCGGGGCGGGGAACCCGCTGTGACGCAAAGGGAGAGGGGATAAAAGGGGCGGACGCCTTTACCACGTGGTTGGTGTGGAGGTTCAGAGTCGAGAGGATGCGGCCGCACCCAAGCACCTTCAGCTTGGGTGCTGGCGTTCCGGTGTTCTGGGCCCAGGTGCCTTTGACCTCGCCGGAGCGGAGATGGAGTCCATCTCAGACACCTTTAGCCTGGGGTGAGGTACTATGGTGGATGCCTGGGGCTCAGTACCTTCGACTGAGTTCCGCGAGGGTGGAGGAATCTGAGGGGGCCCTAACTCCTTGGGTGCCCGTGTTTAAGTTCTTGTGGTCTGGTGAGCAGAACTTCTCTGGAGAGTCCGGCGCAGCATCGCTGGTGACAGAGGCCTCCGGTATCTCCCTTGGACGGATATCCTTCCCCTGACAGGGGCCGTGCTAGCGAAGGTAATTCACGTTCTACTTCACATAGTCAGTGGCAGTGACTATTCGCCACTGGTGATACCACAGTGGTTGGCAAAAGAAGGGAAAGGATTGTGCCTCGACTTATTCCCATTACTACTAAGTTGTTGCAAAATAATCCAACTTAACCGTGCTGTATGTTTATTCGCTGAGAAGAATAAAACTGTGTTGGACCTATCCACTGTGTGGAACTCTGGTTACTAGGAGCAAAAGGAGTCAAGGACGAAGGACAGGACTTGACTCTAGGACACCTACACAAAGCCCGATCTTTCTGGCCTTCACCTCTTCACTATGGAGGACATGGGCCGTGGTGTATCTCATCCCTCCCCCCAGCACTAACACCCCTAGACGAAGAAAGACAAGCCAAGAAAGAGAAGGGGAGAGAGGGGTGAGGCCGCTACACTAATTTATATATATATATATATATATATATATATATATATATAAACACACATATACACACATATACACACACACACACACACACCTAGGATGCATATACAGTGGGGCAAAAGAGGATTTAGTCAGCCACCAATTGTGCAAGTTCTCCCACTTAAAAAGATTAGCGAGGCTTGTAATTGTCATCATAGGTATAACTTAACTATGATAGACAAAATGTGGAAACAAATCCAGAGAATCACATTGTCTGATTTGGAAAGATTTTTTTTGGCAAATTATGGTGGAAAATAAGTATTTAGTCACCTACAAACAAGCAGGATTTCTGGCTCTCACAGACCTGTTTCTTCTTCTTTAAGAGGCTCCTCTGTCCTCCACTATGGTGAAGACTAAGGCCTGGTTCACACTTGTCCGACAAACGCTCCGACATTAGGAGCTCATGTCGCATGACGTGTGAAAATCAATGAATCCCTATGAGAGCCGTCTTAACTGGTCCGACACAAGTCGGTCTGACATTAAAAATGCTCCCTGTACTACTTCTGTCCGACTTTGATCCTACTTCAGCCCATTGAATATCATTGAAGTCGGATCAAAGTAGGATCCTTGTCCTAACCATCCGACATTTGACATCCGACATGTGATTACAGCAGCAGTAAAAGGAATTTATCTCACCCTGGGATTGTTTTGATTGGTCAAAGGACAAGTCAGACTAGCACAATGTTGGATCAAAGTAGTATCCTGTTCATGAATGTCGGATGAATGTCGGACCAATGTAGGATCAATGTAGGACTGATGTCGCAGAGCAAAGTAGGATGAAAGTCGGATGAATGTCGTGTCGTATCAGTGTGAACCCAGCCTTAAAGGGGTTGCTCCACCGGAAAAAAAAAATTAAAAGCCAGCAGCTACAGCTACAGCAGCTGCTGGCTTTTAATATTTGGACACTTACCTGTCCTGGAGTCCAGCGACGTCCGCAGCAGAGGACGAGCGACCGCTCGTCGCTCTGCTGCTCCCTCCGCCATCCTCGCTGAGGGAACCAGGAAGTGAAGCCCTGCGGCTTCATGCCCGGTTCCCTACGGCGCATGCGCGAGTCGCGCTGCGCCGTTCTGATTGGTGCTCCTGTGTTCTGGGAGCCGAGTGTCTCCCAGAACACCAAGGGAAGTCTGCGGGAAGTGACGTAACTCCCGCAGATTCCCGGAGACAGGACTCCCGGATGTGGGTGAAAATACCTGTCTTAGACAGGTATCTTCACCCCCCTCCCCCCTGAAAGGTGTCAATTGTGACACCGGAGGGGGGGAGGGTTCCAAATAGCAAAAGTTGCTATTTAGGGTGGAGCTCCACTTTAAGAGCTGTTGAAGGACACCAGAAACAAAATTGTAGACCTGCACCAGGCTGGGAAGACTGAATCTGCAATAGGCAAGCAGCTTGGTGTGAAGAAATCAACTGTGGGAGCAATAATTAGAAAATGGAAGACATACAAGACCACTGATAATCTCCCTCGATCTGGGGCTCCACGCAAGATCTCACCCAGTGGGGTCAAAATGATCAAATGAATGGTGAGCAAAAATCCCAGAACCACACAGGGGGACCTAGTGAATGACCTGCAGAGAGCTGAGACCAACGTAACAAAGGCTGCCATCAGTAACACACTACGCCGCCAGGGACTCAGATCCTGCAGTGCCAGACGTGTCCCCCTGCTTAAGCCAGTACATGTCCGGGCCCGACTGAGGTTTGCTAGAGAGCATTTGGATGATCCAGAAGAGGATTGGGAGAATGTCATATGGTCAAGTAGAACTGTTTGGTAGAAACACAATTCGTCGTGTTTGGAGGAGAGAGAATGCTGACCAAAGAACACCATACCTACTGTGAAGCATGGAGGTGGAAACATCATTCTTTGGGGCTGTTCTCCACAAAGGGAACAGGACGACTAAGCCGTGTACATGAAAGAATGAATGGGGCCATGTATCGTGAGATTTTGAGTGCAAACCTCCTCCCATCAGCAATGGCATTGAAGATGAAACGTGGCTGGGTCTTTCAGCATGACAATGATCCCAAACACACAACGCCCGGGCAACGAAGGAGTGGCTTCGTAAGAAGCAATTCAAGGTCCTGGAGTCCTAGCCAGTCTCAAGATCTCAACCCCATAGAAAACCTTTGGAGGGAGTTGAAAGTCTGTGTTGCCCAGCAACAGCCCCAAAACATCACTGCCCTAGAGGAGATCTGCATGGAGGAATGGGCCAACATACCAGCAACAGTGTGCGACAACCTTATGAAGAAGACTTACAGAAAACATTTAACCTCTGTCATTGCCAACAAAGGATATATAACAAAGTATTGAGATGAACTTTTGATATTGACCAAATACTTATTTTCCACCATAATTTGCAAAAAAAAAATTATTTCCAAATCAGACAGACAATGTGATTGTCTGGATTTGTTTCCACATTTTGTCTCTCATAGTTAAGGTTTACCTACGATGACAATTACAGGCCTCTCTCATCACTTTTAAGTGGGAGAACTTGCACAATTGGTTGCTGACTAAATACTTTTTTGCCCCACTGTATATCCTCTACACACTGTAACTGCAGCTAACTGACTCACCTGCCTGCTCGATCTAACTCAGACGAGATGACACTATATCTCTCTCTCTGTCTTTCTTTCACAACCACCGCCGCAACACACTACACAAGGCCGCCACGCAGGCAGCCTTATATAGTGTGAGGCGTGTACTAAACCCCCTGAGCCATAATTGGCCACTCGAATTTGGCGCGAACGGCCCATAATGTTCGCAATTCAGCGAACAACCGAACAGGCGATGTTCGAGTCGAACATGGGTTCGACTCGAAGCTCAGCCCTAGTTAAGTTTGTAGGAGGAGTTTTCATTCTCCCCTGATCCTCTATGTGGACAGTGCTGATTGGCCCTGTGCTGATCACATGCACCCTCCCAAGAAAAAAAAAAAGCACACACTTGCAAAACTAGCAATACACACCAAACCGAGCATGTGCAGCCCGTCCTCTGGCTCAGTAAATATCAGGTTATTTTTTGGAGACAGTGGAAGAAGGAGGAGGATCAGAGAGACAGGATCAAACAGCCTTCATACACAATTTAAAAAATTAACCCCTTAGGCTCCACAGTGAGTATAGCTTTACTGCATATACAGACTGATTTTAAAATTTATGACTGTCTCCAAAGATTAAAACTTTTTCTTTGCCCCCACTTTGGACAATGGATGCATATTTCAATGTTTCTTCTTCCATGTTAAATACAGGGTATTAAAAGGACCACACCCAACCATGGCACTACCTGCATGGGGTTTGCTTGTCCTCCGTGTGCCTGCGTTGGTTTCCTCTGGTACTCCGGTTTCCTTCCGCAATCCAAAGACATGCTGGTAGTTTATGAAAATTGTGTTTATTGGTTTTGCAATCAAAAGTACAAAATAGGGTAACACAAGTACCCGACAAACATCACACATAACCGTAATAAACACACACAAAAAAAAAAAGAACAAAACCTGAAAATTCACTCCCACCCTCCCTCCGTGCAATATCACAGAGGAGTAACGACCAGACCATACATTTAAACCTCTGACAAAGAGCGGTGTGACATAACCATGACTATAGTAACCACATTTCAGAACCTAAAGCCCTGCACCATAAAACAACCAGCACCCACAGTTGTGTGGCAGATTTCATCACCAGGAGTCTGAACTCAAGTAAAGGTAGAAGAATCAGAAACCCAACTTTGCCATACCTTCTTGAACTTTTTGGGACAACCTCTGTTCAGGCAAGTAGCCTTGTAAAATGGCAATGCCTTATTTATTAAGGCTTTCCAAAATTCTAGTGATGGGGCTGCCGTTTTTTTCCAATGTAGGAGAATTGCTTTTTGTGCGTAAAATAAAATGACAGATAAGGTTCTCTGTGCTCTTAATGGAGCCAGCTCTTCCACCAAGCCCAGTAAGCTTATGGGTACATGAAGGGCAGTAATGTTATCAAGGGCCTGGACCACCTCCTGCCAAAAGACTTGAATCTGAGGACAGTGCCAAAATATATGCTCAAAATCGGCAAGAGAATACCTACAACGCCAGCAATGCACTGAGTCAGTGCGATAGATTGAGGCCAGCCTGGCTGGGGTGTAGTGTGTTCTATGTAAAAAAAATTATATTGGATGAGTCGGTCCCTAGCTGACACCAGGTGATGAAATGGACAATCCCACATATCGTCCCAATCATCCCCTATGACTGCCATCTAATGCTCCCTGCATTTCTCAAAGGATTTAGGTCTGACGGTAAATAATTCTTTGTACAATTCAGACAATGTCTTTTTGAGTGACCTTTTTTGCTCCCAATAGTCTCTCTAAATTGGAGGACTGGACCTGCACGGTAACAGCACCAATTTGGGACATGAATGCATGACGTAACTGTATGTAGTGGAAAAAAATACCAATTTGGGAGCTGGAATTTGGACTTGAGATCATCAAATGTAAGCAACTGCCCATTCCCCATAATTTCTTTAAGCTGTTTAATCCCCTTACCCACACTTTACGCCAAAATGAGGCCCATGCTGCCAAAAGCACCAAAACCTGGTTCAATGACCGTGGGATTACTGTGCTTGATTGGCCAGCAAACTTGCCTGACCTGAACCCCATAGAGAATCTATGGGGCATTGCCAAGAGAAAGATAAGAGACATAATACCGAACAATGCAGAAGAGCCGAAGGCCGCTATTGAAGCATCCTGGTCTTCCATAACACCCAAAAGGGGTCCAAACTAAATACTGAGTACATATGCATGCTTATACTTTTCAGAGGTCCGATATTGTTCTATGTACAATCCTTGTTTTATTGATTGCATGTAATCTTCTAATTTTCTGAGATTGTGGATTTGGGGTTTTCATGAGCTGTAAGCCATAATCACCACAATTATGAAAAATCACGGCTTGAACTATCTTGCTTTGCATGTAATGAGTCTCATATGTTAGTTTCACCTTTTAAGTTGCATTAGTGAAATAAATGAACCTTTGCACAATTTTCTATGAGTATTGTTGTGGAAAATGTTATGATGATGTATTTAATATGTATTGTCATAGTGTCACCCAGTGTTAGTACTTCTGCAACACGCTCTAAAGAGCTGACTGGGGCAGTCTGAGGCTGCTTGAATCCCGTCTGGTAGTGGAAAACGTCTTGAGGTTGGTGTGTGATGTTTGCAGCGTGGGGATATGTCCGCTGACGAGGGGCCCTCTGTGCATTAGCATGGACGATCGTTGAGGAGGGGGTATGCTCGCTCTGCAACAACATCATTGGTTATAGGCAGGTGTGCACTCTTGTCTCGGCTGTGTCTGATCAGCATGGTCGAGATTCGTAGCGCACAGCTGCAGATAGTCTCCCTACGCACAAGCAATAATAGTATAATCTGAATATGCGTTATTCTATGGAATAGCGTACAATAAGGATTCCTATCAGCGGTAATATGAGAGCTTGCAGGCGTTTTCAGAGTCAGGAAAAGCATCCATGTTTTAAAGCAATACGGCTTCGTTTGCTGGGAGCATACACGCTTTCCCTGCCCGGACACGCCCATAAGACTTTAGCCATCATGTTGTTGAATATGTTGTTGTATTATTGTGTTATTTTGTATTGGTATTATATTGTATTATTTAAATATCCCTGTTGGAAGGGTTATCATGTATTGTCACATCCTGTGTTACCAAAACCAAATATGGGCATTTGCTGTGTGGAGCCCACATGCTGTGACATCACTTCCTATGGAGGAGGTCACATGCTGCAGAGAATCACCTCCTGTGGGTGAGATCTTTTGTGATAATAAAAGGACGCTGTTAGGGCGTCGGCAGGCAGTCTTTGCTGGGATGCCTTGATGGTGAGACCAGTCTGGTGATGCTTCTTGATTTGTATGAATGGGGATCGAATAGAAGGTGAGTGAATTTTATCTTAAGATGCATTATATCATTGAGACGAAGGGTGTGCTTATGAGCACAAGGAGAAATGGCTGTGTGCTCTGCAAACAGCCAACTTTCCATGACAGTATGTACTCAACACAACATCATCTTTTATATTGTACCAAAAAACTGGGTATTATATTGTGTTTATGTGCACTAAAATTCATTTAAGCATATTTTTTCCAGAAAATTTGCATTTGACAAACAGCTGCGAAAATATCGTGCACCATACAAAATTGCAACAAGCATTATTTTATTCTCCAGGGTCTCTACTTTCATAAATATATAATATAAGTAATTTTCTAGAAAAAAAATTGCAGATTTTTAACATGTATGTGAGAAATGTTGAAACCTGCACCAAGTTTGCTGTTTTTTGTTTACATAGTTACATAGTGATCAGGCTGACAAAAGACACAAGTCTATCCAGTTCAGCCAATAGAAAAAAAAAAAAAAAAAGAAAACCTCCATATATACAATCCTTTAAGCACAGTTGATCCAGAAGTTGGTGCAGGTACAATTATTAAAAGCCTAAAGTAAGTGGGAACAGCCTCTGGAGCATGGCCACATAAGGACCGAGCCTATTTCTGACACTTGTTGTTGTTGTTTACAAGTTAAAATCTTTTTTTTTTTTTTTTTTAGCAAGAAAATTACTTAGAATCTCCAAACATTATATATATTTTTTTTTAGCAGACACCCTAGGGAATAAAATGGAGATCATTGCAATACTTTGTCACATCACATTTGCGCAGCGGTATTAAAAACACAATTTTTTGGGAAAAAATACACCTTTTAGAATTAAAAAATAAAACAGTAAAGTTAGCCCTATTGTTTTCTATGATGTGAAAGATAATGTTACCCTGAGTAAAATTGATACCTAACATGTCATGCTTCAAAATTGCGCCTGCTTGTGCAATGGTGACAAGCTTTGCCACTTAAAAATCTCCATAGGCGACGTTTAAAAATTTCTATAGGTTACCAGTGTAGCGATACCCCCTAGAGGGCTGCTGATTATAATTTTGTGTCCTGCCATTACCCCACCTTTCACTGTCCCAGTACTATGTGTCTATGATAGGAGATGTCAAACAGATGTGAGCGCCAGTCACTTCAGTCTTTTTACAATGCTTTAATCATAAACTTGAAGTAGGAAAAGGATAGAGGGTTAGGGGAAATTCAGATACCTTATTGCAGATCACTGATTAGTTTCTTAGATCCAGAGGACAAAACAGCTTTCTGTCAGCGGATCTTGCAACACCCGGATAGGCCTCTCACACCAACCTAGCAGCCGGTATGATGCACGGACAAGTCTCTCTCACAGACTTAGCGAGTAACTCCTGGATAATCCTCTCTCACAGGACTTTGTAGCCAGCAGTTAGTTAGTTGTAGAACAGCTGCACAGTACCAGAACCTTTAAGCCATCCGGCAGTACTCTGAGGGTAGATTAGCTTAGGTGCATCCTCCAAACCACCAGGCCCTTCCTGAGAAACCGGCCTTCAGCCCGGTTCTCTCCAGTAAGAGTTCTCCCCTGGATATTCTCAGTTTGTCTTGGCTTCTTCCACGCAGGCAAGACAGCACAGGACCACCTCCGGATAAGTAGGCCCCAGACAGACTTCTGGGCCTACTTGCAGCAACACAGCCTCGAGCCAGCAGGCCCCGAGGTAGAAGGGAATGACACGCACAGCCTTAAGCCTGTAGGGCCATGAGGCAGAGAGAGACTGAGTACAGCCTCAGGCCAGAAGGGCCATGAGGCAGAGAGCCTCGAGGTAGAAGAGTGACACAGCCTTAGGCCAGGAGGGCCATGAGGTCAGAGAGAATCAAACATGGCGTCTGCCCCTTAAATACCCTCTCCCAGAATGCACAGCAGCAAAAACACTCCCACTGGGCTGTTCCTGGGGAAAGAACATTCAATGCACTTCAGCTTGCTGTAATTCTCACACTGGCCTGTGGTGACAGCGACACCTACTGGCAACAGTGAGAAATGAGCACAACATAGCCAAAATTAGAACAGAAGCCAATTTAACTTACACAATCAATCTTGAACTATTTACAATTCAGACAAACACTAAATTTGCAAAATAGCCCCTATTCATTAGGAACAGGGCGCTACACCAGTTTTGAGTTACAAAGGAGGCCTTGGGTTCAAATTATTGCTCTCGCTCTAAGGATTGTGGCGATACCTCACATGTGTGGTTTGAACACTGTTAACATATGTGGGCGCGACTTGCGTATGCATTTGCTTCTGCGTGCGAGCTCGGAGGAACGGGACGCTTTAAAAAAAAAAAAAAAAATCTTATTTATTTTACTTTTTGTTTTTTTATTTTTACACTGTCCCTTTGAAAAAAAATGTTTGGATTACTTTTATTCCTATTACAAGCAATGTAAACACCCCTTGTAATAGAAATCTTATTATTTTCAATAAAAAAATATTGTCTCTTATAAGGCCGGAGGGCGGAAGTAATGTTTGACGTTTATGTTGCGCCAAGAGCAGAGTCGAGTGGGGGCCATCATGCTCATCGACTCACTTGCTCGCTAATCCATCCCAGCGATCGGATCGTTTATGCCGCTTTCAACGGCTCCGGGAAGCAATGGAGACTGCCAGGAGACAGTGGGAGGGGTGCCCAGCTCCCGCAGCACATAGAAGCACCTAAAAAAAGGCACCCCTCCCGCCGCACATAAAAGCAATCTTGTGGTGAATCCGGCACTGAGACCACTTTAATGTGAAAGAGGACTGCTAGCCGTGAATAAAAATACTGGGGTTATGGCAGCTATCTGCTGCCATAACAACGGTATTTAACGTCAAAGTAGCGACGTATATCCACGGTGAGCGGTCCGGAAGTGGGTAAAGTGATTGTAATCCAAAAAATTTAATATAAATTATCCTGTCCCTATAAAGCATGAATAAAATAAGTGCTTGTGCTGTGTTATTTGGCTCCTTGTATAATCTAAAATACCTGGCTGATCCTGCCTGATGCTGCTCTACCCTCTGTATACTGACCTACAAGGGGGAGAGTTCCTGGCGTCAATAGACATCAAAGACGCATATTTACATGTGCCAATTTGTCCCGCTCACCAAAAGTTCCTAAGGTTTGCGGTAGGACAGCGCCACTTCCAGTTTGTGGCTCTTCCCTTTTGGTCAAGCTACTGCACCTTGGGTATTCACCAAGGTTCTAGCCCCGCTCCTGGCAAATCTGAGGGCGCAAGGCATAGCAGTAAAAGTATATCTAGACGATCTACTACTGGTGGAACAGTCGGTTGCACTATTAAACCGCAATGTGCTCAAAACGGTATAATATCTAGAGCGCCAAGGCTGGGTCCTCAACCTAGAAAAGTCATCCTTGCAGCCCCTAAGAAGGCTGGAGTATTTGGTTTTAGACACAACCCAAAACAGGGTAATTTTACCCAAACCAAAGGTCAAGGCTTTGAAAGAGTTGATCCGGCTGGTCAAAGCAAATAGGGAACCTTACATTCGCTTTTGCATGAGGTTGTTGGGGAAGCTGGTAGCCTCATTTGAGGTCATCCCTTACGCCCAGTTTCATTCAAGACCATTGCAAAACAGAATACGGTCTGCTTGGAACAGGAGAATCCAAGCCTTGGACTTACCGATGCGGCTGACGTCAGAAGTACGGCAAAGCCTCAGTTGATGGTTGCTAGCCAAGAAATCTACAGAAGGGAAAATTCTTTATTCCAGTTACTTGGGAAGTGGTAACTATGGATACCAGCCTCATAGGCTGGGGTGCAGTCCTAGAAGAGGTTTCGATCCAAGGAAAGTGGTTCAAACCGATGGGCACACTGTGGAGATTCAGGCAGTTTGTCTGGCCCTCAGGGCCTGGACATACAGGTTGCAAGGCTGGCCTGTCTGGATACAGTCCGACTATGCTACAGCGGTGGCCTATATCAATCACCAAGGGGGCACCAGGAGTCTGGATGCCCAGAGGGAGGTGAACCACATTTTTTGTTTGGGCAGAGAGGCATATTCCTTGCCGATCTGCAGTCTTCATTCCAGGGGTGGAAAATTGGCAGGCAGATTATCTAAGCCACCAGCAGCTGTGCCCAGGAGAATGGTCACTACACCCCACCATATTTCAGGCCATATGCCAGAGATGGGGTACCCCAGATGTAGATCTGCTAGCTTCCAGGTTCAACAGGAACCTGGACAACTTTGTATCAAGAACAAGAGATCCGCTAGCATACAGGTCAGATGCCTTGATAATTCATTGGGATTAGTTTTCTCTGATCTATGCATTCCCTCTGGTTCCGCTCCTCCCACGATTCATTCACAGGGTCAAGAGGGAAAAGAAACCGGTAATTTTGATGGCCCCAGTCAGGCCCAAAAAGGTCTTGGTATACAGAGATCGTGAGGATGGCGGTAGGAAGACCGTGGGTTCTTCCACTACGTCCAGACCTGCTTTCGCAGGGACCAGTATTCCTTCCTTCCTTACAAAGTCTGAATTTGACGGTTTGGCTGTTGAGACCCACGTCCCGAAGAGTCGTGGGCTTTCAGGTCCAGTCCTATCCACTCTGGTTAATGCTAGGAAGCCGGCCTCCAGGCTCATCTATTACAGAATCTGGAAGGCATATGTTTCTTGGTGTGAATCCAGGGGTTGGCATCCCCGAAGGTATGCCATTAGCAGAATTCTCACCTTTCTTCAGTTAGGAGTAGAAATGAAGCTAACCTTGAGCACTAGGGATGAGCTTTGTGTTTGCGTCGAACACACGTTCGACTCGAACATCGGCCGTTCGACGAAGAACGAACGTTATGGTCCGTTCGCGCTAAATTCGTGTTGCGCGACACGGCCCATAATTCACTCGCAGTGCATTGCTGGCTGATGATTGGCCAAACATGCACTATGACCCGCATGCTTGGCCAATCACAGCGCGGAAAAAATGGAGAGCCGTAATTGGCCAAAGCCAGGGTGGGTTTAGTACACGCCCCACACTATATAAGGCCGCCTGGAAGTTGGTCTTGTGTAGTGTGTTGGCGTTTGTGAAAGAGGCAGTTTCAGAGAGATAGACAGTGTCATTTATATAGAGCAGGCAGGCAAGTCAGTTAGCTGCTGTTACAGTGTGTAGAGGATATATATGCATCCTAGGTGTTGTATATATATTTATACACTGTATTGAGTTTAGCTAGATCCGTTCCTGTTAGTCTCTATACTGTGACAGGCAGGCAGGTGATTGTGCTAGCTGCAAACAGTCAGTGTTTCACTTAGGGCTCTTTCACACAGACGGACCGTTCAGGTCTGCCTGTAAGTTTTTTAGGCGGACCTGAACGGATGCTCTATGTACCCCTATGGAGCCACGGATGTCAGCGGTGACATGTCCGCTGACATCCGACCCGCCAAAGTGTGACGGAGGAAAACCCTACTTTTCCATCCGTCATCGGATGGCAACTGACTCTACGGTCTGTCGTCATCCGATCCCCCATAGGGGAGAGCAGCGCTCTGGCAGGTCGGTCCCTGCACAGTGTGCAGAGACAGACCTGTCATCTGCCTGCTCAGCGGGGATCGACGGAGCGATCCCCGCTGAGCAAAGCGGAGCCCGCACACGGACACGGATCGTGTGAAAGGGGCCTTCGTGTACTACTGTGTGCTTTGCATAGCATTCACCTAAAGCTCACCTGGATACAGTTATTCTCTATACTGTGACAGGCAGGCCGGTGATTGTGCTAGCTGTAGACAGTGTTTCACTTAGTGTACTACTGTGTACTTTGCATAGCATTCACCTAAAGCCTAAATTTTTGATGCAATACTTTGAAACAGGGCTCATTGCTGTGCTCTAAGTACAGTATCTGAGGGGTTGCAGTGTTGTGGCACCAGCACCAGTGCCTAAGGCCCAATTTTTCAGCCCCTGTTCAACAGGGGCATGCAATTACAATTCTTGATCTAATAATTCACAGCAGGGCCCATTCCTGCACCCACCAAGAGTAGCTGTGAGGGCTTACAGTGTTGTGGCAACACCAACACCTAAGGGGCAAATTTCTGCAGACTATATATGGCAGGCCCCTACTTTCAAACATCTAACTTACAAACGACTCCTACTTGCAAACAGAAGGAGACAACAGGAAGTGAGAGGAAATCTACCCCTAGGAAGGCAAATTCTCTCCTGTAAGAGTTAATATGTGAAAAAGGTGTCTCCTCTCCACTGATGCTTTATCACCAATCCTTGTTTCAATAAAACCCCAAATTTTCCAAAAACATTTGTCATTGGGACGGAAAGTGAGGTGAAATGTTCTGAACAGGGGCACAGACAGCAAAACAAATGTTACAGGGGTGAGAACCCTTCCCTATGTTCTCCAAAAAGCTTAAAAATAGATTTTTTGGCTAGAGCTACACTTAAAAAAATGTACCTGTTCCAAATTACAAACAGATTGTACTTAAGAACAAACCTACAGTCCGTGTCTTTTTTGCACCGCCTGTATACGGCTGTACAGAGTATATAGGGCCTTTTTTATTTTGGGTGTGGGGTTCCCGTTAAGACCCAAAAGGGCTGGTAATGGGCTGGGGTAGGGTTGGGGGGGGGGGGGGATGGGGTAGCCATGCCATTTTTCTCAATGATTTTCATCCATATTGCCGGGACCAGACATTACATTAAAGCCACAAGCAGTTTTAAATGGCTTTTTTTCCTTTAGAAATGTCACTTTGTGCAGCGACAGTTCTAAACACGGGAAACACGTGCCACTTCACAGGCATACTTTAGACCCCCCCCCCCCCCCCCAGGTACGATATTTAAAAGGAATTTCACTTTTTTTTTTCACTTTATACATCATTAAAGTCACTGCTCCCGAAAAAACGACCGTTTTAAAAGATTATTTTTACATTGATACATGTCCCCTGGGGCAGGACCCGGGTCCCCAAACCCTTTTTAGGACAATAACATGCATATTAGGCGTTATAAATAGCACTTTAGGCTTCGAACGTTCGCGTCCATTGTATTTACTGTAATAGGGTTCTAAAGTTCGTGCGAACGTTCTGTCCGTTCGAAGGTTCTGGTACGAACCGAACGGGGGGGGGGGGGGGTGTTCGGCTCATCCCTATTGAGCACTATCAAGGGTCAGATTTCGGCCTTGTTGGTATTCTTTCAAAGACCGATTGCCTCTCATTCCCTAGTCCGGGCTTTTATTCAGGGGGCATTGCGTTTAAATCCGCCAGTTAAGCCACCCGTGTGCCCATGGGATTTGAATTTGGTTTTGTCTGTTTTACAAAAATAGCCTTTTGAACCATTGCACCACGCTTCTTTGGTTCTTTTAACCAGGAAGTTGTTTTTTCTTGTTGCCATATCCTCTGCTAGGAGGGCATCAGAGTTAGCGGCCTTTTTCATGTAAAAAGCCATATTTAATTATTCACAAAGACAGGGTGGTTATGCGTCCTTACCCGACTTTCTTGTCTAAGGTGGTATTGTCACAAGGGTACTCACCGAGGCCGAGATGCTGAGAGCGGTTCTCCCTTGCGACTAAGCGCACTCCACCCCTGGTGGTGGAACAGAGGGTGAGGGGCATGAAGAGGCATGAGGTACCGGCAGGTTGGCAGGTCTGCGTGCGGATGACATGGAGCTGGAAGCTGTGCAGTGCTAGTAGACACCGGAGTCCAACGGGAAGGAAGGGAAGCCAAGTCCAACAGCAGGCCGAGGGTCAAACGCAGGTGATCAGTAGCAAGTTACAGGGATAGTGGGTCACCCACAGGAGCTGCCAGTAAAGTCCGAGAACAGGTAATGGACCCAAAACAGGAGGCAGGAAGCAAGTCTGTGGACAGGCAGAGGGTCAAACACTGGAGATACACAGCAAGTCCGTAATCAGGTCAGGGATTTGAGCACAGGAGATAATAGCAAAGTCCGTAGGCAGGCTGGAGGTCAAGCACAGGAGACTGGAAGAGTAATCCGTAAGCAGGCCAAGGGTCAAACACTGGAGAGAGGTAGCAGAGGTCCAAAAGGCAAGCCAAGGGTCAGGTGCAGGAAGAGATCGGAGCAGGTCAGGGTCAATCCAGGTCACAACGGTAGTATCAAGGCAGGAAACACAAGCAAGGAACTAGGGAAGCTGAAAGATAAACAAGCAACTTGAACATGGATCCAGGCTGTCTTTTATAGGCAGCCAGGAAGTCATGTGGTGCGTGCAGCTGACAGCTTCCACTGTCGACTTTGTTGCCATCTAGTGTTCAAATGGAAGTATGCTGTGCTTCTTTATAAATGTTTCACTGACAGGTATCAGGATTCCATCTGAACTAAAATGTGGTCCTACCATCCTTTTTTACAGATCCGCAGTCCATGGAGGAAAGATTGTTACAGTCTCTAGATGTTGTAAGAGCAGTCAAAGTCTATCTAAAAGTGACAGCTCGGTTACGAAAAACTGATCTCCTGTTTGTGCTGCCAGAAGGACCCAGAAAGGGCCAGGCAGTGTCGGAGTCTACTATCGCTAAGTGGATTCGACAGGTTATTGTTCAGGCTTATGGTTCATGTGAGAGCGCACTCGACTAGAGCAGTAAGTGCTTCATGGGCAGTGCATCACCAGGCCTCCATGACTCAGATCTGCAAGGCTGCAAAACTTGGTCTTCGGTCCATATATTCACTAGATTCTATCAGGTGGATGTAAGAGGGCATGAGGATACCGCTGTCAGGGAAGGCATGGCCGTGCAATAGGAATCGCACGGCAGACACGCACATTCACGGCGCATCGGCGCGCACGCACATGCGCACGTACGCGCATGCGCGCGCCTGTCACCAACATTGGCACCAGAAGGGCTATTTAAAGTGAGTGCACCAAAGACTCCTTGCTGTTTGGTTTGCAGCTTCGGTGTGTCCTGAAACCCATTATCTGTGCTGACTTCTGATCCTTGACCCGGCTTGCCCTCACTAACCTTGTCTGCTTGATACCCTGATCTCGGCTTGTTTTGGACTCCTCTTCTGCCTGCTGCTCTGCCTGTTCCACCAGTACATCTCACGTCTCCGATCCGGCCTCCCAGACTCTGCACCTGTTCCTCCAGTCTGCTGCAGTTCTACTCCGCAAATCGCACCAGTTCCTGCTTCCATCTGCGATCCAGTCTGCCACCATCCTGGTCTACCCAGCCAACTGGTTGCCTGCTGCATCTCCAGCTACGAGCATTCAGCCACTATATTGGACTGATCCTAGGCACTCCTGCGTCACCGTGCTTCCGTGGCCGCTGTCTCAACCTCAGGGGCCCGCAAGCCGGTGCGGCAAGAGAGGCTCTCCTCTACACGTCAGGCTCACGATCCAGGTACGTGACAGTACCAAACAGCCATGACTGAGCCTGCAGGAGGATCCTCTCCGTTGGAAGAGATCTGCCAGCATCTCGCTTCCCTCTCCCAAACGATGACATCCCTGCAGGAAGACTACGCTCGGCTAGAGGATCGCGTTCAGGGACTGGCGACTTCTGCTGCGACTTCTGCTGTGACTTCCGCTGCGACTTCTGCTGCTTCTTCCACCGTATCCATGCCTGCTACATCCACTGGGATCTCTGCTTACCCTCCAGTAATGTTGTTACCACCCAAGCCTCGAGTTCCAGCCCCCGAGAAGTTCTTCGGTGATCGAAGCCAGTTTAGAGCTTTTCGGAATGCCTGTCAGCTCTACTTTGATCTGCAGCCAAGGACACTCTCTCTGGAAACCACCAAGGTGGGATTCACCATCTCCTTGCTTCGAGGAGAACCACAGTCATGAGCTCATCGCCTATTGGAGGAAAAGAACATTCAGCTAAATACTCTACAACTTTTCTTTACGGCCAGGTGTCAGCTATACGACGACCCACAATGTACCGCCACTGCTGAATCTGCCCTACACACCCCACAGCAGGGTTCCAGACCAGTCGAAGACTACGTTACAGAGTTTAGACGTTGGAGTGCGGATGTCGACTGGAACGACGCAGCCCTGCGTCACCGGTTCCGTTTGGGTCTCTCAGAAGGACTTAAGGATGAGCTGGCCCGGGTATTAATACGCAGCCCACTAGAGACTTTGAAGGAGCTTTTTATACAAATCGATCGCCGATTATGTGAACGGAGGTCTGAGAAGTCTTCCCAACAGTTCGGACCAACACGGACATTTCCCAAGGCCCCTAGGTTTTCCGACTCTGTGTCTGAAGATCCTGCTCACTCTGTTCCAGAGGCATCCAAACCAAGACAGATCCACCCGTCACTTTCCCCCAAGGAACGCCAACGTCGACAGACGAGCAACCTCTGTCTCTATGGGAAACCCGGTCACTACATATGCACCTGCCCGGTCAAACGCCGTAAATGTCCTCCTCCTTCTCCAGCTAAACAACCCACTATATATGCCAGTTCAGCTCATATAGTTGTGCCTATATCATTCCAGCTTCCGGGAAGGACAGTGGCAGTAACTGCGATTGTTGATTCGGGTGCCTGCAGTTGTTTTATTGATCTGAACTTTGCAGCCCAGCAGCATATTCCACTGCGACCCAAGAACCAAGGACTTTCCGTGTTCCTGGCAGATGGATCTTGCATTAAATCAGGACTTGTGACCCAAGAGACTCCCCCTCTTCTAACCACTGCCAACACCAATCATCAGGAACTACTTCGCTTGGATGCGATTTCCTCACCTCTCTTCCCCGTTATCTTGGGCCTCCCTTGGTTGCAGGCTCACAACCCACATATAGACTGGGAATCTGGAAGAATAGAGTTCCTTTCATCTTACTGCCAGAAACAGTGCTGTCCGGCACCACCTCAGCCTCCTGCATCTTTATTTTGCTTGGAGTCGCATGCCGAACTATGCCAGGTAGTCCCCAAATGCTACCATGAATTCCTGGATGTATTCTGTAAACGGGGCACAGATTCCCTTCCTCCACACAGGCCATACGACTGCCCCATAGAACTTCTTCCAGGGGCAGAGATCCCTTTCGGACGCATCTTCCCTCTGTCTGAACGTGAGTTGGAAGTTCTAAAAGACTATGTTGAGGAGAACCTACGGAAAGGGTTCATTCGCCCCTCCACCTCACCAGCAGGAGCAGGTATATTTTTTTGTGGAAAAAAAAGACAAGACCCTGCGACCATGTGTGGATTACCTTGACATAAACAAGATCACAGTAAAAAAACGCTATCCTCTGCCCTTAGTTCCAGAACTCTTTCAAAGACTCAAGTCTGCCAAGGTTTTCACTAAACTTGACCTCCGAGGAGCCTACAACCTGGTCTGGATTCGGGAAGGCGATGAGTGGAATACCGCCTTCCGTACCCGCTTTGGCCACTATGAGTATCTGGTCATGCCATTCGGCTTATGTAATGCTCCACCTACCTTTCAGCATTTCGTCAACGACATCTTTAGAGACTTTCTTGACATCTTTGTCGTTGTATACTTAGACGACATCCTGATATTTTCCATCTCGTTAGACATTCACCGAGGGCATGTCAAGAGCGTACTTCTCCGGCTCCGCCAGCACGAACTTTACGCCAAAGCAGAGAAGTGCGACTTCGAACAGCAGAGCATCCAGTTCCTTGGGTTAATTATTTCCACTGAGGGAATCAGGATGGATCCCCAGAAAGAATCCGCAATCCTGGATTGGCCAGCCCCTACTGATAAGAAGGGAATCCAGCATTTCATAGGCTTTGCCAATTTCTACCGTAAATTCATTAGGAACTTCTCAGCCATTATCTCCCCGATCACCCAACTTACCAAGCAAGGCATCCGCTTCCACTGGTCCGCAGAGGCACAAGTTGCATTTGAAACCCTAAAGGAACGTTTTACCACTGCCCCCATTCTCAGCCATCCAGTTTCTACCCTGTCCTACATCTTAGAAGTGAAAAGAGAAAGGGGCGCTCTTGGGACTTTAAGTGAGGCGATCACTGTAGAGCCAGTAAAAATAGCAGAAATAAATACAGTATATATTTAATTCAAGTAAAAAATAGTACATACATTGATGCCATTGTCAGGGACGTGCTGGGCTTGGGACCTCTTCTGTGTCTGGCATTGACTCTTCCAGCGGAGCTATCTGAGATGCTGGACAGTTCCCTGCCTGATCTGCTGGATAACCTATCTGATCCATTAGACTACTCTGCTTGGTGTCTGATTACTGTTGAACTCTGAACCCCTTGCTCCTCCCATGTACTTCCTATAAAAGACATTCCAGAGATGTTGCCCCTTGCGGTTTGATCTGCTTCTGTTCCCTGAGTTCCTGATTCTGTGCTTGTATCCTGTTCCTGTGTTTGACCCGGCTTCCTGACCACGCTTCTGTCTCCAGTCCTGACCTCGGCTCGTTTGACCCTGCCAGTTATCTGCCAGTCTGCCTGTTGCCAAGATTCGGCCTGGACTTTGACTACTCTCTGCCTGCCACTTGTGATGTTTACCTTGATGTGTATGACCCGGCTTGTCTGACTCTGCAAACCTGCACCAGCTTACCTGCATCCTCTGCTCTGCAAGCTGCACACGCTGACCTGCATCCTTTGCAATGCAAACCTGCACCTGCTGACCTGCATCCCTGCTCTGCAAACCTGCACCTGCTGACCTGCATCCCTGCTCTGCAAACCTGCACCTGCTGACCTGCATCCCTGCTCTGCAAACCTGCACCTGCTGACCTGCATCCCTGCTCTGCAAACCTGCACCTGCTGACCTGCATCCCTGCTCTGCAAACCTGCACCTGCTGACCTGCATCCCTGTCCTGCAAACCGGCACCTGCTGACCTGCATCCTCTGCTCTGCAAGCTGCACCTGCTGACCTGCATCCGCTGCTTCTGGAACCAGCCGTTCCAGTCTCCACTCGGCTCCACCACTCCAAGCAGTGAGGATCAGACAGGCACCCTTACCTCACCGTGCTCTTACCACCACTGTCCCCACTCCAGTGGTCTCCGAGCCGGGGTTGTACGGGAGGTCCCTCTCCGCACGTCAGGCTCACACCCAAGGTACGTTACAGTATAAAACCGCCATGCCTGAGCCTGCAGGAGATACCTTGCCTATGGACAATGTCTATCGACACCTTACAGCTCTCACTCAGATCGTGAAGTCTCTGCAGGGCAGCCATGTCCGAATGGATAAGCAGACACAAACTCAAGCCACCTCTGCAGATTCACCTCCAACCCCAACTTCCTCTATTGGAATGTTACCATCTCCTGAGCCCAGGGTCCCTGTTCCTGAGAAGTTTTTCGGGGATCGGAGTAAATTCCGTGCGTTTCGTAATGCATGTGAACTTTACTTTTCGTTGCTACCTCTGACTTTTTCATCTGAAGCCACCAAGGTGGGCTTCGTTATCGCTTTGCAGCAGGGGGAACCTCAAGCTTGGGCCCATCACTTACTTGAAGTCCGCCATGTAGTTCTAGACTCTCTGCCCTCTTTTCTTGATGCCATGGCCCGACTTTATGACGATCCACAGCGGACTTCTACTGCCGAGGCTGCTCTCCATGCGCTCCAGCAAGGCCGCCAAGCGGTCGAGGACTATGTGACTGATTTCAGACGCTGGAGCGCGGATACCCAGTGGAATGAGGCGGCTCTGCGGCATCAGTTCAGTCTTGGTCTCTCTGAAAGCCTGAAGGATGAGTTAGCACGGGTCGGTGTTCCTGATGTTCTAGAGACTTTAATTAATTTGTCTATCCAGATAGACCGACGACTCCGGGAGCGCACAGCAGAAAGGTCTACCCAACAGCTCCGCCCAGCTTGGATGCTACCCCGGATACGAGCCCCTGTGTACCCTGCCAGTGCCAGTACGGTTCCAACTGAACCCTCATCCCTCAACCAGACCGTCAAGCCAGGGCAGCTTGGACTAATGAAACATTCCCTATCGGCCAAGGAACGACTTCGTCGGCTGCAGAATTATCTATGCCTGTATTGCGGTGAACCCGGTCATTATGTCTCTTCTTGTCCTGCTAAGCTGCGCAAGGTCCTGGCTACCTCTTCTCCCAACTACTCACCTCCATCTACCAATGCTACTCACCTGGCTCTTCCTATCTCTTTCCAACTACCAGGGAGGACAATACCAGTAACTGCAATAATCGACTCAGGGGCATGTAGTTGTTTTGTCGATCTAGACTTTGCAGCAAAACAACACATCCCACTCCAACCTAAGACTCAGGGACTTTCCATTTTCCTGGCAGATGGGTCTCGCATCAAGTCCGGAGTAGTGACCCAGGAGACCCCTCCTTTGCCTGTGATCACCTCCATGGACCATAAGGAACTATTGACTTTGGATGCTATTGCATCTCCCATGTTTCCAGTTATCCTGGGTCTACCCTGGCTTCAGGCACACAATCCACAGATTGATTGGGGAACGGGAAGTATTAAGTTCCAGTCACCATACTGTCAACGCCACTGCATGCTTCCACGTCCCAGCACCTTGGGGCCTCTGTTATGCCTGGATTCAGATCCAGAGATACGAGCTTCTGTACCCAAACAATATCATGAGTTCCTGGACGTCTTCAGCAAACGAGGGGCCGAAGTCCTCCCGCCTCATCGTCCTTACGATTGTCCAATCGAGCTTCTTCCCGGTGCTGAGATTCCTTTTGGACGGATCTTCCCCCTATCTGAACGGGAGCTTGAGGTACTGAAAGAATACGTTGATGAGAACCTTAAGAGGGGTTTCATCCGTCCTTCCACTTCTCCAGCAGGGGCAGGAATCTTCTTTGTGGAGAAAAAAGACCATTCTTTTCGGCCCTGTGTAGATTACCGGGAATTAAATAAAATCACGGTCAAGAACTGGTACCCTCTGCCTCTGGTACCTGAACTTTTTCAAAGACTCAGGACTTCCTCTGTGTTTACCAAACTAGACCTGCGGGGGGCGTACAACCTGGTACGCATCCGAGCAGGGGATGAATGGAAGACTGCCTTTCGTACCAGGTTCGGCCATTACGAATACCTAGTAATGCCCTTCGGCCTATGTAACGCCCCTGCCACCTTTCAGCATCTAGTCAATGATGTTTTCAGAGACTGTCTGGACATTTATGTAGTTGTCTATCTTGATGATATTTTGATTTTTTCCTCCTCTCTTGAGCAGCACCGGAAACACGTCAAGAGTGTACTCTGTCGTCTCCGCCAGCATGGACTGTACGCAAAACCAGAAAAGTGTGAATTCAAGCGACAGAGTATCCAGTTCCTTGGCCTAGTGATCTCTACAGAGGGATTCAAGATGGACCCACAGAAGGTTTCAGCCATTCTGGATTGGCCTGCACCTTCAGATAAAAAGGGGGTGCAGCGCTTCGTTGGCTTTGCCAATTTTTATCGGAGGTTTATCAAGGGATTCTCTGCTATTATTTCCCCGATTACGCAGCTAACGAAGCAAAATGCTTGATTCCAGTGGACATCTGAAGCACAGGCTGCTTTCACAAACCTAAAAATACTTTTTACGTCTGCTCCTATTCTAAGTCATCCCGATCCTGCCCTACCGTATCTACTTGAGGTAGATGCCTCAGAGACAGCGGTTGGAGCTGTTATCTCCCAGCGCCAAGGTCTCAAGGACTTGATACACCCGGTAGCCTTCTTCTCCCGTAAGCTTACCCCATCCGAGAGGAATTATGATGTTGGAGACCGGGAGCTCCTGGCCATTAAATCTGCCCTTGAGGAGTGGAGGTACTTGTTGGAGGGAGCAGCGCATCCTATACTCATTTACACAGACCACAAGAACCTAGAGTATCTGAGAGCTGCCAAACGTCTGAGACCACGGCAGGCACGTTGGGCACTATTTTTCTCTAGGTTCTCGTTCCACATAACTTACCGGCCAGGCTCCAAGAACACCAAACCAGGCGCTCTTTCCCGCATGTTTGATGATCCAAAAGAGGTGTCAGCTCCAGATACCATTCTATCGGAAGGCAACTTCTTACTTTTACAAACTAGCCTGATGTCTGTCTTGAAGCAAGCTTCTACAGGTGTGTCTGGTCCCTCTGGAATCACTCTGGTAGCCAAGGACGGGTTACTTTGGAAGAATGACAAAATCTTTGTGCCAGAAGAAGTTCGAGTCACAGTGTTAAACTTGTGTCATGATCATCCCCTGGCAGGCCATTTCGGAATGCATAAAACCCTTGAACTGATTCAACGCACGTTTTGGTGGCCGGATCTTGAAAAAGACTGCAGGGAATATGTAGGTTCATGTGCCACCTGTATCCGTAGCAAGACCACTAGAAGCAAGGCCTGGGGTCTGCTCAGACCCTTACCAGTCCCTGACCGTGCCTGGAAAATGATTGCCATGGATTTCATAGTGGAACTCCCCCCGTCTGAAGGTTGCACAGCCATCTTTGTAGTGGTTGACCGTCTATCCAAGATGGCCCACTTCGTGCCTCTCAAAGGCACGCCCTCTGCCATGGAAACTGCCCAGGTCTTCATTAGGGAAGTAGTAAGGCTACATGGGGTCCCTGCGGACATCGTTTCGGATAGAGGGGTGCAGTTCACCTCTCGCTTTTGGAAGGCTTTGTGCAAGGTCCTGAAAATTGAGTTGTCCATGTCCTCGGCCTATCACCCCCAAACTAACGGGCAAACCGAAAGAATGAATCAGACGCTTGAACAGTACCTCAGATGCTTCACCACCTTCGTTCAAGACGACTGGGTAGCTTTACTACCCTTGGCAGAGTTTGCCTTTAACAACGCCAGTCATTCGGCTACAGGTCAATCGCCATTTTTTGCCAACTACGGGTTTCACCCGACCTTCTTACCTGATCTCATCCCTGATTCAACAGTCCCAGCGGTCCAGAGTATTGTTGATTTCCTGACCCGTAACAGCAGGATATTGCAGGAAGCCATGACTAAGGCACAAGCAGCCAATAAAAGGATCTTTGACAGGAAAAGGAGAGGGGAATTATGCCTGCAACAGGGTGACCAAGTATGGTTATCGACCACCAACCTTAAGATGGCTTGCCCCACAAGGAAACTGGCACCCAAGTTCATCGGTCCTTTCCCAGTAAAACGGAAATTTAACGAGGTCTCCTATGAACTTGCCTTACCGGAGTCGTTGAAGATTCACCCAGTCTTTCACGTTTCCTTGCTGAAACCCGCAGTGCCCGACCCGTTCCCAGACAGGGGATCGGGACCACCCAAGCCTGTAATCATTGACGGTGATGAGGAGTTCAAAGTGGAGGCTGTCTTGGACTGCCGAAGAAGAGGGAACCAGCTTCAATTCCTGATCAAGTGGAAGGGGTACGGTCTGGAGGAGAACTCCTGGGAACCCCAACAGAACATCCACGCCCGAGAGTTAATCCAGGCCTTTTTTCGCAGTCACCCCCAGAAAAGAGCTCTATTGGGCACCCGGAGGTTGCCCTTAAGGGGGGGGCACTGTCAGGGACGTGCTGTGCTTGAACCTGGGACCTCTTATGTGTCTGGCATTGACTCTTCCAGCGGAGCTATCTGAGATGCTGGACAGTTCCCTGCCTGATCTGCTGGATAACCTATCTGATCCATTAGACTACTCTGCTTGGTGTCTGATTACTGTTGAACTCTGAACCCCTTGCTCCTCCCATGTACTTCCTATAAAAGACATTCCAGAGATGTTGCCCCTTGCGGTTTGATCTGCTTCTGTTCCCTGAGTTCCTGATTCTGTGCTTGTATCCTGTTCCTGTGTTTGACCCGGCTTCCTGACCACGCTTCTGTCTCCAGTCCTGACCTCGGCTCGTTTGACCCTGCTCAGTTATCTGCCAGTCTGCCTGTTGCCAAGATTCGGCCTGGACTTTGACTACTCTCTGCCTGCCACTTGTGATGTTTACCTTGATGTGTATGACCCGGCTTGTCTGACTCTGCAAACCTGCACCAGCTTACCTGCATCCTCTGCTCTGCAAGCTGCACACGCTGACCTGCATCCTTTGCAATGCAAACCTGCACCTGCTGACCTGCATCCCTGCTCTGCAAACCTGCACCTGCTGACCTGCATCCCTGCCCTGCAAACCGGCACCTGCTGACCTGCATCCTCTGCTCTGCAAGCTGCACCTGCTGACCTGCATCCGCTGCTTCCGGAACCAGCCGTTCCAGTCTCCACTCGGCTCCACCACTCCAAGCAGTGAGGATCAGACAGGCACCCTTACCTCACCATGCTCTTACCACCACTGTCCCCACTCCAGTGGTCTCCGAGCCGGGGTTGTACGGGAGGTCCCTCTCCGCACGTCAGGCTCACACCCAAGGTACGTTACAGTCATGAATATCAGCCAATTCATACAAAATACAGAAATTGGGTAAAAATTATTATTTTGCAAGTATCTGCCAATATTAGCACACAAGCATAAAGTATATCCGACGCGTTTCACGAGGCTTAGCTCGCTCTTCAGGGGTGGATGCTTGTAGTGTACCTAAAATGAAAGGATATGGTGTATAGTATGATATAAAAGGGTACAGGGTAAGGGGGGAACCCTTGATGTAGAAAACCCCATACTCACCAATGGACATGGCCGGAAACCAGCGCATGTGAGGCCCCCAAACGGCTGCTGTGAATGTCTTGCCAGGGAGCAGAGGAGGCGGGGCCAAACAAAATCCCAACCCGGGTCAAACGGAAGGAGGGCACAGCGTGGATAGAGTTTGTATATCCCCAAAAGTCTCAATGGGTCCATAAGGAATATTGCCTCTAAACACAAATATGTATGTTAGATAATTGAGGTAATAAGGTAGGTAAGCGTGAAAAAACGCATGTGTATCTGTATGTAGATGAAAGACCTGAGCCAAAGGTGGTGAAAGCATAGAGACTGAAGGGGAATGCGGTGAAAAGATGTCAGAAACTGGCAGGTGTGATAGGGAAAAAATCTGATAAAAACGCAGGGAAAAAAAGAAAGTGAAAATAAACTGGAGTGCGGGTGTGTGATGAAGACTGTAATGAGAAGACGGGCTACAGGTGAATGCTCAAAGTGAGTCATATACAAAATGTACATGGGTATTTTGAGTATTTTGGTAGATAGGTGTACAAAAACGCATGTGTATCCAAATGTAGATCAGGTAGGAAAGCAGGAAAGAAAGGAGAGTGAAAATAAAAATAAGATGAAGTGCGGATGTGTGGTAAGCACTGTAATGAAAAAACAGGCTGCAGGTGAGTGCTCCAAGTGAGTCATGTGCAAACATGTAATGTGTACCTGAGTGGAGAAATTCTGGAGGTGATGGGTTCCAATAGGAGACCTGCACTAGTGTGTCTGACCTCAGTGAGAGAAAGCAAAGAATGAAATCCATGCTGTGCTGATCCTCCAATAAATACCCCCGGGAGAGCTTGAGAGGCTCCGCCCCCAACGCCATGTATGGATAACTGAGAGGCAAGCGCAAGAGACCGCCCACCACCATGGGGTAGTGTGAAGGCCCAAACACTCCCTCAGGTCATCTAGGTGGTGTGATGCTTAAAGCCACAGAGATGCCGCGGTAACGCGGACGTCATGCGGCTGGTGCATAGACATGGCGCCAATATGTAGGTGGCCCTGCCCGTTCAAAAGGGACAGGCGGGGGACAAGAGGCCCCCCTTGATACATATCGCTGCTCCCAAAGCAAAACAAGGACACCGCCACCAGCAGAGAACAGCACACTAGCTGGATTGGGATGTATGCCCATTGTGAGATGTAGTTGGAATGTCAAGCGGCTAGTGCATGATAACAATGTACAAAGCATACATGTACGTATGTTTTTAATGGCAAGGGTGACCACAGACCGGTTTGGGCTAATGGGTGTCTACCACCCGGATACAATTGAAAAAATAAGAGAGTGTGGTGTCACCAGTGACACACCTCCATCCCTGCAATATACGTCAAAAGAGAAAGGGGCACCCTTGGGACTTTAAGTGAGGCGATCACTGTAGAGCCAGTAAAAATAGCAGAAATAAATACAGTATATATTTAATTCAAGTAAAAAATAGTACATACATTGATGTCATGAATATCAGCCAATTCATACAAAATACAGAAATTGGGGTAATAAGGTAGGTAAGCGTGAAAAAACGCATGTGTATCTGTATGTAGATCAAAGACCTGAGCCAAAAGGTGGTGAAAGCATAGAGACTGAAGGGGAGTGCAGTGAAAAGATGCCAGAAACTGGCAGGTGTGATAGGGAAAAAATCTACATCTTAGAAGTGGATGCTTCAGTGAGCGCAGTCGGAGCAGCCTTGTCGCAGCGTCAGGGCCCCAAGGATGTGATCCATCCGGTCGCATTCTTTTCTCGAAAACTTACCCAACCAGAAAGGAATTACGATATGGGAGATAGGGAGCTTCCAGCAATCAAGGCTGCATTAGATGAGTGGAGGTGCCTGCTAGAAGGAGCTACTCACCCGATACTAATCTTCACAGACCATAAGAATCTCCAATACTTAAGAACTGCAAAACGTCTGAGGCCACGTCAGGCGCGTTGGGCTCTCTTTTTCTCAAGGTTTGTTTTTCACATTACCTACAGACCCGGATCGAAAAATAGTAAACCAGACGCGCTTTCGCGCATGTTTGAGCATCCAAAGGACATACCTCCACCAGACACCATCCTACCAGCCGGGAACTTCCTCCTGTTGCAGTCAGGCCTGTTACCACAATTGCAGCAAGCCTCAGCAGGCACCACCAGTCCACCAGGGGTCACCTTGCAGGCGAGGAACTGCCTATTATGGAAAGAGGGACACATTTTTGTAACAGAAACCGCTAGAGTAGCGGTCTTAGGACTCTGTCATGACCATCCGTTAGCAGGCCATTTCGGTACCCACAAGACCATAGAATTGGTCCAGCGTACATTTGGGTGGCCTGGGTTGGAGAAGGACTGCAAGGCCTACGTCAAATCATGTATTATCTGCAACCGGAATAAGACTACCCAAAATAAAGCTTGGGGTCTACTCAGACCCTTACCCATACCTGATAGGCCTTGGAAAATGATCGCCATGGACTTTGTTGTTGAACTTCCACCTTCTGAAGACTGTTCTGCTATTTTTGTGGTGGTGGATCGCTTATCAAAAATGGCGCACTTCCTGCCCCTGAAAGAAACTCCGTCTGTAGCCGAGACCGCTCATGTCTTTATCAAAGAGGTTGTCAGACTCCATGGCATTCCAATGAACATTGTATCTGACCGTGGAGTCCAGTTCACGTCAAGGTTCTGGAAGGCATTATGTGGATCCCTAAAGATTGAACTATCCTTTTCATCAGCATACCATCCCCAGACCAACGGTCAAACAGAACGGACCAACCAAACCCTGGAACAGTATATCCGATGTTTTACGTCCTTTGCCCAAGATGACTGGGTACCTCTTCTTCCTTTGGCGGAGTTTGCGTATAATAACGCCAGCCACTCTGCCATTCAGCAATCCCCATTTTTTGCAAACTATGGGTTCCACCCAACCTTTTTACCTGACTTGATTCCTGAAACTGCTGTTCCTGCTGTCCAGAGCACTCTGTTTTTTTTTTTCTTCTAATAACTTGTTGTTACAGGAGGCGGTCAAGAAAGCTCAGGAGGACAACAAGAGAATCTTCGATAAGAGGAGAAGAGGGGAACTGCTGCTACAACTGGGGGACCAGGTATGGCTCGCCACAACGAACTTAAGGATGACTTGCCCATCTAAGAAGTTGGCACCAAAATTCTTGGGACCTTTTCCGGTAAGAAGAAAGATTAATGATGTGTCTTATGAGTTAATTTTACCCGAGTCCCTCAAAGTACATCCCGTATTCCATGTGTCCCTGTTAAAGCCGGCAGTACCAGATCCGTTTCCCAATTGCAGTTCAGGACCCCCGGCACCTGTTACTGTTAATCGGGACGAGGAATTAGAAGTTGAGGCCATCATAGACTGCAGGAAAAGAAGGGGACAAACTCAATACTTAATTAAGTGGAGGGGTTATGGTCCGGAGGAGAACTCTTGGGAGCCCAGTAGTAATGTGCATGCCACGGACATAGTTCGCACTTTTTTCCGTAGCCACCCCTGGAAGAGGAACCAGTTGGGCACCCGGAGGTTGCCCATAGGAGGGGGGCAATGTCAGGGAAGGCATGATCGTGCAATAGGAATCGCACGGCAGACACGCACATTCATGGCGCGCGCACATACGCGTGTGCCTGTCACCAATATTGGTGCCAGAGGGGCTATTTAAAGTGAGTGCACCAAAGACTCCTTGCTGTTTGGTCTGCAGCTTCTGTGTGTCCTGAAACCCATTATCTGTGCTGACTTCTGATCCTTGACCCGGCTTGCCCTCACTAACCTTGTCTGCTTGATACCCTGATCTCGGCTTGTTTTGGACTCCTCTTCTGCCTGTTCCACCAGTACGTCTCTGATCCGGCCTGCCTGACTCTGCACCTGTTCCTCCAGTCTGCTGCAGTTCTGCTACGCAAATCGCACCAGTTCCTGCTTCCATCTGCGATCCAGTCTGCCACTGTCCTGGTCTAACCAGCCAACTGGTTGCCTGCTGCATCTCCAGCTACGAGCATTCAGCCACTATATTGGACTGATCCTAGGCACTCCTGCATCACCGTGCTTCCGTGGCCGCTGTCTCAACCTCAGGGGCCCACAAGCCGGTGCGGCAAGAGAGGCTCTCCTCTACACGTCAGGCTCACGATCCAGGTACGTGACAGCCACTTTCGGGTGCAGTGTACTGCAGGGAGCAGTATAGGTCCTCACGTCCAATGGCGGTCTGTTTTGTTGATCTGTGTCTCCCTCCCCTCAATTTGGGCATTGCTCTGGGACATCCCACTAAGTAATTAACAGAGCTCTGTGTTCCGTGATGTATGAACAAGAAAATAGTATTTTCTAAAACAGCCTACCTGTGAAATCCTTTTCTTGGGAGTACATCACGGGACACAGAGCTCCCCGCCCCTCTTCGGGATTTATGTATATACGTTGGGATACTTCTTGCTTTGCTACAAAACTGAGGTACTCTCCATATGGTAGGGGTTATATAGGGGAGAAACTCGCCTTGTAATTAGGGTTGCCAGTGTCCGGTGACTATCTAACCCTCTAAGTAATTAACAGAGCTCTGTGTCCCTTGATGTACTCCCAAGAAAAGGATTTTTACAGGTAAGCCGTTTTAAAAAATCCTTTTTTCATGTGAGAACGCACTCGACCAGAGCAGTGAGTGCTCCTTGGGCAGTGCATCATCAGGCCTCCATGGCTCAGATCTGCAAGGCTGCAACCTGGTCTTCAGTCCATACGTTCATGAAATTCTATCAAGTGGATATAAGGGGGCATGAGGATACCGCCTTTGGGCGCAGTGTGCTGCAGCCAGCAGTATAGATCATCACGTCCGATGGCGGTCTGCTTTTTGATCTGTCTTCCTCCCTTCAGGTAAGCATTGCTCTGGGACATCCGACTAAATAATTAACAGAGCTCTGTGTCCCGTGATGTACGAAAAAAGAAAATAGGATATTTTAAACAGCTTACCTGTAAAAATCCTTTTCTTGGAGAACATCACGGGACACAGAGCTCCCGCCCCTCTTTTTGGGTGTCTATATATATATATATATATATATATATATATATATATATATATATATTGTGAGGGGGTTAACTCAGCAGCGGGTGTGTGTGACCCCCTGGATGGGTTCACCACACAAAAACAGGCACAGCAGACAGTGGTAGGAGAAAACAAAAGGGTGTGGTTTTATTTGAACTATATACAGACAAAAAATACAGCAAAAACAAAAGAAACAGGAAAAGAAATCCTGGTCAACTTGACCGCTCACTACACACGTTGGTGTCCCTAACTAACAACTGGGGACAGCCTTGTGCTGTCCCAGTCCCTAGCTCCCTGCTTTTAGAAGTTCTTAGCAATAACCACACAGGCTTTGGCTCACCGCACAGAGATCACACTCCCAGACTATCCACACAGATCTGGTTCCAGGTTGGAGCATCTCCCTTAGCATGCTGGGAGTTCTTGTAGAGGCCCTAATGAGCCCACTTACTTCAGCTGGGCTCATTAACTCTTCCCCTGCAAGACTCCCAGCACTCCCCCTAGTGGTATAAATCGGCATAAAGCCTGAATCTAGGACATATATACCTTCCATCCTGGATGCAACCTGGTGATTTTACCTGCCTGCTGTCACAATATATATATATATATATATATATATATATATATATATATATATATATATATATTTATTAATAAATATGTAGCACTACCCCCGTAGGAGCTGCTGGTTTAATTTTTGGGTCTGCCGTTACCATACCTTACTGTTCACCGTATCCGCCATAGGTGTCCCATTGGAGAGTTGTTCACAGATGTCTGCACCAAACACTTAGTCTCTTTTTCCAATGCTTTATTAACAACATCAGATAGAGGGATGGTGGGTTAGGGGAGATTCAGGTACCTTGTTTTGCAAATCACGAGTACTTCATTGATCCAGATGACAAACAGCTTCCACAACTGGATCTAGCAACCACCAAATAGGCCGCTCTCACTGACCTAGCAGCCAGTGCGGTGCTCGGTAATAGTCTCTGCCACAGACTTGATAAATATATTAGAGTCATTGTACAATCCTCTGCCACAGGATTGTATAACCAAGAAATTTTGCAAAGTCAAAGAACAATCTCACAGTACCAGTTTCTTTCAGCCATCCAGCGATACGGTGAGGTAGATGGACCGGGGTGCGTCCTCCAATTGAGTCTCCAGGCTCTTCCTGAGATACCAGCCTTTTTGCTCGGTCCTCTCTGAGAAAAGTCCTCCCCTGGTTTCTCCAATTGCTTGGCTTCTCCCCGCAGGCAAGACAGCACAGGACCACCCCTGGACCAGTAGACCCCAGAAACTCCTGGGCCTACTTTCAGTAACGAGGCCTCGGGACAGCAGGCCGCAAGGCAGAAGAACTGCTACGACACACCTTAGGCCAGGAGGGCCATCAGGTCAGAGAGACCGGAAAACGGTGTCTGTCCCTTAAGTACCCTCTCCCAGAATGCACAGCATGTGAACCACTCCCACTGGGCTGTTTCTGGGTAAAGAGGTACTCAATGCATCCAGCCTGCTGTATTTCCAACACTGACCGGGGGTGACAGCAACACCCACGGCCAAGTGGAAAATACACAACACAGCTGAACTGGAACAGAAACCAGCAATTTAACATAATCATTCTGAACTAAACTACAGCTCAGATAAACCTTAATTTACATCTAGCGCCTAATCAATAGGAGCAGGGCGCTACACACTTCCCCCACCGCAATAGACGATGTCCTCATCGTCTGAGAAAAATAATGAGTCTCACTCCTGATGCCGCGTACACACGATCGTGATTCACGGCGGTGAAAACACCGCCGTGAATCACGGCATGAAATTAAATGAAAAACGAGGGAACGGCATTTTCCCCCACACACGACCGTTTTTCCCGTCATTTTTTTCTTTGTCGAGAAAAACAACCGTCTGTGGGCTCCGCGGCAGTGTCTCCCTATGGGAAAACTGCCGCGGAAAAAAATGATGGAAAAAACGATGAGAAAATTTAGAACATGTTCTAATTTTTCTCGTCGTTTTTCCTGCCCACAGACGCTCGTTTTTCTCGGCGAAAAAAAAAAATGTCATTTTTCCCGACGGGAAAAATGATCGTGTGTACGCGGCATGAGAGTCGATACCTGAATCACAAAACTTGGATGGGGAAGGGGTGAGGTAGCAAAAGAAATATAGGTTTAACATGAACACACACAGTAGAGTTACATCAACATATATCCCAACACCTAGCTCTCTATCTAAACCACCCACTCTCCAGCAGCTTGACAGAAGATCCAGTTGTACCTGAAAAACAAAAGACACACACAGGCAACAATATAAAAACGCAATACTGAACAATAGGAAGCAAAGCCTCATCTCCTAAGAATTGAGCCTTTCTTTCCCTTTTTAAATGTGGAGTAGCTAAGTGTGAAACGTCCAGTCTTTGCTGTGCAAACTTCCACCACCTAGTGGCAGAAAAACAATATGACAAGAGTCCTTAATACAAGTACTGGAACAGGTAGAGAAATCTTGACTCCAAGGTTTCCTGTAACCTAACACTACTAGCTATATACCCCACAATTCTTTTCCTCACAGTATCTTTGCAAAATAAATAAACAAAACAGGACAGTCACTGTAATTGATCACCAGTAAAACCGGGGATTGGGTAGAGTCAGATTTTTCCCCTGCTTATCCACAGTGGTAATAAAGTAGACAACATTGTCCTTTCCAGGCCGGCAGGTGACCACTTAGTCAGCATGAATGTGTCTACCATAGTTCCAATGCAACAGGCACCCATTGAAACGATCATCCATAGTGAAGGAATATACTTCTCTCCTGAAAGGTTTTGGTACAGATAGATAGTCCCAAACAGCCTCACTGTACCACGGCTCCCTGTTGAATTCAATCTCCTGCATGATCTCTTTGGGAACGTAAGGAAACTCCAGTCCATATTCTGTGGCCACCCTTTTATTTAGCAATCTTTGTAATCGGGCAAGCCTTGGCAAAGCTCTGGTATTTCCTAGTCCAGGAGGCACACATGAAGTTTGAGATTTGCACACCATAGCATTGGTAGACAACTTTTCTGACCCAAATGAACTGGTACCTCTGGCCAGTATCTCGTTAGTAGCAACGGAGGGTTCCACACTGGGTGATGTCTTCCCCAAGTCCATGACTACCCAATCAGAAAAAGTAAAGGCCGAAGCGACATCACCATTTGCCCATAACATCTCCTGTGACATTGTCTCGAACAAGTCATCGTCTCCGGAGACATCTGACAGGGAATCTATCTCCGAATCCCGTAACTCCTCCGCAGGCACATATTTACAGACAGTCCCCACATGTACACTTTCCCCAGATCTCACCCGTTCCTGTCGTGGATTTCTCAGGGATGATTCCTCTCTCTGGATCCAGTTCGGGTAGTCTTTGGGGTAGGCCTCGACCGCGGCCGCAGGAGGCTTTTACATATCCCACCTTCCTTTGGGCAAGTGCAGCAGAGGTAACAGCAGTAACGATGTCCACTGATGATTCTTTGATGGCAGTAACAGCGCCATCTCCCTCAGGAACACTCATTGTAACAGACGTGGCGAGTACAGGTCTAGCCGCAGGGGCAAAGGCAGCAGCCTCCTCTGTAGCAATGCCCGTGGCCCAGTCAATCCAGTAGGCACAGGGCAGCATGGTGGGTTGCTCTACGGCCACAGGTACTCCCCGCAGTGTAGGCACCGAACAAATGGACGGGGGTCTATGGCCAGTCCTTCACACCTGTTGCATAGCATACCCAATGCTTCGACATCTCCTATCATGTACAGTACGAAACGCCCATACGGTTTCAGACTAATGCCAGTATCCGTCAGCAAAGTTCCAGGCAGCACGGAACTTGTAGTGGTACCCACAGGAAACATCCTGGGCCCCATAGCAGACTGCATCAACGGCATTGAAGACATGGCTGTACAATCAGATAGTGTTGGACACACACACGCGGTGTCTCACGCAGCAAGCTGGCGGGAACTCCTCCCACTCGCTCCTCAAGTCATGTAGCTCCCTTGCTTTCTTGGCTCCACCCGCAGCCTACGCGACTACGAAGTGATCCGCAAATTAACCCCTTTTTTTCAGAAAAATAACACAGTCCAGAGCCCTCTTTAGCATAGGCTCCCGATGAACAGCTTACTTGAGTTGCGACCGATAACGGCAAATCCCGGACTCGAGCCCCCACGTGTAGCACTACCCCCGTAGAAGCTGCTGGCTTAATTTTTGGGTCTGCCGTTACCTTACCGTTCACCGTATCCGCCATAGGGGTCCCATTGGAGAGTTGTTCACAGATGTCTGCGCCAAACACTTAGTCTCTTTTTCCAATGCTTTATTAACAACGTCAGATAGAGGGATGGAGGGTTATGGGAGATTCAGGTATCTTGTTTTGCGGATCACGGGTACTTCTTTGATCCAGAGGACAAACAGCTTCCACAACTGGATCTAGCAACCACCAGGTAGGCCTCTCTCACTGACCTAGCAGCCGGTGTGGTGCTCGGTCATGGTCTCTGCCACAGACTTGATGAATATATTAGAGTCGTTTTACAATCCTCTGCCACAGGATTGTTTAACCAAGAACTTTTGCAAAGTCAAAGAACAATCTCACAGTACCAGATTCTTTCAGCCATCCGGCGATACGGTGAGGTAGATGGACCGGGATGCGTCCTCCAATTGAGTCTCCAGGCTCTTCCTGAGATACCAGCCTTTTTGCTCGGTCCTCTGAGAAAAGTCCTCCCCTGGTTTCTCCAATTGCTCGGCTTCTCCCCGCAGGCAAGACAGCACAGGACCACCCCTGGACCAGTAGACCCCAGACACTCCTGGGCCTACTTTCAGTAATGAGGCCTCGGGCCAGCAGGCCCCGAGGCAGAAGAACTGCTACGACACACCTTAGGCAAGGAGGGCCATCAGGTCAGAGAGACCGGAAAACGGTGTCTGTCCCTTAAGTACCCTCTCCCAGAATGCACAGCGTGTGAACCACTCCCACTGGGCTGTTTCTGGGTAAAGAGGTACTCAATGGATCCAGCCTGCTGTATTTCCAACACTGACCGGGGGTGACAGCGACACCCACGGCCAAGTGGAAAATGCACAACACAGCTGAACTGGAACAGAAACCAGCAATTTAACATAATCATTCTGAGCTAAACTACAGCTCAGATAAACCAAAATTTACATCTAGCGCCTACTGAATAGGAGCAGGGCGCTACACATATATATATATATATATATATATATATATATATACTTATTTCTTTGCTACAAAACTGAGGTACTCTCCATATGGGAGGGGTTATATAGAGGGGAACTTTCCTTGTAATTAGGGTGTGACAGTGTCCAATCACCTGGTGGTGACATATAACCCACTAAGTAATTAACAGAGCTCTGTGTCCTGTGATGTATTCCAAGAAAAGGACTTTACAGGTGAGCTGTTTAAAAAAATCCAATTTTTTTAGATTTACCAAAACCACATAATATGAGGTCAAATCTAAACACTTTCAAATTGTATGCAATCAGGCAGGCCCTTGCACTACATAGTTGAAAGTAAATTTAAAGGAAATTGAACCAAAAAAATTGTATAACGTGTAGCCAGCTTAAGGCCTCATGCCCACGGACGGTTTTACAGCCGCGTTTTTTACAGCTCAAAAACGCCTGTCCATGTTATTGTATAATAAAACGCCGACGCTGAGGAACGCACTGGTCCTGGGTTTTTTTACAGCTTAAAAACGTCTATGCTATTTGCAGCTCAAAAACGTCTAGGTGGGCATGAAGCTATAGACTAACATGGACAGGCGTTTTTAAGCTGTAAAAAACGCTCAAAAACGCGGCTGTAAAAACGTCCGTGGGCATGAGGCCTTATAGTGATGCCTGATACACACACTATCAGGTTTTTTTTGTTCTACGCAGCGAAAAAAAAGAATGAGCAAGCACTGATCGAATGCTGGTTTTCCAGCATGCCTGTTCGACAGAAGCTGGCCGTTCAGCTGTCTTCTGTCGGACAGACTGGTGTACACAGGGGTCAAATGGCAGCCGGTTTCTGTTGAAATATTATATGAAATATAATAACCTCTCAATTAATGAGAAAAAAAGCTATAAATAAACTGATGGAAAAAAATTATACTGTCATTAATAGAGTTGAGAGGACAACATGGATTTTAAGGGGGACTCCACCCCAAATTTAAAAAAAATGGCGTGGAGTCCCCCTAAAAATCTACACCAGACCCTTATCTGAGCATGCAACCTGGCAGGCCCCAGGAAAAAAGGGGGGTGAGAGAGCGCCCCCCCTCCTGAACCGTACCAGGCCACATGCCCTCAACATGGGGAGGAGGTCCCCATGTTGATGGGGACAAGGGCCTCATCCCCACAACCCTTGCCCGGTGGTTGTGGGGGTCTGTGGGCGGGGGGCTTATCGGAATCTGGAAGACCCCTTTAACAAAGGGGACCCCCAGATCCCGGCCCCCCCTATGTGAATTGGTAATGGGGTACATTGTACCCCTACCATTTCACAAAGAAAGTGTACAAAATTGTAAAAAAAAAATACAGACACCATTGGGAAAGTCCTTTATTAAAAATAAAAAAATAAAAAACATTCCAGCAATGAAATCCAGTGTCCCGCGGCGATCCCGATGTCCAGCGCTGTCCAGACGAAATGTCATTGGCTGAGCCTGAGCGGGCCTGATGGGGAACTTCCTCGGCAGTGTATTAAATGAATAGAACCGCCCCTTCTAAAGTTCCCCATCAGGTCCGCTCAGCCAATGACGTAGTGTAAGGCTGAGGACCTGATGCGGAACGTGAGAAGGGGCGGGTCTATTCATTTATTATACTGGAGGAAGTTCCCCATCAGGTCCGCTCATCCAATGATGTAGGCGGGGGCGGACCTAATGGGGAACTTCCTCCACAGTGTAATACATGAATAGACCCGCCCCTTCTCACGTTCCGCATCAGGTCCTCGGCCTTACACCTATGTCATTGCCTGAGCGGACCTGATGGGGAACTTTAGGAGGGGCGGGTGTATTAATTTATTAGTAATAAATGAATAGACCCGCCCCTTCTGAAGTTCAGGTCTATTCTTTTAATACACTGCCGAGGAAGTTCCCCATCAGGTCCGCACAGGCTCAGCCAATGACATTTCGTCTGAACAGTGCTGGACATCGGGATCGCCGCGGGACACTGGATTTCATCGCTGGAATGTTTTTTTTTATATTTAATTTTTTTATTTTTAATAAAGGACTTTCCCAATGGTGTCTGTGTATTTTTTTTTACAATTTTTTACACTTTCTTTGTGAAATGGTAGGGGTACAATGTACCCCATTACCAATTCACATAGGGGAGGGCCGGGATCTGGGGTCCCCTTTGTTAAAGGGGTCTTCCAGATTCCGATAAGCCCCCCGCCCACAGACCCCCACAACCACCAGGCAAGGGTTGTGGGGATGAGGTCCTTGTCCCCATCAACATGGGGACCTCCTCCCCATGTTGAGGGCATGTGGCCTGGTACGGTTTAGGAGGGGGGGGCGCTCTCTCGTCTCCCCCTCTTTTCCTGCGGCCTGCCGGGTTGCGTGCTTGGATAAAGGGTCTGGTCTGGATTTTTGGGGGTACTCCATGCCATTTTTTTTTTATTTGGGGTGGAGTTCGCCTTAAATTCCATACCAGACCTGAAGGGCCTGGTATGGATATTTGGGGGAATGGCACGCATTTTTTTTTTAAATTTGCGGCAGGGTTCCCCTTCATATTCATACCAGACCTGAAGGGCCTGGTAATTGAATTTGGGGGAACCCCCACGCTTTTTTTTTTTTTTTTTTTATCAATGTCTTTTCTATGTATTGCCGGGAGCTGACAATTCATTATAGCCGCAAGTGAGTTTTAAATGACTTTTTTTCCTTCAGAAATGACACTGTGCAGGGACAGTTCTAACCACGGAAAACAAGCGCGACTTTACATGCATATTGCCGAACCCCGGACCCGAACCCCAAAACCCAAAAGTTTGGTACGAACCCGAACTTTACAGTTCGGGTCAGCTCAACCCTAGTCATTATATAAGGTGATAAGAGAGGCAGCATTGAAATACAAAATTTAAATAACTATGAAAGAGAAGCCTGTCAACTTTCATCAGATACAATGACCTACACAAATCTCTCCACTATCGGAGTACAAAAATTAAATGCAAACATTACTGGAAATTGACAAAGACTTTATAAATGACAGTATTTACAAAAAAGGAATGGACTTACCTCTATAGATAATAGTACAATACACCATGTTTGTAACATCTACCCAAAATCTATGAGGATTCAGGCAATCCTCCAGGTGGACCTGCCTCAACAGCAGTCAGAATGTATTAGTTTTTTTCTTAGAACCTCTTGTTACTTCCCTCCCCACCTACATACATGATTCCACAGAAAGGTTACACATGATAACCAATATAAACATGACTTTTACTGAATGCGGGTTTCCTGTACGCAAAGATTTCCGATGCAGGAGGCTGTTTGTATCTTTAACCCGTACCTCAAACATACCATGTCTATTAGATTGTACTAGACTTTCCCTATAACTTTTTTTCATTTTTTTCTTTAAGCATTTGGCACAGCAATGGGAGACAATTATGATTCCAGTTATGCCACTCTTACTATTGTGTACTGAGAATATATATATATATATATATATATATATATATATATATATATATATATATTACACATATATACAAACCATTAACAGCCACAATAATTTTCTATAGTTAATACATAGATGACATAATAATAATATGGGATGGCCCTGAAGACTCCATATTTCATTTTGTAAACTTCTGGAACAAGTTTAGTTTGGTTTGGTTTGGTTTTACATGTTAGTAATTTCACTTTTCTAGTCTTCTTGGATCATGAACACCCATCATAACACTAATACCAATAACAAAAATAATTTTAAACTTACAGGGGAAATTCAAACCTGCAATAGAACAGTTGGCACCATCCAATATGGAAAAATAATATACCAGAAAGCCAGTTTTGTAATATTCAGAAAAATTGCACTCTTAAAGTGGAGTTCTATCCAAAAATGGAACTTCCGCTTTTCGGACCCCCCCCCCCCTCCCGTGTCACATTTGGCACCTTTCAGGGTGGAGGGGGGGGGTGCAGATACTTGTATAAAACAGGTATTTGCACCACTTCCGGGTATTGACTCCCACGGGAGTCACGCCCCTTTGCGTCACCCCCCCCCCCCCGCTGTCTTCTGGGAAAAACACTGCTCCCAGGAGATAGCGGGGACCAGTGAAAGGCGCCGGCGCGACTTACGTATGCGCAGTAGGGAACCAGGCAGTGAAGCCGCAACGCTTCACTTCCCGATTCCCTCAACGAGGATGGTGGCGGGGGCAGCCGAGAGACGAGTGATTGCTCAGCTTCGGCTGCCGACATCGATGGACTTCAGGACAGGTAAGTGTCCTAATATTAAAAGTCAGCAGCTGCAGTATTTGTAGCTGCTGGCTTTTAATATTTTTTTTTTTTCACGGGACCTCCGCTTTAAGAAATGCTATATTCCTTTTTTTTATAAATGCACTTTTAAGGAAGACTATAATCCTTATAAAAAATAACTAATAGGGCTAGGGCTATATTACATTAGGACTAATAGGGTTAAGGATATATTATATTAGGAGTAATAGGGTTAGGGCTATATTATATTAGGACTAATAGGGTTAGGGATATATTCTGTTAGGGCTAAGAGGACTAGAACTATATTACATTAGGACTAATAGGGCTAATGTTATGTAGCGACCTCACCCCATCTCTTTCTTCTAGGGGTATCACACACGATAGGGTGAGATGCGCTACGGCCCATGTCCTCCCCATAGCTATGGATGAGGTGAAGGCCAGTACCAGATATTTCCTCGGGCCTGTGTGCTTCTGTAAAGGATTAAGTCCTGCTGTGCCAACACTTCCCTTTGCTCCCATTAACCAGAGTTCCACACACCGATCACAGTCCAACTCTTGTTTTATTGCATATCTCACAATAAACAGTGCTTCAGTAGCCAACTGGTTGCGACTTGATAACATTTTGATACAAGGGATGAGCAGGTCGAGGCACTGTCCTGATTGTCAGCTAAACCACTGCGATCTCGCTAGCAGTTACCATAGCCTTAGCTATGGTAAGGACTTAGAACTTGAGAGTCTCTACCAGCGACTCAAGAGAATGTAGATAGGAGTACCTTCGCTGTGTTGTGGCCCGTCAGGGGAAGATGTCCCTCCAAGGGAGTTACCAGAGGCCCATCCGTCACCGGGTTGATGCTGCTCCAGACTCTCCGAATGGGTAACCTCCCCGGCCTCCTCACCTCAGACATGGGCCCCATCCACCTCAGGGACCCTCGGACTTCTCCACCCTCGCGGGACCCAGTCGAAGTCACTGGGCCCCAGGCCTCCTGGTTTAGTACCTCACCCCAGGCTGAAGGTGCCTGAGATGGACTCCAACTCCATTCCGGTCAGGCCTAGGGCACCTGAACCGGAATCCGGAACCACCCGCACCCAGGCTTAAGGTGCCTGAGTGCGTGAAGAAGAACCTCCAGCAGAGCAAGACCTCGTGACCAGGGCTTCTTCCCCTTTTATCCCCTCCAATGACGACACGGCAGGTTCCCCGCCCTCGCCATACCATCTCCGAGAAGGGACAAAAAGGACAGCACTATAGCAGTGAATCTACCTTGAGCCTGCGGGTACCCCGCCACCCACAGGCCAAGGAGATTATTACACCGCCCAATCCTCCACGAATACAAATGGTCCATTACTCCCATACTTACACACCTGGACTTCCACCCAGGTGTACCCCACCTAAATTTAAAGACCCCGCTACAGTTATATTAGGGCTAACAGAGCTAGGGCTATATTATATTAGGGTTAAAGGAGAAGTACAGTCAAAGCTCGTTTGGTTGTACTTCTGTGGATCACAGGAGTGCAATTTGTTCTGCACTCCTGTGACCTGTTTTCAGCTGACAGCTGAAGCCCACTATTGGCTGACGTCACAGAGCCTGACCAGATGGTCAGGATACACCCAGAAGCCTGCACCTGGACATGGCTCAGCCTCTCAGTTGCTAAGAGTCCTGAACCAAACTCTTCTGCCCCTCCACAGCCCAGCGCTCCATTGAGACAGAGCAGACAGCAGTGACTGACCATCACCAGCTCTCTGCTCACAGATCACTAAGAACTGAGCGATCAGCAGCATCTGAGCGCTCAGTTCTCAGTCTTAGAGCAGGCGGGGACAGATGCAGCATTGGACCGATGCTGCATCCACCTAGGTAAGTATGGTTTTTAAAAACTAAAAATAACTTCTCTTTAATAGGGCTAGGACTACTGTATATTATATTGGAGCTATATTATATACAGTAAGGAATAATCTGGCTAGGGCTATAGTATTTATTATATTATATTATATTAGGGTGGATAGGGCAAGGGTTAGATTTTTTTAGGGCTAGAGCTATATTATATTAGGGTCAATATGGCTAGACTTATATTATATTAGGACTAATAAGGCTGATAGGGCTAGAGCTATATTATATTAGGTCCAATATTATGAGAGATATATTATATTAGGGCTAAAAGGGCTGATAAGGTTAGAGCTATATTATATTAAGACTTATAGAGCTAGGGCTATATTATATTAGGGCTAAGAGGGCTAGAACTATTTTACATTAGGACTAATAAGGCTAGGGCTTTATTATATTTAGGTCAATATGGCTAGAGCTATATTATATTAGGGCTAATAGGGCTAAGGCTATATTATACTGTATTAGGACTAAAAGGGCTAGGTTTATATTATATTAGGGCTAATAGGGCTAAGGCTATATTATACTGTATTAGGACTAATAGGGCTAGGTTTATATTATATTAGGGCTAATAGAGCTTGAGCTATATTATATAAGGGCCAAAAAGACTTGGGCTATATTATGTTATGCTCATAATGTCACAAAATATCTAGATTCCCGTGAGCTGGTAACAAGTGATATCAGACTCCTATAAATAAACAATAAGGCCTCATGCCCACGGACGTTTTTTACAGCCGCGTTTTTGAGCGTTTTTACAGCTTAAATACGCCTGTCCATGTTAGTCTATAGCTTCATGCCCACCTAGACGTTTTTGAGCTGCAAATAGCATAGACGTTTTTAAGCTGTAAAAAAAAACCAGGACCAGTGCGTTCCTCAGCGTCGGAGTTAGGCAGAAAAAAACGCGCACTAATGCGCGGTCGCGTTTTTTAGCTCCGACGTTTTTTTTTTTTTTTAAATATTTTTTTTTTTTTACAATAACATGGACAGGCGTTTTTAAGCTGTAAAAAACGCAGCTGTAAAAACGTCAGTGGGCATGAAGCCTAAATATCACTTGTTACCAGCAAGCGCTGTTTGTTCACGGGAATCTACATTTTTTGTGACATTATTATCAATTACTAATCACTATTTTAAACAGCTGCTGCAATTAACACTTTAGTATATTGTTTATAAGGTTTATTATCACAGGTACGAGCGTTTACGTATCACATTTATTTATCCTATATTATATTTTAGCTAGAGCTACACATTATTATTATTATTATTATATTTGGAATAGTTCTGGAACAAAGCCCTAACAAGTGTTGGCAGCTGGGTTGCTGGCTACTTTTTCTTTTATTTATTTACGCTGATCTGAAGCCTAGTGAGACCTATACATACATAACAAAGGTAATAGTGATACTTACAGTTTGTAATATAGAGGAAAGAACCACCATAGAGAATTGAAGAAATTCCCAAATTTGTTATCAACATCCCAATAATTGGAGTTTATAAAGAAAACCAAGAAGGAAGAAGTACAAGTGGGACTTTATAGGGAAACTTGTATACACAATGTATTTATAAAAATATGAAATTTATTAATGTTTGAACATTTAAAAACATTGTAGTGGTGTAACAGAACACCAAACATTATACATAATTACAGCATATATGTGGTACCATGCTCCAAAAAAGGAGCTACATGAACTTCAATAAAAAACGTTTCTCTCGTAGTCCAGACGCGTTTCGGGAATTTGGCATATAGCCCTTCTTCAGGGTCATTGAGAAGTTGATATCAAAGTACTCTGTGAAAAAGAGCAAATATACAGTTTCAAATCATGAATAGAGCAAAAGTTGCATCAAACATATGGAACATAATAGCCATGACAGAAAATATTACATACTTACCAGTGCTGTATCAAAAAATTATATATCTCTTGTAAATTTCTTTAATTACATAGGTTTTTTTCTTAAAAACAAAGGAGAGAAATCTCTCCGTCATGTGATGAAAAAATGGATGGACGACCCCTCAAGGCTCGCAGAGTCCCACAGCAAGGATCCCCAAAATAAGAGACCTCTACAGACCGCCCAAACGGGACCAGACGTGTGATGAATGAAAGGTTATTTGTAACCCTAAAAACAGAAAGTAGGAAACGTATGAATATCAGAGAAAAAATCTATATAAAATGAGTATAGAGAATCAATGCTAAATAAGGAAAGGGAAAAAGGTTTCTATCGATCAGCCAAAAAGATCTTTGCCTTTTAGAGTATTGTTTAAGTTACTATGTAAAGTACCTTCCTTAATCAAAGAAAATATCTGTGCTGATATGGGCTCAATATCTATGAGCTAGCAATCTGCCATACATACAAATATAAGATTGAGGAGCTTGCCTTGCTTTGCGTCTGTGTCATGAGATGTCGGTCTCTCTTCTCAAGGCTCTGGAACAGCGGCATCCGCAGAACTATAAAAAGGCGCCGATGCATGTGCAGTGCTGCCGATCAAAAACAGTTGTCATTGGGACGCAAAGTGAGGTGAAATGTTCTGAACAGGGGCACAGACAGCAAAACAAATGTTACAGGGGTGATAACCCTTCCCTATGT